>OX458979.1:12902211-14118926 GCA_949774945.1 Hoplodrina ambigua
CCGTCCCATCAGACTATGAGAGTGGCAAAAGAGGAAGTCCACCTGTATTTACGCCAACACTTAGCACTATAATATCTCATTCACTCTTGGCTAGAATCCATTGAGATCCGCTGTGACCGAGACGATATTATTATTGTACTTAGATTGTGACATGTTATAGTGATAATTTGTAATACTTAAGATCTAATGTATATAGAAGCTGTTGGCAAACCTTAGTGTAGAAAGGAAAATAAATAAATACATAAATAAATTGGCAACGTCCTCTGAAGGCCCCGTGTCTGCGACTACTTTGCTCCATCAAGTCGCAACCCTGCTGTGGCTAAGATATAGACTACCTAGTTTTTGTTAAAAGTGCCGTGTATTCATTATACCTTTATTAAAAAGCTGTTATTTTCACGTTACACACGGACACTTCAATTTTGTTTATTTGTATGTATTTAATATGTACTTACATAATAGATAATAGTTTGCATCCCGTATCACACTTTACTTTTATTGGCAGATCAGATAACGTCCTGTATTTCACGTTGTATTATTCACATTTTAATACAAAACTGAATCAGATTTTCTCCGGAACTTCCGATAAAACAATAACGTTTTTCGATGTAAATGCCGGCACTATTTTATTTATTGGCAGACGGTTCAGTTGATTTTTGTAGATATTTTTTAACAATGTAATTTTTATTTATTTTTATTAAAATGTCATGTTCGCGTGGTTGAGGCGTCCGCATCTCATGCATGAGGTTGTGAGTTAACAAGTACTGATGTGACTTTTTCGATTCATATGTACTTTTAAAGTTTATTTTAGACATCACTGACATCGATGAAGGAAAACTAGACTTATAATTAATGTGGGATTATATGGCAAAATAAACGAGAAATACTTTTAAAAACTTTTATTTATTGACACACCAGAAGAAAGATCGCCGTTACACCGTACGTCTGTCGTAAGACTGCGTCATCTCGCTGTTACACTCACACACATACTTCCCTCTCTTTCATCCGCTGCGTTCCGCTTTGACAATATTATGCTGCATTCATACTTAAGCTTGATACAAAATCATTATCCCACAGTCGGCCATCCTGATTCATGTCTGTCCTCAGACATGCACCCGAACATACGTCGCTAACTTTCATCTTATTTTTAACAGAACTACTAATACAACAATACACTAATACAACATCAGAGTAACAGCATAACATCACATAGTTACAGTTTTATTTTAAAGGGGACATCATAAAATAATAATTCAAAGAGACAACATAACATTGTTAATGTTCCTAAAAAAATGTTTACACACTGACATTTATCGTTGCAGTAGGTACAGTAAAGATACAAATACAGATCTCTTAACTCTTAATAACAATAGACTAAGCTTACATCTAACAAAACACAGTGTTTAACAAAACATTGCACACAACCTTTCATACACAAACCTGAAACAAGAAAAAATTAACAAGCAACTCTCACCTATTAGGTTAATGAGTTCACAGCTGGCCACACCTTCATGTAATCTGCTGAACTAGAGGTTACGCTAGGTCCTTCAGTATTCGGGTTGAGCTTTTTCACATCATACCTGTCGTTTCTCTTTGCTTTTACGACTTGATAGGGGCCAAGATATTTAGCTTTAAGCTTCATTCCCGAGCCGAATTGCGTGCGTTTTATTGCTACCAAGTCTCCTTCATTGTACTTCATACTTTCTTTTCTATTCTTATTAAAATTTCTTATATTTTCTTCTTGAACTTGTAGAATTTGCTCTTTAGCTTTCTCTCTAAGTTTTTCTCTCTCCTCTGAATAGCTTTCCCTTTCTTCTTCTGAAAGCAAATCATAAATCTCGATGTCTTCCTTCATTCTCATCTTTGTCCCAATCAATAGTTGATAGGGTGTAGTGTTTATGCTTCGCTGGAAAGTACTATTTAGAGAACGCTGTAATCTACTTACATGCCTATACCAGAGAGCAGGGTTCTCTATGCACATCTTGGTAAGTACAGAGATTATAGTGCGATGGACTCTTTCCACTTGGCCATTTCCTCGAGGCACACCCGTCGTAATTTTGATGTGTTGTATATTTTCGTCTTTACAATACTCTTGAAACTCAGTGCTCGTATAAGCCGTTCCTCGATCAGTTATAAATCTGGTTGGATTGCCAAAATGTTGTTGGTGAATTTTCAACTTTTCTATTGTTTCTCGACTTGTGGTGCTTTTAGTGGGAAATATCCAAGTGAACTTCGTAAATGCGTCAACAATCGTGAGGATATGGTTATACTGCTTCTTCGTCTCCGTCATTGGACCAATGTGATCCAAATGCAGTGTATGTAGCGGTGACTCTTCCTTTTCAATCGGAGTTAGGAATCCTTCTTGTTTTCCCTCTTTACGCGTAGCTAATAGACATGGAATGCAACTTGTAATAAACTCTTCAATTTTCTTATCAAGGTTCTTAATAAAATAGTCTTTACCAATTAATTCAATCATCTTCCTTTTGGAAAAATGTCCATTTGCATGTGCTCTTTTAATGATTTCATTTTCCATAGACTTTGGGATCACTAAGTGCTTTTCCACCCCTTTGTAAAGCAATCCATTATCAGTATAATAATCACCGTATGTTCTCTCCCGTAAAATCTGTAATATAGCTTTTAGACCATCATCCAACTGTTGTGCTCTTCTGATCTCATCGTGCAACGTTACTACAGCTACATATGGGTTTCGGCTTAATGCATCAGTATGCTTCATCCTCGTTCCTGGCCGATGTTCAACCACAAAGTCAAACTCCTGCAGAAGCAATGCCCATCTTGCAACCCTTGTACTCAAGTCTTTCTTCTTAAGCGTCATCTGGAATGCTTGGCAATCAGTAACAATCTTAAATCTTATACCATATAAGTAGTGCCTAAATTTCTTTACCCCTTCAATAATAGCCAGACTTTCCAGTTCATAACTGGTGTACTTTTTTTCCGCATCATTGGTTTTACGACTCATGAAATATACTGGATGTAGTCCACCGTCATCATCAGATCGCTGCATGAGTATAGCTGCGTAAGCCAGAAGCGATGCGTCTGTATGCATTTCTGTCTCCAATCTTGGATTAAATATTTGTAAAACTGGTTTAGTAGTCAAACGCTCCTTCAAACAATTAAATGCACACCGTTGTTCATCATTGAATTCAAAATTGACATCTTTCTTAAGTAAATCTGTAAGCGGCTGTGCTATTGATGCAAAATTCTGGACATACTTCCTAAAATACGACGCTAACCCAATAAAACTTTGCAATTGCTTAATTGTTCTGGGTTCTGGAAACTTTGTAACGGCATCAATCTTTTCACTGGCAGGCCTTACTTGTCCATTCTCAATCGTATGACCTAAATAGGTTATGCTTCGACATATCAGCTGTGCTTTTTTCCAATTTATTTGCAGGCCATATTCAGACGCCACTCTTAAAACTTCCCTTAATCTATCAACGGCTTCCTGTTCATCTTTTGCTGGAATAAGAATATCATCAACAAATATTAGAACAATCCCTTTAGATATTAGTTCTCTGAAGATTATGGTCACAAATCTCATGAAATAGTTAGGGCAAACAGACAAGCCAAATGGAGCTTTCAAAAACTCGAACTGACCATGATGTGTAACAAATGCAGTATATTTTACCGACTCACTGCTGACACTCAGATGGAAAAATCCATTTTTTAAATCCAGTACACTAAATACTTTTGCCTCAGCCAACTTGTCAATGTAATCCTCAATAATGGGCAATGGAAACTCATCTTTTACAATTTTACTATTTAATTTTCTATAGTCAACGCACACCCTTGTAGTACCGTCTCTTTTGCGAACAAGAACCAATGGACTGGCATATTCAGAATAACTTACACGTACAATTCCTTGCTCGAGCCACTCCGCAACTTGTTCTTCAACAACCACCTGCTCCTTCAGTGATATGCGCCGTGGACGTTGCACCACCGGGACATCATCTTTCACAATTATTTTCAACTGGATAGGAGCTTCTTTAATTTGGCATGGTTGATAGCTCTCAACCATCTGAACAACCTCTTCTTTAAGGTAAGTATTACTTACATGGCCAACCTCAACACTGCAACAAAAACAATTAATTTCGTTCATCCATTCCACAGGTTTCATCCACACAGCACTACCATTCATAACCGTTATAACATTCTTAAGAAATTCGTGACCTATGATTACATCAAAAGGCATACAGTCCTTAGGTAACACATAGAATGACACATCATCGTATTTCGTACCGTCGATCACAACATTTGTCGATAGACGACCTAATGACTCCACTTTAGCGGATCCAAGTCCAGACAGTGTTATGTTATTGTTCAGCACTTTACTGACGTTAGCACAAAACTCGGAAGATACTAAGTTCACATCACTACCCGAATCAATAAGCGCACTTGTCGTTTTTCCACATAATTCTACGATTTTTAAAGGTTTTTCCCGTCGCGAATGTTTGTTTACATCGCAAATGTCAGATCCAATTTGACTTTGACATTTGCTGTCTATGTCGTCATCTGTCATCTTGACACTGTCATTCTGTGAGTGTGACGTATTATCCGCGTTGTTGAACGATGATTGACCGAACATTGCTTGCTTGGTCGTCGTACGTTCGCCGCTCCCGCTCCCACTTGTCGATGCGCCGTTGTTTTCTTTCTTATCGCCGGAACCGGAACTACGCCATCTTGATGAGCTCGTATCTTCCTTACGGCCGGCTACCGCCGCCATATTTTTCTTATGCGGGCACTTCGGTGAAATATGACCGTATTCGTTGCAGTTAAAGCACTTTGGACCTTGTGCCTTCTGCGGACAGTCTTCCGACACATGATCGCCGTCACCACAGTTATAGCACCTTTTCAACGTTTTTTCGTGTCGCATGATGCCGCGTTTTTCATTTTTGTAGGTACTTCTAGAATGTTCCAGTTTCATCTTTTCCTTAACAGTCTCGTAGATTTTAAATTTTTCTTTCAGATCAGGATACGTCGTTACACCGTATAGCATGATTTTGTTAGTCTCGTGGTCGACTATGCCATCAACAATATATTTAATAGCCACGTAATCGGGTATCTTACCCCGTTTCCCCAACTCCTTCATGACCAACATATAGTCAATACAACTCTCGTCACGTCTTTTCTTTCGTTGGCTCAGAAGCTCGTGTATTGTTTTGATGTCGACGCTGTCGGGGAACTCTTTACTCAGGGCCGCCTTCAGTTCTTCCCATGACTTGTGAGGGCGTTCAGCTTGCATCCAAAGCTGTGCGGTGCCTGATAAGGATCTCCGTGCCATCAGCAGCTGTTGTAACGGTGTCCAACCACATATTTCTCCATTTTCCTCCACGTCTTGTATCCATCGCGCCACTGGATACGTCTTATCTTGACCGGTGAATTTAGGTATTATGTCCGAAGTTAGGTACAACATCGAGTTTAGGCCCGTACGTGATTCGTCTTTCGTCATTTTCGAATTAGTTTTTTATCTCCGTTATCGTCAGCTCACCGTTCGCCGATACCGTCGTAATTATCGTCGGCCGCCGTTGATTTTTTGAATAGGTACCGTTCGTCGTTCGTCGCCGTTGACCACGCCACGTGCCGGCCTCCGTCGTCCGTTGTTTATTCACTTGTTAAACTCGAACTCGTGTCGTTATTTTGCCAATCCCGGACGAGCCCCCAAATTTGTGGGATTATATGGCAAAATAAACGAGAAATACTTTTAAAAACTTTTATTTATTGACACACCAGAAGAAAGATCGCCGTTACACCGTACGTCTGTCGTAAGACTGCGTCATCTCGCTGTTACACTCACACACATACTTCCCTCTCTTTCATCCGCTGCGTTCCGCTTTGACAATATTATGCTGCATTCATACTTAAGCTTGATACAAAATCATTATCCCACATTAATATAAGTCTGAAATCGTCAATCCACCTTGAGCAAGCGTGGTGATCAATGCTCATGACTTCTCTGTATGAGAAGAGATCTTTGCCTTGCGGTAGGATAATAGTAGGCTAGTATTATTATTTCAATTTATATTCATTAGAAACGGTGTTCCACATTCAACAATTAATTAAAACTACTAGAACTAGAGTAGTGGGACTAGTCAAGTTCTCACAGTTTTAATTAATTGTTAATAAGTTACTGCTCGTTTACGCTCGTTTTCATATACAAGGTAAAAGTCAAACTCAAATCATTTATTTAAATTAGACCAATATTGACACATACCCAACTATGTTGGGGTCGGCTTCCACTCGAACCGGATGCATCCGGTTAGAGTGGAATAGGCAGTCGCTCCATGTAAAATACTGGTATTCCGCTGCAGCTGAATACCAGTATTTTACATGGAGCGACTGCCTATCTGACCTCCATAACCCAGCAACGGGGTATTACGATACCCCTTGGTAAAACTGATGGACCTTCCTGCTTCTGACGATCCGTAACCATTGTCAAAGATCCACGTGTGACAGCCGGGACCAACAGCTTAACGTGCTGTCTTTTGTCAGCCGTTATGTGAAAGCCAATCGTCCAATAGAAAGCCATGTAAGAACACACATTTTCCATTACACATGAAAGAACGTCAAAAGCTATAAACACATTATCGAACTTCATCAATTTTTATAACGTCCATTTTTGTCTGGATTTGTGCCCGGTTGATGGCAATAGGCTCGCCCCCTATTACATGGGACTAAAAACATAACTGGCGAAATGTGGGTGTAAGTACTAATGGGTACACACCTCTGCCTAACGCTTCGGTGATTACAGGCGTGATGTTATGATGTTTGTTCACAACATTGTTCTAAACCAGAGGTTCCCAACTGTGCATCGCGACGCCCTGGTGGGCAGGTCCCTCTATCCATTGAGCACTCTGGGCAAGTGCCCTGGGCCCCACGATGGTTGACAGCCCCAGCCTGCCCTGAATAAAAAACATTGCTTGCAGTCCGTTCCATTATTAACACTATTAATTAGTACCCAATTTAATTAACAAAATATTGGTATTGCAGTGCAGAGCTCACACAACTATTTTATTATAGAAATCCGTCGTAAAAAAATTACATCCTGAAAATGGAGTCGCAGTTTGAAAAAAGATTGAGAACCCCTGTCCTAAACTATTTCTACGATAAAGTTACCATCCCTTGATAGAAAAAGATAAAAATAATCAATTTCGGTGAAGGAAAAGATTATTTTAAAACTCCTGCGAACAAGTTAGGTAGTCTTTGAAGTTCAGATTCTGTTCCTCCTAAAGATATGACTTATCGGTTCGTGTGTAGTTAGCATAATGCGTTGTCATGAAAGTATGAAGAAGATAGCTAGGTATATGAAACTTTACCTTTGGACTTCGGATTTAAGATTGAATATAATTGTATAATTCCTGCACAGCGTACCTATACCTATTTCACAGCCTTTAGACCTTTTTGAGATCCTGTGTATTTTTTAAATTATTCTGTTTGTTCTAACTTTTTGAATTTAGGTATATTATAATGTTGGTTCCCCTAATACATACATAACACCACGCCTGTAATCCCCGAAGGGTTAGACAGAGGTGTACCCATTAGTACACCCACATTTCGCCAGTTATGTTTTTAGTCCCATGTAATAGGGGGCGAGCCTATTGCCATCAACCGGGCACAAATCCAGTCTCCGAGTCTGCTACTGAGAAATGCCTGATGGAAAAACCCAATAACACTTTGCCCGACCTGGGAATCGAACCCAAGACCCTCCCTTAATGTATAACGAAATATCAAAAACCGAAATAACGAAATATCGAAAACCGCTTGACGTTTAAAGATGAAAGGCAGGGAAGTAGCAGAATAGTCAGTAGACGTCCGCTAAGAAAGGTTTTCCAATAAGAATGTCTTTAACACATTTACAAAATAAATGGAACATAAAAGAACTGCCATCCTCGAAAACTGGTATTCCACTGTGTACACTTAAGTTCTTAAATAACAATCATGACGAATCTGTTACACCCCCTCCCTTCGCCCCCTACACGTCAATAAATAATACTGGGGTTCAGTTTACTGCCCCATTGTCCTTTAGAGGGACCCTCGATTGTGTAATTACCGGAGCGGGCAATCAATGAATAATGTAATCATGTTTGCTTCATTGGGGATTAGGGTCGTTATGCGACAAATTG
Organism: Hoplodrina ambigua; assembly: GCA_949774945.1. Taxonomy (NCBI): domain Eukaryota; kingdom Metazoa; phylum Arthropoda; class Insecta; order Lepidoptera; family Noctuidae; genus Hoplodrina; species Hoplodrina ambigua. Next base: position 12,910,347 of record OX458979.1, read on the forward strand.
ACGCTATTGCTGTATCTATTTACAGGTGTTTTGTTTCGTAACTTGCTTTTACTCGTGACTTCGTCTGTGGATCAGAAAAATTGAAAAATTGGATGAAATTATTCTGTGCGTTGAGTTAGATCAATATGTATAAGTATGTGTCATATCATATCAGCCTATGGCCATCCACTGCTGAACGTAGGCCTCCCCCAAAGCCAACCATCCCGGTCTTGGGCAGTCCACCGTACAGCTGGGCGCCCACACTACGTTAGCCTAAATGTGGTCTCCACTCCAACACGTGTCTGCTCCACCGACCGTCTGTCCGTCTGCAGACATGGCCGGCCCACTTCCACTTCAGCGCACTACAGCGCATGCATAATATGTGTAGGTACATCTAAATCCGTACAGCTGTTCAAGCGAGAAAGAGTAAGAAACAAACAAACATCCATCCTCACTAATTTTAATATTAGGATTCTGGTTGATTAAAGTTCTTTTAATAAAGCTAATTGTCAAACATCCATCCATTTATCCACCCATCCAAGAAGCATCCGTAGGAATTAGGCCAAATTAACAAAAACAGCCTCGGACTGCCTCGTTGGTGGCTGAGCATGAGGTCTTGGGTTCCCAGGTCGGAAAAAATGTTATTGGGTTTTTTCATTAGGAATTTCACAGTAGCAGCCTCATAGCCGTGATTTGCATCAGAATCTTAGTAGCAGCCGGAATTTGTGCCTGGTTGATGGCAATAGGCTCGCTCCAAGTAACATTTGACTAAAACATAACTAGCGAAATATGGGTGTACTAATGGGTACACCTCTGTCTAACCCTTCAAGGATTACAGGCGTTTTGTTGCGTTAACAAAAACAGGTGTGTGTGTAAAAATAAGACGATCAATAGAAGACGACAGAAACTCCAAAATTCTTGCTATTAAAACAAACGTTGTTCTCCCAAAAGCGAACTGCTGATGTATATTTGATAGTTCTGCCGCCGTCGAATTCTCATTAATCATGTAACTTGTGCAAGAACTTCGTAATAAGTTTCGCTAGATGCCGCCATGTCCTGAATTCTGACAAAGAATGCGTGTTCACAAAGTTTTCCCTTTGTTAAAGCGTACGACCAATTTTCTTTATCGTGACGTGGAATTTTTTGATTTTCCTTAGGGTAGGTCGCACACAGAACTGATGGCCGATGGCGCCGTAAGGTTCTCGAATGGAGACCACGCAAACCGCAGCTTAAACGTCCACCCACGAGGTGGACAGACGATCTGATGAAGATCGAATCAAAATCGAATTTTAAATTTAATTTACGAGCGCAGCCGTGTTTAAAGCTAGTGAATAATGATTATAAAACTTATTTAAGTTAAAAAAAATCCTTCTCGCTTTATCTTTCTTTAATGCGTTCCTTGCGGAGTATGTGTGGTGTAACTTTGAACGATAGAGTGAGGAATGAGGTTATACGGGACCGTTGCGGATTAAAAGATGATGTAGTGACAAACATATAAAAGGGTATGCTTAGATGGTTCGGTCATGTTGAGAGGATGAGTGAAAGCCGATTTACAAAAGGTATTTATATGGTGAGTGGCAACGCCGGGAGGGGTCGCCCTAGGAAGACCTACACTCACCTTATTGGTGAGGTCCTTCAGAAAGGTCAGGTGCGGAGTAGGTACTCGTAATCGGCGTGCTTGTATGACGAGATGTATGAACGTAGATGAGACAAAAGGAGTATATAAGGATCGTAGCAGGTGGCGTTCTGTAGTTTCTGCCTACCCCCATGGGAAAAAGGCGTGAGTTTATGTTTGTATGTAAAAAAATCTTACATAAGAAACCGAATTTTGTAGAAGAAAAAAAACCGTCTTCAACAAATGCAATCCCCTCCAGTAATCCAGTAACAAATAGCGCAGCTGTCAGATCACTAGATCTTCCGCGGAGCGATCAATCTTTCACTTAAAACTGGAAGCGCTCTCCGATGCGGTTTGTACTATCCTTATTGTATAACAAAGTGTTTCTGGGACCGAGTGACCTATATATATTGAACATTGAAATGAAACTAAAAGAACATTTAGAAATGTAATTCTGGAAAGGCAATTTCACTAGCGCTGCGACCAGTGCAGACTTACAAAAAAAACCGGCCAAGTACGAATCAGACTCGCGCACGAAGGGTTCCGTCTATAAAAACGGGAAAAAAAATACTTTTGTTGCATGGGAGGCCCCTCATATATTTATTCTATTCTGTTTTTTTTTATTTGTTATTATAGCGGCAATACACATAAATCATCTGTGACCAACTATCACGGTTTATGAGATACAGCCTGGTGACAGATAGACAGACGGACGGACCGGGGAGTCTTAGTAGTAAGGTCCTGTTTTACCCTTTGGGTACGCAACCCTAAAAATAACCGCACACGAGGGCCTAGAATCATGAACTGAATCCATGATTAAAATTTCTCTTACGTTGTTCGTTCTACTCATTAATTAAAACAAGATTTTAAAGAAAAAAAAACCCCACGAAATTATGATGTTCCACGATAAAAAATACAACAAAATGGCGTCCTATCTCTGCCTACATACCCATCAACGCCATCCATCTTCAGACGAAGTACCCTCTTTTAGACGAGTCTGTTAGGGTTGGCGATAATTAATTACAATCGTGATGGATGGACAAGGTATTACGTGACAACCCTGTAATAATCGCTGATAAATTAATCTTCTATGTGTTGATAGCTTTGTGGCATGTCTGTTATCTCATTATTCTCCTTTTTGATTAACGATTAGAGAGATTTTAATTTGACATTTCACGCCCGGTTTAATTGTAATTTCATTATTGTTTATGATTTTATTCATTTCCGTCTTTTTGAATATCCCAAAACGCCGATTAGACTCAAACTAGAATGTATTGAGAGCCATGCAGTGAATTTATCTCTGGTGTACAGTACTGTGAATGGTTAACGAAAATACTTCATAAAAAGAATCATCCAAATCGATTCATAATTGGCGGAGTAATCGTAGAACAAATATACAAAAAAAAAAAAAAAAAAAAACATACGCGTCGAATTGAGAACCTCCTCCTTTTTGAAGTCGGTTGAAAATCAATCATAATTATGTATACACTTACGCTTTAGGTTTAACAAAAAATATTTTTAATGCCCTCCCAACCCCCCACTTTCTGTATTTAATATAATAGATGTTAATAAAAATATCAGCAAGTATCTATGTTTTATATTTTAATAGATTCTAAACATAAAATCACTATCTTTTCAGAGGGCAAGAGAGCTCAGGAGCAAGCATAACATAAATTCAATTGATTTTTAATGGAATTAGAAATAACGAATTCACACAGAATAGTGCCGATTCTCTTGGTCACAAACTAAACTAAAATTAGACTATTTCCATCCTTTTCTGTCCAATAAAACAAGAAAGAGACTAATGTAAATAAGAGCTGTCAAATTTAGTCGATCTGACACATCCATACAATTATAATTGACATTTTAAAACGTATGGATTAAAAATACGGAAAAGTGCAAGGCAAACCTAATTTGACATCGCTAACTTAGTTCTTTAATGTCACGGAATGTCACCATCCTTTCCTTTCGCTGTATGTTAGTAAGAGATGTCAATTCTCTAAATTTAGTCTAGTTTGTGAACAAGGGAATCGGCACCAATATTTATCGAATAATTCATTTAAATACACTCGTCAGTGTTCCTTTTCTTTTCGTTCCAAACTTGGCTGACACACTGCCGTGTATCTAGATTTAGTTTAAAGCGTTTGTAATACCAAAGGGTCGAACTAATTGAACGTATCGTATTATATTTAAAAAAACTGAAAATCGACCTATCTTCACGATAGCACGCTGGTGTCGGACTACTAGAGCTAGAGTGTTGAGTATGGGTTGAGTAATCGCTAAACAGCGTGTGTACTCCTCTATTGTCCTAGTTTACCCGATCGATTGAGGTTTTCTACCGCTTCAACACTTTTATAAGGATCGAGGATAACAATAGCGTGACGTCCTAGCGTTCTTTATAGTCTAAGATCCAAGTGTCGCTAGACATAAGTCATTTTAACTTGGCTGAAATATTGAGAATCGATAGAGGAATATGACTGTAGTTACTTTGTTCTGCTCGCGACTCCATCTGTGTAGACTTCAAAATTACACCCGTGTCAAAGTTGATATATTTATACCACGGAAATCTTACATTTTACTCAGATAAAGTAGCCTATGCGAGCCTATTCCAGACTATAATCCTGACCTAATACTTAAATAATAAGATCTACTACGTTTCGTCTCTGCATCATCCTAAGGTAGTCTGGTAGAAAATGTCCAAAGTATTAAGTCCGTCTTTGTACAGCGTATGCCCGCGACATGTGTATAAAGTTTAAATTAATAAATAATCTATCTCTGTGACTTTCATCCAAATCTGTTCAGTCGTTCTGACTTGATTGAATGACAAACATCCATTCAAAGTTTCGCATTTATAATAGTAGAAAGAAATTAAGATTATTCATTATTGCCAGACACGTTCCGCGGCCCATATCTTCAGCCAGACTCTTTAAAAGTACGAGACATAGTCCCAACATCGGTTATCCAAATAAGTAATTTCCAAGGCATTCAACAAAGAGCTCTAGAAATGATTCCACTTGACTTTATCAATGTTACAGAAATATGTCCGCAGTTGGAAGCTCTTCAATAAATTATTCATTCGATAGATTATTATTCAACAAGCTCTACCGAATCATTATGTTAGGCAAGATGTTAAATTTATGTAATCGTTTTATTGTTTATTGTAAAAATTAAAGTGTCTATTTGTAATATCAAAATATCTGCTTTTAACTAAATGCATACGATACTTTTATAAAAAAAAAACCTTTGTATTTGAATTTTTTTGTCTGTCTGTCTGTCTGTATGTATTCTTATTTCGTTCCGGCTAATCTCCGGAACGGCTGGATTGATTTTGACGGGACTTTTACTGACACACAATAAAATAGGGTTCCCATGTCCTATATGCTGTAAAAATAACCTTGCGCATATATGGAATGAGCTTGTTGCCCTCGATTATCCGCGTAAATGTCGGCTATCGCAGACGCAGACAAAGCTTTCTTGGGGTTCAAACATACCCCGTACCAAATTTTATGAAAATTGGTTCGTTGGTTTAGTCTTGAAAGCGTAACATACAGACAGACAGTTACTTTCGCATTAATAATATTCATATGGATTTTATAAAAAAAAAAACATTTTATCAGAAAACTCGATGGGGGTAGGTCAACCTAACCCGGATCTTAGACTGTAAGACGTAATAGGTAAGCAAACTTACAAATAGAGCTTGTTCTCATACAGACAACAAAACATGAGTAAAAAAGCAAACACGCTTGCTCAAAGTGGATCGGCCATTCCAGACTACAAAAACAAATAAAGTTATCAAAATAATAAGCACCTTTGTCATAAATAAACTCTCTCTACTCATTAATAATAGAATTATCGTATTTAATGTGCACGCAATTGGTCTTTTCTATCTTCTAATTAATTAAATTGGTTAATAAATTACCCTAGAATTAATTAGCTTATTGAATTATTTTGTAGATTGTTCTTCCTGTTCAAGTGGAGTCAACCTACCCAATAAATTAATACACAAGCTACTATAATTAAAAATTAAAAAACACAACTGCAACAAAAATTGCACAATGTACTTTGTTTACTATTTTTACGACGTTTTTTATTTACAGTGTTATATATTTTTTAAATCTACTTGTCTAATTTTAGACGATAAACATAGACACGATCAGTTTCATTAAAAAAATAAATTGAGGCTGGTATTCATTTACGTTTTATAATGGCCACACCGGTTTCTTATTATTTTTAACTAGCCTATGTTACTCGGAATGATGCAAGGATTGTAACGATACCCCAATACATTTTTTTTTGGGGCAGTCGTTCTAACTATGCTAGGTCATGACAGCTACCCATAGACTTGAAATTTAAGTATCTGTCGACCTTTTTTCTGAGTTTTTTCTACACTAGGCAATAAGCTCGCCCCCTATTACATAGGACTTAAATATAACTGGCGAAATGTGGGCGTAATAATGGGTACACCTCTGCCTAACCCTTCGGGGATTACAGGCGTGATGTTATGTTATGTTTTATCTACACTAGAAGGCACGAGCATTGATCACCACGCTTGTTCAACAGAGATTTCAGACATAAGTTTCTTCACGATGTTTTTCTTCACCGATGTTAGTGATGTCCAAGATACATACACATACATATAAAATGGAAAAAGTCACATTGGTATAACCAAGTAAACAAATAAGCAATATTAAATACAAGACAATTCAATAAATTACTGCCACGTTGGTCTAGTGGTCGCAAGCGCGACTGCTGTGCATGAGGTCTTGAGTTCGATTCCCAGGTCGCGCAAAGTGTTATCGGGATTTTCCATCAGGAATTTCTCAGTAGCAGCCTCGGAGTCTGGATTTGTGCCCGATTGATGGCAATAGGCTCGACCTCTAATACATGGGACTAAAAAAACATAACTGGCGAAATGTGGGTGTACTTATGGGTACACCTCTGCCTAACCCTTCGGGGATTACAGGCGTGATGTTATGTACGTGTATTGTTGAATAATAAGTGAATGAATGGGAATAAAAAATAAAATATTTCAAGCATGAGATAAATTAATAAAGCATTTGCTGTGCCCGACAGGCTCCATGATTGTTTCTATTAATATTTCTAATTTTTATTTTACCACTCGTAAGTGTACATCATGGATTGCAATAAATGATTTGATTTGGTACTTGCCCGGTGGTGAACTCACAGAATTGTGCTGAAAGGCGCACGTCCTCACAATATAATTAAAGTCTAAGAAATTGAAAGGTTACCCGGAAAATTCTACTCGGATGGCCGGGCCTCGGGTACTAAGGATCGACAGCTCCGGTTTCCTCACCTGATCGGACAAAAAAAAAACGAACACCCTGAAAAACAACCTGCTAATAAATTACTGGGAACCATATAAGTAGATTGGGCTATAAACACTTGCCCAGCAACGCGGGATGACATAGGTATTTACATCCCGCCACCCCCGTCGGTAAATCATCCCTCAGTAATACCCCGCTTAAGTTATCTGTCAGGGGGCAGCCCACTCACCGTGTTATGACTTGACTAAGGAATTATATGGGGTAATTAATTATAGTGACTTTAAGGGCTAATTTTAGAGGGACTTTTGGTATCACGTCACTTTATTCTGTACAAAACCCTCGGTAAAAACATAACAAATAACATCACGCCTGTAATCCTCGAAGGGTTAGGCAGAGATGTACCCATTAGTAGGCACACCCACATTTCGCCAGTTATGTTTTTAGTCCCATGTAATAGGGGGCGAGCCCATTGCCATCAACCGGGCCAAATCCAGACTCCGAGGCTGCTACTGAGAAATTTCTGATGGTAAAACCCAATAACACTTTGCCCGATCTGGGAATCGAACCCAAGACCTCATGCACAGCAGTCGCGCTTGCGACCACTACCCTCGGTAAAATCATAGTATTTTTATTTCAATTAGACGTATTATAGTTAGTACTTTTGAATTGTCAAGGGGTCGGTCAATAAGTCGGAAAGTTAAAAGGTCTGTCGCACAGAGTCACATATTTTGTTTGTGAATTTTACTCGTAATATTATGTTGATGGGTTCCGTTGGCTACGCCATAACTTGATTGTCCGGGTATTGTATAAATTGTATTGTGTGTATTGTATTGTATTGCAAGCTGTATCTGTACTTTAACTTTAAGCATTATGTAACATCATCTATACACAAATGCAAATAAATTCAATTCTATTCTTTATTAGTTATGTATTTAATATATATATATAGGTATATAAAATATGTATGTTTATTCTATGGTATTTTTATAGTAAATATGTAGTATTTTAAGTATTTTGTACTTAGGTACACTTTATTTTATTTAGTTAAATACTTTGTGTTTTTTTTTTTCAAATTATTTTTTGCTGTTTAGCGCTCGTACTTTAATTTGCACCTACCTACCATGTTATCTCTTCACTACCTTTGGTCGACTGTTAGAGAATGCCTAAGGCATTAAGTCCGCCTTTGGACTTTTGTTGCATAAAGTTTGAATAAATTGCAATTGCAGTGCAAATAAATATAAATATCGACATTTGCATGTCGGTGATGCATGTGACCGCATGCAAATGTATGACAAGCATGTGACCGCATCATCAAGAAGAAGAATGCAATATTAATATTATTAAATCGATCTTTTTAATATGATGTTCTTGACAAAGCTTTTGCAAACTTCTTGCACTTTCGTATCTTGCCGATGACGTAACAAACTCGCCGTATGTCAGACAATTTCAAAGAAACAAACGTTCCCCAGGTAATCCGTTTACATTAACATAACAAATGTGCCAAACTACACACGTAACCTAGTCTGTTGGAGTTTTATTACATTTTTGTAGGTTCGGTTAAGGTCACTGAAGATTCTTATCTGAAAACTCGTCATTTAGTTTTATTTCCTTAAACCGGCTGCAGATACTCTGGGCATTTAGTCTCATACATACATACATAAACTCACGCCTTTTTCCCATGGAGGCAGGCAGAAACCTCAGAACGCCACCTGCTACAGACTTCTGTGATGACTGGTATTTTTTAGTTTGTACGTATTATAAAACGCATTTTTGGACTACTGCGGAAGACTAATAGGCTATGCATAGTGACAAACTGAAAACGTCCTCACTTCCACCTATTCTACTTCGCGTATAAATGTGCTCGGTCATGAAATAGGCGGAAAATTATAAGGTTTGCAACCTATATAATTGTATATTATAACCATGTGGGGAAATGCCCTGGAGCATAATACCTAATTATAGAGCAGTTGCTAGTTCTCATCGACTCACATACGGCTGACTTAACTCAACCGCGTTCGACCAATGTTCAGTTGTTTTTTAAAGAAAATGTTCCATTTATTCACTACCTACAACATACATAGATACAAAAATAGGTGTTTTACATACGACGAAAAAAATAAGATTGTAGGTACAGAAAAAACATTGAAAACTAGTTTAATAACAAAAATCATTTGTACGGCTATACCTACTAATTTTATAGAGAGGTATAATTTGTGTTTTTTTTCTTCTTTTGTTTCTAAGGGCAATTTCTGGATGTACTGGTCTGAATAATAATCAATTTGATTTTCCTTCAACTATAGGCAGAAACACACGTCCTATTTACAACCAATACTACAGGCATACGTGCAAATATTCCACGTATTTACGAATTCTTAAAATGTGCAAAATAAGAAGAAACTAAGGTAGGTATACCTTCACATATGCGAAGAGTCGAGGTCACGGTACTTACGTTAAAAATACACACAGCAAACGTGAGGTCTCAAATAGTCTGAACACTGTCTTGAGCTTATCATTTATTCAATCGAATATCGCAAATGAACTGTTTGTAGGTTACAAACAGTTGTTTATTTAAGATATTTTAGTATTGGCTTTCGGTCATAGAATTTTAATTTGAAGTATAAGTTTGTGTTTCTTGAATCTTTAGTGAGAAAATCGGGAAAAAACCCTGCCTGCGGACCAATATTGTAGCAGATACCTGCGTTAGCTAGCTAAATACATACATACATAAACTCACGCCTTTTTCCCATGGGGGTAGGCAGAAACTACAGAACGCCACCTGCTACGATCCTAACATACTCCTTTCGCTTCATCTTTTTTTTTAGGTGGTAAAAATCATCAAATGACTCCTTCCGCCCTGGGTTTGGCAGAAGGGACTGTCAGACTTTTACTGACTAAAAACCACCCTGTTCCTTCAGTTGCCCTTTACGTTCCGGGGCCACGGTATCCTGTTAAGACGTCCCGCAACCCCGGCAGGCGTTGGCCCCGTTGGGGGCCCCGTCCCTGTGCTGACAGCTCTTTGAGGCGAGCGCGAACAGAACGCGCTGTCGACCCGGGCTTGGTCCTTGATCGGACGGCGAGCTACCCATTACACGTTCATGAATCTCGTCATACAAGCACGCCGGCTAGCTAAAAATTTTTTCTTAATATGTTTCTCGATCCGCTTGTATATTAATTCTGCTTTTAAGTTCGGTTCGGGTGAAGGCCCGGCCACACTGGTCTGGAGCGGTCAACTTGCGGGAACTGTCGCGGTCGCGAGTGCGGTCAGAAGCGTTATTGCGGCTACCCGCGTTGGTGTGGACCCATCCATCCTACGATATTTAATTATTATAATAAATGTCAAAGTTTGTAAGAATGGATGTATGTTTCTCGCTTATACTGCCGAACGGAATTAGCTGAAAGGCAAACGTATACATATTGTTTTACCTTACGTCTAAGGAAACGAAATCGTGGGCAGATGCTATAGACTAGAATAGGAGAAAAACATTTTTATTTACGTACCTCGATGTTAGGTATATGACATAAGATATTTAAAAAGATGGGTTCCTTGTACAGTTTACTTTAATTAGACATACAACTTTAGAGTACGAGAAACAGGATGTAAAGTTTCTCCTCTTCTGCTGAAAATTGAGGATCCTCCGACCAAACGGGTTTTAAGTTTGGTGGGCTACTGCCCGACGGTTGTTGTCGGGATTTTGTACATGTAAATAAATAAATAAATATCTTGGGACAACTCACACACGGCTATCTAATCCCAAGCTAAGCAGAGCTTGTGTTATGGTAACCAGACAACTGATATACATACTTTTATTATTTATAAATACATACATATTATAGATAAATCACACCCAGACACAGAACTAACAATCATGCTCATCACACAAAGTTTGTCCTGGGCGGGAATCGAACCCACGACCTCCGGCTTAGCAGTCAGGGCCGCTAACCACTAGACCAACAGGCACGTATATGCTAAAACGAACTTTGATTGCGCGATGTAGGAATTTGCACTTGTAGTTCACGTGCTATGCGATAGATGTCAATGCACAACCGCTTAAAATATATTCCTATTATTAAAAAAAAAACCGCGCTTGCAAATTGTCCGCTTCAATGTGATTGGGCTTTAATATTCTTTGGCGTGAAGAAAGTTCTTATCGTATAAAACGCGAAAGTTTTAACAAATCAATAATTACTTAATGCTACGCTTATAGCTCACAGATGTTTCAAAATACACGAGTAAGTATTTCATAATGATTGACACCTGAATATAATTATATATTTAGGTACTGTAATTGTAGGCATGTCACATAGATAATTTACATAAATGGTTGATGATTATCAAGACAAGCTGTTTTTAACACCCGACGCAAAAACGACGAGGTGTTATAAGTTTGACGTGTCTGTGTGTGTGTCTGTGGCATGGTAGCTACCGAACGGATGAACCGGTTTTGATTTTAAAAGTAAATTAGTCAGGAGTGTTCTTAACTATGTTTGATGAAAATCGGTCCAAGATGGCCGCCCGCGGGAGCTTTTTAATTTTGACTTAAGTTTATGTTAATTTTGTTCTAGCTACATAAAAATAGTGCGAAGCCATAATGCAACGCGCTAATAGGCTCGCCCTCTATTTCATGGGACTTAACCAACTGAAATGTGAGTTTACACCCCTGTCTTACCCTTCGGGGATTACAGGCGTGATGTTATGCTGTATTTCAAAGCATAAGATTCAACAGATCAATACCGTACGTACTTACAAACTCTCTATTCGACTAAAGACGGTTCCTTGCTTGCCAATTTCCTATTAGAATCCTGATAGTGATAAAATAATGATTTATATCGTAAACCTATGATGTATATAGCTTAATGCTATTGTTCTCAGTATACATGAACGCTTCACAATAGCGCGGTTACCGGCTGGATGAGTCCATTATATCCGACACCTAATCCCACCTATGCGACGGATTATGTACTATGTACAGTCAACAAAACAGATAGATATGCAGGGTCTTTAGACATAGTTCAAGTTTTCTTAGAAACCGATGAATGTTTCCAAATGTGATTTAATTTAAAACGTAGTTAATAAACAGTTCATTAATTAAGTTAAGTTTTAATAAAAGACATCCATCGGTTCCTAAGAAAACTTCAACTATATCTGACGACCCTGCATAATATCTGTTTTGCTGACTGTACACACGACAAAATTGTTAGCTAAACACATAAGTAATGATCATCCAATTAAGTGCTCAGACTGGGAATAAAAGTCATTAAAAAGTATACGTAATTATTACATGAGTTGTCTGGCAAAATATTAAGTAACTAGGTACGTTATATAATAGCCTTTGTGCAGGACAAAAGCGTCTTCTAATACAGAGTAGGTGCGAGCATTGATCACCACGCTTGCTTTAAGCCGATTGGCGATTTCAAACTTATGTTTTCTAAATATAAAACAACACACATAACAAACAAAACACAACAAACACACCAACACAACACAACTAAAACAACAACAAAACATAACTGGCGAAATGTGGGTGTACTAATGGGTACACCTCTGCCTAACCCTTCGGGGATTACAGGCGTGATGTTATGTTATGTTTTCTAAATATATAAAAGCGAAAGAACACTCACTCACTCATGAAGAAATATCGAAAACCGCTTGACATATAAAGATGAAAGGCAGGGCGGTAGTTTATAGATATACTTATAATAGTTAGTAGACGTCCGCTAAGAAAGGATTTTCCAAAATTCGCCCCTTAACCACTCTGCTCGACAAGATTTTGACATTTGACACATCCCTTGACTCGGCAGGGTGTTGTGGATCACGTCATAAAATTCTGGAATTTACATCAACTTTCAGGATTCAATTTTTTAAGAAAAATTAACGTTTGCAGCTATTTTATAGAATAAGTTTATGGCAAATATCTTTAATTATAACTCGAGGTCGGTTAAACCACTTCAGATCACTGCAAAATTGGTACAATATAAGTTTTTCTGCACCCTATCCAAAGGCAGACCACTCAGATTAGCTAAAATTAAGTACATAAAGAACCTTCTCGCTTGCTGAAAAGATGCATTCAGACGAAATAAAGACATTATCATTCCATCTCCATTGTTGTTTTTGGCATTATCCATACATAAGTACTTTAAAAATACAATCAAATTCGGACAAAATTTACACAAAATTGTGGCACTTCTTAGTGCTGACCGTTTACCCAAGTTTCATAATTCGATTCAAAAGTCGCGTTCAGCCAAATCGATACTTGAAATAAAATCGAGGTTGGCCAAAGGAGTCTGAATGAAAAAAAAACCTTTTGATAATATTTCTCAGGATTTATATTTTATATTAAATGGATAAATAAACGCAAAGCTTAATCAGGAGCTTAAGTTATTTTTAATAAAGTATAAGATTTACTTAAGTAGATATTTTAGCCGACTTCAAAAAGGAGGATGTTCATAATTCATTAAATACATAATTATGCATAAATCTGCTAAAATATTAGCTGAATTATTTTGTTTTACGTAGACTTATAATAATGAGGTCTAAGTGAAAATCCAAGATGGCGGTCGTGAAATTTTACAAAAGATGCGTCATTCGTCATTTTCGGCATTAGCACCCCCGAAAACCATGGACATGACACCCATGACGCATATGTCGTTAAATTTAGCGGCCGCCATCTTGGATTTTCACTTTGACCTCAATTTCGGCATCACCACCCCCGAAAACCATGGATACGATACCCATAATGCATATGTTGTAAAATTTTGCGGCCGCCATCTTGGATTTTGATTGTAACAAACGGACGGACAGACGAACACACGCGTGATCCTATAAGGTTTCCGTTTCCATTTGGACGTACGCAACCCTAATCCAATGTTACAGCCCCAATCAAACTAATTAGATAAGTTAATTATTAATATTGATGCAAATAATTAGACGTTCTATTAAATGTAGGAAAAACGCGATATACACCAATCTGAGATAAATGTATACTGTGCACGCTGCATCCAATTTTAAAAAAGTAGGTAACGCACAAAAATTAAAATTCTTAATTAAATTTAATATAAAATTTCAGAAAAAAAAATATAGGTAGGTACCATAGGTATAGTTCATTGGTAAGGACCAATGAAATATACCTATCGTAGATACATATTTTTTCTGTTGAGTCTTGAACTAGAAAACTATAAATAACAATTATTAACTGAGCTGGATAGCATAAATAATTAATATTTATTGTAATTTAAACTTAAATTCCATTTATATTAATTTTTACGAGTCGATATCTCATATGAATAATTGTAATTACTCGAATCGATTGAAATAAAAAAAATAATCGATTGACATAATCACAATAGCACATCAATGCATTAAAAAAAAAATTGGTTGACATTGACAATTTCTAAGAACACAAAATGAGTAGTGGTAATGAATATTCCGTGTTTTTAGACCCGTGTTTGTAATTTACACTAAGAATTGGGCATTTTCTTGTTGTTCATTATATTTTGAATGACATTTGTCATGTTTTTTTTAATATCTAAATGTATTATAGTGATATTTGTGACAAACAAAAATGTAAACACGCACGGATTGGCGCGAAGTTTCGACTTTGGATATCAAAAACTTTATTACCACTACTAATTTATGTTAAACTATGGATGAAATCGACAAATAAATCAATTATGAGTTATTTACTGCTCCTGTAGTGGAGCTTGGATGTCTAAAATCCACAATTTTTATGTTTTTTAGCCTCTACTACTATGGTCTTCAAAATGGCGATGATTGCATTTTCACACTTGGATTTTAAAACGGTGATTTTATATACTCGCGTGCTAAATCTAAAAGAGTGGATGGCGCTAACATTTAAACATTTTATCAAACTCTGTTACTTAATGCTCACACATGAGATTAGATGGCTACCATAATCAGTATTTACACTTATTGGTCAGGATGACGCATGCGCGAACTCCGGGGTCCAATTGGACCCACTACCGAGCCGGCGGAGGTTTCTGTGTTCGGGTCCAATTGGGGGCGCTTCCGAACTATACGGTTAAGGGGATGAAACGGAGGACCAACATTTACGAAGACGAAATCGCGGGTAAAAGCTAGTTGATTATAAAGACCAGGGTTTTTTTTTACTTTTATTAATTACAACAAAACAGTGTACAATATTTTCTTTTAAGTCATAGCATACCACACAATCCGTTGCGGGTCTAATAGTGGTATGGTTGCATGGTTCTCTGACGATGTTTTCATTCATCGATGTCAGTGATGTCCAAGATAAACTTAAAAAGTCCAGTGTGTCATTTTGTCCGTATATGTCATTATGGACGTACTTCCCGAAAAAGTCATATTGATACTTATCCGTAATGAGTTTTCGTGTGCTTTTTGCAGAACTGAACTTAGTTGAACTTGTCTACAAATCTTAGCGTGTCTTCATTTAGTAAAGAGGACAAAGAAAACTTTATTGATACATAACATCACGCCTGTAATCCGCGAAGGGTTAGGCAGTGGTGTACCCATTAGTACACCCACATTTCGCCAGTTATGTTTTTAGTCCCATGTAATAGGGGGCGAGCCTATTGCCATCAACCGGGCACAAATCCAGACTCCGAGGCTGCTACTGAGAAATTCCTGATAGAAAAACCCAATAAAACTTTGCCCGACCTGGGAATCGAACCCAAGACCTCATGTACAGCAGTCGCGCTTGCGACCACTAGACCAACGAGGCAGTCAAACCATTGATACATGCATACATTTTTAATCTAATTACACAAACCCACACCTTCGTAGGCACCTACAACATCCACTACCGAGGGTAAAGGAACATTCACTGTTCGAGTACGAGTGAGTGCGACTGTACGAGAAGTATTAAAGTCGTGTCTCATTGTTTTATTCAGGCTGTGCCGAATTGGAAGACTCCCTTTCGATTGCTTGCGTAAGAGACCGTCCACACATCGATGTGATATTGTTTTATGTCATGTTGTGTTGTATTTTTGTTTTGAACTGTTGTTTTTGTTTTCTTAACTCATTTGTCTTATAGTAAGGAAAAAATCATATAACCAGTACTTTCAGCCCTTGAAATATTGTCTATGAATTAAAAGTCGATGATACTCCATTCGATAAAACATAGACAAATAACGTTATACAGTTATCGTTATTGCAAGGTTACGATACTAAGCACCGTAACCGTTATTTTACCATATTTACAAATTAATGTTTACTGTTTAATATTTACATAACAAAAAATCACCAAAATGCAATCGTTTCAAGAATACAACAATACCTGCAGTTATTTATTACAGCATTAGAAAAAATCAGTAATAAATGGTCTTACAGTTAAGTAGTCCATGGAGTTTCTGACTCGTTCTTCTCCATATAGTAGACCTACGTTTTGTAACAAGCGACTATCTTCAACTTTCTGACTAACTGACCGTCTCCTTTACAGTACAAAAGTGCCTGTAAATGGTCTAATTAAAATAAATGCTTTGACATTTACTTTGAATAGATATAATTAGTAACTGTTTAAAAAAAATTGAAGCTAATAAATAGCGGTAATTAAAATATACACACGTCATATTTGCCTAAACCACGGAAAATTACCCCGAAAAGTGGCATATCTGGAATATTCCGTTATTCGGGTAATGTATGGTGGAGGTGCGTGTGGAAGACACTTAGCTAATAATTGAACTAGCTCAGAGCACTTGTAAAATTAATATGGGGCACCTATCGACCCATATTTAATAATGTCTCTAGGTGTTTGAAGCTACAAGGCCTACCTTCGTAGTTGTAAAGTTACCTAAAGTCCTAAGCTAATAGAATTGTTAGTGGATATAATTTTAGTTTGAACGATTATTTCAAACATAACATAACATAACATCACGCCTGTAATCCCCGAAGGGTTAGGCAGAGGTGTACCCATTAGTACACCCACATTTCGCCAGTTATGTTTTTAAGTCCCATGTAATAGGGGGCGAGCCTATTGCCATCAACCGGGCACAAATTCAGACTCCGAGGCTGCTACTGAGAAATTCCTGATGGAAAAACCCAATAACACTTTGCCCGACCTGGGAATCGAACCCAAGACCTCATGCACAGCAGTCGCGCTTGCGATCACTAGACCAACGAGGCAGTCCGAGGATTATTTCAAAGTTGTATTTATTTACTTATGCCTGTTAACTGTGTGTTTCTCAGTAGCAGCCTCGGAGTCTGGATTTGTGCCCGGTTGATGGCAATAGGCTTCGCCCCCTATTACATGGGACTAAAAAAAACATTACTGGCGAAATGTGGGTGTATTAATGGGTGCACCTCTGCCTAACCCTTCGGGGATTAGAGGCGTGATGTTATGTTATGTATGTTAACATCTGAAAATGGCTTTATCATAAATTAATTTTGAATTAAATGTTTTGATTATGAAAATTGTTTAACCAGAACATTCTGTTGAGATGAAAAGTCCTTCAGAATAGAATAGAAAACCTTTCTTTTCAGGCAATTTTGTTACATCTTCTTTTAAATCTATAAAAGCGAAAGGTACTAACTCATCACGAAATATCGAAAACCGCTTGACGTATAAAGATGAAATTTGGCAGCGAGGTAGTTAATAGTTGACTGCCTCGTTGGTCTAGTGGTCGCAAGCGCGACTGCTGTGCATGAGGTCTTGGGTTCGATTCCCAGGTCGGGCAAAGTGTTATTGGGTTTTTTCATCAGGAATTTCTCAGTAGCAGCCTCGGAGTCTGGATTTGTGCCCGGTTGATGGCAATAGGCTCGCTAGGCTATGCTAATATTGACGCAGATGAAGTGGTAAGA
Source organism: Hoplodrina ambigua (assembly GCA_949774945.1). Lineage (NCBI taxonomy): Eukaryota > Metazoa > Arthropoda > Insecta > Lepidoptera > Noctuidae > Hoplodrina > Hoplodrina ambigua. Next base: position 12,928,018 of record OX458979.1, read on the forward strand.
CAGAAGCTAGTGTTACAATAACTGGTTTTTTTTTCGCCGCAAACATTCGCTTTTTGTCTGTTATGTAGGTACCGCACATGTCTAGACATTAGGTCTACATCGAGATGCTTAAAAGTTCTGACCAAAATAATGAAATTGACTAGATTCAATATTATAATTTTTATTTTCTCTTGTAAATGACGTTCAAAAGTGCCTTATAATGGTCTAATTGAAATAAATGATTTGACTTTGACTTTGAAAGAAATTGATAAAAAACTTTTTTACAAAAAATATGACCGCCTTCAAAAACTACAAAATAAAAAAAATAACTTTAGCTTGGAAGTCGGCGGCTTTGGTTTTGTTTCTTATTATGATGGTATTGCCACCGACTTCCAAGCTAAAGTTATTTTTTTTATTTTGTAGTTTTTGAAGGCGGTCATATTTTTTGTAAAAAAGTTTTTTATTTTTCACTTTTTAGTGCTTGTGTATTAATTTTTGAAATCCTTACATAAAGCCCTTTCAAACAATACCTCACACGATATATTAAATTTTGGAAAGTGGTAGGAGGGGGGTTGACGTACCCCCTCCCCACTTCCTTCAGTCAGTCATCGACTACAAGTGTAAACAAAGCAATTTGTCTTGTTACGGCGGTTCTGCTGTGATTTTATAAGGAGTTCCGTTCCATATCTCCAAAGTTCATCATCAGACCATGACAATATTCCTATGGGACCTATTCGAAACTAAACTCTTTCAAACAAAAAAAGAATCATCCAAATCGATTCATAATTGGCGGAGTAATCGTAGAACAAACACACAAAAAAAAAAAAAAAAAAAAAAAAAAAAAAACATACGGGTCGAATTGAGAACCTCCTACTTTTTGAAGTCGGTTGAAAACGACTTTTGTTACGTCAAAGAACATTGAACACGCAACGCATAAAGCGTTCCATTTCACGCACAATAAAATTATAAACATTTACATAGGATATAGAAATTCCTTATTTAAAATATCACATGCCAACCGCATAATGCGACCTGCGTCAAACCAATTTTATTGTTGAAAAGAACAAGGCACAGTGTAACAAATCGTTATTTACGAAATATACCTACGTTTTTCGGTAGGTCCACAGCAATATATCATTTTAATAGCTCTTGGCACGTATCGAAGCACTCTTTATAATACATATTAAAAATAAAAAGCACTCATTTAATAGATTTTTCTGACGCAATATCGAAATTATGTACAACTAATTTTGCTGTGTGACTTGCTATTTGTGAGCCTAATGTTCCAGATGATTATGTATTTTTGTTTTTTTTTTATTTACTAATCAATAACTTTTTTGTTTAAAAATGTAGTCACGACGTTTTTCTAATGTTTACGTTCTTTAGGTAAGCAAAATGGCGTAGAAAAATGTATTACAATAAAGCTTTAATCTCTAGAACTAGGTACCAGTGGAATGAAACCTTTTTTTATGATATTTTTCATTTTTTATTATTTTTTTATTATTCAGATTCATGAGGAATAGTATAGACTTAAAATCACGCTACGCACGGGATCGAAGCAATAACAAAAGACGTAACGAAACGCGGGTAAACCGCTGCCGCCGGCTATAGGAAGATCTTTATAAAATGGCAAATTAAAACATTTTTTGTGTAGGCAGCAGCTTTTAAATACTTATATTTATGTAACCCTCCATTTTTCCAAAAACAAAAAATACCGCGAAAAAATACAACTCGTTCCATAGACAAAAAAAATAACTTTTTAAATGATAAAGCAACACGGACGAACGTCATACTCCATTCTGCGTTTACGTTGCCGTAACGACCAAAATCTAGTCGCACAATAAAAACGGTAATCGTAAACGTCACATCAAAGATATTCGAGAGACATGACTGACGGACAGATCGTCTGAACATGCTGGTTTTAGTGGCTGTTCGCTCACACGCCGGAAAACGACAGTATTTAGCTTTGATCGACGAAATAAAAATGGAGTTTTGTTTTGGCGGGAAGATGAATAGATTAAGTGTCAAAGTGTTCCAAAAGTGATTTTCTAATGACCAGTGTTTACAATCTATGGCTCAATATGATTGGAAATAGGTTTACTGTCTTTAGGGATAAATAGAAAATAATAATACTTTGATTTACCAACCTATAATTATCCCACTGCAGTGCGAAGGCCTATTCTCATACCGAAAAGGCACGAGCATTGATCACCACGCTTGTTCAAGGCAGATTAGCGATTGTAAAGTCCAAGTTTTCTGACGACGTTTTCTTTCACCGATTTCAATAGTATCAATGTGAATTTAAGCATAGGTACTTACTTAATTATTTGTCTATGGTTTAACTACTGTTCATGACTAGAATCAACAGAATACAATTTTGAGTAACAAAAATAACACACAATCAGCTGTAATTAAAAGTTACTTATCCCTTTTCACAAGCAAAACTAATTAACAACAGTAACAATTTATTTTTATTTTATTAATTTAAATTATGCATTATTCTTTTTCTGTTTAACTTTGCGATATCAGCTGCTCGTCAAAAAAAAAACGTTGTGTGTTTAGAACAAATCGTTTTGATTGATTAGTGTTTCGAAAGATGTTTGTTCATGTGTATAAGAATCGGTCACAAATTACCAGTGACCCTATACCTACAGACTTCTTAGTTACACATCACCTAATCTACGGCCTTAAGATATTAGAATATCTGGAGCCAAACACAGTTGGCACACTCACCATCAATAACTTTTAACTTGCAATTAACGGAAAGATATCCATTCCTCAAGCGTCCTCTGTTTCCGGTGTCTTTATTGCTTTTAGGCAATATTGACCTTTGTAGGCTTACAAATATATAAACGTAAAATAAAATTTGCATGCATGCTCCGAGCTGGAGTGCCTGCGTCTGTACCTTGGAAGGGCGTTGAGGTTCTATTTCTTTTTGCTTTTGATTATCTTGTCTATTACCTCGTCGGTCTAGCGGTCGTAAAGCGGACTGCTAAGCATGAGTTTTTGGGTGCGATTCCCAAGTCGGGCAAAGTGTTATTGGGTTTTTTCATCAGGAATTTCTCAGTAGCAGCCTCGGTGTCCGGATTTGTGCCCGGTTGATCGCAATAGGCCCGCCCTTTTGTTTTTAACCATACTTGGGAACGTGCTGGTGGGAAATTTTGTTACTAAAAATGTTTTACGTGTGTTATTTTGAATTTGCGTACTCTATACAGTGATTTTCACATCAAACACGAAAGTCGTTTCCCAGGACTATTTTTGCTCAAGTTTGATGTGCATAAAGCATAGTTGGGTATATAATGTGTCTTTTTACACCCCCTATAGTTGTGAATGTGTACTCTCGGTGTCAGAAACAAATGCTCGAAAAATGCGGCACTAGACTTTCTGCCGCAGTGAAACTTGACCCTAATTGCTGCAGAAAGCATATCCACCGAAAAAACATCCTAAAGCGGAAAATACATACCTTAAATAAATAAAACTGGAACGTCTGTTTGTAATGTCAAAATAACAGCAGTTTACAAAATAAATATGTATGTTTACACGGCACTTACCTACACGAAAATAATAAATTAAAATAATTTTATCTGTATGTTTGTTCCAGCTAATATCCAAAACGACTGGACCAATTTTAACGGGACTTTCACTGGCAGATAGCTTATTTTATACAGAAACTGAGACCAAAGGCTATTATTATTTCTGAAATAGAAAAAAGAAGAAAAAAGAAAAGAAACCCAGTGATAATCGACATTCACGTGAACGCAATCGCGGGCATAAGCTAGTTAGAATAATATAATTTCTAAGCCTTTACACAAAGAGCTTTACCACTGCAATGCGGGATCTCCAAAATGTACAGGGATGCGGGACATTCTTAAAGAGATTATGTTAACTTTATAGCTGGGTATCCTAACGGTATCCTAACAGTATCCTAACTGTATCCTCATTTGTCAGGTTTATCGTCCGTTTTATCATGTCCATCGTCTGCCCTTTAATGAGGAATATTTTGTAAAATGGAGTAATAACTGGGTCGTTAATGACGTCGTGCGAAACTACGCATCTCCTAAAATTTCTTGGTGTTATTGTAATTGACTAAGTTTGAGCGGTTAAGGGTGAACGCATTTCTGATGGAAGATGTTAAGTGTTCGGTTAATGCTCCGCTCCTATGTGTTACAGCGTGATGTTATAGCCTAGCCTATAGGCTACTGCTAGGCTATATGATAGTTTCATAAGGAATATATGAATTCTCTTCCTCATGAATCTGACTATCGTATAAAAAAATAATTTTCCTAATCCTACTAACAGTTCCAGAAGATTAGCATATAAACAAACAAAAAATCTCTTCAACTTTATTATATTATTATGTAGATGAATTAAGGTAACATTAATTTGACGGCGGACATTTTCGGCAAAAAAAAAGTTAAGAAAAGTTGATGTTACATAAAATATGATTCATGGCGTTTATTACAGAAACTGTTGAGAATATGATTGATTCATTAGTCTATTATAATTCACACAGAAACATTAACGAACGAATGAAAACAGGTGCTCAGATTATACACAGATACGTCACAAATATTTTATATAGAAATACGCACGAAATATTGTCTACTCTAGATCGTAGTCCAATGGCTGTCGTAATAACTAAAATGAATTGAATATAATGCGTGAGACAGACAATAATAAACTCCCACCGCAAGCTTATAAAAATATTTTTGTATTATTTCCCCGTCCCACGGAGTCAGCCATGATGGAAAAAAGCGCGGTAAATTAGTGCGCGGAAAACAAGCGCGGTACACATAACAAGCAAAGGGAATGTCTATTCTGTCTGTCTTTAGCACAGCCGGTTTGACCCGCGTTAAGTTTATGTGTTTGATTACTACTCCTGTGTGTCGTAGCGTGATGTTTAACCAATATTACTCGCTGATAATCAAATGTAGCTTTCCATAGGTGATAGAATTTTTAATGAATTAATCCATCCACAAACCAATTTTTTTTTTCTTTATTATATTAGTTTAGACTAGTTACCATACAAACATGTTTTAATATAACATTTTTTGATAGGCCGTCTAAAATGCCTTAACTTACTCAAACCCATTTTCCAAGTTCCTAGTGTATTTATTCATATTTCTTTACCGACACACACGTTTCCGAGAACTTCCTTCAACATCCCGCGAGAGATTAAAATACAATTTTATTCAACGGCTAACACATTCATAATTCAAATTTTGGGATGAATAGGAATAGCTTATTCCGTTTTCCAACAAACTGAAGTGGTTTGGGAAAATCTAGTTTTTTTATACTGGTAACACCAAAAGTGTAGTCAGCAATTTTTATCTGTAAAACAAGTCGTTTTATTTAAATGGTGTGCTGGGACGTACAGCTGTGTGCCTTTGCCTCGGCGACGCTTTATTTCGCGCCATAATTTCCACTATAAAAAGAGACCTTTATGGTTATGTGCAATACAATACGGCAAACGATCGGTGTTTTAACCATTGACAATATTGAGATAAACCTACCTAGTTTTAACCTTTTCCCCATTTGGCCGTTTTCTTTTGCCGCAGCGAAATTAGGCTTTAGTAGTTGCTTTTAGAGTTCCGTAAATGAGTCCGGGGCTCTTTTACTAAACCTACGCTATCCGTCCGTTCTGGCCGTCTGTGTGTCGGCAGGCTGTATCTCATGAGCTGTACGTAATAGGTAGAGAGATAACATTTTCACAAAGTGTGTATTTCTATTGCCGCTAATAACAAAAAATAATAGAAATAAACTAAAGTTAAAATTAAAGGTACTCATACAAGAAACGTGTATTTTTTGTGTGCAGTATTAAATATTGTTCCTATTAAGGTACGGAACCCTTTGTATTTTCTTTATTTTGCAGTAGATATTTAACTCTAGGCGTCTCAATATTGTGTAGGCCAAGTTCAACAATACTGGAGCGCAAATAAAAAAATCGCTCGTCATCAAAGTATCTCAGAAATAGAAAACAAATGTCTGGCAGTGGTAAGCTCCAGACGTTCCAGTAATAGTTTTGTGGCTACTTGTACAGAAATAGCTGATCTGTTGGAATTAATATTTTATTGTGATGAGATAGGTTCTATTATAAGTTTTAAATTTCTTGGCTGTAAAGCTTTGGTAACCTATTTATGCATGATGGCGTCTTTTTATTGTTTTTGGTTGCTAAGTGAAAACTGGAACAAAGATCACAATAATCACGTTGACATGCTCAAAAACCCAAGTCCCAAAAAAAGCGAACCTGCTATAGAAAAAAATATGTCATAAAAAGTTTGCAGAAAACTTGCGCGGGAAAACTGACAGCTGACTTTTTTCTTTAGTTCCCATCATCAGTCAGTTCAAAAACTTATTATGCCGAGGTAAAAAGTTTTTATTTATTATATCGAAGTGTTGCCCTTTGGCCCAAAATATTACTTTAACTCATAAGTTAGGAAAATAACATCGACTTTTGCTTAGAAATTATTTGATAATCTGGTTTTATTTGTTGAGGTCTGACGAGCGGGCCCTGACCTTAATGAAATTAGGGTCTGCTGTTTTTTAGGCCTCGGATCTACATATTTTGTTTATCTTTGGTCCTTCCTCGCTTATTATAACGGGGTTTTAGAAAGGCCTTCAAGTGGTACAATGAAGCATAAAATTTTAATAACGGATAGAGTTTTAATTCTCTGAAAGAAAATAGACGTGATTATAAATTTAATATCGAAGTTTAAAATACTACGTTTCTTTTTTATTAGACTCTGTTATATTGTTCTATTATTCTAGGTTTATCTGTGGTTTTAAGAAACAACTTTTGTCTGACCTTCATCTCTTTATGGCCCAACGCACATCGTTATTATTCTTTAGATTACATAAACGGACGAGACGCATAACTTACCAAATAATAGTACAGAAATCGGGGCCATCTATTAATTTGTGGTTTGAAAATGTTTTGGCACTAATAATATCAACGTAATATTCTCATAACACGTCACGAACGTCCAGAAATGATTTCGGCAATAATTTTGTCTTGTCTTTGGCGGTATCCATTCATTCATATTTCATTTTCGCGGAGGTAGCGTTTCATCTAGGTTCTTGGCCAAGTCCCATAGCTAATTTACTATTTACATTCCACTTCCATTCATTTGAGTCGTAACAGGTACGTAATTTTATGGGAATTTAACGCAACTACATCTATATCTACTGTAGATCTATACTAATATAATATAACATACATAACATAACATCACGCCTGTAATCCCCGAAGGGTTCGGCAGAGGTGCACCCATTAGTACACCACCCACATTTCGCCAGTTGTGTTTTTAGTCCCATGTAATAGGGAGGGGGACATGTAAGAGGGCGAGCCTATTGCCGTCAACCGGGCACAAATCCAGACTCCGAGGCTGCTACTGAGAAATTTCCAGATGGAAAAACCCAATAACACTTTGCCCGACCTGGGAATCGAACCCAAGACCTCATGCACAGCAGTCGCGCTTGCGACCACTAGACCAACGAGGCAGTCAATATAATATATAGTAGAGAAGTTTTCTTTTTTTTGGTTATTTAGTTAACGCGTTAATCTCTAGAACTGCCAGTTGGATTGGAAAAGTTATTTTTGTATAGCCATGCCACTACCTGCTTGGAAATATATTTTTTTATCATAATATTTGTTTACTTTGAAGACTTTAATTCATAATATATATTGATATTAATTGCGATTACCATATCAAAAATAAAAAATTTAAAAGCCTTAGCTATGTTTGATTTCACTCTCGACTAGTTCACCTTTCAATAAAAAAAAAACAAAATCAAAATCGGCTCATCCGTTCGGGAGATACGATGCCATTATACAGACACACCCTCACACAGACACGTTAAACTTAGAACACCTCGTCGTTTTTGTCGGTGGTTAAAAATGTAACCAAAATGCGATAGGAAACTCGTCTTTCCCATTCGAAAATCGACTCAAAACGTTTGTCGCTAAGATGAGATTACGAGATTTTAAACGTTTTGAAGTAAAATTGGCCTTCAAGCTTCAGGTCATGTTTGCAGCATATTACAATTTTATGTCAAAGTCAAATGCCGCATAAACACATAAAGTTGTATCGTGATCGATAAAAACTTGTCATTTTATTGTTTTGAATTCAAATACACATTAGCAATAACCTAGTTCCAGTTTCAGCACGTGAAGGTCACCCCACACGATGTTTATGGCAAATCAATGTCAATGCAAATGCAATAATAATCGTCACTTGTACAGTCAGCAACAAAAGTCGTTGTCACATGAATTTTTTTTTATGTGCTTACTTTAGCTTATGCAAGGCGGCACACAATTTTTTAATAATCCAGTACTTAGTATCCAATGGTATATTAATACTAGCTTCTGCCCGTCTCCATATAAACTTTGGACCCCCCTTTCATCCCCTCAGGGGTTGAATTTTGGCAAATTCTTTCTTAACGGACGTCTAGTAACTATATTTATACTACCTCCCCGCAAAGATATCAAAATTCAGGACAATTATTTTAACGAAAAATGGGAAAAACCGTTTTTTTAAGGTACTAAAAATCATTAAATGAGTCCATCCGGTCACTATCAGACTTTTACTGACTAAAAAATAAATCTTGACGTGGATTATTGCGTTTTGGTTATACTAAGCCAAAATATTGAGTACAAAATACTGCCATAACTGTAACTTGGAATGCTGAATTACATTACATCTTATAATATTATGTACGTTTTGATGAATAACCTTTTTGCTGATCGTACCAATTAGCTTTGTTTACAACTGCTCTGTTTGATCGATATCAATGAAATATGCAGCTTTTTGTCTTTTACACGCGAGTGTTAAACATGGTAAAACCTAACCTATAGATAAATCATTATAAAAAGTGTAAAAGATACCTTGTAAAGCCGAAACTTACATGTTCTCCTCATTATTCTTATTTATTTTTTTGTTCTGGATCATACCTGGGAACCTCCTTGTAATGAAGATATTGAACATCAAAGCTCGAACGTTTTCGAGTCAGAAATGTTCTTAATAGACTTTAAATGCCTATGTACTGTCGGATACTGTTGGACCCGTAAGCGCAATATTTTGCTACCATACCTAAACAGTAATTTTTAACGGGTCTTTTTATGTCATTTAACGACATTCGACACACATTTGACATCGACATTTGTGTGACTAGATAGATTTTACAAACTACCTTGAGGTCATGAAGTTAGTACCACTGCTGTATCGTGCAAAAAGAAACAAAAACTACAAATAAAAACACAATTTTTATTAACCTTGAACAAAGTAAACTAAAATGTTTATAATTATTACTCTGTATTCTCTATTGTTACTTTTTTTTAAACAGATTATAAGAATTAGTTACATAACATAACATAACATCACGCCTGTAATCCCCGAAGGGTTAGGCAGAGGTGTACCCATTAGTACACCCACATTTCGCCAGTTATGTTTTTAGTCCCATGTAATAGGGGGCGAGCCTATTGCCATCAACCGGGCACAAATCCAGACTCCGAGGCTGTTACTGAGAAATTCCTGATGGAAAAACCCAATAACACTTTGCCCGACCTGGGAATCGAACCCAAGACCTCATGCACAGCAGTCGCGCTTGCAACCACTAGACCAACGAGGCAGTCAAGTTAAGAATTAGTTCTATATTTAAATATATTTTAAAAAGTAGTTCTATATTTAAATAAATTTTAAAAAGTAGTTCTATTTTTAACTATGTACAAAAATAGTCCTCCGCCCACAGAGAGGTGGTTAGACCCAAGCTGTCGGTGGTTAGGGGTCTGGAGTACCAAACAATATTATACCACATAATACCTTAATTTTCTGTGAATATTGCCACGTTGTGTGTGTTATATAAGTTTATTATGTTTATTAAGGCACCCACGTTATAAGAGAAATTCCTAGAGCAGGGACAAAAGGAGGAGCTCGTGGCTGAGTAATAACAGCCGCACGGGTCGATCCGTCAGGTTAAGCAACGCTTGCCGGGGTTGGCCCGTGGATGGGTGACCATCTTTACACACCGAGACTCCTCCGTGCCTCGGAAAGCACGTTAAGCCGTTGGTCCCGGCTGTCATACGTGGATCTTTGACAGTCGTTACGGGTCGTCAGAAGCCCGAAAGTCTGACAACCAGTCTTACCTAGGGGTATCATATTACCCAGTTACTGGGTTGTGGAGGTCAGATAGGCAGTCGCTCCATGTAAAATACTGGTATTCAGCTGCATCCGGTTAGACTGGAAGCCGACCCCAACGTAGTTGGGAAAAGGCTAGGCAGATGATGATGATGATGATGATGGACAAAAGGGTTTAATAAAAATAAATTATCAAAAATAACTTTTTTAAATAACTAGCTGCTTTGCCCCCGTGAGTCGTAGCGTGATGATAAACACCCTATACCCTCATGAATCTGGCTATCATATACAACAATATTTTTTAAATCCGAATTTCAGTTTCATAGATAAGCGTGTATAAACAAACAAAAAAATCTCTTCATCTTTATTATATTATTATAAGTATTGATCGGTAAGTAGGTACACTTATATACTACAAAAGAAAATTATTCTGTCTGATCGAGGTTTTAAGAACAATGAATCGGTTACGTCAGCGTAGGCGGCGTAGCAATGACCCCTACGCGATAGCTACGCCGTAGCAAACATTATTTATTAATGCTATAATATGGCCTTACTTCACCAATGGAGTTCGTTTGCAATTTCTTATACATTTGCCTTTACACGAGTATTTTAGCGGCAGAATCCTTACTAATCCTTACTATATCCCTACTAATATTAATTACGAAAGTAACTGTGTCTCTCTGTTATGCTTTCACGACTAAACCACTGAACCAATTTTATGAAATTAGGTACAGGGTAGGTTTGAACCACAAGAAAGGAAGGCTACTTTTTATTCCGCGTCTTCGTCTGCGTCCGCGATAACCGACAATTACGCGGACAAAGTCTCAGGCAAAAGCTAGTTTAAATATAACGAAAAGCTACATATCTTTTACTGCTAATAGAGGAAATAATAAATAGGTAACTACGAAGCTTTAAAGAAAACCGTTTACAGTAAAGACTATCTACCACGTTTAGTGTTGCCACTTTCTCGCGATTGGAGTAATTTACTCTAATAGTATGATCAATCCGATTTGCAGTCGGATTAATTTTCAACAGTCTAATGCTAAGAGCATTGGAGAGCATTTGAGTTTATGGTTTGTAAGTCTGGATGGTTGAAGGATTTTCAGTAGTGTTATATACTAGCTGCTCCCTGCAACTTTGGTTACATTCTCTTACAAATAATTCCAGGTTTCCGCACGGTACTTTCATTATCTGATGTCAGTGATATCCAAGATAAACTTAGAAAAAGATAAACTTAGAAATTGTTTTGACTTTGACTTTGGAAAAATAGTCAAATTGGTACTCGCCAGTTACTCGGCTGCGAACTCACAGTCCTCAAGCACGAGAGGCAGGCGCCTCGAGACACATAGTCACAGATATACACAAAGACAGATGATTGACCCTCAATTTTTGTCCACAGCATGTGTAGAAGAAAAATGCATCGACTGGGAGAATAAGTCAGTCCCCCACGGCCTGCTGTACGTGCCAGGTCCAGGAGTGTGCTCCCTGTGCGTGTGCTACCACACCAAGCCCATGTGGTGCAAGGCTATTTACTGTGATCCGCCTTATGTGAGTATTTATAAAGTTCTAATTCAAGTATTAATAAACAAAATTGAACTGTCTGTTTGTAATGTCAAAATAATGTCTATACCTATACAAAGTAGATTTTTAAATTACTTGTCTATCTTTTTGTTCCGGCTAACATCCGAACTGTGGTAAGGCTAAGGAGAACTGAGAACTTAGGCAGCTTTTATTTTAGAAAAAGAATTATCTGAAGACCGGCATTATTTTTGTTTTGAAAAGTAATTTATTAGTTTAATCAAACAGAAGTTGAAAATTCGAACATCTGGGACCCTTCTGGAGTTACTGACACCTCCAGAAGAGGAAGAGTCTCAGGTATGGTCCGGAAAAGAATAAAGTTCACAATGCTGGGAAAAACACCAAAGCTTCAAATACGTTCAGTGTTTTTTTACACCATTTAGACTAGCGTGTTATTACAACGAGCACTTGTTATTTGGACTAACTACCACCTACCCATGAGTCATTATGTAGGACAAAGTTGTGTTATGCGGGCAAGCTGTAATTGACAATTGTCACGACACCTCGTTATTATTATTAATATTAGATTGATAAGCAGCAAGTAAACATTTGGTCGCGACTGCGATAAAAAAAACACCAAAATTTACTTAACAACATTTACTTAAAATAAACGGCCGCCCCGGCTTCGCACCGGTGCAATGTAGATACCCTAATCCGTCTTCTTAAATCACTCTATCTACTGATGAAACCTGCATTAAAATCCGTCACGTAGTTTTAAAGATCTAGGCGTACAGACAGCGGGATGCGACTTTGTTTTATACGATGTTTATAAAGATGCTTAATTTTGTCTTCATCTTCTTAGCGTATCGACGACACATTCATATTAATTTATATAGTTGGGCCCAGTAGCCATACCTATCGCTGCGCTATTCAGATCGTCAAGGGTGCAGGTGATCGGACAATTGGGACACTCCAGCATATAGGACATACCTAGTATGATCAGGGGTTCTGCAATTGCACTGAATATTTGATGCCCCATTTCACCAAACTATTATTAGCAACGGCCTTCTTGAGTGCGATTCAGTGCCGTAATGTGCGTTACTTTCTTCAAAACCATTTTTTTTTAATACAAACCAGTTAATTGACATAAATTTATCGTAATAACAGTATTTTATTCATATATCCACAGTTTTGCAAAAACTTCCGCGTGGGCTTGCGATGCTGCGAGTTCGAGTGCCTCGACCCGCCGGGAGAGAACATTAAGTACCGGGAGAGGCAGCGTCTCCGGGCCCTCATCCTCGCCGGCAACTCCTCAGCGCCCCACCAGGGCCCCTCCATCGAACTGAAGGCTGGAATATCCCTCTTAGCAGTCGCAGTCGCACGATTCGTATGAAACACGGATCGCGTAGACACTAACCAATTGAAACTCTTTTGAAATTGAGGGAATTTTTTGCCTGGCAACACTACGGTTGGAAGGTTTTCGTTTGAATTGAAAAAAAAAGCCAAAACTCACATTCGATGTACTTCGATCTGCCTATAACTTAAGAACGTCATGTTTTAATACTTACGGGACCTTATTTCTCTAGAATTATGATTTTTCATATTCAGAGTACACTGAGTCCTAATTATTGTTCTATCGTTTCCGTTTACAACAAAATGAATAAATTCGGACCAATTTTATGTAACCGAGTAGCGTCGTGTTGTCTTTTGTTTTTCTTAATTTCAATGTTGAATGTGTAAAAGTAGGATCCATACGTCATAGACAATTAGACAAAACATCACTTTGTTTTGGTAGAAAAAAAAAACAACCAAAATAAGGAAAAACCTTAATAAAACCTCATTTGTACCTACCTATCTTCAGAATGGAACAACTTACAATAATGGTGCCATTGTAGACTAGGAAAGAAACTAGGTCGCCTGACAAATAAAATACCTACTTATTTCCCCGGTCCATATGTAAATTGTAAGTCCATTAATCAGTAATAATAGGCAGTACTTTAATAAATATCTCATCGTTCTAGTCGAGACACGAAAACACAGTACGCATGCGTATCTATTTCTTCACTTCTTCAAATATTTCACTTAGCTAGACGCAATAATTCGAAATTGTAGCTTTAAATCTAATATCATTGGGGGTATGATTCTGTAAATAATTTAAATACTACAAGAAAATTGCTGGCTGAATGAAATCGCGGCAAACGCTTTGACGAAACTAGTTTCAGTAATTTTAATAAGAAATGCTTTCAAGCAAACTTCAACTAAAAAGCAAAGTGCCTTGAGTGACTCGAGGCAAATCTTGTAACACGCTTAGAGTTTATTATGAATTAAAATTAAATTTGTATACTAAGACTTTTGAATTTTTCCCATTTCTGGCTTATTTCGGAAGTCGAATGCGTTTAAAATTGATTTCTTATTAAAATTACTAGCTTCGTCCGCTTCAAAATTAGTTTCTCCATACAAATTTTAAACCCCAGTTTCATCATATCAGGGGGTGAATTTTGGAAAATCCTGCTTTAACGGATGCCTACGTCATACAAAGAACACACACTCCAAGTTTTAGGTCTCTACGATCTGTTTTGGTTGTGCGTTGATCCGTCAGTCATTCAGGACAAGGCATTTTACATGTATAGATAGATTAGATGAATTCATTGTCCTGCTGCCACTTATGCCTCTAAGTATTAAATATCTACAGAATGACACCCTACTTAACTAGTATAAATAAAATAGTGCAATAATAATAGATACTTATCTAGTAAAATGAGATGTTACATAAAACCTACATAGGTACTAATTTGTATTCGTAAATAGTTGAGGAGTTCAGACTTAGGAATTGAATTAATGTTGAACTCCGGGCAAGTTGTACGAGGGCAAACTATGCCCTGTTTAATGCAGACCAGCATGCTAACTAGTGCTTAAAATTTATTCACTTTATTTACGTCACGCTATACCTAAGTACAGTCAACCAAAGAGATAGGTATCCAGGGTTTTCAGATAGTTCAAGTTTTTTATAGAAACCGATGGATGATTGAAACTTGACTTAATTAATGAACGGTTTATTATCTACTTTTTAAATTAAATTACATTTGAAAACATCCATCGGTTTCTAAGAAAACTTCTACTACCTATATCTGACAACCCTGCATACATATCTCTTTTGTTGGCTGTACAGAAAGCTAAATCTTTAAGCATGTCTAGGGCATGTCACGCAAAGTGAGGAAAGTGACTTCACTTAGGAAAACTCTCATAAAGTCGCAAAAGGGAGTGCTTTGAGTGACTGAAAGATGAGAGGAAAACTTGACAAAGACAACCAAGCAAAACGTCAAAGTCAAATCATTTATTTCAATTAGACCAATGAAAGTGACTTTAGAACATTATTTACAAAAATAAAATAATTTTATAATAGAAACTAGTAGTAGTACTAGTAATTTCGTATGGAGAAGAATAGGCAAGAAACTCCATAAACACTTACATAGGTACCCTTAAAATAAAACTTACCAATGCCAATATGATATGACCTCCATTCCAAATAAACCGCCCATAGACAAAATTAACGTTTTTATTAAAAACTTTTTAGAGATTCAGCTCTTAGTTCATCTAGATCGCTAAAAAAAAGGAAGCGACACGTCCCGAATGAGAACATCCCCATCTTGTTCAAACAGATCTTTTATCGAGAGTTTTACATAAAGTGACAAGGGAATAAAATGAGTCTCAGTTTTTATCTGGCTGACAGATAAAAAGGCCTGTCAGGGTATGAAAAATAGTTATCGTGATTAATGGATGGAGTGGACGATTTATATCGAAAAACTTTGTCAACATTGAATTATATCATAGTATGACGATATAGGTAGGCCTATGATTGATGATAACACTTAAAGTGAAGTTCAGGTCTTGATAGCAGCTCCTCTTAAATGCTTCATTTCAAAACCAAACAGTTTTGCTATTGTTTTAACCTTTGTGTTTCTAATGGAGATTCCCAGTGCCTTCAAGACTTTGTTGTTAAAGCGCCTATTAAAAACAATGTAGCAATGTTGTGAATTGACTACAGTCAACATTGTCAATTTAATTACTCCCGTACTCATCCAAAGGGAAACGATACTCCTATGAGATTACTTACTTTGTACAAATATTGACCGAATATACAGACGTAGGAATTAATTGAAACTTGTAACGTTTAACCTTCGTACATACACTTAGGACTAGTTACGACTTTCATGTTTAACATTTATTCCAAAATCCATTTATATATTAGCTATACAAATTGCCGCAGTAGCATAGAATGGCCCCAATAAAACCTAAAATGCACTCTAAAATATTAAAAAAGAATAGCACGTCATTTCACACTGATCGCATCGATCGATGGGGCTGATTACTTCGCGCCATTATCATGCATTCGACACACTACACGACAATTAGTTAGCTAGCAACACCTAAATAATTATTAAATACATTTGAAAAAAGAACATTGTTTCAGGCGCCCAAAGAGTAAATGACATAAAAAAGGTTGCATGACAGAGTGGTTTTTGTCCCTTGCGTGTCCAACCCACATACACGAGAAAGCTACACGCCGATTGCCTCAAGCAAGTTCTAATAGGCACCTTATAACCTTGACAATAAGAATAAAAAATCCCGCAACTAATTACGAATACAATTTTCATGGAGAGGGCTTCGTTTGTATAGGTATATAGGGAAGTATTACAGTCTTTTGGTAATATTAATTAAGCTCAACTTTACTTTGCGTTAGCTTAACCCCGTACCTACCTAGATCTATGAAAGAGATTTTATTAATGGGAGTTAAAAACTTCTGCGGAGTTTATTATTTATGGCTGGATGCACGGCAGTGCAGGGCAAAGTTTAAATAATAAAATGGGTGATTTCGATTTATTAAATTCTAAAGTTATAAAATTCGGAAATTATAAAGTTCGGATAAAATTATGAAGTTTGGAAGAGCGATCGAACGCTCGACAAACATCTTAAAACTATAACAACTTATAGAAACCAAGGTAGGTAAGCATTGAACGCGAAATAACCATCAAAATAGCCCTATACCTACCGATAATAATGTCCTCAAGTCGATTTAATTTAACGAAACAAATCGAGTGTTACTACGCTCGATTTGCTACCTATTTTTATACCTTCTCCCCTATTAAAGTAGGTACCTATATCAGTTTATAGATAAATCACTGGTTTATTAATAGTTCGCCCCCCTACTACATCACAAATATTCTCCCCTTCATGTAATACGTAGGTAGGTACTTATAACTATTGTTTACAGTATTTCGAATCTTTTTTTACCACCTTCGCAAAATGCTGGCTAATGTTTGAAGTTTTCGTTTGTCTGTCTCAGATATCATAGTTCCGAAACAGATGATACTTTTGGGTTGAAGCCTGGCAGTCTCCATAGGAAAACAATTTAATAATAGCCACATCTATCATTAGACACGAAATCCATTGTTATTAAAAATAAAAGGAATTGAGATTAGATATTTCATGATCATTGTAGTTCACACACTCAGTAGGTAGGTAATTATTATAATTAGTATTAGTGTAAGTATGGGGTAGCTCACGTAAGTGCGGGATCAGAACTAGGGAACTATTGTGGAATAATTATAAATTATTTAGCTCATGCCCATAAAAATGGGCAACTGTCCTTGTGCAAATCATTCCCATCCATGATTTGTTTTAATATTTTATCTATCAAGATTAATATTTTGTGCAACAAAATATTGTAATAATAATAGGTATAAGTTGTGCATTAAGTAACACGCTTAAATTATAATTTCTAATATTGCTTATGTTAATTAAGTATAATTCTTATGTAGGTAGAAAATCATTAAAAATGAAATATAATTATTAATTAATAAAATGGCAATGAAGTTAGGGGAACATCTTTTAGTATATAAATTAGAAAAAAACATTATGAGAATTCCCACAATTCTTTACAATTATTAATAATACCTCCAATATTATTATTATTACTACTAATTTATAATAGCTTCGGCCAAAAAACAAGACTTTTACTTCTGTAATTTTAAATCTATTTCTACGTCCTATCCCTTTCCCAGTAATTTATTTAAATAGAACCTTAAATATATAATTAATTAGAAAATTGAGCCGCGTCCATTCAATTAAAAATATTTGAGCCACATCTTGCTTACAATTTATTATAAAAAAAATAGACGTGTGCCATATTAATAAAATATAAAATATTGCATGAATATTTCTGCACCATTAAAATTTTTACACAATAAAATGTAAGTGCTGTGATTTTGGCTGTCTTTTTACTCAGAAATTCAAATTATAAGCCAAATTGTAAAACGAAATCATCGATCTATCTATTTATATAAAAATGAATGGCTTTTGTTTTTAAGCGCGAAACTCGAAAACAGCCGGATCGATTTTGCTAATACTTTTTTGTTATATTAATTTTCCGGAAAAGATTTTTTGGAAAACTGTGTGAAGCCGTGACGTTTCGCTAGTATCAAAAATAAATATGAGTTCTTAAAAGGAGCAAGATTGTCTCTTCTTTGCACCGTCTAGGTACAATAAACTAAATGTTAAATTATGAAAATAATAATGGTATGTGATATTTTGCTGGTTGTATATTTTGCATACATATTATTAAGGATGACAGCTTTAAAATATAGATAATAAGACCCAATTGTTTACGAAATAATAATTGTTCTTTTTTTATTCATCAGCAATTTATCCAAAACTAATTTAATAAACAATTGGACGTAGTTAAACGAAAAGGATCCAATCCACAACATGGTCAAAAATGAGTTAAGTGCATAAAACTGATACTAAATATCAATACTATCGGCCAGTAAAAAAGATCCCAGCAAAATCAACTGTCTTTCACGTTTTTTTCAGCCTCAGAACCAATCCACATGTATGGCACGTTAAAAAACTAAATCACCTTAAATAATCCAACCTTCCTGGTTCTTAACCAGTATTACCAACCGATTCAGTAAAACGAATCAAGGAGTCTGGATTCTTTTAACGTAATTACAATTTGTTCATCACCGACACTTTAATAGAAACACTAAAACGATTCAGAATGCTTGGATCCTTTTCTATAAATTGATTTTCATTTAGTATTCCAATAAATCTGTCAACGAAAACGATCCAGAGTGCTTGGTACATTTTTATTGGTTAGATTTTTATCCAAAATCAATTTAAATTAATTTGCGAAAACGATCCAGGCCTATTAAAATCGACTGATTAAAATATCGAAAATCACAATATATGTAATGTTCAAAATATCGAAATTTTGTTTTTCGTGATAACGTATTTGCCGTGTGGCGCCTTTTGCAACTTGCGTTTGCGTGGCAGTACCATAGATTACTTACTGTATGGAGTTTCTTACCCATTCTTCTCCATACGACACCACCTTTTGTAAGCGAGCGAAGCGAGCTCGGCATTTGGGGCATTTCGACTCGGACAGGTTATGTTGGAACAATGGGATGGCGGGGTCTGCCAGACCCCGACATCCCCTTCTTTAAAATTAGCCTTGTGTAAAAGACGGGAGTAGAGAAGGAGATGACGTGCGGGTAGGTAAACAATACCTGGACAATCTAGTTTTGGCGTAGTCAACAGAACCCCGGTCTACGGAGCCAAGCTGTGCTCCTACTTCTGAGCGGTTTAAAAAAAATAACCACGAAGGGGATGGCGGGCCGGATGACCTTCTAACCTAATCTGTCCGAGTCGGAATATCCCAAGTCCCGAGCTCGCTTCGCTAGCTTACAAAAGGTGGTGTCGTATGGAGAAGAATGGGCAAGAAAATACATATAGTAAGTAGTCTATGGTACTGACGCAAGTTGCAAAAGGAGCCCCACGGCACATATTTTATCACGGAAAACAAAATTTCGATATTTTGAACATTCGATATTTTGATTTTCGATACTTTGATTTTCGACATTTTGATTTTCGATATTTTAAATTTTCGATATTCTGATATGTACCCACTAGATTTTTCTGTGATCTTAACGTTGTTATATTTAACATGAAGAGGATTGATAGAATTAGGGGCGCTACTTAGAAATAAAGTAAAGTCAATTTCCATAATTACAAATTTTTCAAATCTAGGCGCAATCTCATCTGAACAATAACTAAAAAAGAAATTATAGGATAAAAGGGTGTGTTGTTAAAAAATGTCAAGACAAAAAAGGAATTAATATTTGACAGTTTGTGAACGTTCTTAAAAGTACGAGAATCGTCCCACTGGTCTTGCTTCCATTTTAAAAACAATCACCTCAAAGATATGTTGACTTATCGGACAATCTTAATTTAATGGGTACCTACCGTAATAAAACACATTGTCATATTATTAGGTACTTACATTTTACGAAAATAACTTACAAGACGCTACCGACCGACCGAAATTTTAAATAAATGTATTTTATTTCATGAAATAAGGTTAATTTACTACTTGGGGCGTTTTAACGAAATTAAGACTAGAGCATGCACTATAGAAACTGCCATATAACGAAAAGGATCCAACCATATAAATTTACATATATCTCGGAAAATATAATAGCTATGCTTGACTTTACTATTAACAATAAAAACAGTTTTATAATCCCAGACACAACATCATACTTTCATTAGTTTTAATATGAATACCAATGAAGAAATATCTTCCAAACTTCAAACGTCAATATCTCTAAAGTGACTTTGTGTGGATTGGATCCTTTTCGTGTAACTACGTCCAATTAAATTAAATAAAAAAACAAAAAGGCATATTGTATTATATATTCTTTTGAAGTCTATGTTGACCTATTAATAAATTGTGTAAGTTATTCTTCTTATTTAACATTTTCGGTCAGATATTACTGTAGAATTAAATATCAATTGTAAATATTGTATGCAAATAATTTTAATTAATTAGCTTAATAAAAATACCCAATAAAGTACGGATTTGTGTATTTATTTCCTGCAGACCCCCATCTTAGAGTCCTAGCAAATCATACATTTGATTCATGTGTATAAAATATAAATTCTCAAACAGTTGTTTTGAAATAAATTGAGTCATTTAAAAGAATAATTAACATTAAATTGATAACAAGCAGACATGTTTTGTTTGAATACCCCGTTTCTTCAGAGTAAATCCTATTTTTTACAAGAAGTACAAGAACTTTATCAGAGTACCAATGGATGTACCTACAGATGCATTCTGTCAATTAACCTTTTGAATGCCATTGTCACATATATGTGACAAATGAAATCTTACCCTGAACGCCAACATCACAAATATATGACAAAATGCACGTCGCACATATTATGAAATAAACAATTTAATCAAGTTTTGGAATCCCTTTAATGCATTAAGATCATTTGACAAAAAAATTGGCCTGGCGTCAGGGGTACAATATGTTTATACTCTGGCATTCAAAAGGTTAATGTTGATTGTGTGAACATAGAACTAAGGGACTTTAAGATAATCAGCTAAAATAAAACAACACATTCAAGTAAACAAAATATAATTACTTATAAAAAAATATACACTTAAATATTATCAAACTGGAATGAATTGTTTCACCATCTTAGTCCCTTGTCTTGTAAGTCTTCTCTAGCCTCTTTAATTTCCTCTTGTAACTCCTTAGCAGCTTCCTCGCAGTCATTGAAAGTAAATACTCGGTACAGTACCACAGTCACCGCATACAGGCCGAAGAGTAGAACAAAGACTATAGGAGACACAAGCAGATAAGTCATATTTTTCTCAATCAATGGGTGTTTCACGTAACCTCCAATCAAGGAATACCATACGGCGAAGAATGCTGAGAGCACTGAAACCCACTCAAGTAATTTTGTCATCTTTCTGAAATGGAAATTATCAATCAATATAAAAAAAACACGAACTAGGCTGTATTTTTTTTCAACTAATATAAATGGAATAGTACCTGAATGTTTATGAACAACTTCCAAAGGATTATTTACTTCCTTGATTACTTCACGATGTATTATTTTATAAAAAAATAGAATCACTAAATCTAAAACACATTACCACTTTATCTGTACTAATACTTCAGATCATGTATTTACTGGACTACGTCTCTATAATTCTGTATTTGAGATTAGAAGAATGTAAGAGAGAAGAGAAATGGATGACAGCCGGTTAGGTCAGCCGGCCGAGTTGACAATGAGTGATTGAGTGCCAAACAAACTGTCTAAGTCAATGACTGACTTAAGTAAAGAGTAATGACGTTTTCCTTTTCGTTGTCTATTTGACAATGCTTTAACAGTAATCTGTATTGCCAGCATTTTATAGCTCTATCGGAAAGTTCGGAAACATATGGAAAAAAGCAATAATGTATATTATCTCGCCCCTATCTCGCCGGCTGACGCCAAGCGATGCTGCAGGATCACCGGAAAGTCTTACGGGCTGCCTTCACACCACTACATTCCAGTTTAAAGAGTATGGCGCAAACTAGGTGAACCATTTTTTGAAAATTTATTCAATGAATATTTAAGCATGCAATATTGTTAAAAATCTCGTTAAACATCGCAAGTTTATTGATTGTTTGAGATCAAAAACGAATTGGGAAGAAAAAAAAACAGATTATAAAGAAATCTGCATTTGTTAGACTTATCACTAAACTAGAATTATTTTTTTTATCATATTATTCCCTTCTCTAGCAAGTCTCCTCTAGCCTCTTTAATATCTTCTTGTAACTCCTTGGCAGCTTCCTTGCAGTTGCGAAACGTGAATACTCGATACATTATAACAGCCACCACACACAGGCTAAAAAGTAGTACAAAAATAACAGGAGACACAAGTATCCAAGTCATATTATTCTCAATAAACGGATGCTTCAAATAACCGCCGACGAGGGTAAACCATATGGCAAATAATGATGAAAGCACTGAAACCCACTCTTGTAACTTTGTCATCCGTCTGAAATGAAAATCATAACACATAACATAACATCACGCCTGTAATCCCCGAAGGGTTAGGTAGAGGTGTACCCATTAGTACACCCACATTTCGCCAGTTATGTTTTTTAGTCCCATGTAATAGGGGGCGAGCCTATTGCCATCATGAAATTAATTTAGTTTAAATAAAAAGAACTTGGCCTGGCTTAGTATTTTACTTTTAAATTACATACCTTATTTTATTACATTGACGTAACAGCAGATTTCAAAGATTGGGTATTTATTTTCCAGATATTTTCAGAAATTGTCGTAAAGCGCGAAGATTTTTATATTCTACACTTACTTTAATGAAAAAATTTTGAATTGTGTATTAGGAGAGTAATTAATTTGTCCCTTACTAGTAATGAGGTGATAAAGAAGATTCAAGGCACAGACATAACAATTAATAATATGTTTTTAATTAAAAGCATTACGAATAAAAATGAACTTGAGAACTTGACAGCATTTTTTTTTTGTTTTGTTCAATTTTATTTTTGGCAGTTTATAATGTATTGCCAGCATCATAAAGCACGTTCGCAAACTATAATCTACAACACTAATGTACTATCAAACTCTGTAGTGTCTTAAATAACTTGGCGCTCAACATTATAAAAAAAAAATTGAATGTGATTTGACAGTTGTAAAATTTGCAAAAATAAAAACAGAAAAACATTGAGGAAACCACGAAAACACGTAACAGTAATAAAAGCTTTAACAGCTGCTATTGTTAGAAACTCGACTTCTAACTGAATAAAGCCAATATGAACGAGATTGATGATAAATTTTACTATGTGTATAGTTCGTCATTGGATCATAAAGTGGAGATAAAAATGTAAGTAAGATTCCATTGTGTATTTGTTTTGCAATAACTATTTACCAATTACGTATTTTTTATAAGCACTTTCATTCTTTTATTTGTCCTTCTAAATGGCCAATTCTACACTTTCATGGTATGGTTGAATGCACAGCACAGTAAAAAGATAAAATTTAAAATCTCAGAAACTTAACTTGAACGAATATGTTAGTAGCATAACCAGTACTTAAACACATTGTAATAAATTACTGACCTACTACTGAAACTTGTAATTATGAAAATAATAATTCTTAGCAATCTGAACAAATTATTTGAACTGTAATCTGAAGGCCAAATTCTCGTAATAAAAAACGTTCAAAATCTAATCGCAATCTTATTTGTGTAAAGTGTTTGTAAAATAGAGCTATTTATTTTTAACATAATGTTCCTGTAAATTAGTAGAATTGCCCTCTGTAATATAGAAAAATAAACTATTGAAGTAATAAGAGACTGCAGTAACTAGAAACTGTTATTTATCTATTTCTTGACTTCCCAGGGCAATCTAAGATAATTTATTACCATTCATTACATTCCTATAGTAATTTGAGTTGCATAAAAAAACATTCAAAAGTAGAAATTTATTTAAATACAAATATTTGAGGCGCACTATGTTAAGAACTGTTCACTTAGTGTTCTGACCTCCTTACTTATTATCCGTGGCATATGATATAAGAACATATAACATGTCTGATGTCTGGAGCAACAATTACAAAATTGTAAATATATGAGTAGCATGTATCTCAGTTATCATTATGTAATTATTTTTCTCTCATTTTGTGGCATATAAAAATAGTGGTTTTTATTTTAGATATGATATGATGATGATGAAGATTCTTGCCCATTTTTTCCATTTATAAAATAGAATAGAATTTTGATTTATTAGAGTAACCAAGACTCAACACACTGTTAGTAAAACTTAGTATGAAACTACTTTTTGGAGATTCAATCATAATTTTCTCTTGTAAATGATAATCAATCATGCATTCTGTTGGCCTAATTTAACTAATGATTTAATTTTGACTTTCATCATTTTGTCTCACACCAACCATTATACTTTCAACAGTGGCACATTGGAAGGCAAGCGTGCTAAACCAGAATATGACACGCTGCTCTCAGACCCGATGCTTAAGTTCTCCGGGCTCTACCAAGAAGGATGCTCCGACTTGTATGTGACATGTCAGATACTGAGCGATGGACAGCCGCTGGCTCTGCCTGTCACTACATCATACAAGTCTTTTAGTAATCGATGGAAGTAAGTATGTAACATTGTGCCCACAAAAGACTTAGATAGGTGCTTTAATTCTTCCCACTCATGTTGATGGCTCCACATTTGTACAAGTTATATGTGTAGCCTGCATTAGAGTGTCATGGTGTCTGTGGCTTATCAAATTCTACAAGTTTATTTTGAGCTACTTCCCAATGTTTTTAACAATTTGCATGTCAATACAATACTATGATGTCACAGAGCTGGTCTGATGATGTAACTGGACAGTGGCCATTGAAATTTAATCAAAACATTTATCCCACTTCCAGGTGTTTTCTGAACACATGTGGACATTGCATGAAAATGAAGTATTAAAGCTAGATTTAATCAAAATAATTTTAGGTAGTACTTGTTATTAAGGTACCTAAGGTGGCTTATCCATAATTTGCTTACTTTAGGCAGATTTAATAATTATAGTAGAATGACAACATGGTGGTGAGCCAACCATGCATTACTTTAGTCATGCAATAAGAAAATCAATGCATGTTCATACTATGTTGAATTGGCACATAAATATCATCTTACTGAAACAATAATATTTTTTCAAGGCAATGATATTTATCTCCGATACCACAGTGTAGCAATCTTTACTATACTAATATAATAAAACTGAAAAGATTTTCTGTTCCTTTGTTTAAACGCGCTAATCTCTGAAACTACCAGTCGGATTGAAAAAAATGATTTTGTGTATGATAGCTAAATTCATGAGGAGTAGTATGGGCTATATTAAACCACGCTACCGCGCAACCAAAAGGAGCGGAGCAGTAACCTAAGACGAGCTTAGTGCCTTGCCTATTGCCACTAGAGTTTCGCTATTTCGAGAGCTATGTGGGTTACCTTAGTTCTTTTGCAGATCTCCTCATTTCTGATTCGATCTCGATATTAGTATGGATGCGATACGTAAGTGGCACCATTTTCGTACAATTAAGTAGCTACACCACTAAGTAAGCTTGTGTCACGATATCTTCTCACATCTTGTTGTCCCTTTCTCTCCTCAGTTGGAACGAATGGGTGACCCTGCCAGTGTACTTCAGCGACCTGCCTCGCAACGCAACGCTGGCTATGACGATATACGACTGCGCTGGACCGGGCAAGGTCATGGTGGTCGGCGGTACTACCATATCGTTGTTCGGAAAACATGGCATGTTGAGACAGGTTAGTAGAATAAGCCTCAGCGCTTTCCTGCATATTAGCTAAAATGTAACATTAGAATAATATCGAGTTCACTTTAAACGGTAGAACTCAGATGCTTTTCGGTGGGGCTTGAGCACTTTAACCCCCCCCCCCCCTTCCCACCCTTTACACACACACACTCATCACAATAAAAAAAAAATGTATGCAAACTTTCATAAATAATTGTTTTTTTTTTAAAACAGTTCAGCATACCTCTCTCCAAACTTTTCGAGAATATTTGACGCATATTTCTCAATTAAAAATATTGTTTGCGCACATGTATTTACAGATGAGACCTTTCTCAAGTGATAAATGTATGATAACCCAGTTATAAGGCCTTACTGATTAATTTTTCTTAATGCAGTTACAATCGATATGCAATTTCCATTAATACTCTTTCCAGGCACGACACTTGGCGTAAATCAACTTTATTTCAATATCTGTAAGGTTTATTTTGTGTTGTCCAGGTTACGCGAGTATTCGGAGAAATACGCTTAGTTAATTGCCGGCAAAACCAAATCAAAATATAGTACCTATGACTAGCAAACTCTCCGCGATTTCGTTCGCGTGATTTGTCTTATGGATCCCTAACTTTTTGATAATAAAATATCGAAGCCTCACTCAATGATAACGTAGCTTCCTATTTGCGAAAGAATTTTCAAAATCGGTTCCGTAGATCCAGAGACTGCCTCGTTGGTCTAGTGGTCGCAAGCACGACTGCTGTGCATGAGGTCTTGGGTTCGATTCCCAGGTCGGGCAAAGTGTTATTGGGTTTTTCCATCAGGAGTTTCTCAGTAGCAGCCTCGGAGTCTGGATTTGTGCCCGGTTGATGGCAATAGGCTATACAATACAGTACTAAAAACATAACTGGCGAAATGTGGGTGTACTAATGGGTACACCTTTGCCTAAACCTTCGGGGATTACAGGCGTGATGTTATGTTATGTAGATCCAGAGATTACATACCCTCTAAAACCTCACAAACTTTATCTCTTTATAATATTAATATAGACATGCACACACATATATATTTCATCTTTCTTTTTTACTTTATACAGTCTACTGCCACACAACATAATGTTGAAAGGTCTACCACAATCACGCAGAGTAAACGTAACGAATATTCGATCGGTTTTCAAATTCGAAATTTATAAGTTATTCTTGTCATTGAGTGATACTTGTGCTTGTCGTATAAAATTAAACAAAAATGTTAAGTCGTATTTTTAATTCGTAAATCGACGCGAATATACTCCAATGTACTTATACGATAAAGGGTTCATGCTGAAAAATTATGAGAAATGATAAGAGATGATGAATTGAAGGCAAAAGTGAAGTAAACATTTAATACACATACTAAGTACCAGCTCCACTGCACTGGTACACTCTACTGCAGGCTGCTCTTTGAACCTGCCAATTAAAAAGGTTATCATTGTATTCAATTACATAGCAGTAATGTTTTATTTTGTAAAGGCCGCCTTATCCATGAAATGACAAGTATTTAAGAGAGTTTAAGCCTTATGGAATTTCATATAAACTTTCAAATCCTAATTTTTCGAAATGACTGCCTCGTTGGTCTAGTGGTCGTAAAGCGCGACTGCTGGGCATGTGGTCTTGGGTTCGATTCCCAGGTGAGGTAAAGTATTATAGGGTTTTTCAATCAGGAATTTCTCAGTAGCAGCCTCAGAGTCTGGAATTGTGCCCGGTTGATGCCAATAGGCTCGCCCCCTAGTACATGGGAAATAAAACTTAACTGGCGAAATGTTGGTGTATTAATGGGAACACCTCTGCATAACCCTTCGGGGATTACAGGCGTGATGTTGTGTATGTATTTTTCGAAATGAATAAACCGATCTTAATGAAACGTTCTACACATAAGCAGAAACAAGTTAGTTGGAAACAGTCGAAATGTATTATTTGAGTTATGATTGAAAGCCTCAAATCTTACTTCGAAACGAGTACAAAAAACAACAAACATGAAGGTATAAAGTTACATAATAAAAAAGTATTATACACCTCTGAATATAATTAACCCACTTACACTGGTATCATTGAGTTATGGGCTGCTAAACCGGATTAACTTGACCCGCGTAAAATGTTTATGGCTGACTTCCGGTGTGCTAAGCAACAGACATTGGAAAAATAAAGTGACCCAAATAAATCCCAAACAAATCAAATATTAAAATACACCCGGTTGATGCCCGATTGCCGGTTGGCGGTTTGTGCCCGGTTGATGGCAATAGACTCGCCCCCTATTACATGGGACAAAAAAAAAAAACATAACTGGCGAAATGTGGGTGTACGAATGGGTACACCTCTGCCTAACTCTTCGGGGATTACAGGCGCGATGTTATGTTATGTTATTAAAATACACAATTCATATTAAATGTAATAAATGCGAAAGTAAGTCTGTCCGTCTGTTAAGCTTTCACACTTTATACCTACATTGAACCGATTTAGATGAAAAGACATTGGGCAAAAGACACCCAGCTCATCCAGCCATTTGTTATATATGAATCGAAAGACCTATCAAAACTAAGCATTTTTAGTTACGACGCTTTAAAAAATATCCCGGGGTTTAAATGATATTAAGAAAAAACTAAAATATTTTTACTTAATAATTTAAATAAGGCACCATTTCTTAATATTATAATGGCAATACTTTCATCATCATCATCATTTGTGCAGGGTAGATAAGCTGGACCACAAGAGTAGACATGGGCACAAGAATAAAAAAATACTCCGATGTTGGAACTAAAACTAAAAGTTTCAATCAGGGGGGCAATTCTATTTACTTATAGGAACGATCTTAAATCTAATCTTAGTCTCAATATGTATAAAATGCGTCTATTTTGAGATGATATTGCTACTAGACATACATAAACTCACGCCTTTTTCCCATAGGGGTAGGCAAAAACCACAGAATGGCACCTAGATTTTGAACATTTTTAATTAATAGAATCAGCCTTCAGGTTTTTAGTTAAAAAGACATCATATATCAACAAAAGATAAATTAAACAAGATAACACATAACATAACGCCTATAATCCCCGAAGGGTTAGGCAGAGGTATGGTTCACATTTCGCCAGTTATATTTTTAGTCCCATGTAATAGGGGGCGAGCGAAATCAAACTATTAAAACTATGCCTTTTTATTAATGTCAATATACATATTACTATTTATTGTTTCTCCAAACTATATTATTAATATTTTTATAAGATAGCATGCAGAAGTTCAATCAGCCCGAAGCTTTCCAATATAATGTTGTTTTTTTAGCTCTTATCTGAAGAATATGTAATAGGATATTTATTTATGTTTATGACCTGATATAAAGGAATATTGGCACAAACATCGGTCGGCTGGAAAATGCCACAGCCGGTTCAGTGGGCTTGTATCATTGACGCGAGAAAGGCGCGTTAAAAAAAATGACTTAAATATTATTTAGTTAATTTGAATTGTTTATCTAAATCAACATAGTCTTTTAAATAGGTAGTGGTTATAAAAAGTGCAGTTTTATTTTAAATAACGTGTATTAAGCCAGTGTTACTTTAATTAGAAAAAAAATGAGAATCTTACTTCTTCTTGTGTGGTGCCGCCTAACTTCTATAAAGAAGTGCATTAGTTCTCTATAGGAGTACCTACCTGTTTTGCCTCAAAAGTTATAGATCTCAAAATTCAAATAAAACCTTATTTAAAACGGGCAAATCACACAGCACACTGCAGCTTTGCAAAGAATGTTACACCAATTTCATAGAACGATTAAAAAAGTTTTTCGAATTCAAAAAGGGAATGTTCGATCTTCGAGTGTGGCCGGGCGTGGAAGGCAGTGAGAAGACTCCGGGCAAAGCTCCTGACCGGGGCAAGGAACAGATGCAGAGACTGGCGAAACTTGCCAAGAAACATCGGAATGGACATATACCAAAGGTACTGTTAGCCTTTTCTATACTTTGGATTTTGTTATTGTCTCGCATAGATTTATATTCAAAAACATAGGAGGTGTAACAAGACATTATATAGTCGTTAACTACGGCTTATCAAACTAAGTAACTTTGTGCAAAATATATTGCAAAGTGTCAAAAGCTGCTTTTTGATAACGCTCAAAAAATTCTATTATAAAAATTTACGTAAAAATCCAAAAAATCCAAACCTCGAATGAAAGTTGCAACTTTGCTCTTCAATGTCTTTGCAATCAGAAGCTTTACAGGTATTGTTCAAAACAAAAAGATAAATACCGTCTTGATAGAAAGTATAATAAGTCAGTTTTCGTTAAGTACTTACGAACTCTGAAATTTCTATGTGCACACATAATTATGATGTGTCTTTTCACCTCTTATCTGAATAGGTCTTTACACCGATATGTAGAAAACTGTAGAACCGGCTGCCATCATTATTTTTTGCTTATACATATAGATGGCGAATGCAAGGGGTGTGTTACTTGCACTTTGAACGAATGTGAAGATGTGAGAGAAATATGCTCTGCTTGATAAGAGACTATCACTGTATATTTATTTTCAATAAAAATGCTGCAGGTCAGACACAGCAAGACATTAATATTATGCTAATCTCATAGTAGGTACAGTCAAGAAAGAGATAGGTATACAGGGTCGTCAGATATAGTTGAAGTTTTCTTAGAAACCGATGGATGATTTCAAATGTAATTTAATTTTAAAAAAAGGCCGGTGTAAGACTCCTTTGACATAGGACTTAAAAATAACTGGCGAAATGTGTATGTACTAATGGGTACACTCTGACACTAGGGTGTGTGCATGGGGTCTTAAGACCTTACTGCCCACACGATAAATAAGAAGAATGGGTGTACCTCTGCCTAACCCTTCGGGGATTACAGGCGTGATGTTATGTTATGTGTTAATTTAGAAAGTAAATAATAAACAGTTCATTATACTTTTGCAAAGTACATGCTATTGGGCAAAAACTAGTCAATTATGACGTGTACCTACAGTAAATGACGTAAATGGACAAGTTACAATTATCTCTTACTTGTGACCCCCTGCGACTCTGTTGGCATTCCAGATGACCTACAAATGAATTATAATAGCTGTCTGTATGAGCGTGATAATGTCTATCTATCTTCATTACAGTCATCGGTAGGTGCATTTTGTAGAAGTCTCGTTAGTTCTATTGACTTCTTTTCAACCGACTTCAAAAAGGAGGAGGTTCTCAATTCGACGCGTATGTTTTTTTTATTTTTTTTATTCTACAATAAAAGTTGCCTTATACTAAGTATTTATTCTGCATCGTTTACATAAAGAAACTAGTAGACCCGGAACAACTACCTGTGTATACAAATATTTGCTTCTTCCGGTAATAGAACCAAGCTATGCAGCGTTGCAGTCAATCCTTCAGCTACTTGTTGGTGTGTAGTTTCTATCGATAAAGAAAGAACTACACACCAACTGTCCGTCAGCATACTTTTAACTTTCAGTATTTTTTTGTAATAACATAACATCACGCCTGTAATCCCCGAAGGGTTAGGGAGAGGTGTATCCATTATGACACCCACATTTCGCCAGTTATGATTTAGTCCCATGAAATAGGGGGCGAGCCTATTGCCATCAACTGGGCACAAATCCAGACTCCGAGGCTGCTACTGAGAAATTCCTGGTGAAAAAACCCAATAACACTTTGCTCGACCTGGGAATCGAACCCAAGACCTCATGCTCAGCAGTCGCGCTTTTCGACCACTAGACCAACGAGGCAGTTTTTGTAATATTGACCAGAGAATAAGGAATTCTCTGTAATATTCTTATTTTTATCTCCCTTGCTTACAATTGTAATGAAAATGACCTCTATCTACACGTTAATAAGAATCGATTCAGGTTCTTCAAGTCAAGCTAAGTAGCTTACGGTACTACCCCACGTCATCAATACATCATGCTTAGACATTCACTGGTTTACACGCAAAGGAAAAATAAAAACAATATAACATTACAAAATTCAACTTTATTTGCAAAGTATTAAAGTCCATACCTGATTACTCAAAGTCACAAGACTTGACTCCTCAAATTTAGACATAACAGTGTCGCCATAAAGTGTTATTTTGCTTTTCAGGTGGACTGGCTGGACCGGCTGACATTCAGGGAGATTGAAATGATCAACGAGAAAGAAAAGCGCAGTTCAGACTACATGTACTTGATGATTGAGTTTCCTACTGTGCAGATCGATGGGATAACCGTAAGTTCTTGTGTCCAATCTTCTTTCACGTATTGGCGCAAACTGTGAATACTGCCGATTTAGCCCGGTCGCGGTAGAGAGTTGAAATATTCACAGTGTGTATATTTATTGCCGCTTTAACAACAAGTAAGAAAACAAAGATAAAAATTATAGGGGGCTCCAAACAAAAACGTAATTTTCTTGTATATGTAGTCGTAAATATTCCGCGGTTGTACGCGACAGACACGCATTTGGTCAGTTTTAATTTATCATTTTACTATAGCATCTGCCCAAGACTTCGTCCTTCGTATATTATATTCCACGGGATATTTTTTTTCCAGGATAAAAGGTAGCTTATGTGTTATTCCAGACCATAATCTATGTATGGCAAATTTCATCCAAATCCGTTCAGTACTTTCAGCGTGAAAGTGTAATAAACATCGATACATCATCACAAACTTTCGCATTTATTTATATGTTGGTAGGATTAAATTTTAAACAAATATAAAAATACTATTTGTGATAAAAGACCATTATTAATCGATGCGGCGGAAACAAAACATTATTTGTACTGCCCAGCTTACAGACTTGATCTGTGACAGGTACGAACACGTTATCATATTTTCGTCATCATTAAAAATAATAATTGCCCCAATGACGTTAATGTGCATTGACC
The DNA here is from genome assembly GCA_949774945.1 of Hoplodrina ambigua. Classification (NCBI taxonomy): domain Eukaryota; kingdom Metazoa; phylum Arthropoda; class Insecta; order Lepidoptera; family Noctuidae; genus Hoplodrina; species Hoplodrina ambigua. The sequence goes on from OX458979.1 coordinate 12,960,691, forward strand.
TTTATTATAATTTCGACTAAATTAACAATGTTATCGTAACATCTGTGGATGTTCGATATATTTGTTATTCAAACGTTAGGTTGTTGACGCAAAAGCTGCTTGTCTCGTAAAGTTAATTGCATGGATTAGGATTCTTTGTTATATTAAATTAGTTTTTGATATCGTAAAGTTTGACGAACGGATTGGGTGATAAGATTCGTCAAATGTCAGTAAGTACCTTATAAAAATCCTTATTCATTTACTTCATCCATGGATATAGAAAATTCATGAATACCTAGTTGATTCGAACGATTTAACCTTTTTGACGTAATTAATTCAATTATTGAGAGTATGTCTCTCGAAGACAAAATATGTAATGCAATATGTCCTAATGTCTTATTATCAAGCAATAACAGTTCAATATGCCTATATCCAAAACTTATATCTACTTAGAATTTATTTTGAATGAACGGTAGAAATCAAAATCATCATCAATCAATTATTTAATTTAAAAAAATATATATATTTAAAAAAAGGGTTTGTTCGTTATGTCATAGCCAAAGTAAAATCATTTATTTCGATTAAGCCGTTGAAAGGCACTTTTGAATTTCATATAAAAGAGAAAAATAATTTAATCATATAGCCCCTTGCTATAAACATAATTTAGACTGTCTAACGTATAGATTAAAAATATGGAGAAGTAAAAGGCGAAACTAATTTGACATCTTTTACTTAGTTTGTAAGTGTCACCGTCCTTCTCTTTAGCTGTATGTCAGTAAGAGATGCCAATTCTCTAAATTTAGTCTAGTTTGTGAACAATGGAATCGGCACCAATATCTTATGATTAAGAAATATAATTATGTTGTATACAATATCGGTTCTCATTACAGCATGCGGTGGTGTACTATGAACAAGATGGCGACGAGGTGTACCAGTTCAGAGCTCAAGCGGAGATAGTTACCGTGCCTGACTATGAGATTTTACAGGTATGTGTTTATCAAAATGTCTTATTTAAAAAAAGATAATTGGAATCTTTGATTCTTTGGAAAACTTAAATTCGGTCGAACATAGCTATAACACGATTTCTTAAAAATGTTTTTAACTACGATTTAGACCTATGTAGATATCCTGCTTATGTGTAAAAAGTTTCATTAAAATAAGTTTGTAAGACTTAAAATTCTGTATGAAATGATGTAAGGCGTAAACGCTTTTAAACAAGTACCTAATTCCATCATGTATTTCTTAGTTAGCAGCTTCGTAGTCTGTGCTTAGTACTTTGTGCCCGGTTGGTGGCAATAGCCCCCTATTACATGATACTTCTGGCTAAATATGGGCGTACTAATGGGCACACCTCTACCTAACCCTTCGGGGATTATAGGCGTGATGTTATACTGATTAAATTTATCTTTGAACAGGAAAACTTAGTAGAGAGTAAACAGCACCGTCTCGCTCGCTCGCTTCGCTCGGGTGTATCAGGGCGCGACGCCAAGCCGACGGCTGCCGAGCGCGATCAGCTGTCTGCGCTAGTGGCCGCTCCACCTGCCAGACCACTCACTGCCACTGACCAGGACCTACTGTGGAAGTTCAGGTAAGATAGTAAAGCCGAAGATAGCCGACCGTGGCCGAACGAGTACAAAAATCTCGTTCGGCCATGCTCGGCTATCTTCGCACATGAAAGCTGTGATATTTACGGAAAAGTGATAAAAGTAGTATTTTTCTTTAACCATTTATAGTTAATTCTCACTATCGACATGCTTTAAAACTAACTTTATCTGAAATTGTAATAACTTAATTTAGTTTATATAATTTTATAATACCCCTTAATGGTCACAATGCAAGGTAAAAGTTTTTTCTCATACAGAGAAGGCACAAGCATTAACCACGATTGCTCAAGGCTGATTGGCGATTTCAGATTTTAATTTTAAGTCCATGTTTCCTGACGATGTTTTCCTTTGCATCATTGATGTTCATGATAATCTTAGAAAGTACAGATCAATTTATAAATTGAAAATCACATTGGTGCGTCCGGTATCGAACCCAGAACCTCATGTATGGGAAACAGCCGTCTTAGCTACTAAGCCATCATACAGTTTATCCTTTGCACATAAAATTCTCCTCAATGGTTGAAATTAAAATATAAAAATCTTTTTCCTCTTTCTAGATTCTATTTGTCATCACACCGCAGAGCGCTCACGAAGTTTTTGGAATGCGTCAATTGGAACAGGCCAGGTAGGTTTATGTTCATAGTAAATAATAAATAATATAAAAAATATCTTGGGACAACTCACACACGGCTATCTGATCCCAAGCTAAGCAGAGCTTGTGGTATGGTAACCAGGCAACTGATATACATACTTATATAATTTATAAATACATACATATTATAGATAAATCACACCCAGACACAGAACTAACAATAATGCTCATCACACAAAGTTTGTCCTGGGTGGGAATCGAACCCACGACCTCCGGCTTAGCAGTCAGGGCCGCTAACCACTAGACCAACAGGCCCGTCGTAGTATTTGTATTGTAAAGAATTCAGGATGTATAAGGCGTAAAGGATGTATCAAGCGACTTCTTCAAATCTTATAGGTTGACACCATGCTAGTTCCGATCGAAACCTTAAAATATTGTAAAATAAAATAATAATACCAGTCTATTAAGTGTCCCACTGCAGGGCAACGGCCTTTTCTCATACAAAGAAATCACGTAATTATACGTTCTGGTTTCCTTACGATATTTTCCTTCACCGATGTCAGTGATGTCCAATATAAACTTAGAAAGTAAATCATTAAAAAATAGGAAATGTCACATTGTACTTGTGTATGCCTGGTTGTGAAGTGTGAACCCGCAACCTCGTCCATGAGAGGCGAACCTTTAAACCACCGGGGCACCTCGACTTTTTTCTAAAGATGATAATAATTATGTATTAATTAACTAGCTAACCTGAACTTTAACTGCCTAGATTGCAGAATTAAACCAAAGTCCTAAAATATCGCTCAGTAACAGAATAACGGGATAAAAAGTAGCCCATATGCCATTCTAAAATTCATCCAGATTCGTTTAGCCGTTCTGGCGTGATTGAATAACAAACATCCATCCATCCATCCAAGTTTTCGCATTTATCAGAGTAAAAAGGACTTAGCAACAATATCTAGAAATTCAAGGTACCTGCATTCAAGCGCTATTCATTATAGTCGACGAATATTCAACAGTTTTCCTTATTGAAGGATTTCCCCTAATCAAGTAAATCTTCCTTAACAAAATATTCTCTGTCATTATCTACAAGTGTAGGTGAGCTGTGCTTTCTCGGCAAGTATTTAAAACATAGGTAAATATCCAAGTATGTACTTAATTATGTGTGTGATTAAACATAACGAATACAAACTTTTAATTCGCTCAAAACAAAATTTTTTAACCCTCGTAATTTTTGTAAACATATTTAAAATCAGCCATCTATCAATAAAAGTCCCATCGAAATCGGTGCAGCCGTTTCGGAGATTACCCAGAACAAACAGACACAATAATTATAAACTCTTTTTTTTTTCTTGTTATTTTGAACATTATAAAAGGACCCTTTATTCTATAATCAAAGACTCTTTTGTTACACATACTAACGTTCCAAATTAACATTATCTGTGACATAATATCATAACCCTTTTTTAAATAAGATAATATCCTCATTATTCAACATCCGCCGCTCTTTACAAAGATTACAACATGCCTTGTAATCTAGCACGCGTTTCACAACATACAAAGATACAGTAATTAAGTTCAAAGAAGTGCGTAAAAAGTTCGAACAGTACACCCTTTTATTTTAAGTTTAAAATAAGATATGGTGTCAAAGATTAATAGGCAAGACAAACTTGCAAAACTCCTTTCAAAGTCAAAGTCAAATCATTTATTTCAATTAGGCCACTATAAGGCACTTTTGAACGTCATTACATGAGAAAATAAAAATAGAATTGAATCTAATTGCCCCTTCCAAAAGGTAGTTTTGTATGGAAAAGAATGGGCAAGAAACTCCATACGTACTCTTTTAAAATCAACGTTTTACAATGTTATTATTTGTATACAGAGTCATACGTAATTATTACATGTGAATGCAATGTACCTTATAAAAAAACTACTGTATAATAACACACAAAAATAATTTATATTACAAATTAGGAATTCATGGTAAAAATATAATAAAAGTGTTAATAGAAAAAAGGAAATATATAGAAAAAAAAAATATAGATATATAAAATATAAAAATAAATAAAATTAATATTAACCAGCTGTATGAATGTATCTACATCTACACTATTATAAAGAGGAAAATTTTGTATTTTTATTTGTTTGTTTGTAATGGATAAACTGAAAAAGTACTGGACCGATTTAAAAAAATCTTTCACCATTAGAAAGCTACATTATCTGCGAGTAACATAGGCTATATTTTATTTTACATTTGCGCGGCGATGTCACGGGCAAAAGCTAGTCTGAAATAAAGAAAGGAAAACTGTTTATTCCCGCGAAAGTGACGCTTAGAAAATAACAAAAAACAAGTTTGTATTAAACCTGAAAAAATAAACTATCTTAGACGGAAATATGCGCCACTACCGATCGAAACATTTCAAAGTTAGGTAAAAAAAACATTGAACTTTGAACCTGAATGTCTTCGTAACTAGAAGGACCCCAGGTATGGTCTAGAACAAAAAAAATCGAGTAACCAAGACTCAACACACTGTTAGTAAAACTTAGATCTAAGTTAGTAAGCACTGACACTAAACAAAAATATAAAAGAAAAAACAAAACAAGAAATAACGTTTGATCACTGTTGCAACACCCCATGTGAGACGGCACAACAGCGACCCACATACACACAGTCCAGGCGATTGGCAACCAGCTTAAGACACTGTTGGAGCTGTCCCATAATATAGCAATGACAAGAAAAACATTATTAACTTTATTTTCACACTTTTATATTATCTGATAAGAGAGGTGGACTTGATATGAATGACTAATTAAAAAGACAAATAAGAAGGGCTGTTCTCACTACGCTTTGGGTCGCCACTTTAATCCCAACTTTGAACAAATATCTGATAAAGTGACTTTATACCTACGACACAAGAAACAAACAAAACAAAAGATGCATAAAGTGCATTAATACTAAAACTAATTCAAAATAATTATTTGCATATTTTCCCTTACTCAATACAATATAAAATACACCTTAAAATCTCTTAATAAAGTCGACATCACCTTGAACAGTTATTGAGGTACTGCAATTAACATAATATTTTTTAAATGCAACAATTTTAACTTGTTTACCTTCAACAAATCTGAACTACACGTGGTTTTTACGCAACGCGTGTGTCGTTTAACTCGTTCAGTTAGTCGTTGTGAAATGGCTTCGAAGGTACACGTACCTACTTAGTAGTTTTAAAAGAACTCTTGTGTGTTTAATTGTGTTTAATATGAAAACTGAAATCAAGAATGAATTTGGGATTTCACCGAGCTATGTTTGTGAGTACCTTACTTGTTTTTGTTTATCGTTTTGCCGGTTTCTTGTTTACTTAGGTTATTTTTATTTTAAAAAGAGTATTTTTGTTTCGCGTAAAAATTTAAAACACCTTGATAAACGAAATTCAGGCAAAAGAAGTCGCGGCCATAATCTAGTCAATCATACAGTCACTACTAGCTTCTGTTCGCGACTTAGTCCGCGTCAAAGTTTATATATTATGTCACGGGAACTGTATATTTTTTCGGGTTGAAAAGTAGCCTATGACCTTTCCAAACTATATTATTATAATCTATCTGTGTGCCAAAGTTCATCTAGATCCGTTCAGCCATTCTGGCTTGATTGAATAACATTTTTTTTTTGTTTTTTTTTTTTTGAGGTGGGGGCGGAAGGGACTGTCAGACTTTTACTGACTAAAAAACCACCCTGTTCCTTCTGTTGCCCTTTACGTTCCGGGGCCACGGTATCCTGTTAAGACGTCCTGAAACCCCGGCAGGAGCCATTCTGGCTTGATTGAATAACAACGGTCCATCCATCCAATCTTTCGCATTTAGAATAGTAGTAAGATTAACTGGCCACGGGTGCAATTAACTAAAATACCATCCAAATTTTCGTCTTTCTCTGGTGAATTATCCAAATCTTTTATACACACTTTGTCCTGATGAATGATGAAAGAAACGGCCAAATAGGTCGAGCCGTTCTCAAGTGATGATCTTTTAAACATGCGGCGATTGACATTTACGATATACATACATAGATTTGCATAAAAATTCTCATTCTTTTTGTCGTGGTTTTAAAGTCATCGAGTAAGAACATATCGAAAAATGCATGTATTTTTTTTTCTTCTCGGTTTTGAACCCGGTGCAAAACGTAATAGGGATTGTCCTTGCATAGCACTGGTGATGGGTTAATTTATGTAAGAGGGAAACGGAAGCAAATATTGCTTAACACATTAAGTAACTAATTAAAATTATACAATTGCATCCAAATTAGCATAATTATGTTATTTAGCAATAGTAGATTACTGACTGTGCCATTATTTAATGGTAGGCATCTGTTGTATGACGTCCTCGCTATTGCTGCATATTGAAAATATACAGGGTCATTGAAAAAAAAACCTGAAAAGGGGTCATTTCAGGGTTGGTCCCATAGTAAAAGTTGTTGATAATGATGAGTACAATGACCCCTTTTCAGGTATCGGGTATTTTTTCAATAGCTAGAAGCTAGTATAGCTTCTGCTCGCGACTTCATCTGCGTAGACTTCAGAATTACGGAAAAGTTCTAAATTATTCCACGGGAACACAAAAACGATAAAAGATAATTAGCCTATATGCTATTCCAGACTACAATCTATCTCTGTGATAAATTTCATCCAATTCCGTTCAGCGGTTCTGGAGTGATTGAGTAACAGACATTCATCCATACAAACTTTCGCATTTATAATAGTAGTGAGTTGTGGCGCGCAGATATTTATTTCGGATCATCAACCGTAGAAAAAGAATTACTATCAAAGTTTCGTTTATTAATAAAAACAAGCCCTTATCAGTCAATTAAACTTACGTCCATTCATCCGAAAAATATAATCACTTGCTCGCGTCTAATAATAAACAAAGAAAAGTTTTTCAATAAATTTTTGTTTTTTGGTTTATTTGAGAAAATAATATACGGGTTGGAGGAGACATAATGACAGACTTTTACCAAGAAATCAACTCATGATTATAGATATAAAAAACTAGCTAATCCCTGCGACTTTGTACGCTTGGTTTTTTTTCTCACCGTTGGGCTTTGCTTACTGCTCGGGGTCCGTAGGTCAGATATAAAAAAAATATTTTTTCATGTTTTTAAATTTTCATTTAGGTATACTTTGTTAGTTATATTTAGGTTTAGGTATATTCAGGTACCTACAAACCTTGTACTATAACTTACCCTGACTATAACGAACACAAAAAAAAAAGAATTATCAAATTTGGTGCAGCGGTTCGGAAGTTATGCGAGTACATACTATACCTACATTTCGGCCATTAATTTTATTTATATTTACTTATATTTATTTTATTTATATTTATTCATTTTATTTATTTATTTATTTTCTGACAGTGCAACACCTAAACGGTCAAAATATACGGAACAGCAGATATTTTTTAATAACCGTCGAAAAATGTTAAACCTAGGTGGTCTAGAATTATGTTCAAAAACCACGGTAAAACTTGTACCACAATATCCCTTCAAACATGTTAACATTTCACTAATTATGTTTTTAAAAAAATACTTTATTTTCGTCACAGTAACGGTCAATTTAGATATGGCGGTCGAACCCAAGGTTACGTTGATATAAATATTAGAATAAACTATATCAGTTAAGAGTTAAGACGCGATTGACTAAACAGTGGATGTTTGTTGTCAATATATAATAAAAAATCAAATTGATATAAATATGTGTACCATCGCTATCAGTAAACACACAAGAATGAGGCGAATTCAAGGGTATAAGGGTATGTAGTTTTTTTCAACAAGAAGTGCAATTTACTCCTGAATATTTGATATAATACTAACACTGTCCCGGCGACTTCGTTCGCGTGATTTTCTTACAGATCCCTAATTTTTCTATAGTAGATTCCAATTTGCGAAAGAATTTGCAAAATCGGTTCTGTAGACCCAGAGATTACCCCCTACAACTTCACAAACTTTGCCTCTTTATAATATAAGTATAGACTTGCTTTTGCCCATGACTTCGTCCGCGTAATTGTCGCACCCCCAGTTTCATCCGCTTGGGAGTGAATTTTTGAAAATCCTTTTTCTTAGCGAATGCTTACGTCATAATAACTATCTCCGTGTCAAACAGTGCAATCCGGTCAGTTGTTTAAGCTGTATGTTGATGAATCAGTCAGTAACGGTTTCCTTTTATATTTATTAGACTAGCGACCAGACCCGGCTTCGCACGGGTGCAATGATAGATACAGAAACCGTCCTCTTCTTTTTTCTCTTTTTGCCAAAAACAATAATGATTGTATTGTTTATATTCCAGGCGAGGTGCGTCAAGCCCTGTCTATGATGAAGCAATGGGCGCCGATGGACGTGGAAGATGCGCTCGAGTTGTTGACACCCAAGTTTACACATCCCGCTGTCAGGAAGTATGTATTGATATGATTTTTTTGCAATACTTCTAAAGTATATCTTGAGAACTGCGAGTGCGACGCTCTTGCCCCAAATCCCACTCGATGGAGGTGTTCCAAATGTCTGTTCACTTGAAACGTACCTACTGCGCCCAAATTGTATGAAAATTGTGTATGTATCGTCGATACGAAAAGAAGAAGGTGCTATACTAAAACTTGCCAGGTTCTTAATAAAACATAATAAGAATAGATAAAATGGTCATAGGAATTTAACTATGTGAAGATGCTTCCTCCTTTGCGCAGTGGAGAAGCTGACATGCCAGATCTCATAGAATAAATAATAATTATTCCAGGTACGCGATCTCCCGTCTCAAGCAGGCTCCTGACGATGACCTGCTGCTGTACCTCCTGCAACTGGTACAGGCGCTCAAGTATGAAGACTTCATGGAGATACACGATGGTCAGTGTTTGTAAAATTTATTGAGAGCTTTTAAATTGCTTTTGGCTTTGTGAAAAGTAAAGGTTTATTACAAATTATGATCCATTCATTGGCCGTTTTAAACAAATATCGCTATAATGCTATCGTTATTTCAATGTAAGCATGTAAAAAGCTTTCTTTACTTCACGATATATACAAAGCTAAGTAAGTTATTTTTGCCTTTTTTATTGAAAAAAATATCACTAAAATGCAGTTATTTCAACAATTTAACCAAATGACGGTCAGGGCTCTAAAGGGAGAAACCTCCTAACTATACAGGCCGTATCGAGTAGTACTGCTTTCTGGATCAAGCCCTTGATCCAGCTGCCCATCGAGAGCCTCCGAGAGCCATTGGCTGTGACGACTATCGGCACATTGATCACTGTGTCCACCTATTATTATTATTATTAATTTATCTGAAGAATAGATATAGCGGTTTGGCATAATTTCTATACAAAACCTTTCAAACTGACATATTTTTCATATAAAAGTTGTAGCTTAACATTAATCCTGATAGTAAAGTGTCAAGTTATCATCTACGTTTTATGTAAATATTGTCAGAGTACGCTCGCGTGTGCGGCAAGGACCCGAGCACGGCCGAGCTGGAGTCGCGCGAGAGCCGCCTCATGCAGAGCGGCCACAGGGGCAGCCAGGCCAGCCTGCTGTCAGCGTCAGGTAACATACAGATTACGGACACATTTTGAAATAAAATTATTGTTTTTATTAAAAATATATTGCAGTTTTTAAACGTATGATAGAAATATAAATAAATTCACAGTCACAATTCGATTGCGATTGCGATTTTCCAAACAACAGAATATTTGAGTTTTTTTTTATAACAATAAACACAATCTTGGTACGCCTGATCGTGGAAGATATCCAGATCCATGGCCATAGGGCCATGGTGGATTTTAATATACGGTTTACCTGACTTCTACGCAGACGAAAAAAATAACTTGAGCATGCGCTAACAACTAAAACAGTATAACATCAGATAAACGTATATGACAAGAACGTGAGTTCATACAAGTCAGCAGAGGGTCCCCTGTGCGATAGGCGCCATAATTGTTTGTCGGCCATTGTAATAACTATACTCCTTCCGTTCCCCAGTTCTCACGGCTAGCGAGATGACGTCATCGATCTCCAGCCGCCGGTCGACGGACGCGTCCGTAGAGGAAGCCCCCGCCGCGCTGGAGAACAGCGTCGGTGCCAACAACAACAACAGTAACGCTGACAACAACAATCATTTTAGGTAACTATGTACGATGTCACATTAACATTAGCTGAGTTGTGTCTCGTAGCGACAACTACAGCGTCCAATTGTGCATTGAAACCATTCACAAACACACAAAATGTTATTAAAATCGGTCTCACCGTTTTGGAGTTCAGTAACAGACACACGTACAGAAGACACATAAACTCACCTCGTTTTTCAAGGTGTAGGCAGAACCTACAGACCACATGCTACGAGCCTTACATACTCCTTTCGTCCTGTCCACATTACTACATCTCATACACACAAGCACAAAGCACAAGTAAAAGCAGTAGTAGCAAAATAAGCATAACTATGCTTGTGTAGTACTTGGTAACTGGCAGTTAGTATCATACCAATGTATGATTTTCTGGCGAAGCTAGAGTTCTTTAGTTTCTCCAGAAAATCATACATCGGTCAATATTATCCATACACTAATGATTTATTTATGTCATCCACAGTGAAGCAGTTGATCCAACTGAGGAGCGTCTTTCCCTAGCATCATTCCTGATCTCCCGCGCCTGCAACAACAGCGTGGTCGCGAACTACCTGTACTGGTACCTGCTCATAGAGTGCGAGGACCAGGACGGGGGTCGCGACCACGCGGCCAGGGCCATGTACCTCGCTGTCATGAGGACCTTCAGCCATCGACTGGCCAAGGGTAAGTAGTGAACTGATTAAACATAAAATCTCGAAAACTGCTTGAACTATGAAGTTGAGGATGGTATTTTTGTATAAATATCAGAAACGAAGAAAATGTAAATGACATTCTTACTAACTCGGGGTGTGTCTCCAGTACAACTTGAAAAAAACTGATCGCTATTAGTCAGGTAAACATCTATAATAACGCCAGTCGCCATCGTGAACATTAAAATAAATAAAAATAACTAAAACCCGACTACGAAAAATCGCGTATTGAAAAGTATAAAACAAGAACAATATTCGTCGGGTTTTAGTTATTTTTAACTAATTTTTTATTCACACTATTTTGAGGGTTATTTGATATAATAATAAAAGCAAAGCTGCCAGTGAATTTCAAATGTACTCATTAAGCCTTTTCATTTGATACCCATGTTGACACTGTTAAAAACAGGCAAAGTAGCTAGTTAAAGCTATATAATGTATATATATTTCAAATGTGTTCATCAAGCCCTTTAATTTGATACCCATGTCGATACTATGCGAAAATATTTATTTTTTTCGGTAACGACTTCACATCCCCTGGAGGGCGCCATATTGGATTTAGTGACACGTCACCTACCCTACCAGCGGATAACTGAAACGCTTCTAACGACACCTCATTTGTCATGTAATGATAAGTAGTTTAGAAGTTACGAGGGAACAAACAAACATACAAACATATAATACATATCGGTCAAAATCATAACCCTCCTTTTGGCTTTGCCGTAGTCGGGTAAAAATAGTTATTGAAGGTAATTATGCAAAGAAAGAAGTAATATTTCGTGTAATGATTAAGTTTATTGTAAAAAATGTTTTAAACGTTCCGTGCTTCGACGCTAAGATAGCGCCTTTAGTGGCAATGACGTAAAATAATTATAAGCTCGCCCCCCCCGCCAGGTAACTCGGAGCTCCAGCGCACGCGCTCGTTCCTGGCGCGCCAGCAGGTGTTCATCGACAAGCTGGTGCGGCTCGTGAAGTCCGTGGCGCGCGAGAGCGGGAACCGCAACAAGAAGGCCGAGCGCCTGCAGCAGCTGCTCGCCGACCACGACGCCTTCAAGTTCAACTTCACCAACTTCGAGCCCATGCCCTTCCCGCTCGACCCTAATGTCACTATTAAAGGTACTTTTCATCATTTGAAACATCTATTGGCTCACTTTGGCAGAGAACTAGTTTGCTGTGACAGCGAAGTCAAATCATTTATTTTAATTAGGCCATTATGAGGCACTTTTGAATGTCATATACAAAAAGAAAAAAGAATTCCTTCCAAAAGGTAGTTTTGACTAGAAAAAAACTCCATACTTACTCTTTTATAAATCTATGTTTACACTATTTGAATACAGAATCATAAATAATGACACGTGAATGCAATGTATGTACCTTATTTTTCTCTTTTTTAAAGGAATCGTCGCCAAAAAAGCAAGTCTATTCAAATCAGCCTTAATGCCTTCAAAACTAACTTTCCTAACAACGGAAGGCATGGAGTACGAAGCCATATTCAAGCACGGAGACGACTTGCGTCAAGACCAACTTATACTGCAAATGATCACTTTAATGGACAAGCTGTTGAGACGAGAAAATCTAGATTTAAAGCTTACCCCATACAAAGTCCTAGCAACAAGTTCTAAGCACGGTTTCCTACAGTTCATTGAGTCAGTGACCGTGGCAGAAGCGTTGGCGACAGAGGGTAGCATACAAAATTTCTTCAGGAAACATAATCCTTGTGAGGGCGCCCCCTATGGAATTAAACCTGAAACTATGGATACTTATATTAGAAGCTGTGCTGGGTACTGCGTTATTACTTATTTACTTGGTGAGTATGTATTTTTAACATTGATATTTTGATGCAATGGTTCAATTTACAACAAAAATAATCGGTTTATGAAATTGACAAAAAGTTCCGTAAATTGTTCTATGCAAAAGTCAAAAACTTTCGTTAAAAATTAAAGTCAGAACGAAACGGTCAGTTACGGAGAATATGCAATGATAATTGTTTTTCAATGAGATTTGGAGAGAGAGGCAAAGCAACATTATTACCTGGTAGACCTACCGAAATACATGATAAATAGGAATGAATTACATCGATACACGAAACTGAGGTCAAAAACAAGACTGGTCTGATAATCTCTCAGTGACGTAAATCTTCCATAATCACATTCGGAATCAAAAATTAGACCGTATTTTTTATACTATGCCCTTTTTTTGTTAGCCTATTCTGTCCTAGTCCTGGGCAAAGGCCTCCCTCCACTCCTTCCATCCTACACGATTCAGTGCCTCATCCCTCCAGTTTTCCAGTTCTCCAGTTTACTATGTCTAAAATTAGAAAAACATTTTCTTCTCTATGTATCAACTAGCTTCAGCATGGGTCTTTGTCTGTGTAGAAGTCAAGTATACCATAAAACATGGTATATGGTACTTGGCAATAGTGTAACTTACAGACAGAAAAAAAAAATTCAGACTAGTACCAGAGATTAACTCCTGCAAACAATTTTACCTCTTTACTCACCATTATTCTTGTCACCTTTTCCAGGCGTAGGAGACCGTCACCTAGACAACTTACTCCTCACGAAGGCCGGAGCCCTGTTCCACATTGACTTCGGCTACATCCTGGGGCGCGACCCCAAGCCCCTGCCGCCGCCCATGAAGCTCAGCAAGGAGATGGTCGAGGCGATGGGCGGCGTACACTCCGAGCTGTACCACGAGTTTAGGAAACAGTGCTATACTGCTTTCTTACATTTGCGAAGGTATGGTAATATTGTAATTTTGTAAACAAAGGTTTTTGTTTTACATATTTATCCCCAATTGCCAATGAAATATCAATCTTATAAGCCTAGAAATAAAGTCGAATATAAAAATTATTTCAACAACCACATACGTCTGTCCTCTTGGTAGTCACATCAAACCTCACAGCCTATTTTCAGTTGAAAATATGATCTAAATCAATATGGTATATGGTAACTATGTACATTTGTAAGCAAATTAATATTAGCGACCTCGATATCGCATAAAGTACAAACCTATAATGATATTTGATAAGGAGATGTAATAAATAAATGCATCTGTATAAAACAGCTCTTTAAGTGTTTGTTTTTTTACAGACACGCGAACTTGATGCTGAATCTATTCTCGCTGATGGTGGACGCTTCAGTGCCCGATATCGCTTTAGAACCTGACAAGGCTGTCAAGAAAGTGCAAGACAAGTTAAGGTATGTGTACAATGTCTATAACTTATATTTATTAGATAACAGTTATAAGATACAAGGGCGGATACAACCTTCAAGTCGGGGGGGGGGGGGGGGGTCGTATAGTAAGGTCTAGTCAGGACAAGCTCCGTTTCAATTACAATAATAATTCTAAATAAAAGGAAGTAGTAAGCCCAGATGGGGTCATGACCCCTCCCCCTGGATCCGCCCTTTGATTAGATAGGTACCTATTATATCCCACGTATAGTGATCATGTCATTAATTCGCCGACCCACTGCATTGAGGTCCAAGAAAATCAAAAAGATTATTATATTATATATTACTGATATTAGTTAGGTTATTGCTAAAAAGTTTAATGATTTAAACGTTAAAATCCCTTGTTTCGTCGCAATTTACCCCTTTAACAGTAATCTTATCCGTATAAACAACACAAGCTTTTTTTTTCCTTTCAGGCTGGACTTAGGAGATGAAGAAGCGGTGCACTACCTTCAAAACCTTCTGGACATGTCAGTCACAGCAGTCATGGCAGTGCTGGTTGAACAGTTCCATAAGTTCGCGCAATATTGGAGGAAATAGGCCAGATTTATTCAACAACGCTTTGGCGCTGAACTCGTACTAAATGGTCCGCAATGAGGTTTTTGAAAACAAAAGACACCATCTGCCATTTTTGTTTGAGTACGGTATTTGGAAGACCACCGTGAAATTAAAGTAACATAAACCTGAGAGTATCTATAGGGACTTCCAGGCCGTACAGAGTTTGGTGTCAATGGTCAAAGCGTGTCTCTGGTTATAGACTAATTGGCTGTTTAGCCATTTTACGGCAAACATTTTTCAATTTTGTATCAATATTTAAAAAGTGTAATCATTATTTATATTGGAAAAGTCGCTTTTTGTATTGAAGTTTAAAGACTTTTTCTTGCCAGGATAAAAAATAAAAAAACTCTCTGTGTTTATTATTATTATTTATTGACAAATATTATGTTTGGACTATGTAAACAAGTATCATTTTCAAGTTTCTTTTTTTACATAAAATTGGCTAGCACAGTGAAAATGGTTGAACAATATTCTGTGATAATATAGGTATTATAAGTGTTCATGAATTATAATAAAAAAGCTATTTTAATATAATTGAGATTTCATTTTTATACCTATTTGAGTTACAAAATCCTTAAGTATACCTAAAATAATCATATTATGACACATTTATTAGCTTAAAAATAAAACATATTTAACGAAAAATAAATTCGCTGGAACAAATACACGGCTACCTTAGATATTTGAGGAACAGTTATAATATATAAGTACATACATACAAAGATATGAATAATAATATCAACAACATTTAAAGCTTCCATGCAATGGTGGACAAATTGGGGTAGTTGACAGTCATAACTTCTCTAAAGAAACATTTTATTTTATCCCTGAAAACCTGATAAACTTTTAATTAACTGTAGAATTTGATTTTGTAATGATAAATAGTCAAGAATCAGTACAAAAATGACGTCACACTCACAGTTACCTTATGCCATAAAAAAATCGATATAGGAGAATCGCGTTTTGACAAGTCATAAAAAGTATCTACGTCAATATTGATTGGTGGTGTAATCTACCCTCTATTGTACAAGTTACATTCAAGATGGGATTCGACATTTTTCTATTAGTAGCACATACAGAAACATAGCTAAATTTTAGTAATACAAATTAATGATATTTCGACTATCCCTGTGTGGTGGTTCTGCTCTTTAGGTGGTTACAAATAAGTCCAAGGGCATATTTCACAAAACTTTAATATCTAGGTCTTTTATCCATGGAATAAAATTGTTGCCTGACAGTTTTCATAAGGCAAAACTGTCAAAAATTCAAAATATATTTGCAGATTATGTGTAATAGATATAAAGTTTGATGAAATTCAGTCCCTTGGTCCTATAAACTGGCTACGATACTAAATAGCTGTATTCATTATTTCAAGTATTAGCGGCCATCAAATCAGCTCCACTAGATATGCAGTCACTGGCCACAAATATTTTACTTCCTGTATTAGTCTGCACCAAGTCGCAGGCTGCTACCTCCGCGTAGTTCACACCTCCCACTACATACACTAACACAGTTTTAGGTTTCAAGGGAAAGCAACCTCCTTTGTTTGGCTCACTCTTCAAGACTTTAGCTAAACTCCTGACATCTTTACATCCAAATTCTAAATCATTCTGCAGTTTTAAATTCGATAGTTTCTCATTCAATGTCTCCATACCATCTTTGAATTTGTCAAGAATTTTCCCGCCTACCCTCAAATCTGATATAGCAGATAGTTTTGTTAAAGCATCAGCAAATGTATCAGATGTTAGTATAGCATTGCAGACAACTGCAACTAATGGTACGTACCCTCCATGGAAAACGTAACTGGGTGATGTCTTACCAACCTTGTCGGGTTGTGATGGAAGCTGCTTCAGCTTATTCGCTGTACTCTGGAATTCATTCTGCCATTTCGGTAATCTGTCACTTAGATTCCCAAGATTTGATATGTTAAGAGACAGTTTTGGACTTGATGGTTGGACGAGCAACCCAGCATTGATGAGGTTGTTGAAAACATACAGATATTTGTATCCAAAAGCAAGTAAATATTTACTGACTAAAGAATTGTATTCATCATAGGATAGGGACTGAGTTAAGCTAAGTAAGCACATGAGACGTAAACTATTATAAATATGGATGTCCGTTCCAAAGTTTTCATCAACAAAAGTGAAGTTTGACTTCTTGTTCCTATTGTTTAACATCTCAGTCTCTGCAAGTTTCAAATTTTCAAACTTGTTGCTCATTTCAGATATGATTGTTTCACACGCCAGCACATGGTTGACTAGATTCTGTTTGAACAGTGACACTTGTTGCAACTTGGTTGCTACAAAATGCTTTATTTCTTGAATACCTAATGCTTTGATATCCTCATTTTTCAAAAGCTTTGCTTTAGAACTTAAAACGCTCAAGACTTCAGAGAAATGTCTGTGTTTAATTTCACCATATAAAGTGTCTATTGAGCTATCTAATGTCATGACTGTGTTTTTGGATGCTGAGCTACTTTCTTCAGCACCAAAGTTGAGTTTCCCCTTCTTCACTTTTGTCTCTTTGACATTCAAGTCTAAGTGGCCACAGTTTATGTTAAACAATTCACTTAGTAAGCCACTGTAGGTTGCAGGTGTAAGTAAACTTGATGCATAGTCTTGGTTTCTATCAATAACAATCAATGCACCAATTTCTTTAGAGCTATGTGTGTCCAGAAAATCTCTAGCATAAGTTTCATTGTAAATCTCTAACATGTCTAGTACACTAGCAGATAGTTTGCCCACAGAAAATATTGTTTTAGGTTTTCCAGTAACGTGGAACAGACTCCACAATGACATGGATATGCTTGAGAGTAATGAATGATTTTGTTCTACAAACAGCTGCTTGAAGAGAAATGGTAGTTCTAAACTGAGGAGCTGCTCATCCAATGCCATGAGCTCCCATGAGAATGTATGGAGTTTCACTATCCCATACAATCCCTTACTTTCAAGCACAGAGTCATATGTTGTAAGTACTTTGGGTACTATAATAATGTGGAAGCATTTCAGGTCTGCGAGGGCAGGGTTCTGGCTAAGTACTGATGCGATCTGGTCCAGGACACACTTGTATTTCAAAATGCAGGCTGGTATAAAGTACACTCGATTTGTGTTGGCTGTGCTGCCTAGCTGTGGCTCCATTTTGTATATTTTGTCAATACCATGTTGTCTGAAAAAATGAAAAAACATAAATTGAAATCATAACACCACCAGGATCATACAAATCATAATATTATGGACCTGTCATTTTAGCATCTCAATGTTCAACTTACCGAAGCCAGTTCACACCGCAGATCCTCTCCAGTGGTTTGATAAGTGTAGGATCTATAATAAGATCCTTTTTATCACCGCATAATAATAGGATTTCTTTCAATTTACATTGAGATATGAGGCCCATTGAAGCCAATTTCAACGAAAGGGGTTGATCCATTTTCAGACGACTTACGTTGACACTTATTATCACTTAACTAAATAATATAACATTATAAATTATAGGAATCAAAAAGGAAACTAGAACATACACACTACACAAACAATAAATAATATAGTTAACTTAATTTAACGGATTGAGATTTTTATTTTGATTGTTTCGTAAATGAAAATATTGACAAGTTAACTGTCAAGTGTTAAGTCGACAAGTCAACAAAGTCTAAACATCGCGTCGTGTCACCACTGGTCAACAAATCAACATTGAAAATGAAACGTCAACGTCAAGCCGTCAAGCGTCGACCATTGCGAATTTAATGTTATTTTTATATTTCATCTACGTGAGTGAGATTGATTTTATATTTAATCGATTCGTTATAAACTAATTCCAAGTTCGCCTTATCACTAACTAGTCCGGTCAAATTAGCTCGAAAAATAGTGGTAAGCTTACAGTTATTCGCAACAAGCTAAAAATTTGTGCGATTGTTGAGAACACCAGTTTTTCACAGGCATCTCTATAGGTATAATCTCTAGGGTTGTAATGTAAAGTCTTTTTCTGGACATTTGGAACATGCCTATCTTTTATTTATGCTTGCAATCTCAAGTTCTAAGTCAATCAATATTGCCATACTTTTTTTCATTTTTCACTTGTATATTTATGTCCTAATTATTTATTAAAATATAATTAGCCTAATTTAAGTACTCATTATAACCTATTAAAATTAAATGCTTGTAATTTTTTTGAATTATTTTAATTGTCTTCAAATGTTCGAAGTTCGAAATGTCCTTGATAGCTGTTTCCGGTCATGCGTAGTTACACTAGTTACCGCGCTGCCTGCAGCTTCCTCCCCCTCCGCCCTTCACCGCGGAGTTCTCACTCGTCGAATTAGCAAAAATTAGAGAAATGGCTGCAAGAATTATCAGGAAAATTGTAAGTTTATAGAGGTGTTACATAACAATTATTGCAGAGTCCTTTTGCATGGATATTCCTAACTTATAGCTTGTGTGGTTTGCTGTGTTACAATTCTCGTCATCCAAAAATAGACGTAGTAGTATAGTTATGTCGAGGAATTACATAAAAGTGCTTTTGGAACCTTTTCGTGAGAGTAAAGTGTTGGGTTCACTTCTGAAATGGCTGGAGCCGGGTGCGAGCAGTGGTTCTGGGGTGAATAAGGGAGGGAAAGATGAGGTTACATATATTTTTTTTGTGATTAATTGGTGTTTTATTTGAGGTTATGTGACTGGTATTTGCTGGTGCTGTGTAGGTACCTGCGAGCCGGAGCGGTGCCGCGCAGTACAGCTCAGGCGTGCGCAAGGTGACGCTGATCCCAGGCCACGGCATTGGCCCTGAGATCACGGTTGCTGTGCAGAAGATCTTCGAGGCCGCGAAAGTTCCCATTGAATGGGATGAAGTCGACGTCACAGCTGTTCGGGTAAGCCCCGTGTTTCATATTAGAATATAGTCATATTTATTGTACTGGCTCCTTAATGTGTCATGTTAAATTATTACAATAATAAAATTATGTCTAGAAAATTGATCAGAATCACTTAAACAGTATTGTTTAATTATAACAATGTCAAAATTTGTAAACAATGTATTCTTTCAATCAGAAACATTAAAATGTAATCAATATTTACAGGTTTTTAAAATGTTATCAGTATTTCTTATCATGGCTATTATTATTCTAAGCAAGAGTACCTATGAATAATCTTGAAATATATTTTCTCAATACTTACACATTACTTATCTACATCATTTTTTTTACACAAACTTATTCTCTAGTATCTTTGAATAAATTACAGTCTACAAAGTGGCCTATTACAGTATTAGATAAATTCTTAGGTACACCATAACTCTTAAATTTAAAAGGTTAAGGCTCATAATGCTGTGCATTTTCATACTAATAAATTGTAGGGTTTTGGGTTACATAAGTTGATCATAATATCCTTGTTGAGTGAGATATATGCATTTTGCAGCAGGATTAATTTCTACAGTGTCCTACATAAATTAATGTGGGACAGAACTTATACTACTATACTATATAGAGGCCTACAGCCTACAGTTTTGGAACAAGCAACTAGCTTCAACTTTTTGACTGACTGAGTCTTTATCAATTTAAAAGTGTAAATGGTCTAATAAATTGAAATAAATGTTTTGTTCTTGGAACAATTTTTGCCAATGTTCACCACCAGAATAAATCCCCATGGTAATGTTTAAGCTGTGTATTCCCATGGAGATGTTGGAGCAACAATCAAGAATTAACCCATTTAGGACCTGTTCATTTAATGGTAATTACAATCCTTGGTGGTTGGCAATCTGGACTTCTCCCAGTTGTAAGCATCCCTTTGTGCCTATTGGCCAAGTTCTGTTTTGTCTCCTGCTTGTTGTAGGGGAGTGGAAGTTATGTTTTTTTTTTTTTATGAATATCCAATAAATCAAAATTGATACAAACAAATAACTTAAACTACTCTGTAGATTTTTGAAATTAACCTGTCAATTTTCTTCTAGGGCCCAGATGGCAAAATGGGTATCCCACAGAAAGCCATTGACTCTGTCAACGCTAACAAGATCGGTCTTAAGGGTCCCCTGATGACCCCGGTCGGCAAAGGCTACCGGTCACTCAACTTGGCTCTACGTAAGGAGTTCGACTTGTATGCTAACGTCAGGCCTTGCAGAAGTATTCAAGGGTATGTATTTCTTTTGTATTATGATAATGATTTCAATCTAAAATGTTAAGTGTAACTCGGTCCATGTCTGTATATAAGGATAAAGTCTGAGAAAACTGCAACTAGAATGTACCATTGAGTTGTTTTCTGTGAAGCTTTTATTTAAGGAGGTCTTGCAATTTATATTTGTTAGACCTATTGTTAAAAATACTAGAAAACATATCATAATGTGTATACAAGATGTTAAATAAGCCATAAAGCTAAGCTACATATTATAGAATCTGTTAGGGAGAAAATTATGTGTATTTAGGAAATATTCAAAGTATTAAATTGCAAGGCTGATTTTTTTACTGTCATAACTTTCTGAGGAATAGATATGACAGTTTGATATTATGAGAGTTTTGAATTACCCTTCAGAAAACACAAAAACGGTATAATAGTACCCTATATGCTATTCTACACTATAATCTATCCCTGTGCCGAATTTCATCCAGATCCGTCCAGTCGTTCTAGCCTAATTGAGTAACATACATCCATCCATCTATCCATCCAAGCTTCCTCATTTATAATAGTAGTAAGATGTCAAACTACATATTTATTCTTCAGATAAAAATTATCCTTCAAATCAGACCTAAAGCACAAATACTTATCCTGTTGTCAAGGAAAGAAATCCAAAAACAATTAATTTAAGGAAAAATTATGTTCTTATCATGTAACAAACATGACTCATGAACAATATTCAACGTAAGTACATTAAATAACTACCATTTTATACCATCTTGATAACATTGAAATAAAAGTTAAATTAAATTCATTATTTTTAAGAACAAAGAAACGGTTTTTTTTTGGGTTTTTTCTTGTGGGCTTTGTCCGCATTATATCGCATCCGCGTTTAGTTACGTCTTTGGTTACTGCTCGGCTCCCACGTGTCGTAGCGTGTATATAGCTTATACTATTCTTCATGAATCTTGCTATCATACCAAAAATAATTGTTCCAATCTGAGTAGTAGTTCTAGAGATTAGCGCGTTTAAACAAATAAACAACCATAAAAGTCTAACTAGCTTCTGCCCGCGACTACGTCTGCGCAAAGTTGGTTACACCAAATTGAAGTGAATTTTGGAAAATCCTTTCTTATTGGACGCCTACGTCATACAAAGAACACACCCTCCAAGTTACAGGTCTCTACGATGAGCGGTTTAAGCTGTGCATTGATCATTCAGGACAAAGCATTTTATATGTATAGAAGATTAAAGTTTCCAGGATCATGGTATCTGAAAGTACAGTAACTAGAATAGTATAAGTTATGGCCGCTGTGAGTTAAACCTGACACTTTGCAGGTCAATGATAAACACTTCTGATAACAAGTCTAGACAATGTTCAAGGTCTATGATTGTGGCAATCAGATCACATGTGCATCAACATGTCCCTCTGCTATTAATAATAACTATGTTTTATGTTAATTAGCAAAGCCAGTCGTTTGGAAACCTATATTTTTAATTATGACCCATGCCCACTTCGTTGGGTGGTAAACATTTTCATTTTTCGGGTTAATTAATATAGCCTATGACATTCACAAATAACGAGGCTTTCTATTAGTAAAAGAATTATCAAAATCGGTTCTGTAGATCCAGAGAGTAACCCCTACAACCATGGGGAAAAGGAGTGAGTGTATGTGTGTAATGTATGTATGAAAATGGAATTCATAAATGTCACAACTATCCTTTCAATGTTTTCTTACATAAACAATGTAAGTTGGCAAATTGGCTTTCTTCCAAGGCATGTTAGGACGTTCACCTCGATCGATCGGTCGGCGGCGCCATGTCATACTTATCAATGCATAATGTGGCTCCCGTAACTGTGTTGATAGAAGAGTGCCGTGGAGTTTTTGCTCGTTCTTCTCCATAGAGCCCTACCTCCGCTTAGGAACGAGCAACTAGCTTCATCTTTCGGATTAACCGACCGACTCCTTGACAATTCAAAAGCCCTGTAAATGGTCTAATTGTAATAAATGTTTTGACTTGATAAAGCGATTTAGCTATATCTGTCTGTATATAACTCCCGAAGCCCGAAGGTACCAGCCCATCCTACTATTGAAATCCTATAATCAAATTACCTCCCAATTATGTAACAGTATCCATAGATAATGCGATACGTACCTACCTACAAAATAATCTAAAAATACATTAATTAAATGACTGAGTTTGTTAGTACATCCAAGATAACTATCGTTATATCAATATTCAGTCTGCGTTAAAATCTTATCTGAGCGCTACAAATTGATTTCAATCACATGAGTTGTTTTACGATAATATGTTCACGATTTTATTCTATGATAGAATGTTTGAATTGATTTATAGAGTGCCAATTTATCTTGGTAGCTTAGGCCTGGTTCACATTAGGTCGGAGCCTCAGTTCTATTGGACCGACAAAAAACTCACAACAGTTGTGAATTGGCTGTAGTAAAACGATGGTCTTTCTTTATCGTGTGGGCAGTAAGGTCTTACGACCCCACACACCCTTGTGTCAGAGGCTCAAAACCGCCTCAAGGGCCTTTGAGCTGGTTTGAGTGGGACAGTAACAAGCTGGTATAAGTCCAGGGTTTGCTCACGATGTTTTCCTTCATCGATTTCAGCGATACGGTGTAACGACGGTGGTATTTACATTAGGTCGGGTCGGCAGCTTCTAGTGTGAACGGCAACACCCGACAGTCGGTCAACGGCAAAACTGTCGGTCCAACCTAATGTGAACCAGTGCTTAGGGTGCTTAGGGGGCATTTGTTAACAATGGCTACATGTTGGATCCATTGTGTGGGTGTAGAAATATAAATAACGCAGCCGAACATTACATATTTATTCTAACCATTATTGTAAGTTTATTTCTTTGCTCAAGACCATCCCTGAGAAACTTTTAATTACGGACATATTGAAAGTCAAAGTACCAACGTTTTTTTACGAAAACTAGTTATGTAATGAGACACAATGAATCATCTGAACAACCATACCGGTATGACAGCAAGGACCTTTAGCGGTTAAACATAACTGGCGAAATGTGGGTGTACTAATAGGTACTAGGCTGCCTAACCCTTCGGGGATTACAGGCGTGGTGTTATGTAGCCAAAATTTCCACTCAAACGAACCAAAACGCTATTTATGTCATTTCATACGTGCTACAGATTCCTAAATAACTAATAACCATTCGTTGATAAGAAGCTACGTAAATAGGTACTCGAGAGGTGCCAAAATGTTTGTTTAGCGCCAATATGCTTTATGACAACATAATAAGGTGCTAAATGATAATGTTTGCATTGTTAGTAGAGCGGCAGGTATTAAAATCTGAAGAATAAACATAAAAACTAGTTTTGTGGCCAATAGTGGTAATTTCATTAGTACATCCACATTTTGCCAGTTATGATTAAGTCCCATGTAATTGGGGGCGAGCCTTTTGCCAAAAACCTCGCACACATCGAGACTTCGAAGTTGCTACTGAGAAATTCTTGATAGAAAAACCCAATACAACTTTGCCCGACCTGGGAATTCAACCCAAGACCTCATGCTCCGCAGTCGCGCTTTGCGACGACTAGACCAAAGATGTATTTTACAGTTTACTCAGCTCATAAAAAGTATGTTAGTTGATTGATCGTGTCAGGTACCCAAGTATTGATTAATGGTGTCTACTACCCATTTTTGTAGGCATGAAATTATCTGCCAGTATTTAAAGATGGTCAAACAGGCTGACCTAGACCTTGAAACTTGTGACCCACTGCAAAAACTCAAAAGGTCTTATTCCAGTAAAGTAAATTAAAAGGTCAATAACTAATGATAAAAATTAACAATGTTGATAATGAATAAAACCGGATTTTTCTGGTTTGTGTTATATTTTTGTAAAGTAATTGTGTTGATAATTTGATATTGTGGATTTAAATTGTAATCTGATTTTTTTTGCAATCTTTGTATGTTAATGTTTTCCGTTATCTAAATTGTGGGCTTTATTATTGCATGATTGCATTTTATTTTTTAGATTAATTAATAATAGTGATTATATGGTTAACTACGTTATGCCCGCGACTTTGTTTAGGTACCTAAATGTCGGTAATCACGGTGTTTTATTGTTTTACTCGATACCCTAATTTTTATTCTATAATAAAAGTAGCCTCCTTATAACATCGGCTTTCTCCCGGTAAATCCGGTCGAGCCATTCCGGACAGCTGTTTTTTTTTAAATATCACAAACAGATAATGTATAGGTTATCAGAATAAACATAGCGCAAAGTTCTACTGATACCCTTCATATCATAATCAATTCATAAACAATCAGCTGGTTGATTCTATGAAGGTTTCACGTTCACTGTGAAAGTGTATAGAAATGAAAGAAATAGCTCTCCACTTTAAATGTGTTACAAGATATGAAGCAGTTATCCTGTGTGTTAAGATAGATCAATATCTATATGTGTGTGAAATTTCGGCTAATTCCGTTCAGCAGTTTAAGCAGCAGTGAAAAAGTAACAAACATTTGTCCATCCATAATGTTCTCTGGATACATAAGTCTAAGAAGTATATACCTATGCGTAGGAAGTTTCATAAATGGTGTATTAATTAAAAAAAATAACATAACATAACATCACGCCTGTAATCCCCGAAGGGTTAGGCATAGGTGTACCCATTAGTACACCCACATTTCGCCAGTTACGTTTTTAGTCCCATGTAATAGCGGGCGAGCCTATTGCCATCAACCGGGCACAAATCCAGACTCCGAGGCTGCTACTGAGAAATTCCTGATGGAAAAATCCAATAAACACTTTGCCCGACCTGGGAATCAAACCCAAGACCTCAAGCACAGCAGTCGCGCTTGCGATCACTAGACCAACGAGGCAGTCAAAAAAAATAAGGACTTGAAAAATTTGTTAATACCGTACGGTGTACCTAAACGCTTTTAAGCGCGGGCCCATCATTTCTACTACTATTATACAACGTGTAATGTAACATAATATTAAACGCACACCCTGAAAGTAGTTTGTTTAGAATCAGTTTCACAGGGTGTAAACGTTCTTAGACCGCATATCCAGTAACTTTTCACCTTGAAGGTGGTCGGATATATCGTATAGATAAAAAACATTTCATTTCGCACGTAGCGATAAGGGTATCTCACCTCTATCAGACAATGTCATGGCTTTTTCCGAGAATTCACTTGAAATGAAATTTCTTGCCCATTCTTCTCCATACGAAACTACCTTTTGGAATGGGCAACTAGATTCAATATATTACTTTCTTATTCTTTTGTAAATCACATTCAAAAGTGCTTTTTACAAGCTTTTATTTAGCTTGCACTGTCCGTATGTAAGTTGTCAAAATTTGCAAATCATTTTTCGACCATTTGTTGGTATCCGATTGAGCTGAAATTTTGCATACACCTTCAGTTCTGGTGACAATACAATGTATTGTAATAATTTAAATATGGCCGCCGTTCCAAGATGTCGGATTAGATATTTTTTCTCAATCCCCTTGTAAGTAGTCTAATTTAAATAAATTATTTGATTTTGACTTTGATTTTCGTGTTTAAGGTTAAGACAGATAACCGAGTGTCAGAGACGTTTTTACTTAAATTGTGTGATTCGGTCAATGACTTTTGAAATGTGGGAACGAAATAGTAGTACTTTATTTTCTGCTTACCGAAAGCTTCTTAATCACAGACATAGCGTAAGTAAGCCTACACATGCAATTCGAAAAAAAAAGTTCATTAATTCGTCATCTTCACTGCGTTCGAACAGCTGGCCTTCTGCCAAGGTACGCACGGCTAAAGGAACTGCGTAATGAACTGGACTATTCTTATTCTACTACTGTCGACTCTTAAATACGTTTTATATTCGAGTACAGCGATTAGCCTAGCGTGGTTGCGGAGCTCCTGATCAGACTACGTCCTGTGTCTAGAGCAGGGGTTCCCAAATTGGTTTAAGACGCGCCCCCTTTTTATGACAAAGTTAGGCCATTATAAGGAACTTTTGAAAGTCATATATTACAAGAAAAAAAAAGAATTGAATCTAGTTGCCCCTTCCGAAAGGTAGTTTTACATAGAAAATATATCCGCGTCCCGCTGCCCAGATAATAAAATTATAGGATTACACAGGTATAAAAAAAACATTGTTTTTTATTGCGAAAATGTTTGAATGTCTAACTTTCAAAACCTATGTTACTAAGTTTGAATGAAATACCGTAGGTACGGCGTAAATGCACGTAATCTGTAAATAAGGCCCTTAACTACACTAGTCGTTACGCCCCCCTTAGGTGGCGAGCCCCCCGCTTTGAAAACCCCTAGAGTCTTAATTGTCAGTCCTGCGCCCTTGACGACCTGAATAGCGCCTCTCTTACGCGGCAATAAAAGTGACCCGCTATTGGGCTTAATGTAAATTACATATTTCAAAAGTATCATCTATACGAAAACAAGAAGTAGCCTACGGGCCCTACCTCTTTTTATCTGCATATTTACCCTGCCTGGGACCATAAAGCTATTATTTCCCACCGAAATGATACGAAACTCAGATAACGATAAACGGTCTTGTAAACAATATGAAAACGCAATAAGCTATGTTATGGATCAAAACTTATCTTAAATATTATTAATAATACTCAGCACTGCAGAATAATACAAGATAAGAATCGCTACCCTACACACTTCTAATACTTACACACGTCCTGATAACACTTATGTGCTAATAGTTATACCAGCCTATTATTGTACCACTGCATAGCATAGACCTCTTCTAAATATGCACTAATATTGATCACCATGCTGGCTAAAGACGGATTGGCGATTTCAGACTTATTATGTACAAGTGTAGGTTTCCTCACATTGTTTTCTTCCCCAACGTACTTGAGGCCTGAACCACCGGGCCTTCATGGCATATCAAAACGTTTTTCTCTTCTCTTTTTTCAAAGTAAAAAAAAAAACAATTAGGCCATTATAACGAATTTTTGAACGACGGATACAAGAAAAAAAAATTAAATCCAGTTGCCCCTTTCAAAAGGTAGTTTATATAGAGAAGAATGGGCAAGAAAGTCCATACGTACTCTTTCTTCTGGCTGCTGTCCCAATTTATTTGGGGTCATCCCTTCTAGTATTTATCGTCTCATTACGTACCAGCGCAGGCGGCTCTCTCTGAGACGGCTGAAGTTATATCAAAATTTAAATATTTATCTTCTTTGGTTGCAGCATCAAAACTCTATACGACAACGTAGACGTGGTGACGATCAGAGAGAACACGGAGGGAGAGTACTCCGGCATCGAACACGAGATCGTGGACGGCGTGGTGCAGTCCATCAAGCTGATCACTGAAGAGGCCTCCATGAGGGTCGCAGACTTCGCCTTCGTGTTCGCCAAGGAAAACAAGAGGAAGAAGGTCACGGCTGTGCATAAGGCTAACATTATGTAAGTACTAGCTGCTCCTTGCGACTTCGTACACTTGGCTTTTAACGTTTTAAGTTACGTCTTTGGTTACTGCTCCGCTCCTGTCGGTCATAGCGTGATTTTATATAGCCTTTAGTAATCCTCATGAATCAGGCTATCATATACAAACAGCTTTTTCGTTTAAACAAACACAAACAAAAATTCTCTTCGACTTTTAATAAGCGGAGCGGGAGCTCGAACTAGATCGTCTGGTTAATTGCTTTTGTGGACTATTTTGCCAGCAAAAGGGTTCATTAAATGAAAAGAAAATTGGCTGTATTTTTTCAAAAAATAAATGTTATCATTTCAATGTTGTATTTATATTTATTTACTCTGCCATTCTACGACTGCCACAGATAACTTGCGGTTTCGTCCGCGACATTCCATTTACTTCCGTATACAATGGAGTTAAAGCCTTAATTCTATTGCACAGAACTCTTTTCATATGCTAAGAATCGAGATCAGTTTTTGTCATTTCAAACTCAACTTACATCACATGATTTTAACGTCACAATTTATTTAAATTGCTGTTACATTTTCCCATTGTAAATAACAATAGGTAAAGAATCTAATTTTACGTCGTAATCTAGCACTTCATACTAAGAATGTATAAGTGGTACATAGTATTACAGGCATTGGAATGTCACGTGAACGTATCGCTAACGTGGCGGTGTCAATTTACTTTTCGCACATTGTATTTAATTGTTTTAACTGTAGCTCCTGTGGATGATGCTTGGTTGTATGAGTATAGACTGGTTTATAACAGTGCCCTTGAGGCGGTTTACAAACTCTGACACTAGGGTGTGTAGGGTCGTAAGGCCTTACTACCCACACGATAAGAAGAAGAAGAAGAAGCAGTGACTGATACAGGATTGTCGTTTGAAGGGGAGGGTCTAGATCCGGATGTTTGTTGGTTTTTAACAAAGTAAAAACTCACTCCATGTTTTCTCACGATGTTTTTCTTCACTGATGTCAGTGATGTTCAAGATAAACTTTTGAAAGTACATATGAATTGAAAAAGTCACATTGGTACTTGCTCGGATTCGAACCCAATAACCTCATGCATTAGAGGCGGGCAACTTCATGCATGAGATACGGGCACCCTAACCACTAGGCCATCACGACACTTTACTATATTTTTTTATTATGTGTGATCTGGTATATGTCTTCTAGTCTTAAAAATATGATTTAAGTATACCATTCTCATTCCAGGCGCATGTCAGACGGTCTGTTCCTGCGGTGCTGCCGCGACGTCGCCAACAAATACCCCGACATCAAGTTCGAGGAGCGGTACCTTGACACCGTGTGCCTCAACATGGTACAAGACCCCGCCAAGTTCGACGTGCTGGTCAGTATACTTACTTTGTATGGCGTATGGATACTTGGATGGTACTGTTGACCTCTGGACATCGGTTACGGTACTGGGAGGTTCAATCTACACGTTTGAAACACACATTTAGTTAATTAATAAATTATATTTGAATATAGAAAAAATCTTTTGCCAGCCTTCGCGGTGGACGATCAAGTCTTTCAAATTACTTATTTACAGAATAGAATTCATCTCACAGTAATATTCAAAAGTTGAATATAGCTAAACCAGCTGCGTTTCTAAGTACCTAGTCATGTATCTGCGTAAGAGGGTTGACGCGAACCTATCGAAAGATGCATCGACTGCGTCAACTAATTAATACAATAATATAATAAAAATCACGCCAAATTGATTCTTAAGATCAAGAGGAGAAAACATATTATCGCATCTAAGATGACAAGAATTTTGAATGAAGATGTAACAATGCATAAGTAGTTTTAAAAACTGCTTTTGTTTAAATTATTTCCATTTGTGTTTAGAAAAAAAAAGTTTACTATTTTTAAATAATTCTACATTTTCATATTTGTAGGTGATGCCTAACCTGTACGGTGACATCATGTCCGACTTGTGTTCGGGTCTGGTCGGAGGCCTGGGCCTCACGCCTTCGGGCAACATCGGCAAGAACGGCGCGCTATTTGAATCCGTAAGTATTATGCTAAGTGTTACCAGAGTGAAGAAAAGATACCGTAATTGGTTTTAAAAAGCCTCAAAGATTTCAACGAACCAGAATTATAAGGGCGTGGTTCTATTGAAGTAGAACGTATAGAAATCGACCAATCACAGACGAGAATTATGAAAGATGAAAAAAAATAAAATACCAACTGTGTGTGTTTTGACAATTGAGATTAGTTCTGCCAGAATCAACCAACCCACATTATTTTGGATATTTAACTTTACTTTCTATTTTAAGCATAGATTTTGGAGGTACATTAAACTGTTTTTACTGAATAGTAATGTAACACATTTGACGTATTGAATAAGTTTGTTAGGTTGGTTTGTTTTAGTGGAATTAAACCCAATCCACAGTTTAATAATAAGGTGTCTTAGCAACATTACCAATACAACGAATATCGACGACATTTTTAATCATACTTTGTCGAAAAATAGAATAACGGACGCCAATGTCTTCGGATCAGTTGGGTATTTGACACTATTAATCAATATTCGAAAACTCGAATAATATTCAGTTGACAAGTAAAATATTTTATTTACCTGCTTCGCAATCAACAAACAGTTAATCAATTCAGTTGGTAGGATTATTACGTCACAGTTTCCTACTGCCATTCAAAATCAATGATGAAATTGCGTTTTGACAGATTATAAAAAAGATGTCAATTGATTAGTGGTATGAAATAACCAATTTAAAAACCTTCAAAAATAGTTAACGTGTTAATAAAAACAAAAGCAAAAAAAAAAAAAACTAAAAAAGAATCGTTGCTCAAAATTTGACTCAATAATGAAAATCTTAATGATAAAATATGTTTTAAGAACGTGTATGTAGGCAAAGCAAAC
This sequence comes from Hoplodrina ambigua, assembly GCA_949774945.1. NCBI lineage: Eukaryota > Metazoa > Arthropoda > Insecta > Lepidoptera > Noctuidae > Hoplodrina > Hoplodrina ambigua. Next base: position 12,991,898 of record OX458979.1, read on the forward strand.
AATTGTAGCTGAACAAAAAATCTGTTGAATTGTTTATATAATTACCGTGTTCTATGGTGAAGTGAAATATAAATATAGAAGGCGCCATTCATAAACTACATCACATTTCGTCACACGAATTTTATGACTCCCCTTGTCACAGGTGGAGACATATATCAGCATCCCCAACCCTCTGGTGTGACGTCACATATTTATTACACACATAAAATATCACATACGAAATTGGTAAAATTAAAACTGCAGTTTTAAAGAGATTTTTAAATAAAATCAAGTCATGTGACGTCACGAAGCTTAGGACACCTCCCACCACTTTTCACACAAAGTCTCAATTCGTTGACCCCCTCCACTCCCATTAGAGTGTGGCGTAATTTATGAATGGCCCCGTATCTGTAATAAAATGCCTGTCCGGCCTGGATATAGCGAATAAATATTACAACATAAAAAAAAAAACAACTAAAATAGTAGAAATCATTATTTATCTTCATACAGATCTTTTAAGAACTCCACCCAGTAAAATATTATTTATATTCGGTTTTACTAGGGCGAGTTTTAAACGAATAGTATGTTTCGTAAAATCGTTTTTATTATTTTATCTTAGGGCTAATTTTACTAACGTCAGATAATTTTTATCTGTACAATAAATATGGCGGTTTGAAATATTGTATATACATAACTTTCAAATTGTCATATTTATTTGTTCTTTAGATAAAACTTAGTCAGTTTAAAAATTTGCCCTAAGCCTGGCTGCACACGGGCCACCGACCACAATCACAAAACGCCGCCACCGACGTATTTCCTGCAGTTTTCATACATTTTATATGGACTCGTGGCACACGGTTGACGTCTGTGGTCGCCACAACGCCACTTCTAGCTTCAGGCGTTTGTGGCCGTCGCATGTGGCTCGTCTGCGACCAGCGTTAATCTCACAGATCGGACAGAAGTTTTATTATTCATTCGGAAGTTTTATTATTAATTCGGCTCGTGATTAAAAAGACAAATCGTTTTATGGAAAGATAAGTAGTTTCAAATTATTGAGTTTGAACTAACAGGTGTGGGCTCAATGTTCTAAACAAATATTACTTTTGATCGGCAATAACCGCATGACAATTTAAAAATAAAACCACTAATAAATGTTTTTTTTTTTTTAATAATCTGATAAAAGTATGCTATGTGACTTAATATAAATGTGAATGTTTAAAAAACAAAATTTAATAATTATTATTAGTTTTAACTGTCTGTAAATTGTTATAATCTGGCATTTTTGCATGTTTGCCTGATATTTATGAATGTATGTCATGTATTAAAATTGTAAGAATATGAATGCTCTTTCACCGAATTAATGTCAAATAAATAATTATCTCCATTTTGAATCCTAAAAAAGTGATAGTGTTATACACATAAGCGGGTCAACATTTTCAATACATTTGATAAAAAGGTTGTTTTGACAATAAAATAATAATTCCAGCCGATTTATGTCCCACTGCAGGGCAAAGGCCTCTTCTCCTAAAGAGAAGGCATGAACCACCACGCTTGCTCAAGGCAGAAACATGACCTGATTTCCAAGGATTTAAAACTGCACTTTGTATTCATCTGAAGTCCCATTTAACCTGCTCAAGTGTATAGCGAACCTGAAAAGTAACAAAGAGCCTTCAGATATATCTTAAAAATGCCTACGCAAAGAATGCCACTACTGTGTATGCTAGCTAATCATTAAATCATTTCCGCATTAATTGATAATTAATCAATATTATTGGCCGCCACAGCATATTGGCTTGATACATAATGTCATTGAACTGTTACATATTTTATTAATGAATGATTGATGCATGGTATTGCTAGTGGTGTCATGTTTGCGGATTTAGGCTTCGTTTCCACCAATGACGTGCGAGGATGTGTAGCGAGTGATGTGTAATTAACCAATTACAGCGCTAGCTCAGCTCAAGTATGAAAATGAAGCGATGTCAAATGGTAATTATCACACACATTCCTCGCTTCGTATCCCCGCACATATGTAGTGGAAACGCAGTCTTACTAAGGCCCAGATTCCACCAAAACGGAGAGAAGAGATGTCTCGTAAACAACCAATAGGATACTGTGTTTTGGTAAAGCTAAGCGGTGAGATATGAAAATTATGCAAGCCGATTGGTTATACGAGACATCTCCTCTCGCCTCGCTTTGGTAGAGACCGGGCCTAAAGCTCTTCTCACACAGTTCCGGGCTATAATGAGCCGATAAGGATTCAATGTTTGGGTACACCAGAACTTACTATGGAACTCTGTAGAAGTGTAAGCAAGCAATTTTTAAAGCCCAGCTATCTGGATGTCCTGATACGTGTGATTGGATCCTTATTATGTTATGTGTTCTAATTAAGGACTGAAGCAGACTTACACACCACGCCACTTCAGTAAAGAGTACTCATTGGCTGTCTTTGATCTGGTGAAGTTACTCTTTGCCATTTGACCAATAAGCACGCGTGGAGTGGCGCTGGTTGTTACAAGTTTGCAGCAGCCTTAACTTTAATATGGAGAAAGACTGGAAAACTAAACTTAAATTCAATGTCACAAGAGCTGTTTTCAAGTGCAAGTTTTCGATGATAAGACAGTACAAACTTAATAGAACGAATCTCAATATAAAGATTTCCATGATTTAACAAATCCTGTGAAATCCTCTAGGAACTTCCGCTAGTAATAAACAAACCCCTATGTAACAAATTTTTTTTTTTTTACGAATGTTTTGTAATCCCCTCCATCTTTGTTATATTGAGTTTTCACTGTATTATTTCCTACAGAACATTAAGTGAATGTACGAACGCAACTTGCAACTTGGACCTTCTTTCTCCCAAAACATTCCAAAATGAACACATTAACAATTAATGTTTAGTACTAACGCATTTCTTTGGAAACTAAACCCGACGGTGCGACTACATTGTGGTCGATTGATGCCATGACCCATTCAGATCCTTCTAGTTTAAATATAGCAAAAGGATTAACTAAAAGAGTGTGTGAAGGCACTTGACAAAGCCGAAAGCCTAAAGTTGCTTGGTCTTCCCATCATAGCAAATTGTTTGTTTGTTTAAAAAAAAAATGTTGCCCCATACTAGGAATTTCTCCTGTATCGTGGGTGCTTTTACAAACATTTTTAATACTTATGCACATTGTATGACAATACAATATCAAAGGTAGTTAAAAAAAAGAATTTGTTTCTTTTGAACCGTACGTAGGAGAGACCCTTCTAATTTCTTTACGAAACCAAGTTTTTAATGTTCTAACTAAACTTTAAATATTTCCACGACCCCCTATACCCTACCATAAACAGTGATTTTTTACACCAATATTAAAAATCGTTTTTTACTAATAAGGCGAAATGTGGGTGTACTAATGGGTACACCTCTGCCTAACCCTTCGGGGATTACAGGCGTGATGTTATGTATGTTATGTTACTAATAATGCTGAATATTACTTAGTTTGACGGAAAGTACCTGTAATTAACGGCTATGTAATTTGTCTTAATACCCTTTAAAGCAAGTGGTTGGCATCAATCGCCCATAGCATGATGTCTATTTTTATTATAGAGTTATAGTATACCATTATCGTGTTTTCTAGGTACACGGTACAGCGCCCGCCATCGCCGGTCAGGATCTAGCGAACCCAACAGCGCTACTGCTGTCAGCAGTCATGATGCTGCGGCATCTCAAGCTGCACGAGCTGGCACACAAAATAGAAGCTGCTTGCTTCAGAGTCCTAGAAGAAGGCAAGGTCCTAACTCAGGACCTAGGCGGCACAGGAAAATGTTCTGAATTCACAGACGCAGTTATTAAGTATTTAGACTCATCTAAGTAATCAATGAGGTACCGAATTTATCGTCGTTTTGTTAAGGACTAGATACAATGTAGATTCGACTCTTTTCTTAAAGGTAATAAGTTTGAGAATCGTATTTAGTATGCATTTTTTTTTTGTGATTTATTTTCTGATTTTATCACAATAATTTATGTTGTAGGCAGTTTATTCTTTGTATGAATTATTCATCGAGTTTGTTAAAATCGTGTATTTTTTTTAATTATATTTAGTCCTGTATCAAAATTATGACGTACCAGTGATGAAGTTAGTTCAATTATTAGATCAAATCGACCTACTTGGTAGTGTGAGTAGAGTTGGCTGACTGAGATACTGACGCCGTAAGCATCCAGAAAAAAAAATGGAAACAAGAGTTTGTTTTGGCCTTTTAGGTGCGGCGTCAATACAGATTTACCATAACGCTCGCTTAAGATGAAATGCTTGTGGTCTTTTCTTTATATTATAGAAATGCTCTCGCCTGTTTTCTTTCTGTTTTGTGACTTTAAGGCAATTATTTTGGTACATAGGGACATACTAACTAGTTGGTATGTCCCTATGTTTTCCTTTTTAATTATTCATTATTTTTATAAGCACTAGAAACCACTGAAAATGCTCAATATTGCCTATTTATACCGTGGGGGTCTAGTATACAATTAATTAATATGTTTTGGAACCGCAAACTTAATATTAAACACCATAAAGTTCAAATTCCTTTGCAACGATTTCCAACTCTGTTCACTAATGGCCATTCAAAAATCAACTTAAACGTCATTATCATAGAGTTCTTAATTCAAGTACCTATGCAGTATCTCAGTGAGAGAACTCATAAAGGCGTAACTGCCAAAGAGTTAGTTTAAAAAAAAGTAATTTATTTCACTATTTATATCCGATTTTAGTAGAACATAGATCTGCTTATTTATTTTATGTTTATTGATGATTTTTGTGGATTTACCAGCATTTTATACCTCAACGAGAAAATTACTCCTAACTTTCTATCATTATTTTATAGAAGACCAGCCTTTGCTCGCGCATTCGTCCGCGTAAATTTCGGTTATCGCAGACGTAGTCGAAGTCGCGGAATAAAAAGTCTATGTAATCTTAAGTAGCCTATGTCCTTTCTTGGAGTTGAAACTTACCCAGTATCAAATTTCATCAAAATCGATTCAGTGGTTTAGTCGTGTTAGCGTAACAGACACACCTATCGGTCTGTTTGTTACATTCATGATTATTTAGACCATGAGTTGTACGTTTTGTATGAAAGGATAACAAATTTAAATTACAGCTGATTATGTGTTATTTTTGTTATTTAATTTTCTATTGAGGTGAATGAAGTCATGCCCTTTTATAATATAAAAAAAACGTTTCTTTGGGAAAATAATATCCACAAGAATCAAACAAATAAACTAACATTTAGGCCATAATAACTTAACCGCTTAGTGTTAGTTAATTTTCATAAGTTACCATTACAGTTCAATCAAGCAGTCATTATTGAACCAAACATTATATTTAGGCACCCGCTTAAAACAAGGCTATAAGTGTAAAGTACACCCACATTATACCAGATAAAAGACCCATTTAACTAAATATTATTATTGACTACTAAATATTACGCTTTTTAGGCTTCTTGTGAAGTTAATCTTGAAAGACAATAAGGAAATCGACATAAAACAATAAATGCATTTTTATTTTGATAATTATTATTTGTGAATGAAAAATGACTCTTATTGCATCGCTTTTTGCATCATAATGCAGCGTATTACGAACGCGTGCTTTTTACATAATTTTACACTACTAGTGCGGAAAAGACCTTTTTTTAAATATCACAGCGAAGCGTTTTCAATGTTTTAATGCCTCGAAAATGTATTATGAAATATTAATTGTATTTCATCAAATGTTCTACATATGTCTAAATATTAATTAGAATCTATCGCCGCTTGTATATAAGATACATGAGAACGGCCCGACCGAAACGTCAGTTTATTTTTTTATGAAATTACTTACCCTTGCGAAGCCTTTATGAGTCGCTAGTTATTTATATTTATTAATATTACCTTTTTTTGTAGTTTTTATATAAAATCATCTATGCCTGTGGCCTATTGATTTGTTTACCACTGTACTACTACCAAACTTACTACTACTAAAACGTATTAGGTACTACTAAAATCATTTGGTGACACTAAGGTTGGACAGAGGAGAAAAAGTGTGTAGGTCACTCGTATTAAATGAAATTGTAATATTTATTTTAGTATCAATGAATAAATATCAATGATTTTTCCTCGCTAGTGTGTTGAAAAACGTCGTTTGAAACGCGTGAGCATTTAATCATTACACCATCCGTTACGCCATCGATTTAGGCTGCAATCTTACCTCGATTGTAACGATAAAGTGCTCACTTGTATCATTATGAGTGATACATTTGAAATAACATGCAATGTGCAGACAATATGTTTGTTTTATTAGGAAATTAATCTACAAAAACATGGAAAGTTGTGATACAATCGGCTGTTTTATTTTTCAGTATTTTAGTTTTATTTACAATGTGATATGGAGAGGTTAAGATGACCGATTTAATTCCACTTTCTGCAAAAAAATAAAATGGTCACAGTATATGAAAGTATTGGTAGTTTTTAATGTTGTATATCCCTATTTATATTCTTGGCACGGTGGATAATTTGAAACGTTGTATGTACTTTTCGAAAATCTAGAGCCGTGCAGAGGGACACGTTATTCGGTTATTCGCATATATAAGATGTCGTTGAAATCTAAACCCCTGGTCAAATCCACGCAGCACTTTGCCATAATTTTATTACCTGCGCAGGATTATACAAGCTGCAATTTTGTATTCTCGTCAAATTCAAGGTCGTAACATAGTGATTCTCAAAATGAATCAAAATGAAAGATTTTTTTGTAGATGATTTAAGTATTCGAACTAGCAATCTTGTCGCTGGGTTTAGTCGCTGTTCTAAACTTTTTACTTACTAGGTCGGATGTAATCTGACAATAAATCGTGTAACATTGTAAACACTAATTAGACAATTAAATCATGACCATGGGAAACTCCGCTAAATCTGTATAATTTTGAGGTTTTGCAATGCGAGCACTTTACAGAAAAACACTAGTGTTGTTTACATTAGTATTTTAGTTAAGTTATTTGAACGTTGTAATGCTTACATGTAAACAGTCCTCAAAAATATTCACCGTTCTACGTTTCCTATGGGACACAAACTTACTTTTATTTTAGTAGAATTTCTACCGTATTTTACAGATAGTTTAGATATTTATTTTACGACTAAGTACACAAAATGCTGTGAAACCATGATTTTATTATTGTATTATTTTAAGCTTATATAGTTTAGTTAATTTATGTAAATAAGTAGCCGAATAAATGCATTAACAGAAATGAAGGATGTCATTTATTACCTTTTTGGCTAAATGTTTTCACCCCATTCCTAGATTAGATATGATTATAGGAGAATATCAATTCCAATATTCTGGTCTTAATACTCATGAAATTTACAGTTGGCAGTTGGCAAAGTTTTGGCATAGCGGGGGAAGGTTGCGCATGTAAAAATGTACTTAATGAATATGCGCAAGCCGCCTTCCGTCACTACGCCAAAGCCTTGCCAAGTTAAATACTGGCAACTGTAAAATGGACATTCTCATAGCATTCTAATAAATCTCGACAGCGTTACAGTTGGCGAAAATTTATTAACACAAAAGTTAGTAACAACAATTTTATTTAACACTTTTTATTTCAGTTTCAAAATGTCTTAATTTTAACACAATTCAACGACTGATTTCAGGTGCACGGTACAGCCCCCGACATCGCCGGAAAGGACATGGCCAACCCCACCGCCCTGCTACTGTCCGCCATCATGATGCTGCGACACCTGAAGCTCCATGATCATGCCGATCGCATCCAAAACGCCTGCTACACAGTACTCGCCGAGGGCAAAGCCCTAACCGGCGATCTCGGTGGCAAGGGCAAGTGCAGCGAGTTCACCAACGCTATCATTTCTAAACTTAATTAGGCTGTATGAACTTAGTTCCTTTGCCCTTGAATAGTTTCTTCAAAAAAATTGCCACAGGCATTGGCGTTATCGTAGAACCTATAATGCAATTGAATTGTATTTAGTAAAAAAAATCAGAAGCGCCACCAAAGCTTACTGTATTCTTAGATAAGTAGTGGATTTCAACATATAGTTTTACATACAGTATTGCTATGCAATCATAGTATTTATTTCGTTATAATTGAAAGCAATGTTACCAAACGTATAGGTATTGTAAATATATTTTTTATTATTATGAAGTATCCTATCAATCTAACTTTGCGAGGGTACCTTAGAGTAGAGGCCAACACATTAACATATTTATTATGGCGATTTATGTAACGGATTTGTTTCGTCGCCCATCTTTTAATCCCATCAAAGGTAAAAAACACCGAAAACCATTTTTGAAAATTAAATCATTGAATTTTTTTCTTGAGTTTTATTGAAACAAAAATCTTGACCTTCAAGACCACTAACAAATAACGCTGACGCTGCTGTTTGCGCGGAATGTTATATGGTGTAAGTATTTACGGCGTGTAGTAAAAATAACTGAAAGCAAATGAAAATTAGTCTTCCTACCTCCGTTTTTAATCATTTCAACTTTCAAAGGGTTTGCTGCATCAGTACCTCGTGGCTTCCTAGATCCTCGATTCCTGGATCGGGCAGAAATTACTTCTCACAGAGTAGTAGCATTGGATGATGTGATGATTACATGTAAATTAGACAAAAACTGGTTCTTCAGAATAATTATAATTTCTGTTTATAAGCAAGAACCATTCTGATTAGTCGTTTTAAATGTGACTAGACTATCCATTAGACAGTGTAGGGACACGAACACCGGCAAAAACATTTAATGTGTTGAAAGGTAGAAATGGGTAATAGAGCCCCGACATAGGCAATGCTTAGGGGTCCGGACATAATTATATTAATTTAATTCTGTGCTGTTTGTAAAATAAATAGTGTTTTTATTGTGAGGCTAGGTCAAAGTGTTTATAAACAAGTTAAGCCTAAGCAGAGGTACACGACCTAGAGCAAAAACAAATAGGTTTACATAGTTGAATGGATAGGATTTGTCCGTAAGCTACTTGTGGTTTGTAGTGAAGTAACTGTTATATGGCAGAAACGAAAGGAGGACATGCTTTACCTAGCAGTAATGTGAACTTGGACTTGAATGTTAATTATTTGGATTGGATTTTTGGTTTTAGACGACTGTTGAAACAAGCTTGCAGTTTGAGATGTTATCGACATGCTATTATGAGAACGTTGATCGTATAACGGACCGTAAGTGTCAAAATGAATCTGTCGAAATTTTATATGTCAGTGTCATAACTGACAGATGAAACCAATGTTTAGCGCACGTTGTTTACGCTTTTCTAACCTATGTTCAAAGAATAATTTGAAGTATTTCTATGCATAGTTAGTGAATTATTAAACATGGTAAAGCGGGTAAGTTCCCTAAACATAATTTGGTCATACAATCTGTACAATTTCTACTATTTTTGTTATACTTTGATTGATTCAGTGTCTCGATCCAATGTTGTAAGTTCCGCCAATTTCAACAAATAAAATGTTATTAAACTATGAATTGATATTGTAGGACACAAAAGCATCAATTTCTGAAGAGGATGGAGATGCTCAAGTTATCAATGAGAACGGAAAACGGTCTGCTGAAGACGAAAACAAAGATGGACCAAAACGTGTAAGAACTAAAAGTTTATACCGCCAGCCAACAGTGAATGAGCTAAACAGACTACAAGAGACGGAAAACTTGTTCAACTCTAATCTCTTCCGGTTGCAAGTGGATGAAATAATCGAAGAAGTTAAAATAAAAGAGAAAACTGAGAAAAGATTCCTACAGTTTTTCACAGAATTAAAAAGTCATTTATTATCTATACCTGAAGATGGAACAGAGTACGATTTGTCTGAACAAACTCTTTCCAAGAAACTCAAAGCAAAATTACCAGTAAATGAACAGTTGAGTAAAACAAAATGCATTTTTAAGTTCCACAAATTCTCTGATGTTGAAATTGTTGGGTCTTATGCATTAGGGTGTGCAATTAACTCGAAACTGAAAGTAGACTTACAAATAACAGTCCCAAGTGAAACATACACAAAGAATGACTCCGTAAACTACAAATATCATAAGAAAAGAGCAGCGTATCTTGCTTATATTGCAGCACACTTGTCAAAATATGAATCAGTGGAAGAATTACAATATTCTTATGTTAATGGATCTGAAACGAAGCCTATATTAGAGTTCAAACCTACGGGGAAGTTAGGGAATCACTTAGCAGTCCGTATTAACTTAGGATGTGAAAGTGATGCTTATAAGCTGCACCGTTTTAGTCCGGAACGTAACAACTTGAGAGAAGCATGGTTGTTTAACGAAAACTCTGAAAATAATACTGAAGTTGGTCCACCAACACCTTATTACAACAGTAGTGTGTTGTCAGACCTGACCGCATCAGTAAATCAAGAATTTTCGAAAGAAATACTGGAGAAAAGTGAGAATTTAAAGCAAGCGGTAACATTACTAAAGATTTGGTTACGTCAAAGGAATTTGAATGTATCTGGACATATTGTCGCTCTGTTGGTTGCATATTACGTGCAGATGAAGAGAGTTAATAATATTATGAGCAGTTATCAGATTGTGAGGAATATTTGGATAGCACTTAGTGAGTCCTCTCATATTGCAATATGCTTATCTTATATCACAGTTTAGCTTAGCTTTTAATCGGTAGAAGTCAAAAATCCCCGGAAAATCTGTTTCACAAGTCTCATCTTTTTTTATTTTTTTATTGCAAAAAAAGAAAAACATGCACACAATTTCAAGCCCTAACTCGAATGACTAGTTATTTGATTTTGCTGTGTTAAAACTGTGCCCTTATAATCAACAATTACTCTTAACAAGCAAAACTCAAAAAAATCAAGCCATTTATTTATTTTTTATTATGCAGTAATTAATTTGAGTTTTTATTTAATCTCAATTTTTCATGTTTTATGCTAGGCTAATAATTTGCACCTTTTATGTTATCTCTTCACCACCTTTGGTTGATTGTTAGAGCATGCCTATTGCATTAAGTCCGCCTTTGTACTTTTTGTTGAAATAAATAAATCAATTTACAGAAACATCAAACCTAGATACACAAGGTATCTCTCTATATAAAGGCCAAGACACATCGCCACCCTTAGAGGTTTTCCACAAACACTTTCCTGTGGTGTTCATAGACAAGACTGGCTATTACAACATATGCTGGCAGATGTGTAGAGGCACTTACGCTGCGTTGAAGAGGGAGTGTGCGTTGGCTGTGGATATGTTGGACAATGGAAAGATTAATAGCTTCTTACCATTGTTTATGGTACCGGTAAAGCCGTTGATGCAGTTTGATCATATCTTGAGGTATGTTAACTGAAATTATTTATTTGAATATATGATATTTCAAAGTCAAGTTAAAAATATGGTTTTAACTACGTTATGTGCGACTTCGCATGATTGTCGGTTATCAAGGAGATTTTATTGTTGCGCAGGCCCTAAAATCTGCCAGTGAAAGTCTCGTCAAAATCGGCCCAGCTGTTTCGAAGATAAGCCAGAACAAACCAACAGACTAATAGACCAACAGTAAAAAAAGATAAAATAAAAATTTTCTTGATAGTGCCATGTAAATAGATGTGTAATAAAGAAATAGCATTCAGGATTAGACCAGTAGTTCTGGAAATGTACGCGTTTAAAAAAACTTCGCTTCTAAAACAATAGTATACATGAATATTTCTGAAAACCAATATTTTGCCAAAAAAAAACATCGTTCTTTGAATATTCTTCTTTTACAGATTCAAAAACCTCAAACAGGTTAAAGAGTCAGTGCTCTCCAAAACATCAAGAGAGACCCAAGTCAACTACGGTGTAGAACAGCTGTTCCTCGTCACTGACGTCATCCACTCCCTCCTGACGAAGGGGTTGGGCAACCGACTGGATCTTGTACAGCAGATGGTTGAGGCTGACTTCTCCTGGCCGGTCAAGAAGAGTTTAGACAAGGCTAGGAGTGGGTGGGTGTCTTTCAAGATGTAATATATTGAAGAAGAATGTCTTCAAGATATCTTGGCATTTGTGTAGCCTAAAAAAAGTAGGACTGCCTCGTTGGTCTAGTGGTCGCAAGCGCGACTGCTGTGCATGAGGTCTTGGGTTCAACTCCCAGGTTGGGCAAAGTGTTATTGGGTTTTTCCATCAGGAATTTCTCAGTAGCAGCCTCGGAGTCCGGATTTGTGCCCGGTTGATGGCAATAGGCTCGCCCCCTATTACATGGGACTAATAACATAACTGGCGAAATGTGGGTGTACTAATGGGTACACCTCTGCCTAACCCTTCGGGGATTACAGGCGTGATGTTATGTATGTATGTAAAAAAAGTAATGCTACATGGTTTGAAAGTAAGATTAAACAGTTTATTACAGTTTTAAGGCGTGTAATACGCCTCTGAGTGTAATATACTTACGTATTAGGCTTAAAATTATCGGTTATCTCGGGGCTGTCTTTTTTTTTGTGCAGAATAATTTTTCTAAAATACAAGTAGCGTTAATTACTCCTTATAACATTTGCTATATGCCAGTCAAAGTCCCGTCGTAGCCGGAACAAACAGACAGAGAGAAACCGAAAGACAAACAGACAAAAATTATATAATAGTTTTTGGTAAAAGTATCTTGTAAACATTTATGTAAAAACTTGTTACTTTGACGTTACAAACAGACAGTTCAATTTTATTTGTTTGTATGAATCTGAAATACTGTTAAAGTGTTGTTATGAAATCATTGTAAGTGCTATTATTGCAGATTTGAAGAAAAGCTATCCTTTGGATTTGTATTGAACCCTGAAAACTCAATTATCGTCGTGGAAAAAGGACCCCCTGCGAATCTACCGGAAGCGGAAGAGTTTCGGTATGTTTTTTACATTTTTCTCTTGTTTACAATACCAATATCTTGTCTAGAACAACCAGATTTTGTGTGGGTACACAAAATCTGCTGTTAGGGCATTAAGGTGCTCGGAATATTAGAATTTCTCAGTAGCAGCCTCGGAGTCTGGATTTGTACCCGGTTGATGGCAATAGGCTCGCCGCCCCCTATTACATGGGACAAAAAACATAACTGGCGAAATGTGGGTGAACTAATTAATGGGTACACCTCTGCCTAACCCTTCGGGGATTACAGGCGTGATGTTATGAATATTAGAACTACCTCAATACCATACGTTCCTGCATGCGAACAATGTGAACTTTCCAAGTCATATTTGAACGCGAGAAAAAAAAATAGAATTGTTAGAACGATGAATACCCCCTTTTTCCGCAACGGAACTAGTATTATAGTTTTTAACAGTTAATAGGCCATTAGTTTATGTTATGGCTTTTAGAAAAAGGTAAATCGGATTTTTACCTGCATTATTCTAAAATGATCTCCCGGTCGCGTCGGATTGGCGTCCCATTTGACTATGTGAACGAGAGAAAGGGAGGGCATCTGTATTTGCGCACGCACATTTGCACTAGGCTTTGGCCAGTCTCCATTGATATTCGGTCGGGAGCCTATTATATTATGATCTTTCCTTTGCAGAGCCTTCTGGGGCGACAAGTCGGAACTTCGTCGGTTCCAAGACGGGTCCATAACAGAGACGTGTGTGTGGGAGGGAGAGAGCATGACCGAGAGGCGTACGGTCACCAAGCAAATCATCGATTACCTCATGAAGTTGAAGTTTGGTAAGTAAACAAGTATTTTTTTCAGATTTTTGTGCTTAGAAGTCATGGAACAGAGGCTATTTAGATGGAACAGATATAACGGCTGTAAAAAGACATTTACCAAGGCTGAAAGGTACATATTTTATCTATTATTGTAATTAAGACTGCCTCATTGCTCTAGTGGTCGCAAGCGCGACTGCTGTGCATGAGGTCTTGGGTTCGATTCCCGGGTCGGGCAAAGTGTTATTGGGGTTTTCCATCAGGAATTTCTTAGTAGCAGCCTCGGAGTCTGGATTTGTGCCCGGTTGATGGCAATAGGCTCGCCCCCTATTACATGGGACTAAAAAAAAACATAACTGGCGAAATGTACACCTCTGCCTAACCCTTCGGGGATTACAGGCATAATGTTATGTTATTATTGTAATTATTTTCTTTTGTTCTGGATCATACAATATGTTTTTTTACGACACAAAAAAGTTTTATATGTTTTAACTAAACCCTTAATACTCTTCACGGCCCCTGTAGTGTTAGGCCCACCCGTAAGCGTAATGCGTGAGTTACATTACTCACTGTCATACATAACTATTTTTCAAGTCATTTCCCAGCAACAATTATTGCTCAAACTTTTATTTATTTTACCATATTTAAGCTATCTTGCTTAGTTACATGGGCAGTATGCGTAGGTCTTCTATACCCCATATAAAGATGTATATTATATATACCTTCACGCCTGTAATCCCTGAAGAGTTACAATACAATACGATGCAAAAAGTTTATTGTTCTTCTCTCACATAGGGTTTTACAAATGTGGGTAAAGTAGGAAAACTAACAAACAACAAGCTATTATAATTAAACAAATTAAAAAACACGACTGCAAAAATTGCACATATTTGTACTTTGTTTACTCGTCAGTTTTTTTTATGACGTTTTTTATTTACAGTGTTATATATTTTTTAAATCTACTTGTCAAATTCTAGACGATAAACACAGACACAACGAGATTCATTTAAAAAAAAAATTGAGGCTGGTATTAATTTACGTTTTAAAGTGACCACACAAGATTCTTTTTATTTTTAACTAGCCTATGTTACTCGGAACGATGCAAGGATTGTAACGATACCCCATACATCTAAATCGGTTCAGGCGTTTAAAAGTTATGGTGATACATACATACGTACATACATACATACATTAACCCTGAACACATAACACTCCTTTTTTGGGGCAGTCGTGTAATAATGGCAATAGTTAAGCAGAGGTGTACCCATTGGTACTTAAATATAACTGGCGAAATGTGGGTATTTTGCCAGTTATGTTTAAGTCCCATGTAATAGGGGGCGAGCCTATTGTCATATAAAGATGTTTAATAATAATTCATTTAGTCCAACTCCCAAATTCACAGAACCCTTTTTTCCACAGACATAAGCCCATCAGACCTGTTCCACGTATGCAACCAACTGGACAGCGTGCTTGCTCGCAAGCAGTGGGCGAGCGAGCGCGTGCTGTACGCAGACGACAGCTCACTCACCGCCTTACAAGCGTTCGACTCGCTGCGGCGCGACCTGCGGCAGCTAGTACAGCTGCCACTCGACATTAGTGCAGTGTATGGTGAGTTTTGCAGTACATGCATACATATTGTAGTTAGTTTAATTGGCCCGTTGGTTTCTTGAGTGCTGAGCGTGGAGTCCTGCAATTCCCAGGTCGAATAAAGTTTATTGATTGTTTTATAAGGAATTTCTTAGTAGCAGGTCGGACACCCTCGGGTGTAGCGCGCACGTGTCGCCTGATCTCTCCCCGCGAGTGTCGGATTGCCGTCCTATCAGACTATGAGAGTGAGGGAAGAGGGAATGCACCTGTATTTGTGCACACACGTGCAATATATTCCTGCTTTGGTAATGTTCAGCCTGTGGTGTCAGAATAAGAATATAAGAAAGCTCTGGCAATATCAAATAACTAACATGGAAGTTCGGTTGACTGTATCCTAAGATATTTCCAGGCGTGTCCCCTATCTTCAGCTACAGCGCGCCCCTCCCCGCGCTGCCCCGCGCCCCCCCGCGCAACCCCTGGCAGCGCGCCAGCACGTGCCGGGTCAAGCACATGCAGAGGGACGGGCTGGCTTCCCTGCCAGAGTATACACCCGTATGCAAAGCTATACTGGAATTAGGTGAGTTATTGACATTTAAGAATTAATTTTTGTCTAGGTAAAATTATTAGGTAAATGCACAATGTACACAACATAGTTTACACGCTAGGCTTAGAACTAGTGAGTACATTACCCTGTTAGGGCGCAGCAAGATACCTTAAGACTAATAGTATTGTTAATATTGCATTGTTTAACTCATTTTGGTTGTTTACTTTTCACGTCTGAACAGTTTTGATTGTGGCAAGCCCTTTAGTAGGTTTATTTGTAATTTAATTACTCAAGTCCCAAATGAGACACAATTGATTATCTATTGTTCTGTCATACCGGTGTGACTGCCTAAATCATTTAGTTTAGAAAAAAATATCTATAGGTAAATAGTAGACACACACAGTTATGTCATAAAAGTGGTTGAAAACACGAATTTCGACAACTAAGTAATTATAAACAGCTATATTTCATACCAGAAGGCATGCAAAATTACAAAATGCACTAAAGATGTATAAGTATATAATTTTAAACATATATATTAAAATTATTGTGTTTTCACATATAAAAGAAACAGAAACAACAAGTATAATCTAACTAAGAAATCTCTTTTCAATCAAGTTTTTAAAATCTTGGCACTAGCTTAAACTTTCTGGCTCACTGATTCCTCGACAATTCAAAAGTGCCTGTAAATGATCTAATTGACACCTAATAATATACTAATTATAATGTTCATTTAACTAAACATTGCACTTCCAGGTCACAGCGGCAAATGGCCGGGCGACATCCACGCTTTCAGGTGCCTTAAAGCTGCCTTCCATCTTCAAATAGCTGAGCGTCTGACGAAACAATACTCCATACCGACCCAGGCCTACGCCACGCATATTGACGTACTCAAGGACGGCTTAGTGTTCCGGCTTGAGATCGCGCATCCGAAAGAGATAACGCTATTGAAGAGGGAGATGGTGAATGGCGTCGTGAAGTACAAGGAGAGTGAAGAGAGCGTTCGTTTACAGTGTGACACTGTGCTGATGCCGCGGCTGAGGGGGGCGCTGCATGGGTGAGTTGGCTCAATCTACAAAGTGCAGTATTGTGTCTTCGTAAAATTTTAGGAGGTTGTCATAAATCCATTACGACACCTAGTAAATAAATACTTGTTTTTATTAGTAGTTTTTTGTTTGACAGTATGTCATAATACATATTAGTATTTGTTCGGTAGTTAGGTGAGATGACACTGGTGCCGATTCCCTTGGTCACAAACTAAACTAAAATTAGACTATTTTCATCTTTTTCTGTCCAATAAAACAAGAAAGAGACTAGTGTAAATAAGAGCTGTCAAATTTAGTCAATTTGACACATCCATACAGTTATAGTTGACATCTTAAAACGTATGGATTAAAAATACGGAAAAGTTCAAGGCAAAACTAATTTGTCATCGCTAACTTAGTTCTTTGATGTCACCATCCTTTTCTTTCGCTGTATGTTAGTAAGAGATGTTAATTCTCTAAATTTAGTCTAGTTTGTGTACAAGGGATTCGGCACCATTGTCAATCAAAACACAATTGAGTTTCTCTGTGATAAAAGATTTATACAGTTTATTCATCTGTGGATTTATATTCGTTATTTACATGTTTGTTTAACAGTAATTACAAAATATTACATTAAATTAACTTTAAAACCCCTATTTGAATACATGTAATAAAAGAAGCCACATTTCATGCTTTTAATTATAATGTCAATTCATATTTCCGAACGAACGGTACTAAGATTGAATATTTCACAATTGTTTTATCACGACCACAGATACAATAAACGCGGACGACATTGCGGTTTGCTACCGTAATGGCGGTAGTAGCGCGGCATTTTCTGAATAATAAAAAAATATTTTCTTTACAAATATTATATAGTGAACCGCACGAATTTCATATTGTAGAGGATTTAAAAAAAAATGTTTGTACTAATCAAACTACCTCGTTGGTCTAGTGGTCGCAAGCGCGACTGCGGTGCATGAGGTCTTGGGTTCGATTCCCAGGTCGGGCAAAATGTTATTGGGTTTTTCCATCAGGAATTTCTCAGTAACACCTCGGAGTCTGGATTTGTGCCCGGTTGATGGCACTAGGCTCGCCCCCTATTACATGGGACTAAAAACATAACTGGCGAAATGAGGGTGTACTAATGGGTTCACCTCTGCCTATCCCTTCGGGGATTACAGGCGTGATGTTACTAATCAAACTGTCTGCATCACTCATCACCTTTTTTCCCCCCTAGCTTACACCAAAAGCACTCATCGTTCGGGCCCACAGTGTGCCTGTTCAAGCGCTGGCTGTCCGCACATCTCCTCTCTCCCCCCCACCTGCCCGACACGGTGGCGGAGCTGATGGTGGCCACTGTGTACATGCACGCCGCGCCCACACAGCCGCCAACCTCGCCCACTGTTGGGCTTGTGAGAGTGTTAAAGTTACTGGTGGAATTTGACTGGGCGAGGGAAATGATCGTGTTGGATTTTAATGGGGATATGTCTCGTGAGTATTTTTTTAACTAACTATTAACTGCGTGGTTTTAATTTTTTGCGCGGGATGGCATTTTTTTTTCTAAAATAAAACTAACCTAAGTTACTCTTTATATTATCAGCTGAAAGTTCCTTAAAAATCAGTCTAGCCGTTTTGAAGTTTAGAATAAATAAGTAGACAGACAGAGAAAAAAATGGGTGTTAGATATAAGTAACGTTTCACACGTTACTTACATCAAGCACCCATTTTTTTAGAAGGATGAATCCATGGAGTTTTTTTTGCTCATTTTTCTTCATAGAGACCTACCTCCGTTTTGGAACGAGCAACTAGCTTCAACTATCTGACCGACTCTTTGTTAATTCATGTGCCTGTAATTATAATTGGTCTAATTGAAATAAATGTTTTGACTTTTCAATTTCAGATGAAGAAATAACCCAACTTGAGCAAAAGTTCGCTTCAGACCCTGAGTCTGCCCCCTGTGTTCGCATCGTCACCGCGTATGACGGCCCCGCGCCCTCCGTGTGGAGCAGCTCGGCTCCGTCCCCGCACGTGCTGGCGCGGGCGCGGGTGCTGGCGGCCAGTGCACTCAAGTACTTGGATGAAGCTCTCATGGTCGGGCATAAGGACAATATACTGGTAAAGGACCATTGAACTAATATTACATAACATAACATTACGCCTGTAATCCCCGAAAGGTTAGGCAGAGGTGTACCCACACACCCACTTTTCGCCAGTTATGTTTAAGTTCCATGTAAGAGGGCGAGTGTATTGCCATCGACCGGACATAAATCCAGACTCCGACGCTGCTACTGAGGATTTTCCGATGGAAAAACCCAATAACACTTTGTCCGACCTGGGAATCGAACCCAAGATCTCATGTTCACCAGTCCATCTTTGCGACCACTAGACAAACGGGCTATTTAACGCAATTCCTTTTTTTTTCCATAATTTCCTAAGATTAGGGCGTTCAAAAAAACAAACAAACTCTTAAACTTTATAATGTCGCATAGATTTAATAACTTAATGAATGACTTTAAAGTTTGTAACTGGTTATGGGCAAGTACAAATGTAACTTCTTCGATTCATGTGTAATTTCTAAGTTTATCTTGAACATCATTGACATCGGTTAAGTAAGACATCTTGAGGAAACCTGCATTTATAATTACTATAAGTCTAAAATCACCATTTAGGCTTGAGCAAGCGTGGTGATCCATGCCTTCTCTGTGAGAGGTCTCTGCCCTTCAGTGAGGCAATAATAGGCTGATATTGTAATATTTATTATTATTATTCGCTATTCTCAGGGCATGTTCGTCCCGTCCCTGGCGGGCTACAGCGTGCTCATCCACCTGCAGCCCGCGCTGGTCCCGCACGCGAGCGAGCGCGTGGACAGCGTGCCTCGACTGCAGCGGCTGCCTGACAAGCTGGCAGATGAAATCATACCTGTCGTCGAGTTCCATCCTGTGATGAAGTACTTGGATGAGTTGAGGGTGAGACTGATATACAGTTATTTATCTAAAGATAGACTAGCTGACTCGACCACGCGTTGCTGTGGCTTGAAATAAGTATGGGTATTGAGGTCAATAATCGAGATAAAAACTATCCTATGTACCAAATTAGTCACAGTAAGCCATATTTCATAAAAATGTTTGAGTAGTTTAGGAGTTCATCCCGGACAAACAACGTGATGCGTAATTTATATATATTAAGATAGTGTTTTTACCTGATTTTACTGAGAAAATTAAAATCAAATCATTTATTTCTATAAAAGGCACTTTCTTCGGTTCATACATTTCGAATAATAATGATTTGAAAGTTCGTATGAAATTGCGTAAAGCGTAAACGCACTTAAGAATATTATATTAACGTACATTAAAACAATTTTTACATGCAGCACCAAACCTGACAACGCTAAATCAGCTGATCCATACACTATATCGAGTTACGCGATCAACTGATTTTTATGACTCGTTTATGGTAAACAAAAACTAAAATTATAAACAAGCTATTATAATTAAACAAATTAAAAAACACGACTGCAAAAATTGCACATATTTGTACTTTGTTTACTCGGCAGTTTTTTTTATGACTTTTTTTATTTACAGTGTTATATATTTTTTAAATCTACTTGTCAAATTCTAGATGATAAACATAGACACGACGAGATTCATTTAAAAAAATAATTGAGGCTGGTATTAATTTACGTTTTAAAGTGACCACACAGGATTCTTTTTATTTTTAACTAGCCTATGTTACTCGGAACGATGCAAGGATTGTAACGATACCCCATACATCTAAATCGGTTCAGGCCTTTAAAAGTTATGGTGGAATAAAGAATCTCACATACATACATACATACATACATACATACATACATACATTAACCCTGAACACATAACACTCCTTTTTTTGGGGCAGTCGTGTAAAAACTAATTTTATCTAAAACGACTTTTCCAAATGCGCGCTATATTCCATACGTTTTATAATGGTGCGGGTGATACATGTCAGCGAATCATCTATGGATGTCAGAATCGCTTAACTAAGTCAGTCACATTATTTAATTTATTAGTTATTTACTTACTTATTACTGATTCCGTATTTGACAACTATGATAGTGCAGTTAAAATATTCAATCATGATTGTAGATCGCCGTAACGTTCAAGAATGGGCAACAGTTTTACAAATGTCACCGGCACCATCCTAGAGCATGTGGAATATAATAATAATTATTATTGTTATTTCAGAGCGCCTACGGTGAGTTCGCGCTTTTCTTCCATGATCTGTACGGAGGTGAAGTGATCGCCGTGCTGTGGAAACCTGACATCAGAGACGATAGAGAGTTTCAGGTACGTAGTGTAGGTTTTAAATATCTAATATTATAACATCACGCTTGTAATCCCTGAAGGGTTAGGCAGAGGTGTACACCAAGTTATGTTTTAGTCCCATGTCATAGGGGGCACAACTGGCACAAATCCAGACTCCGAGGCTGCTACTGAGAAATTCCTGATGGAAAAACACAATAACACTTAAAATTTCTAACCTACTAATATTATAAATGCGAAAGTTTGTGAAAATGTTTAGATGTTTGGATGTTTGTTACTCAATCATGCGAAAACCGTTGAACAGATTTGGATGAAAATCGGCACATAGATAAACCATTTCCTGGATTATCACATAGGATACTTTTTATCCGGGTAATGTGTTCCTTTGGGATAATAGTTCAACTCACATAACGAAAAGTTAGATTCGTATTACGCAAGCAAAGCCGCGGGCAGAATCTAGTATTTAAAAAAAAGCGAGTTGTACACAAGTAGACCATGTATATTGGCGAGATGCACTCACAGACCGCACTATATTTCAAGTAATCGTTTTATGTAAATAGGAAATCAACCCTATTTCTATAAAAATAAAGTCCATATTCGTATAAAACCGCCGTCTGTAGAACTCGCCTTGAGATTAACACAAAACATACCTACTTACTTACTTCATAATATTTTTTTATTTTCAGTTAATCAACGCGAACGCGCTCAAGCCATACACGTCGAAAGGCGAGACGAAATACAAAGTGAACATTGAAGCTTTGGTGGAAGACTTCAGGATATTAGGAGATGGACTAGTTAGAGATATTACTGTTAATTAAACAATGTTGGCATATAAATAAAGATTTATTTTAAGTATAAAACTTGGTGTCATTTAAAATAATCCCTTCAGAACCTCTTTTTACAAGCTTTTATTTACTTTCACCTGTCCCAGTGTCTCTGTGGGTCATCAAATCTTACAAGTTAAATTTGAGCTACTTCCCGATGTTCGATTGAGCTTAAATTTTGCGCTAATGAGCAATTTGCATGACAATGCTCTAATATGATGGCACAGAGCTGGTCTTATGATGGAGTTTGAAAGTGGCCATAGGAACTTAATCAAATCTTACATGTTTTTGATCCACTTCCCGGTGTTCTATTTGACTGGAGTGTTGAATGCATAATGTACATTGCATGACAATTAATAAAAGTGTGTTTTTTTTTAATAAAATAGGCAAGACCTGTTACATTAAAACTTAAAATTATCAAAGCAGACTTCTTTTTGACACTCAATTTTGTACTATAATTTTAGAGTCATAAATCTCAAAGTTGAACAAATATGTGTCTATATTTGTTCAACTTTGAGATTTATGACTCAATCAATCAAATCATTTATTTTAGAAAACAAGTTTGGTAAATAAAACATAACCTCAAAATAAATAACTCTATATTTTGTGTTCAGGCTTAAAAACTATTTACAATAATCATATAAGTATCAATAATGGTTCGTTTTGTACTACTTTTCGGTGGACTTACAATATAGGGGTAAACACTAAATGAAACTGAACTAAATAAAGTAAATATTTCCTTTTGTCCATATACTCTAGGTACCTATTCAAAAGGATTAATAGTATCAGTACCATGCCAATACTACTTGGTAACTTAATTATTGGAACGAAGTCCCTTAACGCAACTTGCGGTAGGCGTTTACTGGTAGAAATCGTCACGTAACGAAAAAGAGTTATGGCCCTTCAGGCCCTTTCGCCTTGTTACGTACGAATGCATTTTATTTTACATAGATCGAGTTTTGCATTTATAATTGTATCTGGCTTTTTATGAAATGAAATTTAATATAATGTATTTCAATGTATTTTTGAATGTGCTACACAACCCGTACTAAAATAAAATTAAACTTTAATAAAATAAGGCAAAGTATCCAACGGGGCGGGGTAGTCCCGTATCCAGTCGCCCCCCTGCACGCGGCGCGCGGGGTCCCCCTGCTGCAGCCAGGTCCCCGCGGGCAGGTACACGTCCCGCGACCGAGCGCCGCGCTCTATCACTGGAGCTACTAGGATGTTCTCGCCCAGGAGGTATTCTGGTGAAAAAAAAAAACTTTTACAATAAGTATATGTAACTACTTTACTATTTAGGTAACGTTTAGTTCCGCCGTTCTACGCCTGATCACTCCCCGGTCATGACGGATTGTCGTCCCATTGGTCTATGAGAGTGAGGGAAGAGGGAGTGCACCTATGTTTTCGCACACATTGTTGGATTGGCCGCCTTGACTGAAAATTGGTCAGGAGGATGTTATTTAAAGCTTAGCTACAATAGAACTATTTCAATTTTTTGAGCTAGCGTTGTGATCAATGCTCCTTTGTATTTGAGAACAGGGGTTTTTCCTAAAGTGGGACAATAATAGGCTGGCATTCACCATAAAAGTCAAGCGCACAGGCACTTATCCAAAGATTCCAAAGATATATTTTCCACTACGTCGTGTGAAAAAAATCTATAGCAAATACTTTACTGATGATCCTCTTATAATGAAGATTATATCGACTCGGTCGGTTCATTGTACCGGTAATTACAATAGTCACGCGATCTTTTAAAGTGAGTAGTACAGTAGAACCGTTTCAAACGATTGGCGATTCTAGCAAAGCTGTGATTTTTCCGGTATTAGTCAATCAGATAGGTTTTAGGGTTCCGTAAATTAAAAAGAATAAATGGGACATCATTCAATCATCATCATTGTTCGTAGTAAAAAAAAAGGTTGGTTTCAAGGTTCCGTGCAGTAAAAAAAATGGAATTCTGATCTATTGTTCGTCAATCACAAAGGGTTTTTTTTTAACATTTATGCAATATTGGAATTTGTTCTTATCTTCTCGATCTTGATTACGAGCACCATATCGCTAGTAAACTAGGGACGCCCGGCAGATTCTTCTCAGTAATATAAAAAAATGTAGTAAAATAATAAAAACAGCTCTTCTAAGCGTATAGTATGTGCGCGCACACACATAAGGAAGACGACAGCAGTGTCGCAGAAGGGGCGTGTCTCATGAGAGAGTGTCATACCGTTTGCCGTGACGGCAAACTGTTCAATTTGAGTGCCAGAACGCGCCAATAGACATAAAAAAAAATAAGAAAAAATTGCGTTGGCCAGTTTGACTTACCATCAGAAATGTCATGTGCCTCAGTATCGTTTGGTGCTATCCACCAGACGGGCGGGTTGACCGGCGCGCCGTCAGTCACCGCTCGTCTGCACGCCGCGATAATGGCCGGCGCGAACTGAGCGTGGAGCTCCACGTACCTCTTGCTTATAGCCACCGTCTGTGGATGGGGACAATAGAGTAAAGTTTTAGATAGCATGGAAAGAAACATGATACATAGTCTTGTTTAGGACTTGATAAAGAAATTATACGAAATTTGATACGATACGAAACTTGAAGGCAGAGAGCACAGCCCAGCCCCGGAGGCCTTCTGCGAGGATGTCTTGTGTGCAAAGGAGGCGGGCAAGCGGAACAGAGAAACCGCATTTTCTCTCCCTTCCCCGCAGGAGACTCACCGGGCGCGAATCCCGTTCCCCCGGCCATAGGCAGAGGTGGAACACCGCGGTGTGCATGTCTGGCATGCCCCATTCGTCAGCCCCCCCATGACGGAGAAAGGCAATGAGGATTTCAACCGCTCACAAAAATGAAACTAAAATGGAGGAGGCCCAAGGCCGCCCGAAGATCTGCGGCGGCCCACCCTTTCCCAGTGCCTCAATTAAAGCAATCAGTTGATGTTTTTTACTTACTTCGTTATCAAACTCCCAAGGTACATACGAGAACTGCATGCTCGGCATGAAGGTGTTCGCTTGCAGCCACCTGATGAACAGCTCCTTGGTCGGAGGCTCGTTGTAACCGTTCCCTCCTATCATGTCGGGAAGCACCAGCGGATATCCGTTCATGTTCATTTGCAGTAACGTGGTGATGAGGGTCGGAAGACCGTTCTCGTAGGTCCAGTAAGTGTCCTTGTCTATCATGCGGATGAAGACTGGAAGGTCTTGGGTGCTGGGGAAAATATAAATGTAGGGAGACAATTTCAGAACTATATCGCGAGACAGATACGTATCTAGGTTATGAAGCCAAAAGAGGGTTATAATTTTAGCGGTATACCGCTAAAATTATAACCCTCTTTTGGCACACTGGCACACAGATGAACATACATATATGTATGTTCATCTGTGTGCGCATATCTTCCACAATGTTGGTCGTAAACGTCATAACGTTAGAAGCGTCATAAAGTTCCGCTGGTTATAGGTTATATGACGTCATAAAACGTTTTTGGCGTAATCGGATTTCAATTTTAGGCAATTTAGAGGGAATTGCCTGACCTCTCTTTCTTTCATCTTCTTTGTAAAAGGAGTATACCTTTCCTTAAGGGGTCAGATAATGTAGAACATTTACTTACATTGATACTTTGAAGAGAGTACTCTCAAAGTGAGATAGTTTTAGCCCATTTTAACCCATTAAAACAACATACCGGTATCCAACTCTGACTTCTACAAGGGGTCCGAACTGCGCGACAGTCCTCACATAGTCAGCTGATATCACGCCTGGCTGATCTCTGATGTCGCCTTGCAGAACTGGGATCTAGAACATTGAATAACATAAAACATGACATAAATTATTAGATAGCTTATAACTGCTGTAAAAAAACAGTTATCGACACCAAAAGCTATGTTTTCTCTTTGTTCATCATTTTTTTGGGTGTTGCGCTATCCCCAAGTAAAATGGGATAAGGGCAGGAAGATGATGATGATGAGTTCATCATTTTTTTGGATTATTCCCAGGATTCCAGGTTTCTAGGATTTCTGCTTTTGGAAATATTGAAGATCATAGTTCTTACTTTTTAACGTTTATGAATTTAAAATATTCAATTTCTAACTGAACTTTAAATACCCACAAGAACTAAAACTAAACAGTCACATTTCACACCAAAAATAAAAGTCATTTTCTAGCATTTTTGTTTGCCAAATACTATTTAGTTTGATGGGCAGTAGAGTATTCGTAGTATTTAGCTATGTAATATTATTATGTCTTTTTACACCTTAAAAATAGAAGAAGGGGACAGCTACCTAATGAAAACAGAATAGGCTACCATTTCCTTGATCAAATAAAATAAAAATTAACCTTGCTAAACTAGTAACTTTTGCTTACTTGTGGAGACCAGCTAGACTCTCCACCATCAAACTTGAAACTGTCGACTCCAGAGGTATTCTTGAGGATATGCAGCCTGTCCAGGTACCACTGTCTTGCAGCAGGCTTGGTGAAGTCGATGTAAGATGTGGTCGTCTCGTTGTCGTTCCACCAGCTTGTTTCTACTGAACCGTATTCTGAGGATACCAGGTAGCTAGAAGAAAAAGCATATAAATATTTTTTTTTGTAAATGTTCTTACGTCTTTGCAGTTCGTTATTGCAAATTATTGGTAATATTACAGAAACCTTATTCTTAGTATGATTTTAAAAAAATCGCCATGACTCAGTTGTTAAGGCGCCCGCCTCTTATTCATGAGGTTGTAGGTTCATGTCTAGGTAAGTACCAATTTTTTCAGATTTTCGAAGTTTATCTTGGGCGATACTAACATTCGTGTAAGAAATTATCGTGAGGGAACCTAGATTAGGATTTAGAGCAAGCATAGCGATCAATGCTCGTGCCTTCTCTGTATGTGAAAAGGCTTTTGCCCTGCATTGGGACAATATAGGTTGATATTATTGCTATTATTTTTTGTTTAAACCACTCACCCTTTGCTTTTAGCCTCCGAATACCAAGGCTCGCATCCTTTATTAATAAACGGATGCGTCCACATCGTCACTCTATAACCTTTTGCCCTCAAAATATCCATCGTATTTCTCATATTCGGGAATCTTTGGACATCTATCGTCTGAGAGCCGTAGCAAGTCTCCCAAAGATCATCTATTTCTAGCTGGCTGTTAGGGAACCCGTTACTGGTTATTTCATCAGCGAATTGCAGCACTGTGTTGTGGTTCACATCTCTCTTGTATCTGGCCCACGTCGACCAGACTGGGTACGTAATCATTCTCTCATCAGGAATCCCTGTTGGTTTCTCTAAATACTTTTCGACGGCATACTCGTGGGCTTTCCTCACGTCTTCAAAAATCCCTATCGCATAAATCAGATCAGTTTTGTCTCTTTTACTGGAGTATGGAGACTTTATTTGTGCTATGAAGCATGCTGCGTTCTTCTCCAAATCGTTTTGGTCTACGAATAGGGGAACCTTTTTGTCGAAGTAGTAAAATATGCCTTCGGAGTTGAGCCAGTAAGGCTCTGCTACGCCGCAGTTGTCGGCTTCTTTTGTGACGTACGAGTAGTTCGGTAGAACCAGACGTTCTATTGGCCAGTACTGACGTTTCTGCTGGGGTCCGCCGTACCAGTGGTTTGAACCTAGAACAAAATGTATTAATATGAAAACTATTGATATTAATATGACAAAATGTATTGGTATGAATTTCTGGCTTCACAGATGTTAGACAATTCTTCTTTTTGTTATAATATATAACTACTGTATAAAAAAGTCAAAGATGGGAATAGATGATAATGCCTATAACTTTCTGCTAAATATCATCTGTTATCATTAAAATGGTAATAATACTATGTTTTAAGTACCTACCTACCTATCTCGTTGCGTCCCAAAAAAAACATGAAGAAAAATAATCTATACTTCAATAAAAACCATCTCACCAAGATTGACGCAATCCTCCAACCCGACCCCCTTAGGCGCCTCCCATGTGAAGGTGATGATGTACCCGTTCCTGTCCCCCACGATCTCCTCGCTGCTGATCCTGACGGTCGTGTCGTTCGTGAACTGGATGACCACGTCACCGTCCTGCACCACGTCCTTGATGGCGCCAGTGCGGCGACCGACAACGGCTATCACTTCTGATAGACCCTCTGCAGAAAGAGATAAATTTTTGTGACTAGTTAAAGGCTCATGAAATCAATAATTACAATCAGACCAAAGCAATTTTATCTCTATTTGAGAGAAAAATAGAAAAAAAAAGACGGGTTGCACTCCGGGAGTGCCGGCAGAAGTGAAAACTTGATTATTAACGTTGAGCATGTTTGATATTTTGGAATGGTTAGGGAATAATTTTGCACCAATTGCTTTATCAGTATAAAAGTACTATCATTTATGTGGTAGAATACAATATTCATTTATTGCGCTATCGTACACAAACATGACAAATTATATTACATTAAAAATTTAACACTTTAAAACTATTACAATTATTTTACATTAAAAAGTTATACACGAACATTCGCGCAAGCGCCCTGCGCTGCCTTAACGAAACAGTAGGCCCAGGCATACATTTTCGCCGCGCCGTAGAGAGGGGATAGCTGTCTACTCTCCATCCGTCTTACGCTTTTTCGATCAGGTCACGTGTCCTGACGCGAGTTTAAGATTTTATACCCATTACAGAAAAAGTGCTCAACGCCGCTAAAGAAGTTTTCACTTCAAAAATCTATAAAAGATGCTCCATCCAAAAGGTAGGTTGGTATGAAGAAGAATGGGCAAGAAACTCCATTCTTACTTACATTCTTCTCA
Organism: Hoplodrina ambigua; assembly: GCA_949774945.1. Lineage (NCBI taxonomy): Eukaryota > Metazoa > Arthropoda > Insecta > Lepidoptera > Noctuidae > Hoplodrina > Hoplodrina ambigua. The sequence continues at coordinate 13,020,532 of OX458979.1, forward strand.
AAAATCTTCGAAGCTTGTGTTGGCGTCACTTGACAATGGATTAAGAATATTAAAAAAATATATCTGGTGGTGTCCAAAGTAACTTAATTTAAAAAGCAAGTGTCACTCACTTCTCTCCAATAAGATGTTAAACCCCCCCAAGGGGTTGTTCTCCAGCTCTGCCTTGACGTTGGGCGCGTCCAGGATGCAAATGTCGATAGCGTGCGCACACGCCACCAGCGCGGTGAACACAACTACAACAATTTATAATAAAAGAAACAATACCATTTATTTGCCTAAAATGTTGTAGCTACAGAGATGGTAACATTATACTAGAGCAATGATAGAATTCGGTATTTGGATTTTGCGCTATTTTGGTATTGGCATGCAAGGAAATATTAACAAATAAAAGTTCTAGGTAAACAATTCTTTTAATACCTACATTTTATATCAAAATAAAAGTATTTTTTATTTATTACATGTAACAAATAGTGACAAATAGTTAAGGAACAAAGTAGGTAATTTAAGCATCAACTCATGTCAAATACTTTTTTGTGTCTGCCTTTATTTCTTTTTATGGGGTCAGTGTAAAATGCTTTCCCGAGCAGACCCTGATCTAGCTTTTCGCTCCACACCAAAAGAATACCTGTCCGACTGCCGCCCGGTCTCAATTTGCTACTCCTACTTCACCTTTTCTTTCAAAAATATAACTCAATATCGTTGTCTTTATCTACCTTCTTTTACCGGTTTATACCTATGTATTTTTTTTCTTTATTTTTTTTTTAAATTGGCCTTAATTTTTTTCCCTTGCTTTAAGTTTTGGGAAAAAAACTAACATAAAATTAACTAACAGGTAAATAAGTGTGCAAAGATGATGCATATATTTTGATTTTTAAAAACAGGTGTAGGCCGTTATCATTGCAATATTTGTGTGTATGTGACATTCACATCTGTTGGTCTGGTATAGCTATTTTGATAATACGACATGGCTTTTTATTCGTTATCGATCTTTGAATGACTAAACATATCATCAGCTGTTTCATGCATTTTGATCGTGATCGGTAGTGCATTTTTGTAGCGAATAGTTGTTTTTTTTTTCATATTTCAGAGTACCTCCCGTCAGCCTATATATGTTGACTGGTAATTAATGACCGATACATAAACACATGATTGAACTCATGTTAACAAACAATTTTCGTAAAGAAATGTATCTATTTTAATTTGCAAGGCGCATGACCCTTAATTACCCAAAGTAATAATAGTTTAATTTATAAAAAAATAAAATAAAGCAGATTGATAAAAATTATGCTGACTTCGCGTTATCCTTCGCAGTTGGTAAAAAATAACTACACTTCCCCGTGGGTAGAGGCGCTTAGTCATTAAAGGAAAAGTGGTGTTAGGTTTTATTTATATAAAAACACGTTTATCCACCGATTTTAATAATATGTTTCTAGTACTAAAGTATAGGAGCGTGTGACGATCCTGTAATGACTCCATTTTTTGTTCCATTGTCATCTTGTAATTGTTGTGACAATATAATTATGTTTTTATAGTCTTTAATGGAGCGGGCAAGCTTTACCTGTGTCATTAAAATAATACGCGCTTGCCTCTTGGAACTAAATCATGTTGGTTTCATTAATAAGTATCTACATAATTAATCGGAGCACGAGGTACCTATGGCAAAATCTATATACCGAGGTGCAGTATGTATCCTCATCAGGAGTTGGTCATAAAAGACATAAATAATCAAATAAAATTAATTAATCAATAGTTAATTATGTCATACTTGTTATTTTTTGTTGTTTATGTTTAACACTATTTTAGAATACACCAGTTTTAAATAACAGAATCACCCCGTTGCGTAAGGCCACTGCCTTACGCCTTATAGTAGCGCAACACTTTGCACTACTATAATAATTGTGTGCGTACCGGCTGCAAGATGGCTAGTTCAGATTCAGATACGAAAATCACCAACTAAAAAATCTTATTTACTTTCGCATTGAGAATCAAACATTACCTCCTTGAATTTGACAAAGATGATATTCGCTCAACGACTAAACACAGAATCTCGAAAACTTCTTGAACGTTTTGAACCTTCTAAAGCCGAAATTTGACTGGAAGTTTTATTGGTAGAAAACAGCTAAGAACGAACTTTGCGACAGGGTTGTATTAAAAGGGATTTGGATGCCACGCGGACGAACTGCTTAAAAAAACCACTTTGGCTCTAGTCTAAATTTAAAAGCATCGGTTTCAAAAATAAGGCTTGTATTACACTATTATCATTCTGTAAAACGGGCCTTTTATGATTTGTTAGAACAACCGAACGAATTTAATCTCCGAGGGTTGCCAAAAAAGCACGCTTCGATACTTCAAATAGGATCGCAGTCAAGATACCTACACTAGAACAATTTAAGAAGGTAAATTACTTATTAATCTTATTACTATTTTAATGCGAAAGTTTGAATGCCAGAACGGTGGAACGGATCCGGATAAAATTTATCGGCAAAGAGATAGATTACAGTCTGGCTGGAACAGCACGTTTTATCAAAAATTTACATTTCCCGTGGGATAGGTAGGATGTAAGGTATAAATTTAATGTTCAAATGATCATCTACACAAAGGAACAATCAATGGTGACTAGTTCCTACCACCTTGAAATTCTACGAAAGCTGTTACAAACAAGCTTTCAAAACATTAAAAGCTTCTGTTTATGTTTTCAGGTAAAAATTGTACTTACAGCACACGAAGACACCCATCTCGTCAGCAGCACACAGGTCGACTGGTCCAGTGAGTGACACCAGTCCGTTATTAAGGCACACATCATTATCACAGTGTCGCATTGTCCACCGCGCCATTAGCGCTCAACAATAACAATCAGTAATCTTTGCTCATTTCCATCACATTTGCATGTTTGTGAGTTTTCTTAAGATCTGATAGCTTGTGAGATCCGTTTAAGATCATGTTAAGACAAGTGTCCTTGTGGTGGATCCTGGTGTTTGGTTAGAATACTAGGTTATGTAATACGATGGTGTTCCCAACGGCAGGGCTGCCATCTGTCTGGGATACCACGACATTTTGTTTTTTTAATGAAAACATCGTGAGGAAACCTGGACTTAAACCAGCCTATTACTGTCCCACTCCAACCATGTCAGAGGCCCTTGAGGCGGTTTAGAAACTCTGACACTAGGGTGTCCTACACACCCTAGTGTCAGAGTTTCTGAAGTCGTAAGACCTCACTGCCCACACGATAAAGAAGATATTTTGTCCTAGTTTGAAGTGCGTCTGGGGGTTGACCGGAAGCCGGGAGGGGTTTTTTGAGTTAGGGCAACCCCGATTAGATAATTGAATATAATGTAAACCAAAACCATGTTTTTTTTTTATTGCAAAAATCGTTTTCTCACAGTCGGAAAAAATCTCTCTTTCATTCAATGTCCGGGGTTTTAAAATTTTTGTCCGCCGTAGGCAATTTAAATGATGGCAGCGTAGTCCAACGGGCAGATGTGAGTACCTACGTATACAGCCCACGATCAGCTATGTTCAAGTATAGCGGCAACAAGTCCAGATTCCTGACTGCTACTTCTTCTTCTTTTCGTGTCGATTAAATCAAATTTTGTCAGACCAATATTGACTGCTACTGAGAAATTTTTTATGGACTGTCTGACCTGGCAATCGATATATTGAACTTTTGATATGAAGTCAGTTTATAATTCCAGACCTGCCAGCGTAGACATCGTTTTGTTTTTTTTATTAGGTGGTAAAAATTGTCAAATGTCTCCTTCCGCCCTGGGTGGGGCGGAAGGGACTGTCAGACTTTTACTGACTAAATAACCACCCTGTTTTTTCTGTTGCCCTTTACGTTCCGGGGCCATGGTATCCTGTTAAGACGTCCCGCAACAGCGTAGACATCTGCCGTAAGTTATTAAAGTCGCATGTTGCGGGTTCGATACTTGCACGAAACAAAATGCTTGTCTGGCCAACACCAAGTAGTTGTTCCGAGTCTGGCTGTTTGTGTATGACAGTTTATATATTTTTACCCACTTTATAGGAGAAATATTTCTATTGTGGAATAACGATTTTTTTTTTTATATTTAAGTACATTTTGCTAACCATGATCATAAATAGTTTAAATACAATGTAAACATCATACCTATTAATCTAGCTAGAATATCACCGTCCTCTTCATAAGTACATACGACAATTACCTCCCTCTATAAATGCGTGATGAACGATAAATTTACAGTTAAACGCTTGGAAATTATCATAAAATGCATAAAGATGTATCTCAACGGAAACCGTTGTTCTTTGACACATTGAGAACGTGTAATGAGACAACAAAATTAAATTAAAAGCCAAGTAGGTAGCTGTAAGTTCAGAAGTGACATGAAATAAATGAATAAACATAACATCACGCCTGTAATCCTCGAAGGGTTAGGCAGAGGTGTACCCACACTTCGCCAGTTACGTTCAAGTTCCATGTTGTGTGTTGTGTTCCAGGAGGCGGTCTATTGCTATCAACCGGCACGAAACCAAACTCAAATTCCTGAAAAACCCACTAACACTGCCCGACTTGGGAATCGAACCCAAGACCTTATGCTCGGCAATCGCGCTTTGCGGCCATTAGACCAACGAGGCAACTCTTTCTACGTGAATGAAAAGAACTGATGCAAATCTTTGATGCTCACCTCATGAAAAGGACAAGAAATGAAAAATATAATTTATTAAAATGATAATTTATTTACAGCCCAATGATTATAAGTAAGACTTTTTAAGGTTACCTAAGATGAAACACAAACAGAACATAATCAATTCTACTAACTATTAGGAACGATTGGATTCAAATCTCTGACTGTTTTTTTTTAAATTTCTTGACATTGATTGTCGCTGAGATATGATTGTGACTAGTTTTTGAAAGATTTTAATTACGGGAATTGGCTTTTAAAAGGCTAATTCTCAAGTAATCAAGAATATTCAAAGTCAAGTTGCAATGTTACCTTATTGAGAATAAAAAAATATACTTATAGACAAAACATTATGAAAGTTGCTCATGGGGGCTCACCCTCATCTTTTAAAACAATAGCATTTTAATAATATTTTCTTTGTAATTTCTTTTGTTGGATTTTCAGCTCTCGGCGAGTGAAAATCTAACATAGTGAGGCAAAGTAATATTAAAATAATTGTGTAACACACGCGAGGCCGCAGGGTTAGGTGTCGGACATAACGCGCGCAGCCGCAGGGTTAAGTGTCAGGCATAGTGCCGCGCATGCGCTCTGCTCACGCGTCACCTCTCGTGCCCCGCGCGCTGCTGCAACAGTCGCGCGCACCCGCTTCAAGGCAGACGGACGATATTTTGTTCCTCCCGCGGCTCTCGTTCGCTCCCGTGTATTTTATATTGTTATTTATAAATAGTGTTTTACATAAGTTGTTCTGTGTCAAAATACATTCGTGTTTCATGACTATTGTTTCTTTTTACCAATAAATATTAGCCCACGCCATTATAATTGTGTTTTAAGAGATTAAGGTTGGTCCCACTGTACAGATCTGAACAGCAATTAATAGAGCTGTATCATCATTGGGATTCCAGTGATGATATAAAAGTCAAAAGTTGTCAGTGTCAAGATTTTGACACTGACAACTTTGTCAAGATTTTGACACTGACAACTTTTGATTGCTGTTTTTTAAACCTTTACTAATGAGACACAATTTACCTGCACGACTCCTGGAAGTCCAGCTTTAGTTACATGGTTTTAGTAAAATGAACACAAAAATAGACTAATAAAGAATATTTGCAATAACTGTCACAAGTACTAGCAGAACAGAATATATAGGAGCTGCTGAGCTGCTCTTAACAAAGAATGGCAGCACGTTAAGAGGTGCAGAATAGTTTCTCAGCGTGATGGGGCCTACGATGACCTTGCTCTTGTCGCCCTGCTCGAACCAGGTGCCTGCTGGAAGGTAGATGTCGCGACTCCTGGCGTTCTCTGTGACTACTGGAGCTACCAGGATCTTCTCGCCGAGGAGGTATTCTGGAAGGAAATAAAAAGTATGAAGCTCTTCTTTTGCTAATTTATTTTAAAATAGCTTCTTTTTTGTATGTAAGTATCGTAGCAGGTGGCGTTTTGTAGTTTCTGCCTACCCCCATGGGAAAAAGGCGTGACTTTATGTATGTGATCATCATGAGCATCATGATGACGAACGGTTTCGCTGATTTTTTTTCTATAATAAAACTTTGCATGCTAGGAGCTTCTTCTGTATTGTGGATGTGTTTACAAATATATAAACTCACATACATAAACAACCAAGAACCGTAAGACATACAAATATTTGTTTCGTGCGGGAATCGAACCTGCGCCCCTCAGTGCAGCCTCCAATCGCCCCTACCGTCAACGTGCCTTTATAAAATGAACCTTTACAATAGACCATAGGGCATGACACCACCAATCAATTGATGTACTTTTTATAACCTGTCAAATTCGTTTCTCCAATAGATCAAAAAACAACTGTGACGTAATTTTTGTGCCGATTCAATTACTATTTATTATTAATTTTAAAGCAATTAAAAATCGAAAACAAGCAACTATAATTAAAAAATTAAAAAACACGACTGCCAAAATTGCACATATTTGTACTTTGTTTACTCGGTAGTTTTTTTTACGACGTTTTTTATTTACAGAGTTATATATTTTTTAAATCTACTTGTCAAATTCTAGACGATAAACATAGACACGGCCAGATTCATTAAAAAAAATTTTGAGGCTGGTATTAATTTACGTTTTAAAGTGACCACACAGGATTCTTTTTATTTTTAACTAGCCTATGTTACTCGGAACGATGCAAGGATTGTAACGATACCCCATACATCTAAATCGGTTCAGGCGTTCAAAAGTTATGGTGGAATAAAGAACATCACATACATACATACATACATACATACATACATTAACCCTGAACACATAACACTCCTTTTTTTGGGGCAGTCGTGTAATTAATCGGGTTTTCAGGACTGAAATAAAGTATTTCTTTAGAAGAGTTATGTCTTGGAATTATTGGGTAATGATGTCATGTAGCCTGTTCAGTAGCTTACCATCCCATACGGCATGGGCCGTAGTGTCGTTGGGCGCTATCCACCAGATTGGCATGTTGACTGGCGATCCATCAGCGACTGCCTTCTTACAAGCTTCGATGATTTCTGGAGTATATGTCTCGTGGAGCGTCACAAACTGCTTGCTAATGGTGATGGTCTGCCAAGTGGAACAGAATTTAGTACGAAGAGTCAATATCTTACTCTTGTAACTAGTCAAACAAATCTAAACCCTAAAGACAAATTAATTAAAGAGGTATTTTATTTGTAAGACCATTTTTTTTTCTTTTGATGCGTGATTTTAGAATATACTGATGTGCCAAGTGCGAGTCAGACTAGCACTCGAAAGATTTCGTGCCACCGTATTACATTATTATTAGACACTACATAAAAAAAAAACTAAGTAGTAAAAATTGGAAGAGGTATTTCATTTTAAAATTTAATTTGTTATAACATATCATTTGTTATAAAGGTGGTCTTAGTAATAGACACTCTTCAAAAATTCCAAGTGTCTACAGCCCTGTGACAAACGCACGGAAAGACGTAACGGAAACGCGTAATTTTAGTACCCTTTCCAGCCCCTTTGCTTTTCCTTTCCTTTACCCTTTCCATTACCCCGTTTGGTACCCTTTCCAGCATTCGACAGTAGATAGGTAACATTGTAATAGTAAATAGTACTGACCTCATTATCATAATCCCAGGGTACATAAGAGAACTGCAGGCTGGGCATGAACACGTTAGCTTGCAGCCACCTGATGAACAGCTCCTTGCTGGGCGGCCCATCGTAGCCATTCCCTCCGATCATGTCGGGAAGTACCAGCGGGTACCCGTTTATGTTCATTTGGAACATGGTCGTGATGAGGGTCGGGAGGCCGTTCTCGAAGTTCCAGAAAGAGTCCTTGTCAATCATACGGACGAAGATTGGAAGGTCTTGAGTCCTGCAGAATCATACGATTTGGTATTTACTAGGAGCGAAGTCATTGAAAACAGCCTTGTCGTTTTGTAAGTGTTTGCATGACTATAGCAAATGATAAGCCAGTTTGCCAATGGGACTGAGCCCGCAATGGTACTTAAGTACGTACAGACACTTGTAGAAACTCGTGTTTTTTTTTTTATTATGTTGCACCGACCCCCAGTTACATGGGACAAGGGCCTGAAGAGGATGAAAAGACCTTCGTCCTAGACTTGTACAGATAGAGTTGGAAGTCTTGACCTACCCAAATCCAACCCTCACTTCAACGAGGTTTCCAAACGCTGCCACAGTTCTGACGTAGTCTGATGTAATGACGTTCGGCTTCTCGTATATGTCTCCTTGTAGAACTGGAATCTGGAAAGTAAGATTTCTTTCTGAAGATTTTATTTCTGCTCTCCAAAATGCCGTCAAACGGTGGATTGGTTGGATTAAATGTACTTTAGAAATTATTTAATCCTATGGATTTTCCAGGACAGGTTGAAAATCAAATTGTATGTTAAATGGTAAGACTTATAGGACCTACCTATTTTTGTAACACCTAACACTGCTGTAACTCTAGCTTTGTTTACAAATAAATCATTCAGATTGTCATGACCTCCGTGTATTTCATTTACTTACTGAAGGCGACCAGCTGGTCTCTCCACCATCAAATTTATAAGCGTCGACACCAGTTTCATTCTGCAATTTCGTCAGACGCTCCATGTACCACCTCCGCACGGCTGCCTTGGTGAAGTCGATGTATGCTGTGGTGGTGCCATTGTCGTTCCACCAATGGGATTCCACGTTGCCGTCCTCTGCAGTCACGACGTAGCTGGAGTCGAAAAAAAATGGAAGGTTTTATTCATCAATAAGTATAAGTACCCAAGTAAGTAGGCCGCTGCAAATATAATTTGTACATAGTACTGCAAAATCTACACGGTTATTATGTAGGATAATGCATCAAAAATCTCTACAGCGTAAGTGGATACCTACTATGTAGTTTACAAGACATTTGAAAACTCACCCAAGTGCCTTTGCATTAGAGTACCAAGGCTCGCATCCTTTGTTCAAGAAGGGATGCGCCCACATCGTTGTCCTGAAGCCCATTTGCCTCAAAGTCGCAATAGTGTTATTCATATTCGGGAACCTTTGTGTATTCACTGTGAGAGAACCGTAACATATCTCCCACAAGTCATCCAGCTCAAATTGACTGTTAGGGAAACCGTATGAGTTTATTTCGTTAGCAAACTTCAACACCACATCATGATTCACGTCTCTTTTATATCTGGCCCACGTAGACCAAATTGGAGACTTCATCATCAGCTCATCAGGGTATCCTGTCGGCTTCTTCAAGTACTCTTCTATAGCGTACTCGTGAGCCTTTCTGACATCCTCAAATATTGCAATGTCGTATCCGAGACTGTTCATTGTTCTCTCGCTTGAATACGGCGCTTTGACTTTAGCGATGAAGCAAGCGGCGTTATTTACTATATGTCCTGAGTCCACAAAGAGGGGCACTCTTCTGTCGAAATAGTAGAAAACTCCGGCTGAGTTCAGCCAGTACCGCTCAGCGACGCCGCAGTTGTCAGCTTCTTTTGTGACGTACGAATATTCACTAAAATTTAACTTTTCGATCGGCCAGTACTGCCTTTTCTGCTGAGGACCTCCGTACCAGTGATGTGAGCCTGTGGAAGGGGTAGTCTCATGCAAACTCATTCAGGGAACTTAAGACATTTAAGACGTAGATACGTATTGTGATTCTGATTTAAATAATAATAATAACAGCCTATTATTATCCTACTGCTAAAGGCTGCTTCTCATATAGAAAAGATTGATTGATTACCACGCTTGCTCAAGGCGGATTGACAATTTCAGACTTATATGTAAACTAAGTAAACCACTTAAGTCCAGTTTTCCTCATGATGTTTTCTTTCACCAATGTAAGTAATGAATTGAAAAAGTCATATTGGTACTTGCTCGGTATCGAAACCACAATCTCACGCATGAGAGGTCTTTTAACCACTGGACTTTTACGACATATTGAGATATATTATAATACTAGCTGACCCGGCGAACTTCGTATCGCCTAACAGTTTTTTTTTTTTTTTAATTTCGTTGTCCGTAAGAACCATCCTCGTACTTCAAGGAATATTTAAAAAAAAGAATTAGCGAAATCAGTCCAACCGTGCTCGAGTTTTGCGCTTAGCAACACATTCAGCGACTCATTTTTATATAAAGGTGTGTCCAAACATTGAGCAGCAAGAGCGCGGCAGCAACACGCGGCATTTGTAGGACACATTTCTGCCGCGCTCTAGTTTGGACAAAGCCAACGAATGTTTGCGCGGCAGTACTGCGCGGCACAACCAAGATATGCCGCGCGCTTCAGTTGGCATCAGAACTAAAATGAAAGCGGTCGCATGTGTCGTAGCTCTGCTTATTATTAAAAAATTGCGTAAAAGAGCTAAGAAGAAACATATTTTAACGAGGAAATGCTGGATGAAACCACTTTTTCAACGGAGGTTACAGAATATTGAGTCAATCAATTATGAAATTAATTACCGGACACCACAGTTTTTACACGATTGCCCCAAAAAAAGGAAAAAATTAAAAGATTATAACTAACCCAATCCAGTTGTAGGGGAGAGGTGGCATGAAAGGGACATTTTTGTTGCAGCGGCTCTAGTAAATAAATTAGACAACAATTTAAACAGGTTAGTGCTGAATGGGAAGCCTACATTACTTAACTATTAAAATAAAATGCAATATTAAACCTTTCTTTATTCTTAGTTGTAAATTAACGCAGTTTTAAAAAATGTGTATTATGTCCCTTTCATAAATGGACTGCATTGAAAGGGACTGCATAATTTATGAAAGGGACAGTACATAATATCAAAAAAAATGGCTTATATCTTTGCTTTACTTAAACTAAATATAAGAGAATACGCACACAGTTGTCCTTACGTTTTAAAATCACATTGTTTTAGTCTTATTTTCTCATTCTAAAGACCATTACTACGATATTAACATTTTTGAACAATTTAAACAAAATTCATCAGTTTAAAAATCCTTCTTTATATATAATATTAAAACAAATACAATTTACAAATACAAAATGTGATTGAAAAACAGTAGTCAATTATTGACTACTGTTTCCAATCACATTTTTTAATCTTATATTTCTCATACGTCCCGTTCATAACCGTTCGTTGTGTCCCTTTCATAAATATGATACAAAAATTAAAAATATAACCACAAAATCTATAATTTGAAATAAAAGTTTATTAAACTTTCGTTGTTGTATCTGTCAGTATGTAGTCGACGTAAATAATAGTAAACAAATAAACAATTATTTAGCAGCATTTGACAAAAGGTTTACAAAGAATTGCAAAAAAAAAAACTTTTGGTTAGATAAATAAACACACGCCCGACATCGCCATTTAAAAAAAGACAGAAGCGTGAAGTTTGGCTCGAATGAATGTGCATCGAGGTTGCCATACAACAATAATAATGTCATTTCGGAGCGATTCTTATTTTACTGGTAATTTGAATTGTCCCTTTCAATACGTGTCCCTTTCATGCCACCTCTCCCCTATTGCTTGTTTTTTCTCTATTCCTTTCTCGTCTATAGGAACTTAAAAGACTTTTCATTTTAGCCTTTAATTCCTTCTTGGGAAGATCAAAATTGTTGGCTATTTCATTCCACAAGTCTTCACGTTTATTTTTGTTATGGTATTCCTTTTGTCCAGGATCCCATAACACTTTAAAAGATCCATACATTTCAATTAAACGAATCGATGTTTCGTTGTCCATGTTTGTGCGCAAAAATACGTCCAAACACAATGACTGCCGAATGTTTACTAAGAATGTTCGCGCGCGGCAGGTAGCCAGAAGCGTTCGCGCGCGGTAGTCGTCTAATCACAGCGCGGCGGGCCGCGCGCGGCAGCCGCGCTCGATTGCCGCTCGATATTTGGACACACCTTTATAGATATACAACGTGAAATGTAAACCGTTGCAAAGCTGCAGCGAAATGACTTTGTTTTGGTAGTACAATCGATTAGTAAATATCTTTACTATGAAAATATAAAAATGGCAGATTCACAATTGTGAAAAGCGAAACTCGAAAATGAACGCAATCAAATAGTAGTACCTAGTCAAACGCAGCGGCCGAGACCCGAGCAGCTGACGGCGCGGGCGCCAGAACACTGGGTCGTTAACCCCTGCGCTTATCAACAGCTGATTTTCTGATCTTTAGTTAATTTAATGTAACACAACACCCAAAAAGTTATTCCAATTCTCCCTTCATACTTTTAGAGGCTTAGGACTGTCAAAAATACTTTTTATTACCTACAACTTTACTTGCTGAACACGAAAACAAAATAACAAGTTAAACAAAGACAATAAAGTAAGTATTTTAGTCGTATTTAAAAAGTTGGAATCAACTTATTTACAATGATTTTAATCACCTAACCTATTTCTGAATTTTCACTATTCACTTACCTACACTTCGTGGTATCGAAGCAAGTGTTCGAAGTGTAAGCCACTACATTCCACACACAAACGAGCACTTTTAAATAAATTCTTTTAGTTTTAATAATGGGTCTCACTCAAAATTAGAAAAATCGTAATTTCAATCCATTTTTCACTTATTTAACCTACAAGCACAACGTCCGCAAGACAACTGAGCGTCGAGTGCGCGACACTGCGCGGCACGGCGCGGCATTTTTTGATCTGTGGCGGCGAATGAAGAGAGTGTAAGCTACGCGCTCTAGTTTATACCGTATCACAAGGCACGAGAGCTTATTTTTCTCTGAACATTTATGATTTATTGCTTTTTACTTTGTCGGTAGCGCATGAGTTTTGAATGATACCTACGTTAGGACGTAGGTATCATTTCGTTCGCTACGTTGCGTTTGTGTGCGTGACAGTGTAACTATTGTTACTCACGCTTTCGAGTTTATGAATATTTTTTTTAATATTTTAAAATAAAAATATTTTTATTTTTTAAGTTTAACTCTACGTTCCATTAGTACTACTGAGGGCGAATCGTTCTGCCGCGTTTTTGCAACGGTTTACATTTCAGGGTGTATACATATATTTTTTAATTTTAATTCATTTATTTTTATTAAAAATGATCTGCATCTTTGAATGTTGTCGGCCATTATTTTTCAACATGCTATTATATAACATAACATAACATCACGCCTGTAATCCCCGTAGGGTAAGGCAGAGGTGTACCCATTAGTACACCCACTATTTGCCAGTTATGTTTCAGTCCCATGTAATAGGGGACGAGCCTATTGCCATCAACCGGGCACAAATCCAGACTCCGAGGCTGCTACTGAGAAATTCCTGATGGAAAAACCTAATAAAACTTTGCCCGGCCTGGGAATCGAACCCAAGACCTCATGCACAGCAGTCGCGCTTTGAGACCACTAGACCAACGAGGCATGCTATTATATGTTACCGGCCAAACCGGTTCATCCTAGGCTTGCATCCAGCGCGATCCTGCGGTCTTAATCAGATCGTCTGTCCACCTTGTGGGTGGACGTCCTACGCTGCGCTTGCCGGTGCGTGGTCTCCATTCGAGAGCTTTACGGCCCCATCGGCCATCCGTTCTGCGTGCTATATGGCTTGCCCACTGCCATTTCAACTTACTAATCCGCTGGGCTACGTCGGTAACTTGGTTCGTCTACGAATCTCCTCATTTCTGATTCGATCACGCAGAGAAACTCCGAGCATAGCCCTCGAGCATATAGACATTAATATGAGTATACATATAAATTCAAATAGTCTCACCATAATAAACGCAATCCATAAGCTGGACCTCCCGAGGTGCGTCCCAAGCCAAGGTGATAACTTGCCCTGTTCTGTTGCCGGTGATGGGTATGCTGCTAATCGTAAGTGAGGTATTCAAGCTTGAGAACTGAAGAACCGTGATACCGCTCGTAGTTGTAGTAGACGACGGAGCTGGTATGGTTTGACCAATCCAGGCGATCACCTCGTCTGCATTGGTTCCTACAGACGTGACATCAAGGGTTATTGCTGGTCGGAAGGTAGTGGGTATGAAATTCATGTTAATATTTTTATAATTCTTCTGTACTACGTGTCTTTGTCAACAAACTCCTCCTAAACGGATGGACTTATTTGAATGAAATTTTGTGTGTATATTTCGATGAGATGGTTATTTAAAAGGTAAATATGCTATATCAAACTATAATCTATCTCTGTGCCAAATTTCATTTAGATCTGTTCAGCCGTTCTGGCGACACAAACTATCTATTCTATCCGCCATTATAATAGTAGTAAGATATGTCTAGGTTTAATCCTCTCGACGATTTCCTTCACTGATGTCAGGGATATCCAAGATTAAAATGTTCATATGAATTGAAAAAGTCACATAGGTACTTGCCCGGTATCGAATTCGCAACCTCATGCATGAGAGGCAGGCATGATCACCATTCGGCTATCACGTTAATGTTTTAAGTTAAATAACAGTAAAACTTGCCCCTCTGCAGTATGATATTGAATCCTCCATAAGCGTTGTCTACCAGCCGTGCCTTTGTGCCCAAGTTGTCCAGGATAGTTATGTCGGTGGCTTGCGCGCACGCCACCAGCGCGGCTAACACCACTGTCGAAGAAATAAGGTTGAAATAACCCGTTATCATCACCTGCCTAGCCCTTTTTATTTGCTTTTACGTTGAAGTAGGCTTCTGAATACCAGTATTTTACATGGAGGGACTGCCTATCTGACCTCCACAACCAAGTAGCTGGGTAATACCATGCCCCTTGGTAAGACTGGTTTTCAGACTTTCGGCCTTGAGATGACCTGTAACGACTGTCAAAAAACCATGTATGACAGCCGAGACCAACGGCAGTCTCGGTGTGTTAAGATCACCCATCCGCAGACCAACTCCGGCAAGCGTAGCTTAACCTGATTGACTAGACTTACTACTTATTATTTACTTAGACTTTGTCTTAAACCTTATTATAAGTTAACAAATAAATTATGAAAGTTACTTACAGAACCGTGTGCCCATCATGGGTAAACGCAGTCGACTGACTCTCACAGACAAGGCTTCTCTATATCAATTTGAGTGAGAACGTATCATAGCCACTTCAGGGCGTGAAGCCGGCCCTTCACAGACCACTCGTATTTATCTAACAAAAACAACATGACTGTTTAGGTAGCTAGGATATTTCCATTAGTTAATGCATGCTTTTAAAATAAACAATGTTTTAAATATTGACTCTTCAATTAATACATACATACATACATAAACTCACGCCTTTTTCCCATGGGGGTAGGCAGAAACTATAGAACGCCACCTGCTACGATCCTTACAGTAAATTAATGTGAGGGTTTTTGTTTAAATCATTACAATAAACAAAAAATAACTTAAACATAAAACCTTAAAGTAAATGTAAAATATGTACAATTAAATAAAAAGGCAGAAAGAAGAAACCTCATAGGGCATGGGCAAAAGGCTGACAGCATTGCCACGTTGTATGGCAATGCTGATTCTATGTGAGGGTTGCCTTATTTCGGATATAAATATTATAAAGTTGCCCATTGGGGAAAACGGACGGTTATGTCAAAGTCGAATCATTTATTTAAATTAGGCCATTACAAGGCAGTTTTGAACGTCATATACAAAAGACAAAGAAATTGAATCTAGTTGCCCTTTCCAAAAGGTAGTTTTGTATGGAGAAGAATGGGCAAGAAACTCCATATGTACTCTTTTAAAATCAATGTTTATAATATGTCGGACTTTACCGGTTAAACATTCTCATACATGATGAATGACTGAATGAATGAATGAATGATGAAATGAATGACAGGGACCCCATTATGTATACCGGACATGATGTCTGATTCACTGATTCACACTCCCGACCGGTGTTGGTTCGCCTGTTGGCTTGTCCTGCTTTGCAAACTTACATTACATTAAGCCTCCTATCCTGAACTAAACATACTATTGTTGTTTACATTAGTACCTACCATATTTTTCAGTGTTTGAGTTCAGTGTGCCTGTTAGAAAAGGCCTCCTCTAGCATTTTTCATTGTATTCTATCTCTAGCGACCATTCTCGAGTTGAGACCCGCTGTTAATTTTGACTCATCTTCCCATTTTTTGGGCAAACTTACCTGCCCAGCGAATGTCTATTCCCCCAAGTTGAATACTCCTGCTGTAGAATTGTTTGAAGGTGACATATCAATCCTTAGGTTGTCTATCAATGCTGACTCATTGTAATTAATATATTACTTGGTAGTTGCATCAATTGACGAAATGATCGTGTCATCAATATGATAACATCACTTAAAAAGATTAATTGTCACAAACACAGTCAAGTATGTAGTTTGGAGTTATGCATTAACGTTCAATGAGTAATCAAGGATATGAGAATATTGGAATTAAATAAGTCTTGTCACGTGTTTAATTTAGTTAGAACTAGCTTTTGACCGGGACTTCCTATCGCGGATGTAGACTCAGTCGCGAAGTAAAAAGTGCCTGTTACTTAGCCACGAGCTACTTCCTCGGGTTTTTATTTTTCTATAAATATTTTAAAATGTATTTAAGGTATTGTATATGAAAGAAATAAATGAAAATAATAACAAAAACATCCAAATACAATCGAATCTTCATTTATTTATTTATTTATTTACACTTAAAACACAAAACTTATAACACTCTAACAATATTAGCGATCAAGCCTAAAAGTACTAGGACACCAGATGTGTAAAGTGATACACTCGAATCTGTGGACTTCGTCTTGTCTCGCACGAAGTACGGCAGCACGTTTAAGGGCGCCGGGTAGCTCCTGAGCCAGACGGGACCTTCGATGACTCTTTCTTCGTCACCTTCCTCGTACCAGGTGCCGGCTGGGATGTAGATGTCGCGGGACCTGGCTCCTTCTGTAAGCACTGGAGCCACTAGCACGGTTTCACCGAGGAGGTATTCTGAAAAGGAAAATTGAAAACCATTAGTGAAACATTTTTTTTTCCATAAGAACTGCATTGTTTGTCATCCTAACTAATATTATAAATGCGAAAGTAAGTTTGTTTGTTTGTTTGTTACCATTTTACGCCTAAGCCACTAAACCGATCATCCTGAAATTTTGCATGTACATTGCCAGGTGTACAGAAACGAACATAGGGTACCTTTCATCCCGAAAAAAAGTACTGTTCCCGAGGGAAATCACAATAACCTACTTTTGGTGATAGATGGCGCCACATGTCTTTCGAATCATGTTCGAATTTTAAATTTAAGTACCTAATACATTTTGTGAGTTTTGAGTGGCGATGGACCAGCTTCAACTAGGGTGTCATAAAATCGATTATTGATAAATCGGGGTTATTACAACCAACTTACGATTACCCAAGAAAAAAAAGTACTAGGGTGTCATAAAAAAGGTATATCTCTATAGCAGTAGAAATAAAAAGTTTTAGTCAGAGTGGAAAGGTCAACATTCTGGATTATCAAAAAAAGTACTAGGGTGTCAGAGAATGAATGGTTCACTCATGCATTCAAGCCGAGTACAACCCGAATTGATTGGCAAATTCTAAATTAACGTGAGTGAAGCCGCGGGCGAAAGCTAGTAAGTTACATAAAGTAAAAAAAAAGTAAGTTAAAAACAATCCTGTTAGGCCAGATGCAAGATTAGAAGTAAATAAATCAATTTTGCGAAGAAATTCTAATCATCATCATCATCATCTGCCTAGCCTTTTCCCAACTATGTTGGGGTCGGCTTCCAGTCTAACCGGATGCAGCTGAATACCAGTATTTTACATGGAGCGACTGCCTATCTGACCTCCACAACCCAGTAACTGGGTAATATGATACCCCTAGGTAAGACTGGTTGTCAGACTTTCGGGCTTCTGACGACCCGTAACGACTGTCAAAGATCCACGTATGACAGCCGGGACCAACGGCTTAACGTGCTTTCCGAGGCACGGAGGAGTCTCGGTATGTAAAGATGGTCACCCATCCACGGACCAACCCCGGCAAGCGTAGCTTAACCTGACGGATCGACCCGTGCGGCTGTTGTTGTTGCGAAGAAATTCTAATATGGGTGGCGAACTATTTTTATTAATTCCGCGACTTCGTATCTGCCGCGCTAACTGACATATACATACACAAGACAAATTAATTGAATCTAGGCGAACCTTCCATAAAGTAGTTTCGGGCGAAGAAGACTGGATAAGAAACTCTATACTTAATCTTGTAAAATCCTAACTAATATTATAAATGTGAAAGTAAGTTTGTTTGTTTGTTTGCTACCATTTTACGCCTAAACCACTGAACCGATCATCCTGAAATTTTGCATATACATTGCCAGGTGTACAGGGACGAACATAGGGTACCTTTAATCCCGAAAAAAAGTACTGTTCCCGAGGGAAATCACAAAAACGTCCTTATGACAGTAGATGGCGCCACGTGTCTATCGGATCATGATTAAATTTTAAGTTTAAGCAAGTAATACATTATGAGTCTAGACTGTCGATAGACCAGTTTCAAGTAAACAACCTAGGAG
Source organism: Hoplodrina ambigua (assembly GCA_949774945.1). NCBI lineage: Eukaryota > Metazoa > Arthropoda > Insecta > Lepidoptera > Noctuidae > Hoplodrina > Hoplodrina ambigua. The sequence continues at coordinate 13,039,073 of OX458979.1, forward strand.
TACGAAAGTTGTTTGCTTAATAATTTTTCATGCCCAAAACCGCTGAAGAGTATCCTGACATTTTGCATAAAGTGGCTTCCAGACGGACGGACTTGCGGTTACGGCATACCGCAGGCCGCGGCTCCTAACGCTCCAAAAACACACCACCGCGGTCACAGTGGCGGCCTGAAGTGTCATTACCGTGGTGATTGTGCTACAATCGGACAATCGGACGTCAGTCAATATGGCTAACCGTAACGTTGTCTTATTACTCTCATGACTCATTAGTCCTCTCAGAAGATAAGAAAAAAGGTAGGAAAACCGTTTATTTAAACACTTGAGGTGTGAGGTAGAGATAAACTACAGTAACATGACGCGTCCTTCCACAATTCAAAACGTTTGAAAGTGTTTTTAATAGTATTAAAAATACTCACAACGCATGTGTGCGTATTGAGACGGCTCTCGAGACAAAAACAAATCAGCGATTTGTTGTCCGACTAGCGGCGTCAAAAATTACTCATTATTATTAGTATGGCGCTGCACTGAAATTCTCTATGAAAATGAGAGGTACGTCGTCTTGCGCGGTCGGCTATTTATGATTACTTGACAAAAAATATCCTAGCCTGCTACTGAAGACGATTACTCACAAAGTCTTTCATACGAATGTGACTACACACATTGAAATGATAATATGGAGGGAAGCGTCAAGGTATAATAGTTTATCTCTACCTATATTATCATTAGCATCGCATATTACTCTTAGGAATAGAGAAGTGTGAGTTAAATTTAAATTATTATTTAAATTCAACTATTTCTATTACAATTTCCATATTTGGCGTCATTTTACAAAGCAGTACACGCGGCCGGTTGTTAAAATTTGCAATTGACGCGGCCGCCACAACATTTCGCGTTTGTCTGTGACCCACTTTATATACGTTGTCAAGTATACAGAAAAACTGCGTAACTGACACTGTCATCGCTGACACTGACAGGTGTAAACGCATTCATAGAGGATGCATGGAAGAATAAAGGTGAACCTACGCTCTGTCAATGAAACATACTCTGCGATTACTCCGCTAATTGTAAATTGATTTGGATGATTCTTTTTTTGTTTATTTTTTCGAATTAGTCCCAAATAAATACTGTCATGATCTGATGATGAACTTCGGAGATATGGAAAGGAAACTCCTCATAAGATCACAGCGCAGAACTGTCTTAACAGTAAAATTGCTTTGTTTAATGCGTGTAGTCGATGATTGACTGAAGGAAGAGGTTAGTTGCTAAACTAACCGTGACCTATGTCGATGTATGTAGACAACAGTTTTTCAACGGCAAAGTTAAGTTTGTCCCTCAGTACTGTTTATTTTTTCGTTTGAGGTATTTCCGGTGTGTTTTAATGAGGGTAGGTAGGTTACGTTTTTCAATTTTAGAATATCTCGCAGGTCCAACACACAACCAAAAGCTCATTGCGAGCCCGAGCAAAAATTACTGCTCAATCCTCGGAATCTTCCGTTCATGCCGCATTAAGAAGGCAAGCACAACCGGAGCGACAAGTAAATTTGAGAGCTGAAGAGACATTTTCTTAAAGCCAGGAAAGACTAGAGAGCCAAGCCGTTCGCCCTCCAAGCTTCTCAGAGAGTGACTGAAACGCCCTTTTAAACGCAATTGCTTTTGGAGGAACAAGCCGAAAGCCAGAGAGCTGTAAGAGCAACTGAGACGCCTTTTCAATCAAACACAACTTCGTCTCAGAGAACAAGCTCAGCCATTACAGCGACAGAAACTCTAAAATAGTCGCAGGTGAGAAGGACCTCTCTTGCAGAAATGCAAACTGAACGCCGACGGACTTTTATGAGTCACATTCTGTTGGTCTGTAGGTATTTAATAATTCTGGATCTGGCCGAGTACCACCCGAATTGATTGTCAAATTCTAAACAAACGCGGGCGAAGCCGCGGGTAAAAGCTAGTATTCTATAAGTACATATTCCCGTTATACTTATGTCCTGCTCACCTAGTTTGTGAACCAATATAGATAGATACACATCAACATGATTATGGAAAAGTTTCCTTCCTGCTCTGGTTTTCACAAAATAATGAGATCTATTGACGCACACGGTATAAGGAAGTTCGACGTAGGAACTATACGTACGTACGGTTTATTTTTACACAGCCACATTTTTAGGGTACTGTACCTAAAGGCAAAGGTTCATAGTTGGAAAACGGCTAGGCAGATGATGATGAGGATGACCCAAAGGGTGCCTATGTGATCCTTCTGGCAAGGTCTTTCAGTGAGCTGTATCTAATGAAACGTAAGGTGGAAAGTTGAATTTTTTAAAGAGTACGTATTTCTTTTGCCGTCATAACAACAAATAATAAATCTATATATATAAAAGAAAGTCGTGTTAGTTACACTATTTATAACTCAAGAACGGCAGAACCGATTTGGCTGAAAATTGGTGGAGAGGTAGCTTAGAACCAGGAGACGGACATAGGATACTTTTTATCTTTTTTTGTTTTGTTTTGAGGGTAGGGGTAGGGTAGGGTACGGTAGGGTAGGGGTTGTCTAGGGTTTTGATAGGTGTAGGATACCACGCGAACGAAGTCGTGGCGGGTCAGCTAGTATACATATAAAATTGATAGGTAATAAATAGTATTGTCTCACCGTCCCATATCTGCAGAGCCTCTTCATCCGTAGGGTCTATCCACCAGAGGGGGGCGTTGACTGGAGTTCCATCAGCCACTGCCGCCTCCATCGCCTGGTAGATCACGTCAGCGTACTCTGCGTGAAGGTCCGTGTACTTCTTGCTAATTGTAACCGTCTGTAAAAAATGTTTATGTTATTAATATTTAATTATTATTAAATTTTTTCCATTTGAGGGCGATGCGTGGTAACTTTTTGAAGCCGTTTCCGTTTTTCGGTTATAATTGTTATAAGTTAATTTTTTAAATTAAGTATTTAAATATTGTACATGACAATTTTTTAATGAATTGTAGGCATGTAATAAAGTTTCATGAATGTTTTTATGGTTCTTAATTCTACAGACAGTGCATATTGGATAACATTGTAGAAATGGGATATTGAGGATCTAAATTATTATGTGTACCTAAGATATAGTACGATGTTATTTCTCAAAAGCTAGTTCTTAATATTTTTTAAATTTTGGTGGCGTACTTTCATTCAAAAATCTCTTCTGAAACTTAGGTTATAAACTACTGTTATAATAGTTGAAAGACCATCTTTTAACCAACAGTAGTTTGTACCTTGTTACAATGTTTAAACTGTTGGCCATTTTGGTTTAGTTTATAAAAACAATAGTCAATCACACAAAGCTGACAGTTCATCACATAACAGTTTATTTGCCGATCGTTGTGAAACTTGATCCTCGTCAGATCTTCGTGTCGATAATTTGTTTTGATTACCCGCGACACAAACGATCAGTAGCTATATCATAATTGATATCGACGCAAATAAAATTCTATTGTCAATATATTTTTGTACTTAAATGATTTCATTTTTGAAATACTTTCTGTTAAATTCTTGGTTGGACATTGGTGTCCATTGCTTCAAGTAGTACTATTGTCAATGTTTTTGTGGATTTAATTCTCAATTTCAGCCCATTTTCTTATTTATTTGTTTTTAAATAAAGGGCAGAACTTTTATCATGAATCCTTCTGAATCCATGATAAAAATTCCGCCCATGTTCATGATTAACACCAAAGCAGCGTTAACATTTTTCGTCAGTTAAATATCAGTTTTTGTATAGTACAGCCCTATCGATTGCAGGTAGGAACACATTCAAAACAATTTTAAAAATCTCATCACCCACATCGAGTCCCTACACAATTATTATTATCATTCATTCATTAATTTTTACATATTACATACCTCTTCATCAAAATTCCAAGGCGCGAAAGAATACTGCATGACCGGTAAGAAGGTGTTGGCTTGCACCCATCGTATGAACAGCTCCTTGGTCGGCAGATCAGATTGTTCATGGTCCAGGTTGTAGCCGTTGCCTCCTATCATGTCCGGCAGCACGAATGGATACCCGTTCAGGTTCATCTGGAAGGTCGTGGTGATGATGGTCGCGAGGCCGTTGTTGAGGCCCCAGATGGAGTCACGGTCTACCATGCGGACGTAGACTGGGAGGTCTTGCGTCCTGAAAGTTACATTATCGTGTACTAGAAGGGGCTTATCCGAAGACGAATAATACTAGGTTATTAATATCCCACTTCGGGAAAAAGATTTCTTCTCATACAAAGAAGGCACGGGCATTGATCACCACACTTGCTCAAGGCACATTGGCGATATTTTTTTATGACAGATTGAAAGACAGAGATTAGATTTTTCATGGGTTCATCTTAATAAAACGGTAGGTTAGGTCGGACTTTTACCGACCCCACAGTTCCTTCTAGGAGCCCGGTATAGGTACACTTGACGCATGATCCGACTGCTGTCTTAACCAGCTCTGCATGCACACCCTGCTCTGGAAATATCTATGGCCCCAAGTCGAATACTTCTGCATAGCACTATTGCAAACGTTCCTAAAAGTTACTAGAATTGGTCCCATGGTATAGGAAACTTCATCCTCACCTAAAGCCAGCCCGAATCTCGATCATGCTTCCGAATTCAGCGCAAACTCTAGCATACTGTTGAACTAGGTGGTGGGGCTGAAGCTCAATGTCACCAGTTTGGATGGAAATCTGAAAAGTAATACATCATTAGGTAAGTTCTTTATAAATATTAGAATCCTCTCGACCAAATTTTGGTTACGGCGATCAATTTCGATGGAGACTACAAGTACGCAGGAGACGTTATAGTGCGCGAGTGTGTCTGCAAACATAGATGCACTCCATCTTCCCTTAGTCTCATAGTCCTATAATCAATGAACTCTTGTAATGTAAATTACAAAATAATATGAAGTAATTTTCGATTAATTCAAAAATCAGAAGATTATAAAAAATAAAAATCAACCACGTTCGGAATTCACCTACAAATATTATTAATTCTGACAACATATATTTTTTGTAATGGTCATTTTAAGTGATATGATTTTTTACCATGTCTTTAACAGGGAACACAACGGTGTTTTTAGAAACATGTTAAAGATTTGTATACATTTTTTCATGTTAATTTGTCTTAACAATGCAATAGAGGAAATGCTCCAGCGCTAATGACAATATACCATTATAATCATCTCTCACCTCAGGTGCAAAGCTAGCTTCTCCCGCGTCAAACTTCACGCTATCAATACCATAGGTGTCGAGCACAGCCCTCAGTCGATCGGTGTACCAGGTGGCTGCCCGAGGGTTGGTGAAGTCGATGTACCCTGCAATGGTTCCGTTGTTGTTCCACCATGAGGTGGTGCTGTTACGATCCTCATTTAATACAAAGTACCTGGAAAAAGAAAGATACGTAATTAGGTACGTTAAAAAAAAATGAAAATGAACTTTTTATGACGCTTTTTACCAAAATATGCTTTTGTTTATGGAGAAAGAGATTTAAAAGCAAGAAGTTTTTACCCTTCTATTTTCCAATTTGGGAGTGGCAACAAGATCCAATTATTTTTTACTTCTTCTTCGACTTTCAAAAGTGTCTTTTAATGATGCTAGGTGTTGAACTAAATGATTTGGCTTTAAATTAATTCGGTTTCAAAAATGTTACGTTTACCAACCCCATTTCTACTGCCTCCGAGTACCAAGGATCGCAGCCCCTATTGATGAACGGATGCGCCCAAATCGTGACCCGGTACCCCAGCGCTTTAAGGTCTTGCACAGTTTGGTTGAAATCAGGAAACTTATTCACATTCACTTCCAAAGAACCATAGCACGTCTCCCATTGGTCATCGATCTCAAACTGAGAATTATTGAAGCCATTATCCCTGATCTGCATAGCGAAATCGAGAAGATTGGTCGTGTTTATTTCTCTAGAATACTGTGCCCATGTAGACCAGATGGGGTGTTGAACCATTTGGTAGTCTGGCGTGGCTGATGGTTTCCCTAAATAAGTTGCCACAGCGTGCTTATGAGCTTCCTTCACGTTTGGCAAGAACCATATGTCGTAAGCCAAGAGCGTGCGAGGTCTGTTGACTGTGTAAGGATCTGCTAGTTGCGCTCCAAAACACAGGTGATTGCTCAAAATGTTTTTATAATCTACAAAGAGTGGGACTTTGTCGTTAACGATGATGTATCCTCCTGCAGAGTTAAGCCAGTATCGTTCCATGATTGCGCCATTGTCGGATTCTTGAATATAGCTAGGTCTATAGACTTGTGTAGCTGTTTCTATAGGGTACACTTGGTCTATTTGCATCGGGCCAGCGTACCAGTGTTTGGAACCTTAAATAAAAACGACAAATTCATTACCAAAGATGATTCAACATAATTCAGACAGCAGTAGGGTGACTCAGATGTTTGTTGGCATAGTAATACATTAAATTTTGTCAGTTAGAGATAAGTTATGTCATGCCTTGTCAAGATTGAAAATGTTGATATTTTAATAAATCAGATTAAAATCAGCAGCTGAAGCAGGACCTACCAAAATCAATGCAGTCCTCCAGCCTGGTGTACTGGTCTGCTTCCCAGCTGAACTTGATGCCTCTAGCTGCAGAGCGTGTATCATACAGGGTATGGATGGTCAGGTTAGTGTTACCAACCCTAACTAGTATGCCTCCTTCAATATCCTCCTTAGTGAAAGGAGAGGCCAGGGTACGACCTATCTGACCGAGAATTTCTCGTTCATTGTCTGAAAAAAAGAATTAGATGAAAAAGATTGACATCACGCCTTTTTATTGTGTTGTGTCTTTGTTATGTTTTAATTTTATTGTAATTAGGTTGACGTTTTTTTAATTTGTTTTTTAATACTCGTAAATTTTATTAGTTTATATTTCTGTTTAATTGTAAATTTTATATAATGGGCATATTAATTTGCATCTGAAATGAATGATTTGGTTTAATGAAAGTGATTTTAGATTTTATGGAGACTGGAAGTGTTTTGTTTTTTTTTTTTTGTTCAATTATGCCTTGTTTCATGTTGTAGGGTGCGACTGTTTTTTAATACAGACCATAAGACCTTGCATTTTCTCTAGACATGGTGGAGCTGTATTTATCCCATACTTTTTGGTTATAAGAACTTGCAGGTAAAGGTAAAGGACTATCAAACTGTAGATCAGCGAGTCACCAAATCCAGGAAATCTATCCCTGGTGTTCGAGGTCACTAAGGCTTTAACATTTAGTTCGTGAACGTGTTATGCGGATCCAGGAGTTAAGCTAATAATTGCTATCATGATTGTCAAAGACAATGTGTCGTTACTGCTAGGATAAGAGCATTAAATTGTATTTAGCACCAGTTCTTATCCATCTCGCGGTTAAGTCTTGTAATTTGCGTAAATTAGAATAAATTTTGTTGTTTATAGCCTTGGTAGATTAAAATGGTACGGTCGCCCTCAGAGAGATGTATACGTTCCAGTCAAATCAAAAAAGTAAGTACTTTTAACCGAAATAAACATAATTTGGAATAAACAACAGGTTGGTCAAAAGTAGTATTGTCTGAAAATCAACGGTTAATAGTGTTTTTGACTAAAACTGGCCGTTAAAAGTTGTTTTAACTGACGCTCTTAGTCAATACTAGTTACTTATAACAGCTAGAACATCATTCAAAATAAGAATTCATTCATTCATTTCATCATTCATCATTCTAAATCACATAAATGGGTAGAATGTTGAATGTTGTGAATGTTGTATTTACAAATTGGGAAATTATTTATTAGAAACCTAACTAACCCTAACCCTGCTTGTATGACGAGATGTATGAACGTAGATGAGGCGAAAGGAGTATGTTAGGATCGTAGCAGGTGGCGTTCTGTAGTTTCTGCCTACCCCCATGAAAAAGGCGTGAGTTTATGTATGTACTAACCTTAACACTTAGTCAAAACTACTTTTAACCAGTTCCATTGGAAAAATCTCCTTTTGACTGTTATTTCTATCAAATGTACATTTTACTGATTTTGCTAATTAAGAGTACTTTTAACTGCAACATAATTAAACGTAAACAAGGTACATTGAAATGTCTGTTTAAACATGCCATTTTTGTTTTGGTTACATAGTTTAGGTATTTTTTGTAAGATGCATACATAATAAAGACTAAGTAGGTTTACCTACATAGTTTTTTAAATTGACATTCCTGGATTGTCAACTTGACAGAAACAGCTTGTTTGGACAAACATTTAGATAAATACAACATTCTGGCGCAATGCATGTACAAATTTTAATGGAAATTGTTTACATTCACATTTTTCTGGAGGTGACTGTACCTGGGTTCCGTTGTACTCAAGTGCAACAATGTACGGTAGGTACTTACCTTCAATTAGAATAAGGTGGAACCCTCCAGTAAGGATGGGGTCCAAAGCGAGGGTGACGTCATCAGCGCGCAAGCTCGGTGTCTCTGTCACCGCAGCCGTGTGCGCGTGCGCACCGAGTGTTAGAAACACTGTGAAAAGTTTAATTTTTGACATGGGTATGCTGACATAACCAGCTGACTGATTACAACGCGCCGCCGACACCGCATCTTACCCTAGCTTGTGTTCCTTGTTGCTTGTGAGTTTGTGACTGTCAATTGTTTCAGATTTTTGTTTTTTGAAGTAGGTATAGAAAGTACCGATGCTCATGACGTCGCGTCATAAAGCTAGAAATATTATCTTCTACCCTCTCCTATAATTTGAAGAACGTACTTATCTTTTGCTTTCATCTAAGTGTTTACTACAGACAGGAGATACCTATTTATTTATCGAAGCCGTAATTAAGCAGATGCATTCTATGTTAAAGTTTTATGCTGTAGCTGTGTGATACCATCTTTTTACGCAAATAAATACTACTATTTTACAAATTCAATGGGAAATGTGAAAAACGGCGAATTTTAATTTCCTTGTTCAGTAAGGGTCATTCTGTAATGACCCTTACTGAACAAGGAAATTAAAATTCAGAGAGCTACTAAATGACTGTTCATTCAGTAGCTCTCTGAATTACGAAACTCAAGTGGCTCATCATTATCTAGTATATCGAGACAGCGCCAAGCGGTTGGTCGGTACTTCACGTGACCAGAGGGCTGACCAATTTTAGGTCAAAATACTTATCGGCATTACCTTAAAACGTGGCAATGCTGCCAGCCTTCTAGCAGGGGCGTATCAGCCGTACCAAAGATACGGCCTCTGCTTAGCTACAAGAGGCCCCGACCCGCAGTTAACTAAAAGTTTATCCCAATTAATGTTGATACAGGGCCCGTTTTGGGCAAGCTATTATACCACTGCTTCTAAGCAGTTGATTCAATTTTGTGGATGATTTTTTTGATGAGCTCTTTCTACTTTTCATATAGCGTATGTAGGTGCCTAATTTTCTGCCAAAATGCGGAATTTATTCGACAGAGTACCCTTGACCCTTTTTTTTTTTTTAGGTGGTAAAAACCACCCTGTTCCTTCTGTTGCCCTTTACGTTCCGGGGCCACGGTATCCTGTTAAGACGTCCCGCAACCCCGGCAGGCGTTGGCCCCGTTGGGGGCCCCGTCCCTGTGCTGACAGCTCTTTGAGGCGCGCGCGAACAAATCGCCGTCGACCCTTGGCCTTGGAACGCAAAGGGCCGCAAGGAGGATCACGGATCCATGGTTAGTAAGACTCTGACATTCCCTCTCTGCCTAGAGCGGAGAAGTCATTTGTTGGTTTACCATCCTTACAAAAGGGTGCCTAATTTTTAAAGTACATCTCTGTAAATATGGTATTACAGTGTCGTTTGAACATATTACATAGATCTTTATATTACATAAGTAACTTACCTAAAAACGCCTTCAGGGCCGCCATCGCGCGCCACCAATAACTATCGACTGTCGTTTCTCTTGACGTTATCTTTGTCGATATCTTGATATCTCTATCATCTTACAACACTATCGCTTGCTCGTGAGCTGAAATGATCTTTGAGATAATGCTAGATGAATTTTGTATTTTATGAATTTTGAAAGTAATATTGCATTGTTTTGGAAAAATTTGCTTTTGTTTCTTCAAGCTTATATGGATTTTAATCTAGGATAGTGGGTACATAGTTAATCAGGGAAAATTTTTGAATTCTTTGTTAAAATTATAAATATAGGTACTTACTTATTTACCGATAATAACAGAAAATAAGTCAGACTGGCGCTAATCGAGTACAGTCAGAAACAAAAGTGACTATCAAGTAGTTACTTAATGAAAAGATACAAATAACTATATATTTTTTTGGCCAACCTCGCTTCTTATCTGCCAGAAAGTATGAGTCCCGGAAAAACGATTCCATTGCCTTGGATCCCGCAACTATATATTATATATTAGTCAGAAAAGAAAAGCGGAGGAATAAGAAAAAATATAAGTAATTTCCACTTCCTTCCAACAAGCAAAAGACTTATAAACATATTGAAACTATTTCGTTTTTTGGTCGTTTTTTTTAATTATCAGTTGTACCTACTCTGCATGTCGCGCTGCATGTATCGTACGGAAGGAGATTGAGTTTCTAAGCTTCCAGATTTGTGCCAATCTTTGACAGAAATAACCGACTAAGTATTACCTAACTATTTGTTTGTTCCAGAAAAACTGTGACGTCACTGATGTCTCTTGTGTTACCGTTTCGTATCAATATTATCTTATTTCAAGTAGACAGTTTGCCCTAATCTGAGTCACTGGGTTTTTTGAAGATTGGCCATGGTCACTGCGTGAGAGTGCATAGGATTATCTTTATCAAATTCGGAGATTCCAAAATTGCTAGACTGTCGTGTTTTGGGCATGTCTGAATTTTTGAAAATAGAAAGAGATAAATAATTGAATTAGGTAGAAAGAAAATAAAAAAAGAAGAAAAAACATTTTATTTGACACAAAAATACTAATAAATAGGGTTATTTGAAAAAATAAAACAACACTAATGCGCGAAACAGGCAAAGCCGCTTGTGCCTGATTCTGGGTATCAAAACTTTTATGTGTGATGTATTATGTATGTAAATCAGCTTTAAATTGAAACATAGATAGATAAAAAGAAGCTGTGTGTGGTAGCTAGCTAGTTAGCTCGGATAGCTCGGTTCTGGATACCTGAGAAATTATCCAGCATTTAAAATAACTAACTAAAGGACACATTCCTCTATCTATCCATAACCTAACATGATTGTCTATAAAAAACTTATAACATTTGTAAAAGTACTTATAACGCTAGATAAGCTTTAAGTGCCCAATTGTCAGGTTAGTATTCTAGATTTTTTTCTATAGGTAGGCTTTACTTAGAGTTCCTACTTATAGCCACACCGGGTTCTACTGGCTTAGTAAACGCAGCTTGACAGAAAAAGAAAACTGTAATTTTGAACATTGAAACAAAAACTCTTGCGCCTTTAGAAAATATTTTGTACAGGCGATAAGTAGGAATTTTAGTCTAATCTTTATCAATTCTTAGTCATATTCCCTGATTCCTTATAGAATTAAAATTCCAATTCTAGGAATTCGGATAAACGACCGCCATTATAATCTTAAGTCTCTCTATCATCAATCCTAACACCAAACTTACCTCAAAGGAGAAAAAAAACAACCTTTAGAACTCAATAAAACTTAACAGCAATAATTTATTAACACAAAATTTGAGTTATTTACATAAATAAAATTCAATCTTCAAGGATGAAGTATGGCAACACATCCAGAGGCGCAGGGTAGTCTCTAAGCCACACCGGGCCCTGGATGAGATCCCCGGTGTTGCCATCACGCCAGTTGCCTCGGGGGAGGTACACGTCACGGGAGACGGCGCCTTGCTTCACCACCGGGGCAGCCAGGATGTGCTCGCCGAGAAGGAATTCTAAAAGAAGACCAGTTGATTACTCACGTTGCAAGATGTGATGTTAAGAAATGTTGTTTAATGAGTCCTTGCAAATTAATACATAGTAGTAAGTAGTGTTAATTGTTAATAAGTTGTAAGTTTAGTTTTTTAAGCCGTAGCCGTAAGTTGATTTTCATCAGGTTGTTTGCAAAACACTATAGTATTGGGCTCTTCCTGTTATGATAGTGTGTAAGTTTAATAATAAATAAATATAGCTATGCCAAGATTCTTTTTGCAGGCAAAAGAGGACTTCCTTTCACTGTTTAATTTAAATACTAGCTTATTCCCGCGACTTCGTCCGCGTTGCTTTTACCACTGATTAAACTACGTCTTTGTTTACTGCTCCGCTCCTTCGCTCCCTCCGTTCCTTCTCCCTTCTTCTCCTTTCGTGGGACGTAGAATGATAATACATAGCGTTTACTTTTCGTCATCAATATAGCTGTTATTTACAAATATAATTCTTCAATCAGACCGGTACTTCCAGAGATTAGTAATCTCTGCGAAAAAGTCTTCGGCTTTAATATACCTATTAGTAAAAATGAAAGCATCATATCTTGTAGGGGTTCCAAGCCCCCAAGCAATTAAACGTGTTAAATGGGCAAAGGATTCCAAGAACTGGTTTATAGCTGTGTCTACTGGACTGGTGTACTTTTGTGAAATTATATTATCTTACCATCGGCAACAACGAACGCGTCCTGATCGTAAGGGTCGAGCCACCAGATGGGAGGGTTCACAGGTGTGCCATAATCCACCGACCTCTGCATGGCAGCAGCGATAGTTTCGGCATACTCGGCGTGCAGGTTTGTGTATTTAAGGCTGATCGCTACCGCCTGAAAAAACAAACCGAAATGTTAAAATACGTAAAAAACAGATTGCCTACTTTTGTAGTTACCATAGTGGGACTTAAAGTATTCATTTTTGCGAGAAGCGTTACCGTCTTCCCTCATAAATAACAGCCTGTTGTCCCACTGCAGGGCAAAGGCCTCTTCTCATACAGAGAAGGGATTGATTGATTGAGTATTGATCACCACGCTTGCTCAAAGCAAATTGGCGATTACAGATAAATCAAGACCTACCCGGTCTTATTGGAAATCTGTAGGGGAACATAGGCCATGTTCAGCAGTAGACGTCCTACGACTGATATGATGATAAGTCTAGAATTCCTCATGAAGTTTTCCTTCATGATTACAGTAATGTCTTAAAAAGTATATATGAATTCATATTATTACTTGCCCGGTATTAAAACCGCAACATTCTACAAAATAAATATTACTGATTTACGTACAGATTTTTCGAGACAGCCGAACTTAAATTCCGAACTTTTAAATTTCAATGACGTGTTAATTTCGACTTCAAGCCTCACTGAAAAGGTATATTAAAAAAATAAATGTCAAAGGACCCACCTCATCATCATGGTCCCAAGGCACGAAAGAGAACTGAAGCGCCGGCATGAACACGGTAGCCTGCAGCCATCTGATGAACAGCTCCTTGCTTGGCTTCTCATTGTAACCGTTTCCTCCGATCATGTCAGGAAGGATAAGGGTGTAGCCGTTGAGGTTCAAGGCGAGGAGGTTGGTGATCAAAGACTCCAGGCCGTTGTTGTAGTCCCAGAGGGTGTCTTTGTCTACCATGCGCACGAATACGGGCAGGTCTTGGGTCCTAGAAAAGTGAAGATGGTTTTGGATGAGCTAATAAGGTAGTAGCGGCAAAGATGGCGCAGTGGCTAAGTGACTTATCCAGTGCTAACTATCAATACCTAGAAAATGGATAGTTTAACCCACCAGTAAGATGGATAGTTTGAATTTGAATTTGGTTATTTGAATTAAAATCGCGTTATAATATCGCGGCTAGTAACGTCAGTATTGTTTTGAGATTTTTTAATATCTAATTTAGTAGTTTTGTACCTTATCTCTTAACTACCTTTGGTTGATTGGTAGAGAATGCCTAAGATAATGTCGTCCTTTGTACTTTCTTTGATGCGTAAAGTTTAAATAATAAAATAAGTAACAGAAAAAAAATCTCACCTCATTCCAGCTCTGATTTCTATCATGGGTCCGAACTTAGCAACGGTGCGGACGTAAGCCTGCACGATATGGCCGGGGTGCAGGTTGATGTCTAGACCGTTCTGTACTGGGATCTGTGGGAGAAACCATCGTTACTACCTTTTACAACTGTCTTAGTGGGTTTGACTTTGACTTAGAATTAATTATCGGTATTGCACGTACTTACAGTCAGAAACAAAAGTCGAGTGACGTTTATATTTTTTAAATCCTCATTATTGATTACAACAATAAAGGAGATAAAAAATGAACAAACAATGAATTTTGGAATAAACCGTTGCCTGAAATACTGAAAAGTAGTGCATTGTGTTTTAAGTGGCTTTTACGTAGTTCTCAATCACAACTACTTACGTCGAATTTACGTGGAGGCTGTAATGATGAACTTGTTGCTTAATTAACCAAACATTATTAGGAACAAGTTTCGCATGCTGAGAAAAAAAAAAACTTGTTAAAAAGACTGACCTGAGGAGACCAGCTAGACTCTCCAGCATCAAACTTAATGCTATCAATTTCATAAGTGTCGAGAATGTACTGGACTCTTTCGGTGAACCAGTTGGCAGCATCAGGGTTTGTGAAGTCGATGTAGGCAGGTACGGTGCCGTTGTTGTTCCACCAGGAGGTATCGGGACTGCCCTGTTCGTTGAGGACCAGGTAGCTGGCGAAAATATAGTGAAAATATGGTTAAAGCATTTATATTTATATATAGAAGCATTAATAAGTAGTTTTATGCTCTTTCAAGTTTTCAACTCACCCCTTTCCGAGAGCCTCAGAGTACCAAGGCTCACAGCCCTGATTGATGAACGGATGCACCCACAGAGTAACCCTGAAGCCAATACTCTTCATATCCCTAACCAACTGTCTCAAGTCAGGAAGCTTCCTCGTGTCCACGAATAGCGAACCGTAACAGACTTCCCAAAGATCGTCAATATCAAACTGAGAGTTGGGGAAACCACTGTCTTTGATCTCGTTGGCGAAAGCCCAGAGCGATTCCTGGTCAATATCTCTCGAGTACCGCGCCCAAGTCGACCAGATAGGGTACTGGATCATTCTAAAGTCAGGAACACCAGAGGGTTTGCCGAGAAACGTGGCGACTGCATGCTGCTGAGCGACCTTGGGGTTCTCAAAGAACCAGAGGTCATATTTAAGAATATTTTCTGTACGCCGTGTGCTGTACGGGTCGGAGACTTCAGCGATCAGACAGAGATGGTTCTCCAGGACATTGTGGTAGTCAACGAAGAGTGGTACTTCGGGCGCCACGTAGATGTACATGCCGTCGGAGTTGAGCCAGTAGCGCTCGCTGATGGCCGCGTTGTCATCTTCTTTGGACACGATGGAGTACTTCTGGAGTTTGGTCTTCTGGATGGGCCAGTACTGTTCTTTCTGTTCGGGGCCAGCGAACCATTGGCTAGAACCTGAAAGACAATGCTATTAGTGATGTCACTTAAAACAAACTTAGAAATTGCTGCATGTCTCTTTTATAACACTGAGCAAATTTTTATTCCATAAGTTCAGCTACCAATAAATTCATGTTGATGAGATTCTATTGATAACAAACATTGACAGGTGCTTCGTTTTCAAGCACTTTTATCAATTTCGATAAACTTATTAGGTATGTTGGCTGATTCCAAGATTTTAAGATAAATACAGAAGCTCATGCAAGATAGGCATGACATAATCGCATTTACGAAGCAAAAAAAATGTCTGAGTGCATAAAATAGGTATTTTTGCGCAATATCTAATACCGTTTTTTATCAGTTTTGGATAATTTTGAAACCTTACCATAACTGGAAAAGTTGATGATGCTTACCAAAATCAATACAGTCTTGGAACACCACGTCTCTGGGACCAGACCAGGTGATGGTGACCTTGAAGCCGCCACTCCTGGTTTCTCCGGAGGCTTCCATGTTGAACATCACCCGGCTGTCATGTGTGGCCGCATTGCGACCGATGTGACCCAAGTAGTGGGGTCCGTCAGCTGTTTGACATACGAAGTCGGAGAATTATGGTACTTGAAGGTAATTATGGTGTAGTATTGATTAGACCCTCTCTATGGGAATTTCATGCTAAACGAAATGTTGGATATTTTGTTGATGAAAACGAATGCTCTAAAAATATTTTTAAGTAGTTTTGCAGCAATGAAACAATTTTAATGAGTTTTCAAATATCTTTGTTGTCATCAGAACTGCAAACTGAAATAGTTAGATTTAACTCTGAGACAGGTAGCCATGCAAGTTGACTATTATAGCGAAAAGGCAAAAAAAAACATCAAGGTCTTCTTTTCATAATATAAAACAAAGTCGCTTCCCGTCGCCTGTAGGTATGCTTAAATTCTTTAAACTCCGCTACGAATTTTAGTGCGGTTTTCATCAATAGATAGAGTGATTCAAGAAAAAGGTTTAATATTGTTACATTGCACCCTTGCGAAGCCGGGGCGGGTAACTTTAGAAATAAAAATGTTTCTTGTTGGGTATACTATATAAAAATTGGAGTGCTTTTAAGTAAAATTGGAGTGCTGTCGAGAAACTTACGTCCTTCATTGGTCAGGAAGAAGCTCCCGTCAGCATTCTTCTGCGCGTGGAGCCGGCGAGCCTGCGGTGTGTTGGGCACGGCGCATAGCGCCACTGTCACTCCTGTAAACAAACAAATTCATTAACTAAACCATAAAGTGCATTTGACTGAATCCTTGAGTAAGGTATAATGCACTCGCATAATTTTTAGAGTTTTGTAGAAAAATAATCCACAGTTCTTTTTTTAATATTTGTAACAGACTGGAGTTTTCTCCTGTATCGTCGGTGCATTTACAAACATATTAACTCATGTTCATAAACATCCAGTCTCGGTACAACTATCTGTAGATCATACAAATATTTGACTCGTGCGGAAATCAAACGAGCCACTACGCCAACCGTGACGTCAACGTCATTATGTGCTTAGTATACAGGGTAATTGAAAATATACCCGAAACCTTACAAGGGGTCATTATACTCATCATTATGAACAACTTTTACTATGACACCAACCCTGAAATCACGAAAAAATAAACTGCTGATCCATAAATTACGATCTTGTTATGTAGCATTTTTGTACAGCTGATTTTTTTTTATGTTTTCGGCGTTGGTCCCTTAGTAAAAGTTGTTCATATACGGGATGGAAGGGATATCTTATTACCCATATTAATTCATGGTAAAAGTTTTTCATTACGATGTAATTTCCAGCTGTTATTATGTCAGGTATGTAAGCACATAAACTGCAATTTGAAGTATAGTTTGACCGCAACCGCTGTGCCGCGCCTTAGGAAAGTACGGCGAGGTGGGAGCCGAGGAAAAAAGAGCATCAGTTCAGCGTTGACGACAGACTGACGGAATGGAGCGGACGATACTTCCCGTCTCGCTGCACGCATACCTAAGGAGCGGTCAAACTATACTTTGAAGTGTGATGTTCGGTTTAGACATTTATTTCTCAAAAAAAGAACATCACAGTTCACTTACATATTGAGAAATGTATACAAAATAATAATAAAAGTTTAAACAGTCTCTGTGACCACTTACATCTTCAAAAAACAAAAAAAAAAACAGAATTGCCTATAAATGACATTCGGTGTTAGTACTTAGTTCTAACGAATTCTTCTAGGACTTTTTTCACATGTTTATCAACTGTTACTCTCAAACACATTATTTGGTATTTCATTATTTCGTTTATTTGTTAAACCTATTCACTTAACTTGAACTGCTTATTATCTACTTTTTAAATTAAATTACATATAATGGGTTAAACAACAATTATATTTTACCTGCCAACAGGAGTAGCACCTTCATCTCGTCAAGTGTTACTGACGATAATCTCTCAAGGTAGAATATATTTATTAGTCTTTTCGGCCCATATCTGTACGGAGACACTTGTCAGATAAACAATGAGATCAAATCCCCCGGTGGTTTCGCGATGTGCTAGGTATTGTAATACAGTATGTTGTTCAATATTTTGCAATGAGGAAACTGTACAAATGGTGGCGCTACTCCACAAAAGGGAACAAGGAAATTTATTTTAACCGTAACTTTTTTTTTTTTTTTTTTAGGATGTTTTATTAGTTATTTCTACTAAGATGGGTGATTTTGTAAAATCATTTTTCTTCACATTTTCTGGTGTGGCTAGGCAATGTGGGTCTTATTGCACTTATTTTAGGTTCACAATGCTGTTAATTACGCACGCGTGCTTTTTAAGATACATTACCGTTATGTATGGTATTTTTCATTATTTTTGAATAATTATACCAAAATATACACACACGTAAGTATAATTAGGCACTTACCCACGTCCAATAAGAATAATTCACCACATTTAAAAAATGCAATAGGTATGTGTAACGTAGGTACATTTAATTTGTTTTTTTTTTGTTCATACTGTATTAGGTTTTTATTCTTTGTATTTTTTTTTTCCACTAGACTTAAAAACCAGGGACGCAAGTCATACTCATCCACTAAATCTTATCTCCGATACGAAAAGATACATGGCGTAACATCATTCAAGTGCCTTGTTTGTTGTAGGTATATTTATGTAATGCATTTTACTGTTTCTCCCAACTATCAGAAACTAGGTTTTGCCTACGGCTTTACTTCTCTGCGGTGGATTTTATTGAGGAGGATACGCATTAAATTTGTCTAGTTTATTTTAGTTTTGTTCTTAGTGTAGTGTAACATTTCAATGCAATTTAAAAAATAATGTTATTATATGTTACTTTCCACCGTAATGATTCCTTCAATATAGCTGCGAAATTGATTTATTTTTAGGAAACAGATTTATTTCCATTAAATGTAATTTGTATCTACAGATTGATATTTTAATGATTTGAATTAATTTATTAAATCTTTTGGTGCATAAGAATATTCTGATCAACATAGGTACACACCTACTTCTCAAAATAGCGCTGCAAATGCAAAAAACTAAAGAAATTATGAATTTCGCGGGCACCGTTGATGCGGAAACCTGCCTTGCCTCACTATACAATTTGATTCTTTGTAGGATTTAAGCAGGTATGCACAAAAAAAAAAGTTATGAAACCTAAATAATTTTCTCTTTGCAAATTTTTATTATAAACTCCCCAACAACTATTTGTTTTCGGATATATTAATTTTGACAAATTGTAGGATTTAAGCAGGTACAAAACAAAACTTATGAAAACTAAATAGGTAATGTTCTCTTTGCAACTTTCTATAATAAACTCTCCAACAACTACTTGAGAGTTGGATGTCATTTTTATAATGCTCAAAATAAAATATTATTTCGCTGGAACGCACCCATTCATGGCCAAGTTCATGCGCAATGCGAGTTGAAAGTCTGTCATGTCACTTTGAGTTTAGTTTGACACTAAAAAACAATAGCGAGCTTTTGAACAATGGCAGATCCCAGAATTCGTCAAATTAAAATAAAGACTGGCGTTGTGAAACGTATAGCCAAAGAAAAAGTTGTGTATGAAAAGGAGGCAGAACAGCAGAAGAATAGAATACAAAGGTTGAAAGACGAGGGCCAGGACGAACACAACATTCGGAAGCAGGAGGAGGTGTTGCAGGAGTCGCTGATGATGGTCCCAGATTGTCAAAGACGGTGAGCTTAGCACTAGAGTTACTGTTGAGAGCTAGAAATCCTCATAAATCTGTGTTCCGAATACTTTGTTACCATAGTTTCATACTTTTTTTTCTGTAAAGGCACAGGTGTGCAAGGAGGTTAGAATCCGTTATTCGACATCTGTTCTTTGTTGGCGGCGTCCTTAGTCATTGGTGCGTGATGATTCATGTTTATGATCTATTGTATGCATCATTAGGTACAACATTGTTGTAATTTATTTCAAAGTACGAATTAATTTTGGAACTGCGCGCCTTAATATTTGTTTCATATAATCTTGTGTTTTATACTTCTCAAAAATGATATTTATTTTCACAGACTGGTGAAGGCATATAATGATCTCAAGAGTACATTAGAAACTGAACAAGATCTCAGAGAGAACGAGGACTACCTCGCAGCACAGCAAGTACTCAAAGACGCTGAAATTCAGCTACCCGAACCAGTGGCTTTATAATAAAATTCAATATTTTTCTACTAATTTTAAAATTACAACAATCATGTCTTATTATAATCCTAATTTTTATAATAATTTTTGCGGAAATAATTCTACATTCCAAAGTTTGCCACCATATTATGTACCGCCCCCACCACAGCCACCGCCATTCTTTGTTCCATCCTCTACGCCTGCAGCTAAGAGAGAAAAGGCAGACCAGGACTTTCTGTCAACTTTTGATACCAGAATACCTGTTAGAGAACTTATACAGATCAATGTCAAGCCCCCGTCAATATCAGCCGTCCGTGAAGGAATACGTAAAATGTTTTTTGATGTGATTGACTTACAAGCTAAAGAGAAGCATCTAACAGAAAACATGAATACTTTATCTGAAGAAGAATGGAATTCTCACATGAAGCAAGTTGAAGAAATTAAGGCACAAATCGGTATAATACTGACCAGTGTCAACGGTCCACATTTGAATTTGCTACGGAAGGCTCTAGCAAAAAGAACAGTAAAGAGGTTACGCTTGAAGAGAGTTAAATTGGAGAAGAAACGAGAAAAAGAAGAAAGATTTAAAGAGTTGAAGGAGAGGTCTAGGAAGATTGATGAGAACTTGCAGAAAATAAAAGACGATATTAATAAAGCAAAACAGGTATGTAACTATTTTAGAAGTATTTATTGATGACCTTTTGTGATTCACGTCGCATAACTTTTGGTATTTCTAGGTAATTTATATCTAAACTGAAGTATTTAGTTATATTGGTAAGTCACAAAGTTGAAGCTATTTGCTTGTTCCAAAATGTGGGTAGAAACTCCACAGATAATGTTTTCAATAATGATTTTTACAAACCTCTTTGACTGCCTCGTTGGTCTAGTGGTCGCAAGCGCGACTGCTGTGCATGAGGTCTTGGGTTCGATTCCCAGGTCGGGCAAAGTGTTATTGGGTTTTTCCATCAGGAATTTCTCAGTAGCAGCCTCGGAGTCTGGATTTGTGCCCGGTTGATGGCAATAGGCTCGCCCCCTGTTACATGGGACTTAAAAAACATAACTGGCGAAATGTGGGTGTACTAATGGGTACACCTCTGCCTAACCCTTCGGGGATTACAGGCGTGATGTTATGTTATGTGTGTGATTTTTACAAAATCCTGATAACATTATTCTTGTTACCTAGTTCTATTGTCTTTTCATGAGTGCTTTTGTAATATAATGATCTCTAACTAGCTTTTGCCCGCGACTTTGTCTGCGTAAATGTCGGTTGTAGCGGACGCAGACTAAGTGGAAGTCGAATAAAAAGTTGCCTATGTCTATTGTTAGGGTTCAAACTTCCCTGTTTTATCCATCCATATTTTCATCAAAATTGATTCATTGTATTAGTTGTTAATGTGTAACAGACAGACAGAGTTATTTTCGCATTTATAATATTAGTATGGATATTGTTGAAGAACCTAAACATAAAATTATTATAGGTCTGGAATCCATATTCAGTATGGTGATGCTTCTTTGTATGAGAAGAGGCTGCTCTCTGTTTCACAGTGGGACATTTTAAGACTAGTATTATCATTATTTTTTGTTATCACAGGAAGCCGAAGCAAAACTCCAAGCTGACATAGTGTTGAAAGAAGTTCTTCGTAAAAAAAGTGATGCAAAAAAATGTATAACAAAACTTGATGCCGTAGTCAAACTGCGCAAAGCTAGGCAGAACACAGCTATGGGACGAGGAGAGACTGTGTCAGATACTGAAGCTATTGCTTTTAATTCTCATATTGGTAAGAAAAGAATGTAATTATGATTATAGGATACAGTTAAAATCTCTATTGTGCTACATAGACCTTATTTTGTTAGATCTGTTGATATCAAAGATGAAAAGACAAAAGTTGTTAAGGTATAGCTGTGAATATCTTTTAGATAAAATGTTGATGCTCTTGCTTTTTAATTATTATCCATTATCGCCTATTTTGCCTCTGGATGAGTTTTGGTCAATTTATTTTATTGATGATTTCATACAGTTTGCATATTTTATTTATCAAGTGGATAGTGTCTGTTTGACCTTTATAGCTTTCACTTGTCAAGCCCCGGCTGACTTACTGGTAAGTCAGCCGGGGCTTGACAATAGAAAATCAATTGTGTCTCATTATGTGGGACTTGAGTAATAATAATTAATCTTACCTTCCTACTTTAATTTACAGATAAACTAAAATCCCTGTGGTCACGTAAGCTGATACTCTACGAGAAGGAAGAAGCAGAACTCCGTGCCCAGCTGAAGGAGGACTCTGAGAAGATTGACTCATTACAGGCTCAGACAGAGCAACATGTAGCCTCCAACCTCGACAAGTGGAAGGACACGCTGTTCGGTGGACAGCTGCCCCAAGTAGACTTTGGAGGCGATGTCGCTAGATTTTTTGCAGTCAGGTTAATATTGAACATTTATTCAAACACAACAAGAACACAACATAACATAAAGTCTGTAATCCCCAGAGGGTTAGGCAGACGTGTGCCCATTAGTACACCAACATTTCTGTCAGTTATAGATAACATATCATCACGCCTGTAATCCCCGAAGGGTTAGGCAGAGGTGTACCCATTAGTACACCCACATTTCGCCAGTTATGTTTTTAGTCCCATGTAATAGGGGGCGAGCCCAGGCGAGCACAGCAGTCGCGCTTGCGACCACTAGACCAACGAGGCAGTCCCGAGGCATTTCCGTCAGTTATGTCAAAGTCAAAGCATTTATTTCAATTAAATCATTGACAATCACTTTGAATTGTCAAGAAGACAGTCGAGTTAGTCAGAAAGTTGAAGCTATATCCAAAATCTAGGTAGGTCTCTATAGAGAAGAACGATCACGAAACTCCACAATTAAGTAGTAGTAGTATTTTATATGTCAAAACAATGTAGCTATATGTATAAAACCACTAGCTTTTGTCCGCGACTTCGTCCGCGTAAATTTCGGTTACCTATATCCTGTCATTTCAATTATTTAGTTAAAATCATGATTCGAAACGACACGTGGCGCCACCTATGTTCATAAGAACGTTATTGTGATTTCTCTCGGAAACAGTACTCTTTTTCGGGATTAAAGGTACCCTATGTTCGTTCCTATATACCTGGCAACGTATATGCAAAATTTCAGGATAATCGGTTCAGTGGCTTAGGCGTAAAATGGTAACAAACAAACAAACTTACTTTCGCATTTATAATATTAGTTAGGATTAAAAAAATATGTAAAGATATAAGCCATGACAGTTATGAGATGAACAATCCCAACTTGTCAGTTGGTCTTATTGTTTTCGTGCCCGTTCACGAACATGACGCGTGGATCAGCACCATTAAGTTTAACCATTTTGAAGAGATTACTGGTGAAAAATTAAGCTCCTTATATTGGAGCCTATTGTATGACAACCAGACTAATTTATTTTTATTTTGCCTATAGATCGCAGTGGGACCGCTACATTAGCAGTGAAGGAACTCGCATGCCCATTGGTTGGGTCCCTCCGTCATCCAGGACTGACGACAAACCTGCTTGAAAGAATGTGCTTTTTTTTAAAACCAGTATTTGGTTAAATAAATGTAATCTGATATTTATTTGCATTTTGTGTATGTGGCCTTAATTAATTGCAATGCTTTTTTATGAATAAAGAATGCATTTAATATAAACTTTTTGGTATTTTTATTCAGTTGAAAGTAAACTCCAATGCTCAAGGTATCCCTTCCACCTGCACGGGATGATATATAAAGAACTTCTTTTTTTATCTATATCAGGATTAGAATAATATGGATGAGTCACAGAGCACATAATTAGCTAAGGAAAAAAAAAAAAGTTGTTTTATGAGCTTTATTTACGTATTTTTGAAGTCTGTCATGTAGTCGTGACCGCTGGCGTGCTGAGCACATTTTGTTCTATACATGACTGGCGGTTAAGAGGTAAAATACAACCATAGATTCGAAAAGAAGTAAACTGAGTGCGTTTTCACTCACTTTCGATTGCGAACGCGTTGGATTTTGTTATAGCGCCATCTAGTGGTCACTAGGAAAACCGTATTTCCCATACAAAATAATCGAACGTGAGTGAAAAAACGCACAATTAGCACTCTGTAGTTTGGGTTTGGGGATGAGCACTAGCTTTTTCAGCCACTGAAGGTGTTCTTTTAAAGGTATTACAATAAAACACAATAATCAGCATACTCAAGTCTTTTACTCGTCACAATTTCCACTTTTATGGATTATTTAGTAAGAAATTATATGTAAAAACACACGGACACACAGTCCATTAATTATACACTAATATTATGGATATCGTGTTACTATCATATTAGTATTAACTAGTTATTTCATAGTACTTATGTCTTGTGAGCCTACATTCATGCCCTGAGGCATGTGGCCGCATTTTTGAACCTTCTTTCCTATAGATAAGTGCGGCTATGTATGTCTCATTATAAGACATATTTACTATGAATAGTTCGTAACTATGTATCCGTGAAAACGGGACGTCTTAATAATTTAAATAAAGCCCCTAAAATCATACTGAAATATTAAATTAATTAACAAAAGTAAAGACTGTGACGGTCACATATCGAACAGAAGTTCACATTAAAAAGTTAAAACTAATTTATAATTACATATGAAATAATGTAAAATTTAATGAAGTGATAGTACAATAATAAGTATGTCTAAATTATATACAGTTTAAGAGCTAAGCGTCCCGTTTCGTCTACAACATTACTGAGGTAAATGCGGTATTGAATCGCGAAGTGACAACCACAGTATCGTGTTGTTTGAAGCAGATTATAGACATAAACAAGACCGAGACGAACCTTAGACCGATTTGGTCACGCTTTTTTTTATCGCCAAGAAAATGAATAAGTATTTTTTTTAGAAAAGAATATAGTTTTGATGTGAAACATCTATGGGCTTGGCAGAAAAACAGACTCAAATGCCGTGACGGCCAAGGGCATGACGCTATCATACATACCTTTTTTTATTTTTCTGCATATTTCGTTATTGATTTTTATTATGAATTCTAATATTAACATAGATGTTTCAACCGGAAGTCCAGTGACGGCCTTTTTTTTAAAATTACAACTTAAATGCAGTACTGCAGATGTTTAAGAAGACAGTTTTAGTTTTCTTTTCATAAATACAGTTATCAAAATTAATTTTCTTGGCAAATAAAATTTCGGCCCTATTTTTTACAAACTTATATTCAGCCGATCTAACGCGGTAAATTTCTTAAAAAAACGCGCGAATTTTGTGACCACTTTGGACGATGAACTTTACGATTTTTTGAGACCATCGCGGCATATCTTTACCATTAAATTGTAGCTTTTATCTTTTTGATAAATCTCTATATTTTAAAGGTTAAACCCACAGGTTATTTCAAAAGATACGATAAACTTTTTTATCTTTACCTAATGCACGCGAGACATAATTTCCAGTCTACTTATGGAATATTATGATCATTTTAACCAGTAATATAATAAAATTGTATCTTTTAAAATCCCCTGTTGAGTTAGACGATATTTTCTATTGCACTCTTTTACGACCAACGCAGACAAAGCGGCAATAAATTAATTGATAATGAACTATAAAGTACCAAAAATAGAATTGAAATTGGCATAATTACGTACAAGATAATAAATGCCAAATACATGCATACAATTTTTAACCTTATGTGTAACGTTTTTCAGTTAATTATCAATTAATAAATGACCCTTGCGCTGATCTTAACACATCAATTTATACAAATCTTATAATTTTTCAATTTTTTCTCTCTTATTATTGCTATGTCAATACTCACAATTCCGTTCACTTCTATGCGACAAACCATTTTACTATAAATACTATACTCTCCTAAAGATTGTTTCACTAATAGTTACTAGCCCAATCCAGTACACAACTGGTAGTAGTGATAGTGACGTCATCCTGAAATATTTAGGATACAAGTACGATCAATTAATTGCACGTCATAATTGTACCACAAAAACCGCCCTTACTGCTACGAATAAAGGCGCTGTTAGGTAGGCAGTGTATACAAAGGCTAAGGGTTAATTTTTTCCGAAATTGGGTACTCACCACCAATCAATTAACATTCTTTTTATGAGCTGTCAAAACACGATTCCCCCATAGATTTTATATCTGTGACGTCACTTTTTGACAACTCAATTAAAACTATTAAATGATTTTAAAGGAAGTCGAAATCAAATTTTGCTGTCAATTGAAAATCAATCGGATTTTTAGGGCTAAAATAAAGTTTTTAATAGAGATGGAATCTTGGAATTATTTGTTGATAGTGGCGCCGATTCTCTTGTTCACAAACTAGACTAAATTTAGAGAATTGACATCTCTTACCAACCTACAGCGAAAGGAAAGGACGGTGACATTAAATAACTAAGTTAGCGATGTCAATTTAGTTTTTGCTTTGAACTTTTCCATATTTTTAATCCATACGTTTTAAGATGTCAACTACAATTGTATGGATGTGTCAGATTAACCAAATTTGACAGCTCTTATTTAGATTAGTCTCTTTCTTGTTTTATTGGACAGAAAAAGATGGAAATAGTTTAATTTTAGTTTAGTTTGTGACCAAGGGAATCGGCACCCGTGTTAAATATCCAATTTTACTTGTCTGAATTTAACGCCATCTATCGTTAACCCACAAAACAACAAAATTGACAACTGTGCTTTTGCATATTGCTTTTTTCAATAGTAGAAAAACTGTGTTGTTTTTCATCAGTATCTGTTGTTCCGAACTTCCGAAGGGAAAGCAGTTGGAAACGAGTTGTATGGTGTACAACTGTTCACACACATTGTCCACTGGTATACACACACATTTCGCCAGTTTCTGACCGTCTTCTTACGCGATATACCCATCTCTTGCAATAGGAGCCCGCATATTCCCTCGAACCAGACTGAAGCTCTATAATATTCCCGTTGGATCCAATAATGTGACAAGTGCTATAACGGATGTAAAGAGACACTTAAAAAGTCGAAAGTTACAAGAATTTCGAATCAATGCGATATTTTTTGTATTCTGGACCATACAATACTACCTTTTGGAAGGGGCAACTAGATTCAAACCTTTTTTGTATATGACATTTAAAAGTGCCTTTTATTGGCCTAATTTAAATAAATGATTTGACTTGGACATACCTGGGAACTGACTTGGTTACAAAGATATTGAAGGTCGAGTTCTAACTTTTTTGTACGTTTTTTACGAAAACAAGTTTTAAAATATCACAACTCTAATCCGCGAAGAGTTAGGCAGAGAAGTACTCATTAGTACACCAATATTTCGCCAGTTATTTTTCAGTCCTATGTAATAGGGGATAGGGGGCGAGCCTATTGCCATCAACCAGGCACAAATCCAGGCTTCGAGGTTGCTACTGAGAAATACCTGATGGAGAAACCCAATAACACTTTGCCCGACCTGGGAATCGAACCCAAGACCAACGAGGCAGTCAAATGAAAGAGGAAATGTTATAACTGAACTTAAATTACGGTCCATTGCCTCAGTAAAGTTACATGCACGCAGTAAGCACGATGTTTTGTGTGCGTTACATTGTGCACTTCCAATTACAGTGCTTTTCCACACCAAAAAAAAAAGTCTTGTACCAGCAAAAATAAAATGCTCAAACGTACATAATTTGACGGTCAGTATGCGCAATAACGACTATGTAATGTGTCTTTTTACACCCCCTATGTGCGCTACACGAGACCAATGCATGCGCGTGCGCAGCTGTCACTGCCACAGCCCCGCGTAGTTCCCGATGAGCGGCGCGGGCAGCGGGCCGCCGGCGGTGAAGATGCGCGTGCCGCTATCGTCGTAGCAGTGCGTGTAGATGGCCGGCACGTGCTTCACTTGGTTGAAACCGTCTGCTTCTTCATCGGGGAACTGTGGGAGAAGGGGGGGATTAAATATTTCTATATTCTTTCACAATTAGTACAATATATTTTACTTTCTTGTCGAAAAAGCAACTTTAAAAACAATGCGGCTTTAAACCGCCATGTGTACAAAGCGTTACTTCGACAACGTACAGATTCTAAACAATAAATTACTCTTCTCTGTACGAGAAAAGGCCTTTGCCCCGGAATAGGATAATGATACGTCGGTATTATAATTATAATAATAAATAATAACTCACCACATAGCCTCTAGAAGCCTTGAGTGTGACAGTTTTCGTAGAATGAATATTACTTTCTAAGTATTTGCCCGCGCGCAGGTCGTAGAACATAAGTAGACCTGTCGAAAAATACAAGTGTTAAAGTTTTATCTTAATATAACAATAAAAAAAACAAAGTTAAAAAAATCTTATAAAAACATAATCTTATAAAATAAGTATACAAGATGATTGTTGTACCAAAAACCTAAAAAGGGTTTTTAGGATTTTGGTAAATTAACAATCACTCTGTATAATAAAATTGTCATGAATAGCTGGGGAACTGTCGGGCAGTAGCCCACCAGATACAACACCCGTCTGGACGTAAGAACCTTCTTTTTCAATGGAGGATGAGGAACTTCACACCCTATTCCTTATACCTCTAAAAGGCTTGTTTTTTTAGGACTTAGGATATTTCACTTCATGGGAATATTAACATTGTAAGCAGTGGTGGATTCAAGATTGTCATTTGGGGGGCTTGACCAAGCTGAGCTGAGCGTTTATAGCAAAGTAAATACAAAAAAGCAAACAACATTATATTTGAAAACATAATATCTTAAGTAGGATTATGCTTGCAAAAGTTAAATTAAAATAATATCAATTTGTCTTCAACATTAGTCACGGAAGAACTCAGATGTTTTTAGAGGGGGGGATTGACCCCTAACCCCTCCCACCCCCTCCAACCGCCACTGATTTTAAAGGTTTTGTTGTTAGTGATCTATGAGATTCGTTCTCACCCAAACCAGTGCCGATGGTGAGCATGTTCCCGCGGAAGCTGGCGGAGCGGATGCCGCAGCCGTTGTACCGCGACGTGATCTTCTTCACCGACTGCAGCGTGCGGCAGTCCAGCAGCAGCGTGTACGACTTGCAGCCTATTGCGTACACGCCGCTCTCCTGACCAAATAGAGTTAGAGATTTAGTGAGATTACCATGTCATCAATTGGTTAGTTGACACCATTCAACAATAATTCCAAAACATAACTTACCTAAAGAAACACTTTTATTTTAGCCCTTAAAACGTGATTCATTTTCAATTTTTAATTGTTTTCAAATTAATAAATGGTGAGTCAACTGAGTCTGCACAAAAGTGACGGCACAGTTGCCTTTTTCCATACAAAATCTATGGGAGAATCGCGTTTTGGCAGGTCATAAAAAATAAGTCTATTCTATGACGTACCTGCGTGGCCAGACAGACGAGGTCCTGGCACGAAGGCAGCTTCCTCGACAGCGTCTGTCGGAAGGTCTCCGCGTTGAACACGTGGATGTACCCGTTGAGCGTGAGCGCGGCGATCTCGCGCCAGCGCTGGTTGAACGTCAGCGCGCGGACCTTCTGACCTGAGAACCCCGATAATGGTGTTAATATTAAGGTTTTTGAAGACACGTTTGGAAAATATTATGCAAAAAGAACTATAGTCACATTAAAATTAGTTTGGCCTCAATAAGAAAAAAAAATAAAATTAAAACCGTTCCGGGTGCCATAGACACACTTATTACTACTTCGTAATTGCGTGGGGGGTTAAAAAAGGTCTGAAACGATTTCTTTTCTGTGTTTTCTTTTATTATTTTCGGATGACAAAAGATTATCTTGTAAGGATTCCGTTTTACGACCGGGACCATTAGACAAAGTGGCATAAAGATCCGTTTGTGAACTTCGGAACCCAAAAATTATATGTATATTTTTTTGCTATGAGATTTGAGATGATTACTTTCTCTTGACTAAATGGTAATGCAGCAATGACGGTAAAGGCAAGTAATAAAAAACAAATGGCTAATAACTTGTTGTTTCTGCTTGTCGGGCCTCCGTACATACCCGAGCGGCAGTCCTTGATGGCGAGCGGCGCCACGTAGCGCTGCAGCGGCGCGGCGGGCGCGGCGCCGGGCGCGCGCCACAGCGCCAGCTTGGAGTCGCGCGACCCCGTCACCACGAACTCGTCGTCCAGCCAGCACATGTCCAGGATCTGAGCGCGGCAGGCGGTCCAGTGACACTGATATAATGTACACGGTCTTACCCGCGTACATTATATACGAAATACTGCTTCGTAGTTAGGTATAGGTACCGGCACGAGTGGTGAGCACAATTTCAACTACGCATTTGTTAATTTTTCAGTCTCTTTGGCGGAATTAAGAAGGCGGGGAGCGCCGATCGTGCAGTCGGCTGCATGCGATTGGTTCGTCAATTGATGCTCATCGTCTATTGGTCTATCGCCTGTCATTCCACTACTGTACACTTTTGTGCAATATTAGTGAATAACGTTTGAATTTTTAATAGTTTATTTTTGTTATTACGTAATAGATGTTTTTTTTTAATATTCGTTTAGTTTAATTTCGTTATTTCGTATTTGTTGTGTTTTTGGTTTAATATAGTTCATTTTTATTATTTCGTTTTATAAAATAGCTGGGTTTCTATTTTTTTTTAATACATTGAAAAGGAATATGTATTAGCCTTTATTTGGCCAAAAGTGCACATGCACGAAATCCTACAATCTATGCTCACGACTCGTGCCGGCAATTATAATTAGTAAAATATCCCTTACCCAGTCTTTATGCGCCTCTCCCACGCAGACGGGATCTAGTGTGGGCAGACTGTATATCGCCAACTCACACGAGTTTCGCGCGCCGGTCGCTAGTAACGTTCTGCAAAGGACATAAGCTTAGTAATTCGTATGACTGTATATTCTAGTGACTACTAAAAGTATTTTCAGAATCTGGCTTGATATTCCGGAGATTTTCACGTTCTATCAAAAAACAAGCTCGTTTTAATATTAGACGGCGATGTAGGGCACGTTTGTCTATAATATAGACATACATAACGGACTGATCATTATTCTCACAATTTTTGAAAATCTTTAGAAAGAGAGAAAGCGACTGTGCGGGTATGCGGCTATCTATCTCTTTTATGTAAGTTTATGTAATTGTGCAGAATCCATCTTGCATGGCTATGATGTGGACCAATCAGAATTTTAGAAAGAGAACTAGTAGCCGCGCGATCACTTTGTCTCTCTCCCACTTTTCTTGTCACAGCTGGATAGGGTCGCTCAGTCTGTTCTCTATATCTAGACTTGTCCTATTCAAGTATTTACTCTTGAAGGCCGAGTGTTGTGGGTTCGAATCCTGGCAAGTAGCAATGTGACTTTTTCAATTCATATGTACTTTCTAAAGTTTATCTCAGACATTACTGACATCATTCCGTGCCTCTGAAAGCACGTTAAGCTGTTGGTCCCGGCTGTCATACGTGGATCTTTGACAGTCGTTACGAGTCGTCAGAAGCTTAAAAGTCTGGCAACCAGGCTTACCTAGGGGTATCGTATTAATTACCCAGTTACTGGGTTGTTGAGGTCAGATAGGCAGTCTCTCCATGTAAAATACTGGTATTCAGCTGCATACGGTTAGACTGGAAGCCGACCCCAACATAGTTGGGAAAAGGCTAGGCAGATGATGACTCTTGAAGGCTGAGAAAAGGAATAGTAGGTAGGATGTCCCCTTACCGCGAGGGGTTGATCTGCAGCGCGTGTATGCCTGTCTGGTGGTCGGCGCCGGGCCAGGGCGCGCGCGGCCGCAGCGTGGGGATGGCGTCCAGCGTGCGGCGACGCACGTCGTACACCATTAACTGGCGGAAACGGTAACATTGTCATTATATTAAGGTCTATTTCGCTGCGTAAAGAGTGTATCCTTAACGAAACCGTAAGTTCTTCCAATAATCACGATATCAATTTTTTTATTTTGGAAACTTCCCCAATTGTGTCCCTTTTAGTTGTGGAGACATTGAAGGTCAAAATAAACTAAACTTTAAGTATCCACGACCCCTGTAATGTTGTATGCACCACTAAATATATATTTTTTTTATTGCACTTCACCATAAAGTGATTTCTCATAATATATGAAAGCTTTCACATTAACACTGACTTTGACAATTACTTACTTTCTCGTGTCCTAATTTGTATAATGATTTAATTTAGTAATTTAAATATTCAAGAACTCAAGTTATTGTTAAAAGTTGTGTTTGTTGATAATGTAAAAGAGCAGTGCAAAGTGCACAAAAGGAAAGCATGAACATTTAATTGTTGATTATCTTTTCTTTTTAGGTTAGTAAGTTTTCATTTAGTTCAGATTTTGTTTGTAAAACTAACTGTATTTAATAAATAAAACTCTTTTCTTTTTAGACGAATCACATTGTTGTTTATTGCTCGAAACACTAATCTTATATATGTATATATTAAAAAATAAAAGTAGTAATAGTTTTTGCTTAATTTAAAAGTACTGACGACAGTGCTATGCCTGTATATGCCTATATTGCTTTCGCTACAAACCCTCGGCGTTATACAAAGGGGTATCTTAATAAAATCATTATGTTTTACCTTGTTACATTTAGTGCCGAAAACCACTTGTCTGTCAGAGAGCCACTGTGAACAGAACACCTTGTTCATGTTGCCTAGGTTGATGGGCGTCTCCCGGAACATGTCGTGGGTGAGCATGTGTCTCGTGGCGTACGACGGCTCCACTGAGCGAGGCTGGAAGGAACGAGGGATTCAGTTATTTTGTTGCACATTGTCTAGGAACGGGACTGTAGTTGACTGAGGACATTTTAATGTTTTTTTGGGATATTATTCATTCAGATTTTGAAGATTTTCTCTTTTTGTGTCACATATTTTTTGGAAATATTTTTATTGAATCCTGAAAGTATGGTCTTCGATCGATAAAAACAACTGTCTTTCTTATTGTCACCCGAAATTCCTTAAACTTAGTTCAGAGGAAAGTATAAAAATAAAAAATTAGACCTAGGTATCTCTACATTAGTCTACATCCATACTAATATTATAAAAGCAAAAATAACTCTGACTGTCTGTTATACTTTCGTGGCTAAACCACGAAACCGATTTTCACGTTTTGTATGGGACAAATCATGATAACTCCTAAATCAATAAAATTGGCTGCATTTTCTAAAGATGACACCACAAGTTCTTTAGAAATCCAGTATTATGTCACAAGTCACAACTCTTCAGCTTTAGAATATTAGTATGGAATATTTGTATTATTACTTCACAGGATTGAAAAAGATGGAATATTTATTTATTCAATAACAATAATGAGGAAGCTTATACGCTATATGTATAACATCACGCTACGACCCACAAGATCAGTGTAGTCACAAAAAGCATAACTAAACACAGGAGAAACCGTAGCATATTGCTAGTATTAACAATAAAAATGCTTGGATCCTCACACGTCAAGGGCATCTGAGCCAAATGCAAGGAGATAAGATTATAGCAACATGATGTAAATAATTTGAAACTGTCGTGATTACAATGCTAAGTCAACATGCAACATTGTAACTATTGAGGAAGGACTTGTCATTATAAGA
Source organism: Hoplodrina ambigua (assembly GCA_949774945.1). Classification (NCBI taxonomy): domain Eukaryota; kingdom Metazoa; phylum Arthropoda; class Insecta; order Lepidoptera; family Noctuidae; genus Hoplodrina; species Hoplodrina ambigua. The sequence goes on from OX458979.1 coordinate 13,072,538, forward strand.
TTACTTAATTTATACTAGCACTCTCCCCCCGACTTCGTTCGCGTGATTATCCTCACGGATCCTTAACTTTTTTCAAAATATATATAGCCTTTGTCACCCGGTGATAGTGTAGCTTCCTAGCAGTGAAAGAATTTTTCAAAACAGTTTAGTAGTTTTTGAGTTTATTCATTACAAACATACACACACACCCCCATACAAAAATACAAATCTTTCCTCTTTATAATATTAGTTTAGAAGTGTCGATTACCTTTAGCCTTTGGTTGCATTTGCGTGAAAATCGATTATTACGGGGTATTTTTTTGTGCAGTACCTTAATTATTTTGCTAAAATAAAAGCCCCAAGTTAGGTATTCCTTATGACTTTTGTTATTTGCCAGTGAAAATCTCGTCAAAATCGGTACAGCCGTTTCAGAGAATATACGGAACAACACAATTTTATTTATTTGTATAGCTAAATAAATTACACTTTCACTTGGGTTTAATCTTTATGTAGTCTAGTAATTGCTCCTTTGTTTTGGAGCTATTTTATTTATCTACAGATATAGAAAATAACATATTAAATATGTAGTGTTTAAGCTTATGTGCCAATTTTTTTTTCTTAAAATGCGAGATAACAATAAAATTGTAGATAGGTACTATCTAAATTGCAAGTTAAATGCATAGAGGTTCAACTAAATTTGGCTCCTGATTTGCATGATGCTTATTCGAAAGGACTCTAGAAATAATATTGTCCATTTACTGTTTATTATATTAAATAAATATTGTAATATAATGGGAATATAAAATATTTCAAGCATAAGACAATATAAAGCACTCTTTAACTCTCTGCTTAATTAAAAATTTACTGTGCCCGACAGGGTCTATGATTGTTTCTATTTTTATTTTACCACCTGTAAGTGTACATCATGGATTACAATAAATGATTTGATTTATAAAGGGTGCACTACATTTTTTCTTTTAATAAAAATGTTGCTCACACAACAAATTTCTACTGTATTGTGTGTGGCTTCAAAAATATGTAAACTCGCACAAACAATCAGACCTCAATAACTAGGCCATAAATATATTTGCTTCATGCAGGTATTGAACGTGCTACATTCAGCCGATATCACAGCCACAGTGCGGACCAATAAAATAAATATAATATTATTTTACCTCAGGTGTCTGCATTTCTCTGGACCGTACATAGTCAACAAAGTTATAAGACGTTGATAATATTCTATGCTGTTGTGTAGGTGTTTCTTCCTCACTGTCACTGTCGGAGTAGCACACAAAATCTTCTGGCTTATCCGGTTTCCTCTGCTGTTCCAACCTGCAAAGACAATGTCAAACTAGGTCAAGGAATGCTGTGTGTGATAAAATTAATATTTATGTGCTAAAAGATTGTAACTAAACATATATTTTGTTGATGTCAATGCTCTTACACTTATCAGAAATAAAGTCATAAAATCGTGTAGATTTCAAGTGATAATATCCAAAGTCAATGTCCAATTCACACACTTGATTACATACTGCAATTATTATGGAAAACAATGAAAAAATTATGATTAATCAATAACACAAACAACGAATTTTCGTAGTGCTTTTTCAGGCTAATCCATTATTTTTCACTGTGTTCTTGAATAATATTTCACATCGCTGCCCTTACGAGAACGATTGAAAATTAACACGAAGAAAAAAACAAGAAACCTGGCGTGGCTGCGAAGTGACAATGCCCTGAGAAAAGCAATATTTACCTCAATGCTCTAGCCTTGGCTCGCCTCTCTTTTATCCTACTGGGTATGTAACAGGACGGGTATCTGCCCTCAATCGCTCGTCTCACCGTTTGCGCCATTTTAATGCCAGTCGAGAGTTTCAATAACCACCGCGGTCAACTAGTCACTTTCGTTTTGTTCGGCTGTACACACACCAATAATAAGACATCTTTCATTGTAGAATCGAGTCCGAACATTCACATCCACTTTTATTTACACGTTAACGCTTGGTACACAAACTAAACATATTAGTTATAGGTAGAATATAAAAATACACTATGTATAAACTCTAGAAATACAATAGTATCTATTATTTTCGATATTTTTTATAAAATACTACGCTGACGGAAAGCTGACAGTCATTAAGTGTTGCTAGGTTTTACCACAGATTAATAAAATAGACAAATTGTTTGCTAGTTTAGAGTAATCTGTTTTTGGTTAACCGAATAAAGTTATTATGTTTGTTCATTGAAATAAAATCAATTAAAAAGCGTTTTTTTTCTTTCGTGTTATCATAATATTCCTTTGGTTTCGTACAGAATTAGGTATGAAATAATATATATTTCATAGTATTGGTACGAAGTATTTTTGTCATTTTTTTTTCTTTTAATGGTGTTGTTTTTGTTCGTGTTTACGTAAAGTCACGCTAAATACACTATCTTTATTATTAATTGCTGTAATGGTAAAAAGACAGCTAGGTCATCAGAGTCTAATTAATAATATAAGAGGTCATTACGGTTAGGTAGGTGCTGACTTGATGGAACAAGAGTGGATTTACAAGAGCAGAAATATATGAGAGAGAGAGGCAGGCGCCTCAACCACTAGGCTATCACGGCCCTAAATCTGTAAAAGTTTCATTAAAATCGGTTCAGTAGTTTAGAGTCTAAATGCGTTAATGTGATACGCGTGATTGAATCCAACTGGGACATTACATGGGATTAAAACATAAAAGGCGACATGTGGATTGCAGGCGTGATGTTATGTTAAGTGTGTTAAGTTTTAAATGTAACATAACTTTTGAATTTTCATTGAGATCTAACACAAAGAACGTTTTATTCGTAACAAGAGACAACACGGCACCACAAATAAAAAAAAATATATTTTTTATAAAAATGACCTCACTATAGTTCAATGCTAATTTAACTGAAATATTGAAGTAGATAAATATTCAGCAGTATAAATAGTGGAAGTGCTTACAAAATCAGAATATAATGTTATCATGGAAATGCATTCCGCTATGTCCTCATTTACATAATCTGACGTTTGAGAAGTAAACGCGCAATCTTGACGTTCCGAGGAAAGCTTTTTAGCATAAGTGGTTGGTTTGTATCAGATTTCCGCTGTTAAAAGACAGTTTTAGGATGCATTATTACAGTACTCTGTTGTACCTAATGACTGCCTCGTTGGTCTAGTGGTCGCATAACGCGACTGATGAACATGAGGTCTTGGGTTCGATTCTTAGGTCGGGCAAAATGTTATTGCGTTTTACATCTGGTTTTTCTCAGTAGCAGCCTCGGAGTTTGGATTTGTGCCCGGTTGATGGCAATAGGCTCCCCCCTATAACATAGGACTAAAACATAACTGGCGAAATGTGGGTGTACTAATGAGTACACCTCTGCCTAACCCTTCGGGAATTACAGGCGTGATGTTATGTATGTAAAAACTACTATCTTTTAGCATTTTCGTTTTTAACGACACACACAGTTACTATTTATTTATTTGGTTCACAAACAATGTTTACACAAGCATCTTGATAAGAATAACATCTTAAAAACTTTGAACAGTGTAACAATTATTTAAACTATTACCCATTGTAAAAAATAAATCCTTCAAACTAAATATAAACAATTGCGACACAGGTATTTCCAATTAAAAAATCGATAGTATTTACTTCACATTTAGTCCTCGCGCTCGTTCTAGGCTCTTAGCGAGCTAATAGCAGCTCCGACTCCCCAAGCACAGCGCACTTAGTGTAATGACCACTTAAACTGTTGTCATCCCCTAGGTAACAGGTATCGAGAGAAATCTTTAAACCAATTGTTCAGTAAGACTTTTATCCAGGGGCGTAGCACCCGCGGTATTAGGCCCATGTAGATGGGGGGGCCCGAACAAGTGTAAGCAAAAATTCATAAAATATTATCAACTATCTCAAATCTAGGCCGTACACTAATCTTTCTGGAAGAAAAATTTAATATAATTATTGTTCCTTCTGTGAAAAAATTTTCCCCTTTATTTGGGCTTGGGCTTCGTTTTGACTACTTCATTGGCCTAGTGGTCGTAACGCGCGATGATTCCCTGGTCGGGAAAAGTGTTATTGATTTTTTCCATCAGTAATTTCTCAGTAGCAGTGTGCCCGGTTGATGGCAATAGGCTCGCCCACTAGTACCTATATAGGACTTAAACATAACTAGCGAAATGTCGATGTAGTACTGGGTACCTCTGCCTAACCCTTCGGGGATTACAAGTGTGTTTTTATGTATGTTTGGTTTTCGTCGCTGTTAGATAGAAGGGCCCAACAAGTTTTGATGCAGGGCCCAACTATGGCAAGCTACGTCACTGCTTTTCTCTCGAAGATTTAAGTACAAGCCGGCAGTTTTACCGGCTCAGGTGCTAGAATCTTTTGTACGTGAGGCGGGATATACGTTTTGTGAATACCGTTGCGATTCGAAATTCGAATCAGAGAAATGTCAAACTTTGTTATGTCCATGGAAATAAAATGTACGGTACAAAGGTCTTTGGTTTTAGGACTATAGGTTTTAATTCCGGGTCTGATTATTTGTAAGTATGTTAAGAATGTGCTTATAAGCACACCCACGAAAAAGGATAAATTTTTGGAGGATGAAATAAAAACAGTAGAAATATAAGATCAGTTAGTAGATACCAAGGCATATAAACTCCACTTAAAAAAAAAAAACAAGCTTTTTTTTTAGTAAATTAGAAGACGATTGGTTTTAGCTGAAACTGAACTAGAAAAGGAGGGCATTGAAAACTTAAACACACGACCCCATAGTTCTAACTATTAAACTTGTTTTCAGAGCAATGTCCTGAAAACGATTGTTACATTTACTTCGTGGTAGATACCCACTAATGGAAAGCTATCATTATGATTGCTTACTGACATTTACATAGATAGGTATTGTTGTGAATAAACAACCGCAAGCAATAATAGTATTGCATAAATTGCAATAGGGTTCAAAGTTCTTAGTTTGCAGTTTTTTGCTCATAACCATGTCAATTGTATTGCACAATGAGTTTAGTTGTTTAGGTAACTTGAGTTAGGCATTTGTCTTACTTAATAATAACATTTGGACTTCTGGGGGCCTCTATCTCCCCACGAAAAAGCAAGAGGTTTATATAAGTATCAAAATTGCTCACATCATTAGGGTGGCATAACTTTTTAATTTAGCTTCCTGTTCTGAATAGTTTGAACCAACCTATTTTTTATGAATCCAATAATGTGTAACTTTAAAAAAAAAAATATTTTAATGGAATAGTTTTGTATTTAATTTAATTTTATTAATTGCATTGTTATTTATATTTGTCGTATGAAATTATACTTACTATTTTTATATTATTGTTAATTACCAAATGTGTACTGCATGCTATGAGTAGGTATAACCAAGACGTAAATATTTGCACGGCTGAAACGCCGAATATAGTGAAACCTACTAGCTACCTATATTCTTGCAAAGAAATGTATCATTCATTCATACTTAAATGAACCTAAACTTGTTTTATTTTTAAATCGGTCAAATAGTTTAGGAAATAAATTCGCTTGCACAACGAAATACACAAATTCTCACTCCTTTTCTTAAACGTGAGTATAAAATATTAAAAAACACTGCAGAAAAAATAATAGGAATTCATTATCGATAATTGATGTCTGGTAATTGGTCGGTATCCATTATTTGTCGGTAATGCAGTAGAACAATAAATTTTATTACAGCTGCATGCAGCCTACTACGTTATAGGTATTTTCATGAGTTCATTGGCACACTGCTATGCGGTTGGAAACCGCTACACCCAACGATACCGACGAGTTCCGCGAATAAAAAAATGCTTTAGCGCAAAATATTTAGGTATTCTACGTCGCCTATGCATAGAGTGCGGCGGAACTAAAAATATTTGAATTTGGAACAGGGAAAAACGTTTTCCAATATGGCGGTCCCTCGCCGAGAGCATGTACCGTAATAATTGCGTATTTGACAGACAGCAATAATTCCAAGACACAACTTTTTTTAAAAACACTCTTTATTATATCCCTGTAAATCCGACTTTTCAAAATAAAATTCTGGTGTAAGAATATCAGCCTTTTATTGTCCCACTGCAGGACAAAAAAATCTTTTTCTTCATAGATTTTTTGTTGGTTTGAAATCAATAAATATGTCACAATAATATGATCTAAAAAATACTAAAATTTTGCATCTTAATATGTGACTTTTCTGTAAAACTGTAAAGATATAATTCTTGATTAACTTTTTAACGTCAAATAGGTTTAATGTTTGACATACTGCAGCTGCGCTATGCCAAGAAAAGTTGCCAGAAGTCTAAACTCCAATCTCTTGGTTCAATCAACTTTTACGATACCTACAATAAAACGTGACTGTCAAGTACTACATATTTTATGATTTATTCTGCATTAAACATTCGGGATTCTGCATTTATTCCCAACATTGGATCATTGCACAATTGGGAAATCATGATTCCACGAAGGGCAGGATTTTCTCTTCCGATTGCTGACATTAAACAAATCTAGCTTAGCAAACGTATTTTATGATAAGCCAAAGAAGTTCACAGAAACTTGAAAGCTACACAAGTACATTGCGTGGTACAATCAACTGTAACCTTTCGGACCAAAAAAACAAGCCGTTTCACAGCAATAACGTTTGACGGCCGAAGATAACGCGTTGATATGAATTTTTACACCCCATGAACTAAGATACATTAATTAAATTACCTTCTAAGCAAAAATGAGGCCACAATAAGTACTTTCAGCCGAAGGACCCCCGAAACTTTCCTCTCAATTAGAGGTCTAAAAATAGTTACCAGTGATGAGCCAGATAGGCCCCTAGCTGACTGAACACTTAATGTGACTTTAAGACCTGCGCACTGCGAACATTCGATACCTATCATTTCTTTTTTTCTATCGAATTTGGTACAATTACAGAGTAACGGAAACTTTTACTTGCGGTAGTAATTAAGTAGTAGATTAGTAGATATCACTAATCAATTGACGCACTTTTTAAAAACTGTCAAAATGTGATTCTTCCATAGATTTTGTAGGGCTATAAAAAAGTGACGTTACTTATTTGTCACCTCAATTGATTAACTATTTATTGATTACAGATAATTTTAAATTAACTGGATGGTTAGGACTAAAATAAAGGATTTTCCTAAAGAAGTTGAGAAAAAATGATGGAGTTCTCATAATATTAAGTAGGTGTCACTCTACGACTGGCTAGTTTAGCCATATGATATTTTATAGTAGGTACGGTCTATACCTAATTCAAATTTTACTTATAACATCTTTGGTTTTGGTTTTTACTGTAAAGAGGTTGTGTGTGTGTAAATAAGTAAATATATAATGTTGTTATTGTAAATTGGCGAAACGCGGCGAAATGTCAAAATAGCGAAATGGGTACACCTCTGCCTAACCCTTCGGGGATTACAGGCGCGATGTTATGTTATGTTATTGTAAATTCGCCGTTTTCCAGCGAGATGGAAACTTAGCTCGACCGGGTTTTAGGTACTTCAGCTTTTTACATAACGACTTTATGTAGGTAAAACAGATACCCAGGTAAAATGAATATCTCGCCCATTATAATGGAAAAATGATTGCCGTACTTTTTTATGTTCAAACAGACGGACGGTCCAATTACATTTTCACTGTGTAATCATTTTGCTTTAAAAATCCTCTTTTGTTTTACAAAACTAATATTCAGTGTATTACCGTAATAAACCTAGTTTTTGCCCTCGACTTCGTCCACGTGGTTATTTCCAACCGCGTTATGTCTTTGGTTACGTGATTTTATATAGCTATGCTCAGACCAATAAAAAAGGTATTGGTCTGAGACTTTGAGAGCCTATGTCATGAAAGTGGCTATCATTATTTTATTATTTAAAAAAAAATCCGACGTTATTCTAGAGATAACCGCGTTTAAACGAACTAACAAAAAAACTATTATTTATTTATTTAATGCACAATGTACACAACATAAGTAGTTAACACGCTAGGCTTAGAACTAGTGAGTACAAAACCCCGTTAGGGTAGGCGAAGTAGAAGGCGGGTGGTAGGCGAAAGGAGTATGTAAGGATCGAAGTAGGTTTCTGTGGTTTCTGCCTACCCCCATGGGAAACATTATTATTAGTATAGAATTAGTTTACAGTACCTAGAAGTAAAGTAAAAGACACTTTGATAGTTATTTATAAGAAAAATAATTGAATCTAGTTGCCCCTTCCAAAACGTAGTTTCGTATGAAGAAGAATAGGAAAGAAACTCCATATTTACTCTTTTATAGGTACCAAAACCTTTTTTTTTTTTTTTGAGGTGGTAAAAATCATCAAATGACTCCTTCCGCCCTGGGTGGGGCGGGAGGGACTGTCAGACTTTTACTGACTAAAAAACCACCCTGTTCCTTCTGTTGCCCTTTACGTTCCGGGGCCACGGTATCCTGTTAAGACGTCCCGCAACCCCGGCAGACGTCCCGCAACCCCGGCGGGTACCAAAACCTACGGTTGAAATTGCCATCAACTTTTTACGTAAACAGTAAAATGTTTAACTCCAACGTCGATTCCTAGATGGCGCTACTGGTATGAATTTATGTCGGCATTCCAAGTTCTTGGAAATTGACTGATTCGTTTTTAATTGCAGCGAAAGTTGGAATCTTCGTTAATACTGATTGTTTGGCGCTAATGGGACGTCTGCATTAATTTTGCACAATATGGCACGTCATTAGGTGTTATTTGGATTATTTCGGTTTTTTTTTAATTATCTACAGAATTTTACGAAGTAATTTTACTAAGATCTAGACCAGGGTTTTCAACGAGGGGGGGGAGAAACCAGAAAAGGGGGGCGTGGACCATCAATGTAGTTAAGGTTCTTTTTACAGATTACGAGCGTTTACGCTGTACCTACGTACTATACGTATTTCATACAAACATAGTAACATACTTAGTTTAAAGAAAAAGTAAAAAAGAAAAAAGAAAAACTTTTTATTCACTTGAAAATGACGCACATACACATTAAGAATTGTTTTTAACAAAAGCCGAACAAGTACAAATTGGTATTACATAAAAAAGGAAAAACAAATATTGTCTTAAACGGAAATAAGCGCCACTACCGCGCGAAACAGCTGACGTGTGTCACTGTATGAATGGATTTATTCTATGCTTTCTAAGAAGGGCTATAGTTCAGGCTAACGGAATGGTGTCTAAGGAGGTATTACTCAATGTCAATCTGTCATTAGAAAATCGAATAGCTTCTCCACCATCCATCTTTCGTAAGACCCTGGTTGCTCGGTTGCTGCCGGTTAGGTTAGGGCAGTTACTCGTCCTTGTAATGACCCCGAAATAAACGGTGATAGTTCAAACAGATTTGGTAACCTGACCTTAAAGGTGGTCACGCCATATAAGTGTGTTTATAGGTAACATTGGAGAACTAAGTCGGAGCCTAAATCTTTTAGACAAATAAATAAACGAAAATTAAAGTGTCTGTTTGTAATGAAAAAAAACAAACAGCTTTTGCAAAATACATACATACATAAACTCACGCCTTTTTCCCATGGGGGTAGGCAGAAACTACAGAACGCCACCTGCTACGATCCTTACATACTCCTTTCGCCTCATCTACGTTCATACATCTCGTCATACAAGCACGCCGGTTACGAGTACTCCGCACCTGACCTTTCTGAAGGACCTCACCAATAAGGTCAGTGTAGGTCTTCCTAGGGCGACCCCTCCCGGCGTTGCCAATCACTTTTGCAAAATAATACGAGTATTATGAATATTTAAACGGTACTTACAAGAAACAATCAATTTTTTTTGTGTACCTGTCTGTTGTTTCGTCTTAAATTCCGAAACGGCTGAATTTGATGGGACTTTCACTGGCAGATAGCTAATGTTATAAAAAGTAACTGTACCCTTTTATTTGAGAAAACAAATTAAGGTTCGGCGCAAAAAATCCTCTTGGTAACCAACATTGACGCGAACGAAAGTCTCGGGTAATAGCTAGTTATATTATTAATTATAATATTATATACCTATTCGAATAAAAATCAAGGTGAACCTGATTGTAATCAATCTTTAACCTAAAATAATAAATTGAAGTCAAAAATCTTTTCGTCAGCAAAAATATAAAACATTACGACCTAGTACAACATCGCGTTGCCCCTTCTACTTTAATTTTAAAGTATTTCTCGTAGGCGCTCAAAATATTGGCTACATCCCTCTAGCCGCCAGCTCTCGTCATTGGAAGCTAGCCAGACGATCGCGAAAAGTATATAATTTGCTGACTCAACCTAAGGTTTCAACTTGCCTACATTTTGTTCGACAAGTATTTTTTCGGTAAATATCGTAATTTTTTTAAACTGTTGCTTTTATTTTGTTTTTCTTTTAAGAATTTTGTTGGAAACATTATTAAAAAATTTTCTTTAACTGTTTTAAAGCTGCCTTTCTGTTCTATTTTCAAAATTAAACCGCTTTACAGCCTGTACACCTCTACATCATATAAAACAAAGTTGCTTCCCGCTGGCTGTACGCTTAGATCTTTTAAACTACGCAACGGATTTTAATGCGGTTTTCAGCAATAGATAGCGTCATTCAAGAGGAAGGTTTCAGGCGCGGATCCAGTCCTCGAAGAAGGACGTATTCACGTTTACCTGAAATAGGCCAAGTGCTAGGCGGATTATGTATGTACTCAATCACGTATCACAATAACACTTTCGGAATTTAAACTACTAAACCGGTTTTAAAAAAAACTTTACAGCTTGAAAGCATGTTCCTACAGTAATTTTCCCGAGGAAAACAACAATAACGCTCTTATGATAATAGATGGCGCCACGTGTCTTTTGAATCATAGAATTACATTATTATAAAGGATATAGGCTACTTTTTCCGCAACTTATGCAGACGAAGTCGCAGGCAAAATCTAGTTTATCATAATGAGTACCTAAACAAATCTAATCATAAAGCTGAACAGCTATAAGCTGCAGCTTTTATAAACTTATACAACCTTTATTCTATAAACATTTGTTTAGCTCGCCGATTATAACTTAATCCTGAGTTTGGGTGTGTTTTGTATTATAGTCGAGTGCGGGACACAGCGGCGTCAGCAGCCTGGCGATGCGCCAAAAAGGACATTCGTTTCGGATGCTAAATGAAAACGTATGAAAGTTATAATAGGGAATATAGTTGAGCAGTAAAGTTTGGCCTTTTGTGTAATTGGACAAAGGAAATGACAATTTATTTTATTTAAGCTAGCTATTGATGTAGGCTTTATGTTAGAGGGCCTACCTAACGTACCTCGTTTTTTAAGAAAAAACATACCTATTTAAATAATCATCATAACATCAAGCCAGTAATCCTCAAAGGGTTAAGCAGAGTTTAACACCCTATTTTTACCAGGTATGTTTAAGTTCCATGTAATAGGAGACGACTCTTTTGCCATCAACAGGGCACACATCCAGACTCCAAGGCTGCTACTGAGAAATTCCTGATAGAAAAACCCAATAACACTTTGCTCGACCTAGGCTAAATCGAACCCAAGACCTCATGCTCAGTAGTCGCGCAATGCGACCATTGGATCATCGAGGCAGTCTATTCAAATAATTTAGTTACCGACTTAAAATTAAGTTGCTTTTGAGATTTTGGCCTTTAGTATCTATGATTCCTATTAATTTTTCCTTCTGGTCGCAAAATCTCAGCAAGATTCTCAATTTTAGTTTGAAACCTACTTAGGTGTAGTTTGCTGTAGTTGAAACTTTGACAGTTCCTAAGAACTTTTCAATCGTTGATATCTAGCGGAACGGGCCACATTCTGTACAAGTCTTTTCAATGAAATACTTGTATTCGGGCAAACATAACTGTGGTCTGATTTTTGTGTGATTGCCACGTTTTGGTCTTATGGTCGCAAGCGAGACTGTTGAGCGCGGGATCCAGGCTTCGATTCCCAGGTCGGGCAAAAGGTGTCATTGAGTTTTTCCATTAGGAATTTCTCAGTTGGTCAGAAGTTAGTGATGTGTCTCTCTCGTGCCTCAGAAAGCACATAAAGCCGTTGGTCCCGATCTCACCCGGGTGGTTGCCGTTGAACTATGAGAGTGAGGGAAGAGGAAGGGCACCTGTATTGCGCACACACTTGTGCGCTATTATAATATCTTCTACGTATTTAACTTGTCTCCATTGAAAGTCACCGTGACCGGAATTGGTCTTAAAAATATTACTATGGTCTAGAAAGATAAATCTTGAGTCCCAATACTTACGTATTTCATTTTGTACCTGTTCTAAAAGCACCCAATAGTCGATTAGCATACTGTGGTACGTTTTTTAAACATTTGTCTGCAAAGAGGTTCTCTTCCCGACTTTATTGCTTCCAATTTGACCCGCTCTGGCACCTGACACACCTTCTTCAGTCAGTTGGCAACGTTTCAAGTGTTCACAAACGATACTCATCCGTCTTAGCTTAGATCTGCCTCTTTAGTTTTACTAGGTATGTGACGAATACTTGAAAGGATCTGTAGTTATCTGTTTTGGGGCTTCTTTTTTACTGGAATGAAACTTTATAGGTTTAATGACTAGGTTGACATCATCGCGTACTTATGCTTTTTTATGCCAAGTCTCTGAATTCTGAATGTTTGGAAAGAAATACTCTAGGTCATGCAAGGCTTGAGCTAGAGTTATATTAATTACTAAGGCAGCGAACTATTGATAACTCGCATAAAATCCGTTGCGTAGTTTAAAAGATGTAAGCGTACAGACGGCAGGAAGCGACTTTATTTGATACAGGTAACTACTACTACTGCACAATGAAGGCAGCTATTTGGATATTCAGCTAAACAGCAGGATTACTAGGTATTAGGTACTTAGGTTATTATTTATGTTTAGACCAATGGTTGGACAAAGATGTCGTGTGTTAACAGTTTTCGATAAATCTACAGAATCATGTTTCGGATTTCTTCTTTATTAAGCTGACATAAAAAATTCGATATCATATTTTTCCGAACAACACAGGCATTCTTTGAATGTAAATAAAAAACCGGCCGAGTGCGAGTCGGACTCGAACACAAATGATTCCGTACTAACGTACATACCTACTTACAAGAGTCTGAAACGTTTCGCCAACAGTCGATTGGCCCATGAACTGTTGGTCAACATAATCTTTCAACCATGAACTTTTCATCCAAAGCACTTTTCACCCACGAACGTTTCGTCAACATAATTTTTCGCCAGTGAATGTTTCACCAACAGAATGTTTCGACCATTCACTTTTCATCCAAACCACGTTTGGCCCATGCACTGTTCTCCAACAGAACGGTACGTCAGTGATTGTTTAACCAACAGATTTTTTTTTTGCCCCCATGAACTTGTTTGAAAAGTTATATTTCAACGTTTTCACTCCTTCCCGAATACTTACTTGTCTACCTATTACGATATGAGACATGCAGCCCAGTGACAGACGGATGGACAACATTACAGAGCTTTAGTAATAGAGTAACGTTCTCACGCTTTGTGTACGAAAACTATTTTTTTGTGGAAATCGTCCGCCTTCCTCCGTCTCCAGGAAGGCGAAGGGGTATGTCGGACTCCTACCTCGCGAGAACAGTATACCGGAGCCCCGGAACGCAAAAGACAATAGAAGGAACAGGGTGGTTTTTTAGTCAGTAAAAGTCTGATAGTCCCTTCCGCCCTACACAGGGCGGAAGGACTTATTTGATGATTTTTACCAACCCAAAAAAGGGCCTCTGACATGGTTTGAATGGGACAGTAATATAGACTAGTATAAGTCCAGGTTTCCTCACGGTGTTTTCCTTCACGGATGTCAATGATGTCCAAGATAAACTTTATAAAGTACATAGGTATGAATTGAAATACAGAATACGAAACCCTAACAAACAAGTCTTTGTACATATCTATGAAATCTTTACGCATGACTTCCAACAGCCTCTCCATATTTATATTATTTTTATGAAAGAAATAAATTCATGTTTCATTTATCGAGAAAACAGGTTCGTTCGAATAATATGTGCGTCCTTGTGTCCCTTGTGCCTAAACAAATAGACAAGTTCTGATGGTAAGTAAATACATATGTATTGTCAAAATACAACATGCCATTGTGCCTTAGGATTTCGTGTATTGTTTTGGGGTTTATGTATATGACTGCCTCGTTGGTCTAGTAATCACAAAGTATGACTACTGAGCGTGAGGTTTTGGGTTCGTTTCCCAGTTCTGGCAAAGTGTTATTGAGTTTTTGTCACGAATTTCACAGTAGAATCCAAGGAGTCTGAATTTCTGTTCAGTTTATCGCAATAGGATCGCCTCTTATTACATTGAACTTAAATATAACTGGCGAAAAGTAGGTGTATAAACGGGTACACCTCTGCCTAACTCCTAGGGGATTACAGGCGTAATGTTGGATGTAAAAGAACTCCAAAATAGCAATAATGTCAATAAATTTTGGCGTACGCACTAAAACTACCTACTACTTATGTTATTGGACCAAAACTACAACTAATGTAATGGACTGAATGAACTAATTTAAAAGTAATAAAAAATAATGGACAGCGGCCTCTAAGATACATATACATAGTAGTCGTCACTAATCTACAAAGTGATCCTACTGTTACACCCACGAAGTGTTCTATTTTAGGCAACGTATGGAGCAGGTCAATTTTTCGTTCAGACATTTTTTCTGCCTCATTTTAGTTGTAAAAATACTGCCAAAATAAATGTTTAAGTGTCTGTTTGTAATTTCAAAATAACAGCTTTTTACTAAGAGCTGATTTTTCAATAGTCACATAATTTTTATCCAAACAATAAATGTAACATACTTTTTGTACAAAAACTGTCAAACCGCCATATTTATTCCTCTGTTAAGAGTTATCTGACAATTGCAAAATAAGCCTTATGTATGAACAATAAATTAATTGTATAGCTTTCTGCCAGGAATCAATCAAAATATATCTAATGTTTCTAATCTTACTACACATTTATAATGCGAAAAGATGGGTGCAAAGCTTGGATGTTTTTATTAATCAAACACGCTAAAACGGCTGATTGAATCTAGACGAAATTTGACTATGAGGTAGATATAATCTGGAATAGCACATAGGCTATTTTATATCCTAGAAAAATGTACAGTTCCTGTGAAAAGATATATCTACTTTGTCGCGGACAAAGTCGCGGGCAGAAGCTTGTATGTAGCTAAGGCAAAGTCAAATTTATTTCAATCAGGCCATTTTATTTAACTTTTGAACGTCATAATACAAGAAAAAATAAATAAATTGAATCTTGTTGCTGTTGACAAATAATGTTTTCTCTAAAACATACACGATAAAATTAGTTTTCGAGTAAACTCCGCAATTTCTAAAAACAAATACGTGTAGCTCGCATGGTTTTCGTTTGATATCTGAAACGAAATAAACTCGTTCAAGTTTGCCACAGTTCAAATATCTACCTTTTATATTGTAGCTCGAACCACCGGGGATTGTGACGCTTTATTTTATACTGTGTAGATTCTCAATTTTACTGTGGTGGTTTTAAATCGGCGAAGCGAGGATGAGCGAGCATTGTGTATAAACTTGTGTATCCATTTTAAAAAGTAATAAAACCTTTATTTATGTAATAATATAGTTCAATGTTGTACGAAGATTGTTTCAAAGAATATTGTTTACCAGGATTTTGTAAAAATGTAAGTAATTGATAAGAGTCTCCGTAGAGTGTCTCGGTTTTGGAACGTGCAACTAGCTTTATCTTTCTGACTAAATGATGTACTCCTTGACAGTTCAAAAATGCCTGTAAATGATCTAATTTAAATATGGATGATTTTACTTTGACTTTCAATTCTCGCCTCGCACATCCTTGCGCATTCAGACCTTACACACTAAAGATTAGTGAGATATGAATTGAAATAATTGTTTGTACAATATTGAACTATATTTCTGCATAGATAGAGTATTTATTACAATTTAATTTATCGCTTATTCTATTCATTTTTCGCCTCGCCGCGCCGATGTAAAACCACCTTTACTCGTACTGTGTGGCGTAAAATCTGAAAGACTTTACTCCATGTTTTTACAAAGAGTTGAACGTTATAAGGTATAGTATTTACAGTGTACAGTTATTTATTACCAACCAGCATTGTTTTCAGTTTTAAAGGTCAGGAAGCCGGGGAAATTACTGACACGTATGCGACTTTCAACTTGCTCCGACCCTTAGATCAGCAAGGCCGTATCGGCAATATCTCATGCTATGCAGGTGTCCTTAGGCACCTGCCGGAAAATGGTGTCAGTGTTGCTACCCTTAAAAAAAATGTTGTTTTTTTTTATACTACCAATCAATTGACATCATTCATTCATCACGTTGATTGATTAGTAATAAAAGTGCCTTATGACCTAATTGAAATAAATGATTTGACTTTGTATTGGACATACTTGTTACGAGCTGTCAAAACACGATTTTGTATGGTAGGTACTATTGAACTGTTGTCATCTTTTTGCCAACTCAATTGACTTACTATTTATTGATTTCAAAGAATCTAACTAAACTAAAAATCTTATTTTACTGTGAGAATTATTCGGGTTTTCAGGGATAAAATAAAGTGGTTCTTTAGAGAAGCTATGTTTTGGAATTATTGATTAATAGTGTCAACTAACCAATTCGGATTTGTACGATATATTGATGAAATAATTTGTTGATAATAAGGACGACAGTGTGTCAGGCAAATCATTGTGGCATCTTATGCAGTTGTAATAGAAGCAATTTTACAACAAAAAGGTGTAGTCTAATGTGCTGGAGACTGTACAGTTACGAGCAAAAACAAGTATACACTTAGCAACATTACGAATCTGTTTTCTTCGAATATATTTATTGAAATGCCATGTTTTTCGAAATATAGTTCTATGAAATAGGTCTTTTATCAAAGTTAAAACCATTATTTTATAAGAAAATCTCTTTTGAATTTTGCTAAGTGTATACTTGTTTTTGCTCGTGACTGTACACACTTTGTATCAAAGCAGTACATAATCACAAAATAATATACATTATGTCTTGAACAGTATCGTAAACTTTTATCTGCATCCTAAGTAGGGCTACCATCACCTAAATGGTCGAAACCGGACAAAAACTACAAAATCTCCGGACATTAGGATGAAATTGAGATTTTTCTTTGACGAAAACCATTTTTACAAAATAAAAATAAAATGGTTTAAATTTTTTTATTTTATTTACCGCTTATCTTAAAAGCTTATCTTTTAGTATGTCAGGATCGTAGCAGGTGGCGTTCTGCGGTTTCTGTCTACCTCCATGGGAAAAAGGCGTGAGTTTATGTTGTATATCTTTCAATCAATCGAGATTCTCCTGATACTCTGTCCGGGTTTCAACAGGACAGTTTTTGAAAACCTCTTCCGGAAGACCCTCAAACGCCCTCTAGACTAGGACAAATCCGAAGAATCTCTGACGGATAGTAGCCCTAATCTTAAGGAATATTTAACAGGCATCCCACCTGAGTTGCTTTATAAAAACAACAACATAAATTTCAGTATTGGAGGGTTAGGTTAATACAGTTTTATAAGCGCTTTTGTCATAAAAATGAGTGGCAAAGTGTTTTTGTGTCTAAGATACCCCATCTTTCTGCCACGAGGACCCTTTTATCGTCTATTTTTGTTGATCAAAATATGATATTTTATCCTGATTGTTTTTATTTACATCCAGGTAAGAAGTAATTTGGACTTTAACGTCTTAAATATTTGGCCAAACTATCTTTCTATACTAATATTATAAATGCAAAAGTATCTCTTTCACGAAACCACTGAGCCAATTTTGATGAAAGGACATAGGCTATAGTTTATTCGCGACTTCGTCTACGTCCGTGATAACGAACATTAACGAAGTCGCGGACTAAAGTTAGTAAATAAATAAAAAAAATATATGAAAAAAAGATTATCTCAAAGACACAAAATTTCGTTAACTAACTTTACCTAAAATCAGAGAAACTTGTCGTTTGATGTTAATTTTTCATTCGACCACAGAGTAAAAACCGTAAAGAAAAAAACCGTAACTCCAAAAAAAAGTTACTTTATCTCTCCGTTTCCTTTCAAAGAGTTTTTAAAGAACAGTGACACAGTGAGACGGATAATGATAAGCAGTTACTTGAAACTTGGCATTTTCCTAGCAGTTCAGCAACTATCCTCGGAGTTAGAAGCTTCAATTAAAACACTTGAGAGTTGAGTTGTAGTATCTGAATTATCTTTTCTTTTAAACTTGGAAAAGTTTATTTTATTATTTATTTTCAGTAAAAGTTTAGGCTTTCTGGGAGTTTTATCTTTTTTATATTAATGAAGTGAAGACCGTCGACTTTTTTTACAAGATGTATTACTTATTTCACAAACTTCTGCTTTATTTCGTCTTTGTTCAGTCGAAGTCGTTGGTTCTTGCTTCCTATGGGTCGTAGAGTGATGTTAAATGACCTATACTTTACTCATGATTCTAGCTACTGTACCTATACGAAAAACCCAATACCAATCCAAGTGGCAGTTCTAGAGATTAGTGCGTTTAAACAAACAAGCAAAAAAAAAACACTTCAGCTTTATAACGTAGTTAGTATGAACTAAGTTTGAACTACAAGGATATAGGCTACTTTTTTTTCCGCGACTATGTCTGCGGCCGCGATTTTCCCGGACTAAGTCGGCGGGCAAAAGCTAGTCAAACATAAATCTACTGATTTAGGTGCTTACATAGGTAAATTAGGCAATTTTTAAAAATAGGTTTAAGTATATATTTAATCTGGCGAATACAAATATCTAAAGAAGAGTACATTAAGCTCCAAAATTTGTATACCTATAAAATTCGATAAAATTTTCAAACAATTTTATTTCAATAAGTAAACTTCCGATTAACAGAACATTTACAAACAATCATACTCAGTTATTTAAGTCTAATTTCGAGTGTATAGTAGTCCTCTCTTACATTAATAAACACTGAAAACAAGGAAGCGACTCATAATAATACAACTTAATAGTGCTAAACCCAAAACATTAAATAAATGTAATTCGCTAAAACTGGCAACACGAGAATACAAACGGTTTGTTGCGTACTAAGGAGTAATGAACGGATTTTATCGGAATTTTACGGTTATCGCAACGTTATTGCTTGTTTGCTTGCCGTTCGGCCGGGGTCGAATGAATTGTCACGATTGGCGGATAAAGTTTAAATTAGGAAGGATTTTCGGCCATGTTTGTTTTACTGGGCTGTTGGGTTTTGTTTTTTATTATTTTTGTCCTGTCCTAACCTAATATTTTAAGCTTGTCGCATGTTCGAAATATCAATAATTTTTTTCTAGTTTTACATATCTTTATTTGTAAGTATGTTTTACAATTCAAATTTTAAAAGAATTTAAAACAATTAATGTTTATTATTTTATAATACTTACGGCCTTATTAAAAAACATCTTGCATTTCCTTAGTTATTATCTTAATATGTATATTTTCTCATGACATAACAAAAAAACTTTTCGAGTATGAAGCTGACATACCTACACAAGTAGTTGGCCTAGTTTAGCTAAAACCCATGGGATACTTAAAAACTCAGTAGCACACACGATCCCAAAACGGACGCACCTTGCGTACCCTACTTTCATGTCAAATTATTTAAATCTAGAACATTCAACCGAGCAGTATTAAGATATGTCCACACCAGCGCGCTTTAAAACTATTTATTTATTTAAACTTTATGCAACAAAAGTACTTTTTTTTTTTTTTTTTTTTGAGGTGGTTAAAATCGTCAAATGACTCCTTCCGCTCTGGTTGGGACGGAAGGGACTGTCAGACGTTTACTGACTAAAAAACCACCCTGTTCCTTCTGTTGCCCTTTACGTTCCGGGGCCACGGTATCCTGTTAAGACGTCCCGCAACCCCGGCAGGCGTTGGCCCCGTTGGGGGCCCCGTACCTGTGCTGACAGCTCTTTGAGGCGCGCGCGAACAGAACGCGCCGTCGACCCGGGCTTGGTCCTTGATCGGACGGCGAGCTACCCATTACTCGCCGTCCGCAAGCCCGCGCCTACGGTGGCCGGATGTCGCCTCACGACGTCCGACGCCCTGGGCGTCTCCCACGGCGGCTGGGGCGTGAGGTGGTTCTCTCCCTCACGCGGCCCGCCTCCTCCTTCGCTAGCATTACAGCTTCGCAGAAGGAGGTGACTGCATCCCATTCCCTCTCGCCCCGGAGCATGGCCTGAACCAGATCCGGACGCGAGAGGTCGCCGCCGCCTATCGCCTCCGTGAGGACACGGCGGTGCTCTGCCCAAGCGGGGCAGTCCTGCACCGTATGCTCCACCGTGTCCTCCGGGCGATCCACACAGTGGTGACACCCGGGCGTTTCCTCCCGCCCTATCCGACACAGGAACCTCCCGAAACAACCGTGTCCGGTGAGGACCTGCGTCAGGCGGTAGGTGAGGACGCCGTAGCGCCTCTCCAGCCACTCCTCAAAGAGGGGTCTTACCGCCGCGATTGCGGCGTGCCCGCAACAAAAGTACTAAGGCGGACTTAATGGCTTAAGCATTCTCTAACAGTCAATCAAAGGATCTTGCACCTTCAACTTTCCCTTCATATCGCATCAAGCGCATGTAATATTGACTGCCTTATGACGCATGCAGCTTATCGTATACACCTGTGCTCTCAGTCAGTATTTGATCGGCGGATATTTAGTATTTATTTCAAGGAAAACTCGCAAGAAAAGCATAATTTCTTTTTTTCACTCAAAGAAATCAACACGTTATTTCTTTTTGTGATATTTGTGTAATGTTTGAGCTTGTGGTTCCACAATACTTCATAATTATGTTCGATAATCTTCGATAAAATCCAATGTTTTTACTTTATCGTTATTTAGCCATGTACAGCGCACTGGTGTGGACATACCATTAAGCCAAAACTAGCCTACCTACCTATTACATAACATCCATTTTTCTTTACAACACCACCTATTTATCACCATTCTAAATCTACGAAGAAAGGTGTAAGTATAGCTAGGTAGCACCATACAGGAGGGGTGCCGGCATGGCGTCATCGATCAGCTGGCGACCTTGCGGGGTCGACGCCCTCTGAACTGGGTCGTAGGGTAGAGGGTAGTAAAGGGCACGGACGTAATGAACCAACCTTTACTTTGGTGAAGGAAGTGCAAGGAGACTTGTTTTGAAACGGCCTCTTAAAAGGTGGGGGAGTATTGGGTGTTAAACGTTTTCAATCAATTGATATACTTTTTATGAGCTGTTAAAAGGCGATTTTTCCATAGATTTTGTAAGGTAAAAAATGTGACGTCACTCAATTGAAGTCACAAGTTTTACAGCTAACTGAAAATTATCGGGTTTTCAAGGCTAAGTGTTTTCGTTTCAATTATTGGTTAATGATGTCCAATACCTAATTAATTATAAATGTTTAAGACTGGCTTAAAAAAAAGAATGTTATTTATTAAGGCTGTAACCTTTTTTGTAATCGATGAACTGTTTATTATCCACACTCCAAATGTACCTTCATGTAAATGTTTTCTTTGACATTGATTGTCACTGAGTGCAGATTTATATAATAATAGTACTCTATGGTGCAGATTAGGACTAGATTTTATTTTCCGTACAAAAATGCAGTAGATATCAATAAAACGTCAAAATGCATGGGATTACAGCTTTTTTCAATAAGCAATGCAATCTACGATAAGACGTTTTATAATTTTGAATTTACGCCTCAATAATTGCAAAAGCTCATTGATGGTGAAAGTATTCGAAACGAATTGATTTTTCAATTGGAAATCAGGCTATTGTATAGAATTTTGGTAAAATATGAATACGAATAGAATTTACGCATCCATTGATGTGGAAAAAAGCCTCAAAGTAAATAAATACAGGTAAGTAAAATTGATGTGTTTGTTTATAATGTAAACTATAATGTAATTTTTGCTCTCTGTCGGTTTTCTGTCTATCTATTTGTATCTGCTAATCTTCGAAACGGCTGGACTGATTTTGACGGAAGTGTCACTGGCAGATAGGTAATGTTATAAGTAGTAACTTAGGCTACTTTTATTTTTAAATATAACTAGGGATCCGCGCGAAAAAAATACAATCCAGCACATAACTGTCATTCACGTGCACGAAGTCGCAGACAGAAACTAGTCAATAATATGTGCGACATTTCAAAATCCATAGAATCTACGTCACTTTCTCCGCTCAGTCTGAAAGATAATAAAAATAACAATTGTTTATTAGATAGTAGTTTTTTTTTATAGAAGATAATTTCCTTTTTTTATCTCCTTAAGAATATATACATTTAGTAATTTGTGATTAATTTTCTATAAAAGGAAACATAATCCATAATATTTTAACTTATGGACTCCACATTAAGTCAAGCCTGGATTTTATTTTCGAAGATATTTTCGTCTTCTATCACCAACCTGTACAACAATGAATTGATGTCTTTTGTTTCATCCCTCATCCCCCCTCTCCTCCCACCATGACGGCTGACCTTTACGGATAATAGATAACACGTGGCCCTTTGTCAAGGTGTCGGCTTACAGATTTGCTGGACCTTGGCTCATTAAAGAGAAAAGTGATCGGAAAAAGCTTTCTATTTAATGTGTTACACGTTGAAGTGTTTTTATGTAACAAGTAGGTACTGAAACTTTGTGTCTTTTATATAGGGTTATTTTTAAAACACCAGAAACCTGAAAAGGAGTTCTTGTACTCATTATTATGAACAATTATTTCTATGGGATCATTTTCTATGGGTCTTCATATACAATTTTTTGCACCTGCTTTGTTTATCTCTTCACCACCTTTGGTTGACTGGTAGAGAATGCCTAAGGCATTAAGTCCGCCTTTGTACTTTATTTGTTGCATAAAGTTTAAATAAATAAATAAATATTATTTATATTACAAATTAGGAATTGATGGCATCCTTTGGGTATAAATCTCTAAAAAAATACCCCTATTCTCAAGTCTATCTTTAACACCTGCAAGATACTCTCAGTATCATATTGAAACGAGAAAAATCTTTAAAGCGAGTAGATATTGACAACACACGTCCGTAAGTGAAGTGAGTCATATCACAACAATGTACGCCGAGCTACTACTCCATTACTCGCGAGTAATGGTCTGGAATTGCACTCAAAGCTATCACAGGTGGAGTTTATAGACTGTATGGGATTTGAAATATTGCTTTTGATAGTTTTAAAGTTTAGTAGGCTGTTAAAAGACTATTTTTGTCTTTATTTTAATGTACCTAAGCTATATTGTCGTCTTCATTACGGCACACAACATTTCGTACAGGCTATGTATTTATCTATCTAAATATATATATATAAAAGCGAAAGGTCAAACATTCACGAAATATCGAGAACCGCTTGACGTATGTTTGTAGTAGACGTCCTGTAGACGCTTAGAACGAATTTTACAAAATTCGCCACTTAAGAGGATGAAACGAGGTTCGACATTTACTCGAGCGAAGCCGCTTGCATAAGATAGTGATTGATAACATTATTGCAATCATCATTTCATAAGTTCCGTGATTGGCGTTAATTTAAATCATTTATGGATTGATCATTTTCCTTTCATTTATCGCACGCAAAGTTTTCCACGACATTAGAATATGCCTACACAAAATTCCGACAGTAACCGTCGGGCAGTAGCCCACCACACACACACGACACCCGCCTGGACGGAGGATCCTCACTTTTCAAGAAAAGACGAGGAACTTTTCACCCTATTCTTCATTCCCGGAAAAACAACGGAGGCGTAACAAAAGTTTCAGGAAGCAAGATGTAATAAATAATATTGTAATATGTTTGCCTGTGTTTACTTAGCAATATTTCTCAGAACATTCGGAGCTCTCGTCAGGTCTCCTGTGACGTCACATCAAGTATTAAAGAGTTTCCTTTACATACTCCGCTTTGTGCACTTTTCTAGTTTATTTTATGGATCTGAAAGTACTAGGGATTTATAAATGATGAGATTGTGTATTATAGGTAGGCTTTCAAAAGTGTTGAACTTGTGAACACATCATTTTCTGTGAACTAGGCCTGATAATTTATTGTCAAAGCCCTCTTCTCATACAGAGAAGGCACGATTTTCTAACGATGTTTTTCTTTCATCAAATTTTAGCAGAAAGCTCATATAAAAATGTAAAAAGCCACAACCACGCTAGACCATCACGAGAAATATGGATAAATGCAACTTTTTTGTTGCACTGGAAACAGCCCATAGACAATCACTTACATACATCTACAATACCAGAGACATTGCAGGTATGTTGCTAACCCAGAGACAAAGTCATACACATAAAATTATTTCAAATTGAGAACACAAGAACGTTGCTAAGCGGCATAAATAGGTAGAACATTAAAATCATTATTAGACTGTCTCGTTGATCTAGTGCTCGCAAAGCGCGACCGCTGAGCATGAGGTCTTGGGTTCGACTCCCAGGTCGGGCAAAGTGTTATTGGGTTTTCCCATCAGGAATTTCTCAGTAGCAGCCTCTGAATCTGGATTTGTACCCAGTTGATGGCAATAGGCTCGCCCACAATTACATATCTGGCCAAATGTGGCTATACTATTGAGAACACCTCTGCCTAACCCTTCGGGGATTACAGGCGTGATGTTATGTTATTATAATTCATAATAATTTTACGTAACACTTAATTGTGTACATTGAATTTCTGCTTCAAATTATAATAAGGTCACATTATGAGTGTTATGACGTCAAAGTTGAGCTCATAATAAACTCGTCGGCCATACTTGAGTGTTGTACTTTCAGATATTTGCCTAATAACGCGTTGTCGGGAGTTGGATGTTGGTATGCTCATAATTTACAGGAGCTTTTTAGAGTAGGTACCTACTTTAGAACGATAGCTACTATGTAGGTACTATGGTTATTAAGAGAATTTGCTGGTGACCATTTTTAAACCCCGACGCAAAAACGACGTGATGTTATAAGTTTGTCGTGTCTGTGTGTCTGTGACATCGTAGCTCCCGAACGGATGAACATAATACGATTTTGTTTTTTTTTCTCTATCCAAACGTATTGTTGATTATAATTTTGGATTTCAAGCCTAGAGCAAAAATATTTTAACCTGATATAAATATCAGTCGTAGGCGTGGCGGATTGTTTCTGTTTTTGAATAAACTGATTTTGATTATTTATTTACATAACATAACATCACACCTGTAATCCCCGAAGGGTTAGGCAGAGGTGTACCTACCAGTACATCCACATTTCGCCAGTTATGTTTAAGTCCCATATAATAGGGGGCGAGCATATTGCCATCAATTGGGCACAAATCGAGACTCCGAGGCTGCTACTGATAAATATACCTTAATTTTTTATCTTTATGTCTTCAATTTCATTATTCTCTACATTCACAAATAGGTAGATAGAACAGAACTAATCTCATTTCATATAGTTAGGTACACAAATAACTTAAGCCTTCTGCATCATTTATAATTTGCACAATAAACTACAAATTACAAACACACAGTAAGTCGTGTCTTATTTCTATGATTTACGACCAAGACCTCAGTTTATTTCATTTTGCGCAGGACCTTTCTCTTTCAAGTTGTAATGGCCAGCTGTTGACAACATTTTGTTGTTCGGAAAAAATATATAACCT
Source organism: Hoplodrina ambigua (assembly GCA_949774945.1). Lineage (NCBI taxonomy): Eukaryota > Metazoa > Arthropoda > Insecta > Lepidoptera > Noctuidae > Hoplodrina > Hoplodrina ambigua. The sequence continues at coordinate 13,098,141 of OX458979.1, forward strand.
TAATATTGTACTGACTAACTTTTGAAATGTTCTTTAGCGTGAATTGAAAAGATCTCGCAGAAATTGTCAAGTATTTCGACCTTTAAGAGCGTTTACGTCTTACGGAATTTCATACAAATTTCGTAGTCCTTATTTTTCAAAATGAATTAACCGATTTTAATGAAACTTTCTACATATTTGCAGGATACATATGTCTAAAAAGTTAGTTGAGAATATTTTCGAATGTCTTGATAATTGGAAATTTGATTATTTGTTTACATAACTACCTCGTTGACTGCCTCGTTGGTCTAGTGGTTGCAAGCGCGACTGCTGTGCGTGAGGTCTTGGGTTCGATTCCTAGGTCGGGCAAAGTGTTATTGGGTTTTTCCATCAGGAATTTCTCGGTAGCAGCCTCAGTCTGGATTTGTGCCCAGTTGATGGCAATAGGCTCGTCCTCGTTACATCGTCCTCGTTACATGGGACTAAAAATATAACTGGCGAAATGTGGGTGTACTGATGGGTACGCCTCTGCCTAACCCTTTGGGGATTACAGGCGTAATGTTATGTTATGTTATAGTTGGAAATCTCTGTTTCTATGGAAGAAATAAATTTGGCCGAATTTAGCTGTTACACAATTTTTAGATCTATGTATCCTGCGTGCGTATGTATCCTGATCTGCGTAGGAAGTTTTATTAAAATCGGTTTATTCTAAGCACTTGACAGTTTGTATGAAACGTACGTCGTCTTCAGTACAACTTTTATTGGTTCAATTGCTACAAAACAAGTTTGTTTCGTTTTTATTCGTGCATAAAAACACAATGTTATGGAAGAGGACTATTAACCGCTAGTAATTGAAGAGTTTACATTTGTTGAACTTCTTATCTTACGATGTCGTGTCTGCTTCTTCTATGAGCATCCTATCTTGTGTTTTAGAACAACGAAATAGACGAAATTATTGAAGACGTTAGTCATGTGATCGTAATTTTCCGGTCAAGGCATGAAGGTAATTTTTTTTTGGAAACCCTACATTGCTTTAGGGCGATAGTGCGCAAGAGAGTGGCTTCCCTGATGTATCGTGTGCGTGGCAGCCCCAGCAGCCTTCTGAACACCATAATAGACAGCGTGGAGTGTCCTATAGTGCGGCACTGGAATAAGGTACACAGCTCAGGGTGTGTCCTTTTTAATGTAAGGTAGTTATAAGTTGTTAACATAGTTTTAAGTCGTACTAACAATTTTATATGGAATTATGTTCTGAAATAAATGAAATAATAATATTAACATCACGCCTGTAATCCCCGAAGGATTAGGCAAAGGTGTACCCCACACACACACAACCACATTTCGCCTGTTATGTTACATCTCATGCAATAGGAGGCGAGCCTATTGCCATTTTTTTGAAAAGTCACCCATGCGAATTCGGGGCCGTTCGCTAGTATATGACAAAAGTGCGGTTCACTGTACTCCTTGCAAATTACTATTACATTTACCAACTTTAATAATTAAGTTCGCTTTAAAAAGAATTGGCTACAACATCATCTTTTGACTTTGACTTTAACTACAGACCTGTTTCGGTTTTGCCGGTTTTCAGCAAGGTGTTTGAAAAAGTGATGCTCAATCAAATGCTCAATCATTTTAACTGTAACAAGATCCTACACGATCAACAATATGGTTTCACCAGAGGACGTTGTACTACTGACGCCGGTGTTACTTTAATTAAGCACATCTTTAATGCATGGGAGGACTCACAGGATGCTGTTGGCATTTTCTGCGACCTCTCGAAAGCGTTCGATTGTGTGAATCACGAAACACTGCTCCTAAAGCTTGAGCATTACGGTCTCGGTGATCTAGCACTTAACTTAGTAAAATCGTATTTGAATGATAGACTACAGCAAGTTCAAATAAACGGTGTAAATTCATCAAGCTTAAAAGTAAAGATGGGCGTTCCGCAGGGTTCAATATTGGGTCCGTTCCTCTTTTTAGTATATATAAACGATTTACCTCATTTACTAGAAAACCAACCACAAATGGTGTTATTTGCTGATGATACTTCACTCATTTTTAGAGTAAATAGACAAGCACAGCACCTTGACGACGTAAATAACGCTATGCTTAAGGTTCACAATTGGTTTACTGTTAATAATTTAGTGTTAAATGAGAAAAAAACGAAATGTATAAGATTCTCTTTACCTAATGTTAGAGGGAGTAAATGTAACGTTATATTGAACAAGGACATGCTAGAATTCGTTGAGAAGACAGTTTTTCTAGGGATTACGCTCGATTCAAAGCTGCAGTGGAGTCCCCACTTAACATCTCTTGCAGGGCGGTTAAGTTCAGCCGCTTACGCTGTCAGAAAAATTAGACAATTAACAGACGTGGATACCGCGAGACTAGTCTATTTTAGTTATTTTCATAGCATCATGTCTTACGGTATTTTGCTTTGGGGACGAGCTGCAGATATAAATTCTATCTTTGTTCTGCAAAAGAGGGCTGTCAGAGCCATCTATAATCTTGGCAGACGCGAGTCTCTAAGAGAATTGTTTAAAAAAATTAACATCATGACGGTACCTTGTCAATATATATATGAAAACATTATGCATGTTCGAAAAAATCTTCATCTTTTTAAGAAAATTAGTGATAGACATGATTTTAATACTAGAAATAGGAACAAATTAGATCAACCAAGTTTCAGATTGTCGAAAGTAAGCACTTCTTTTATGGGGTACTGTGTAAAATGCTATAATAAAATACCAGTCGATATTCTCCAACTAAATGAGAGAAAATTTAAGACATGCATAAAACGCACACTATGTAATCAAGCATATTATAAGTTAGATGATTATATCACGGACAAAAATGCTTGGCTAAATGCTAGTCCTGCTCCACAGCCACTCGGGCTCACTAAATAGGATTGTTTTTTAAGAGAATGATGTTTCTTACCCTTTTTTTATGTCGACCTGAATAACTTTTACTGTTATCAGTACGATTACTTTTTATTTTATTTTTACATATCACAGTCATCCAACGAATAAGTACACTGAAAGTGTTAGTATTATATAATTTAATATCATTTATTTCAATTTTGTAAATGTGAGTACCATGGAGCATTTTTTATTTATTAAGTTACGATGTGTTTTGACTTAATAAGCATGGCAGTTGAGAGCTTGTCATGCTCACTCAAATATCTCGCTGATGGTGGCGCGTGTGTTGGATCATTTGGCTCCCTCCATAATGGTTGAGCTAGGTGGTGCTGATCCATGCGTCATGCTCGTGAACGAGTGCTGTCAGTTGGGATTGGTCATCTCTTAACTGCTATTGCTTTAATTTCTTTATATTTTTTTTACTACTATTTTATATTCATCTTCATTGTGATCACATATAGAATCTACAAGAATAATGTAACCAAGATTTTGTAATAATCTAATTTAAAAGAGTGCCGTGGAGTTTCTTGCTCGTTCTTCTCCATAGAGGCCTACCTCCGTTTTGGAACGAGCAACTAGCTTCAACTTTCGGACTAACTGACCGACTCTTTGACAATTCAAAAGTGCCTGTAAATGGTCTAATTGAAATAAATGTTTTGACTTTGACTTTGACTTTGAACTTTGACTTTGTCTTTGACTTGTCACCGACTGAAAAATTTCCTCTAAACATCTAATAGAAGTTTAATTATCGCTAACCGAGGATTTACTTTTATTCCATCACTAGTTGCTACCCGAATTGTACTATATATAGCTTGCGGGGCGAGAAACAATCAATATCATATTTGTGTTCGTTATTACTCTCTGTTTATCTTAACTGTGTGCGTGCGTTCTGTGTGCTGTGTGTGTGTGTGTGCTGTGTGTGTGTGTGTGTGCTGTGTGTGTGCTACATCATAACTGTGTGCGAAACAATGTAGATAGAACAACCGATTATATCACGGAAAATACATAAATTAACTGCCTCGTTAGTCTAATGGTCGCAAAGCGTGACTGCTGAGCATGAGGTCTTGGGTTTGATTCTCAGGTCGGGTAAAGTGTTATTAAGGTTTTCCATCAGAACTTTCTCAGTAGCAGCCTCGGAGTCATCCTCTACTACATGAGACTTAAACATAACTGGCAAAATGTGGGTGTGTTGATGTGTACACCTCTGCGTAACCCTTTTTTAATTACAGGCGTGATGTTATGTATTATACGTATTATAGATGAAGTTATTGTATTTTTAGTCCTCTAGGTTCGATCAATTACATGGAACTAAAACATAACTGGCGAAATGTGGGTGTACGAATGGGTACACCTATCAAAGCTGAAGACCGTGCAAAGTGGAGAAGACTAAGCAGGAAAGCGGACCCTGGGTTCTCCCGCGCTAGGCGGGACGAGCAACCGGGAGACACGCTAGGTTGATGATGATGATGATTAAAGAAAGAAAGGAAAAACTAAAAATCAATAAAAACATATAAAATTTTGTTTACAAAAGCTCAAGCCAAAAAAAAAGAATCATCCAAATCGATTCATAATTGGCGGAGTAATCGTAGAACAAATATACAAAAAAAAAGGAAAAAAAAAAACATCGCGTCGAATTGAGAACCTCCTCCTTTTTGAAGTCGGTTGAAAACAACCTCTGCCTTACCTTTCGGGGATTACAGGCGTGATTATTGACATAACAAACTAACACTTCAATTTCATTTATATGTATAGACCTATACTGTTTGTTAAAACTCTTTTTAACCCTCTCTTGAAACAGAAAATAAACTCAATATGAGTTTTAACAAAAGCGATATTAAAAGGTGTTAAATATTTTAACAAGTTAAAGTAGTTCGGGTTTGTTAAGCATCTCAAGTTAACTGCGGACTTTATATTCAGGAAGAGAATTGATACTGTAAAGAGTTTAAAGTATGTTTGATCTGCAACTTTGTAATTTGATTGGGAGAGAGGGAGAAAGAAAGAGTTTTATTTGTTTAGATAAGTGTCTTTCGTGAGTTCTTAGATGCAAGGTCAAAGTTCATTTAAAAGCACTTTTGAACGTATGTCATTTACGAGAGAAAAAAATATCATTGGGCAAGAAACTTCCATACTTATAAATACTTTATGTTTGACACACAAAGTATTTAGGCAATATGTAAACAAATATCATAATTATATAATGTAACTAGATTACTGCCTCGTTGGTCTAGTGGTCGCAAGCGCGACTGCTGTGCATGAGGTCTTGGGTTCGATTCCCAGGTCGGGTAAAGTGTTATTGGGTTTTTCCATCAGGAATTTCTCAGAAGCAGCCTCGGAGTCTGGATTTGTGCCCGGGTTGATGGCAATAGGCTCGCCCCCTATTACATGGGACTAAAAACATAACTGGCGAAATGTGGGAGTACTAATGGGTACACCTCTGCCTAACTCTTCGGGGATTACAGGCGTGATGTTATGTAACTAGATGACATTAACGACGTCGTTTGATCCAACCGTTTTGATGATTAGCCGGAATATACAGACTAATAGACAAAATTAAAAAAAAATCGGCCTTTTTTAACTACCATTTAAACATTCACATGCATATTGTAAAAACTTGTGTTTTTTAACATTACAAAAAGATACATTTTATTTTTCAGTGCAGTCTCTTTACTTATTGTTTATTGTCAATAATTTGGTAACAGAAGTTACCTAACTTTACAAATCTAAGGACTGACCTTTAATTGATTGTGTTGTAGACATTTATGACCTTGTCGGCAGGCGATAACATGCTCAATATCGGCTTCTGTAGCATACCGTTATTGTTTTGGGGCGATTCTGTGCGATCAAAGTTAAACTTATTTTATTTAGGTCATTAAAAGGCTCTTGTGAACATCATATCAAAAAAGAATTGAATCTAGCTGCCCTCTCCGAAAGATAGTTTCATATGGAAAGGACATACATAACATCACGCCTGCAATCCCCGAAGGGTTAGGCAGAGGTGTACCCACTAGTACACCCACATTTCGCCAGTTATGTTTTTAGTCCCATGTAATAGGGGGCGAGCCTATTGCCATCAACCGGGCACAAATCCAGACTCCGAGGCTGCTAATGAGAAATTCATGATGGAAAAACCCAATAACACTTTGCCCGACCTGGGAATCGAACCCAAGACCTCGTGCACAGCAGTCGCGTTTGCGACCACTAGACCAACGAGGCAGTCTGTATATGGAAAGGAATTGGTTTGTAACTCCATACGTTCACTTTTTAAATATTTTTTTTTACAATATTTGTGCGCAGAATTATACATGTGAATACAATGTACCTTGTATTAAAACTACAATATCATAATACATAATAAAATGTATTAAAAATTGTCAAAATATGTTCCAAGAAACATAATATTACAAATATTGAAGCTGTAGACGATCACTCTTAACATCTCAACTCACAATTAAATAGTATGTGAGCGCGCCGTGATCGCAATATCTCGCCCCAATCATGTTGAAGATACAACAAAGTCTTTATCGTCGTTCAGACGAACCACTTTAAAATTAATTAATTGCCAAAAAAACTTGTATTCAAAACCCTAAAAATGTGATTAAGAAAATTTATGGTTTGCGAAAAAATGGCGTATCCGCAAACGCCAAAATTCATTATATGACTCTGCCGTTGCTAATGGGAGGGAATCGATATCGGGGACAAAAATGGTTTTCCGATATTTTGCTGTAGTAGAGACGTTATCTGAATAAATTGAAAGATTGTTATGAGATTTTGAGTGTTGGCATTTTTATATTTGTTTTTAGGGTACCGCATTAAAATAGATAGAGGACGTGCATACTGAACTTCCGATATCTGTCTGTCTCATAAAGAGTTAGTCAAAATAATTATTAGCTAAACGACTGCTTGAGAATTAAAACTGTCTGTATTTACAGACAGATTTACTTAAAACAATGAAACGAAATAGTTTAATTGCTTTTAAGTAACAACAGTTGGTGGTTTTTTATTTGATTTTGAATGTGGTTATTGACCATTTTTAAATGAGTTTAAATGGAAAATAATGAAAAAACAAGACCCTCTGAAATAGTACACTAGGCAAGAATATGATGCTGAGTGCTATTTTTTACCATATTATTGTTGTACTGTTGGATACTGTACAGTGTGCGTAGTTGCGCTATGTCATCATCATCTGCCTAGCCTTTTCCCGACTCTGTTGGGGTCGGCTTCCAGTCTAACTGGATGCAGCTGAATACCAGTATTTGACATAGAGCGACTGCCTATCTGACCTCCACTATCCAGTAACTGGGTAATACGATACCCCTAGGATTGGTTGTCATACTTTCAGACGACGGTAACGACTGTCAAAGATCCACGTATGACAGCCGGGACCAACGGCTTAACGTGCTTTCCGAGGCACGGAATGATGTCACTAATGTCTAAGATAAACTTTAGAAACTACACCAGTTACACTAGTTAGTAGTTACGCTATGTGATGAATCTTTTAACACACCATGATTAAAACATCCGCATTAAAAAAAATGAGACAAATAAGTATTATTTATGCAAAATCTACGGTCGGTAACCGCACTCAAGGTGAAGAAAAGCATATTTTCCAACAAATCCATCTTCTACCTCACTTTAAATGCCTTTACTGCCGTATTGTGGGTAATAAAAGTTATATAAATAACCTTTTTTAAAGCCTCCGTGGTTAGAAGCTGCCACAGACTTCGCCGTGCTACTTTCATTGAAATAATAACGTCTGTAATGGATTAAGTTTGCTTTGTGCGAGTTTTAAATTAATAATTAGTTTTTAAAGGAGATGTTTTACCTTTTACTTATAGTTTTTGTGTTGCGGTGTTGTATTGTTCTTTCTTCTTCTTTATCGTGTGGGCAGTAAGGTCTTACGACCCCACACACCCTAGTGTCAGAGTTTCGAAACCGCCTCAAGGGCCATTGTTCATTAAAAATGTTTTGTTCGTTTTTTTTAAAAAATTTCTGTGTTAATGCTGAGAATAATGTAGATAATTAGGTTCTACCATTGAGCCACAGTCTCTTCATAATTAAATTAGTTACTAAGGGTATTGTATTTATATATCTACTAGTCTCTTAATTTCTTTGAAGATAATGTTCTTATTATATAAGTTATACGTATATAATTACTACTGTTAGGTTGTTGGTTATTACCTTATTTACCTTAGTAAGATATTATTTTATTTGTAAATGGCTCTGCGCTTTGTACACGGAGCAACTTAAGTTGAGGCAACTGGCAAGTTTTTTAAAGTTTCCTGTAAAAGTTGATAGTTTGCTATAACGTTGTCGTTTGCCGCAACTTTTTAGCAATTTGTGAGCAACTTTCATAGCCGAGTTGCCTTATGCCGTTGCCGTAGCGACACTGGCATTGCTGGGCACACGGAGAGGAAGGGAGGGTATGAAATCGCCCGAAGCGCTGCGAAAGACGGTTGAGGAACCTGGCAATTTTAAAAACCGTTACAATATTTAAAAGTTGCTAGTTGCGGCAACTAGCAACTAATTTAGTCATCGATTGCAGCAACTGAAAACTATTGACGATTGCCGCAACTCGAAACTCGAGTTGCTCTGTGTGTGCAGTCCAATTGAAATGTATGTAAACAGCTAGTTGCCAGTTGCTGCAATAGTTGATCTGAACGCCTAAGAAGCCGGCTTGACGGCGCAAAGTGGAACTACTCGCCAAAACGGCTGAGCGGTTCTGGATAAAATTTGGCCCAGAGATAGATTATAGTCTAGAATAGTATATAGACACCTTTTTATAACGAAAAAAATGTACGGTTTTCATGGTATAATATTTTTTTTTAATATTGAAGTCGCAGGCCGAACCTAGGTACTTTTAAAGATGGGATAAATATTGACATATTTTAGTTTGGCAAAACTAAACCCATTATTGGAATGAATAACACAATGCGGTAGATCTAGATACAGATAACAGTATGTTCTTGGACATAGGCCTAAACTGCACCACGACACCTGAACACACGACCTGCTATGCGGTTTCTGTATTGAGCCGCTGCCTGACTAATTACACGACTGCCCCAAAAAAAGGAGTGTTATGTGTTCAGGGTTAATGTATGTATGTATGTATGTATGTGAGATTCTTTATTCCACCATAACTTTTGAACGCCTGAACCGATTTAGATGTATAGGGTATCGTTACAATCCTTGCATCGTTCCGAGTAACATAGGCTAGTTCAAAATAAAAAGAATCCTGTGTGGTCACTTTAAAACGTAAATTAATACCAGCCTCAATTATTTTTTTTAATGAATCTCGTCGTGTCTATGTTTATCGTCTAGAATTTGACAAGTAGATTTAAAAAATATATAACACTGTAAATAAAAAACGCCATAAAAAAACTGACGAGTAAACAAAGTACCTACAAAAATGTGCAATTTTTGCAGTTGTGTTTTTTAATTTGTTTAATAATAATAGCTTGTTTATTAACCCGTAAAAGTACATCGTTAAACATAGAAGTACGACCGTATGGAAATATTAGCTTCTTCCTGCGAGTTCTTCCGCGTCAAACTTAATATATGTACAGTCAGCAACAAAAGTCGATTAACATTTATGATTTTTCAATCCTAATTATTAAGTACAAAGAGTAAAACGCAATAAATATAAAATTAAGATAAAATAAACCTTTAGCTATTGCCTGAAATTCTAAAAGCCAGAAAATTATGTGTTTAGTGTCTTTTTAAATGATATAAAAAAGTAATATTGTTAATCGACTTTTGTTGCTGACTGTACCTATTATCCCACGAACCTAGCTTCTGCTCATGACTTCGTTTGCGTAGATTTCAGAATTAAGCTAGACGTTTAAAATTATCACACGGGAACTGTACATTTACTAGACTAGTCATACTAATATAATAAATACGAAAGTTGACTGCCTCGTTGGTCTAGTGGTCGCAAGTGCGACTGGTGTGCATGAGGTCTTGGGTTCGATTCCCAGGTCGGGCAAAGTGTTATTGGGTTTTTCAGTTTTATCAGGAATTTCTCAGTAGCAGCCCTGGAGTCTTGTGAATTGAATTTGAGCCCGGTTGATGGCAATAGGCTCGCCACGTATTTGGGACTAATAACATAACTGGCGAAATGTAGGTGTACTAATGGGTACACCTTTGCCTAACCCTTCGGGGATTACAGGCGTGATGTTGTGTTATGTAAATACGAAAGTAACTATGTCCGTTTGTCTGTTATGTTTTTATGACTTTACCACTTAACCGATTTTAAGGACAAAAGCTACTTTTTATTCGACTTTGTCTGCATCCGCGATAACCGACATTTACGCGGACGAAGCCGCGGCCACAAGCTAGTAGGTAATAATTTCGCATAACAACAAAAATATTCACGCACAAAGAAATTGATCGCAAGCCCTCCGTTCAAATGACCCAAAAAAGTAAAGTAAATTCTACCGTTTGGGTAACAAATCGATGTGATTACGTAATTCATTATAACTGGGGTGGATGTGGCGAAAACTGCCAGGTCTCGGGCCCTAAGGTCAGAGTTCATGGTAAGGGGCGCTGCTGGCCATACAGCGAGTGGACTATGGCGTGTGTGGCCATTACATCCGAGGGATAGACGTATTTAAATAGTTCAAAGAAAAAAGAAAGAATAAAATGTTTATTGACATTGACTGCCTCGTTGGTCTAGTGGTCGCAAGCGCGACTGTTGTGCATGAGGTCTTGGGTTCGATTCCCAGGTCGGGCAAAGTGTTATTGGGTTTTTCCATCAGGAATTTCTCAGTAGCAGCCTCGGAGTCTGGATTTGTGCCCGGTTGATGGTAATAGGCTCGCCCTCTATTACTACTATAAAAAATATATCGACGCAATTGAATTAGTACAACGTAAGTTCCTCCGAGCAATGCACTGGAGATGTTCTCACAGCCAGAGTTCGTATGATGTATTGTTGAATAAATACAACCTGCTTTCTTTTGAGTCTAGAAGACTGTTGCTTGGAGCATTGTTTCTTCACGGTGTTGTCCACAACAAATATGATTCCTCCGATATTTCAAATAAATTGTGTTACCTTGTTCCAAGAACAGTTGTGCGCAGACAAACGCGCCCATACCGTTTATTGTCCACTAATGCCAGCCGAATCTGTCACTCCAATGCTGGTTCTCGTGCACCTCTACGTCAACTTGTGGACTCTTACAATAGTAAATTAGAGAGTATTGATATATTTAACCTTTCCGCAAAAAAATTCAGAGATTCTGTAGTCGAAATTATATTAACTTCTTGATATAATTACCTAGTGATAGTTTTATTTTATTTACCATGCTTTATTATCTTCACTTCTATGTTTGTTTTTTTCTCTTATTATGCCTTATAATTGGAACGCCCGTAATAGTTTTTAATTTTTACATATTTTTTTTTAAGGCGTTTAACGCACGTAGCATTAATTCTCTAATTGTATAATAGTGATCAGTGGATAATAGTGTTGGTTGTACAATAAGTGCTGTAATTTAAGTAATTAGTGTATAACATGCCATTGTACTACTGTTTTTTATCCCTAATAAATAAATAAATAAATAAATTACATGTGACTAAAAACATAACTGGCGAAATGTGGGTGTAATAATGAGTACACCTCTGCCTAACCCGTCGGGGATTACAGGCGTGATGTTATATTTCATGTTGATACAGACCATATGCACACAAAAATTGTACTACTTATTAAAAACTTGAATGTTTTTTAAAGATGTTTAGATGTTCGGGTGTTTGTTACTCTGATGAAAATTGGAACATAGGTAGAACATATCCTGGATTAACACATAGGATACTTTTTATCCCGGTAAGGTGTTCCCTTGGGATAATAGTTCAATTTATTTTACGGAAAATTACTTTTTACGCGGGCGGAGTCGCGGGCTGAATAAAATTAAGAAAAAACGTTAATGGTGCCGATTTCCTTGTTCACAAACTAGACTAAATTTAGGGAATTGACATCTCTTACTAACACAGTGAAAGGAAAGGACGGTGACATTAAAGAACTAAGTTAGCGATGTCAAATTAGGTAGTTTTGCCTTGAATTTCTCCGTATTTTTAATCCTTACGTTTTAAGATGTCAACTATAACTGTATGGATATGTCAGATTGACTAAAATTGACAGCTCTTATTTGCATTAGTCTCTTTCTTGTTTTATTGGACAGAAAAAGACGGAAATAGTCTAATTTTAGTTTAGTTTGTGACCAAGGGAATCGGCACCATTGTGTGCCCCACAGCTGCGCAAGTCCAGTTCAGCCTAAATGCCAGAACGACGTAACATGCACAGCTATCATCATTCATGGAAGAAGGCGAATTTCATATTTAGTTAGATTGTACATAAATCTCTTTACTTTATTCAGCCATTCCGCTTAAGCCCTTGCCCACTTTTAACTGCCAGCTCTCTTCCTAGCCCAACAATAATATTTGATTTGATATGGCGGCGTAGCACGCGAGCCTCGTATAAAGCCACCGCCACACCACTCACTTGGGACGCAATATTTAGGTTATTAGGTGTCAGACGCGCCTGCTGTTTGAACTGGTGATCTATTTGAAGAATTATCGTCACCTAGGTGCACGTCTGAGGCTTGCTGTTGAAATGTTTGAATTTAAATTAAAGCAGTAATTGTAGTTTCTAGGCACGGTAACTTCGAATGTACTTAGGATACTTCAGTAATTAATTCATTATTATTATGCTTTTAATACATATTTTGTTACTCGGCAGCTACATATTGACATCTTAGCAAAAGCCAAAAGTTTTGACTGTTTTACCTGTACTAGCGACACGCCGCCGGCTTCGCTGAAAACAAGCGCCGTGGTTTCATGCCTTTGTGCAACCACGGCATGCTGAGCGTCAGCCGTAGTGGTGATTTATACCGTTTATAAATGTCAAAATTCTTTATAACAATTTTTCTCTATTAAATACTTATTTTTGGGCTTAAGCTCTTGTAAACGTGACTTTTTTATGTTAAGTGCGTCTTTTTCTCGCTAAGGAATTAAAATTTATAAAGTAAGAAAAAAAGTTATTCCATGAATCAGCGCAAAAATAATTATACAAATTGTCAGCTGCTATTCCTGATTGTTGAAAATTGAATCAACCAATCAGAGCAGCTTACACTCGATTTTCGTTGGAGAAGCCGGGGGTTAACCCCTCGTGCATTTACACAACCCCCCCACCGCTTGCCTGTGCAATTTGCACAATCTCTCCCCTTTCCCAGTGCAAAATTGATACAATAACCATAAAAATGCTAATGTTTTTGGCAAAACCGCATGAATAACAATAAATATAGGTGCAGTTTCGCATCCTTGTCCAAGAGAGGAGATTGTTATAGAAGACATAATCACATATCATTACAACACCTGGTCAATAACTAAGCAATACCTACTTGCCTGCCTCGTTGGTCCAGTGGTCGCAAGCGCGACTGCTGTGCATGAGGTCTTGGGTTCAATTCCCAGGTCGGGCAAAGTGTTATTGGGTTTTTCCATCAAGAATTTCTCAGTAACAGCCTCGGAAATGAGGGTGTACTAATGGGTACACCTCTGCCTAACCCTTCAGGTATTACAGGCGTAATGTTATGTATGTTATGTACTTACTTGTCTTTTTAGTTAGTTATGTTTGACAGTATTTCAGAATACACCTCTTTCGAAGTACAGAATCACCCATACCGTATACGGTTTATTATTGTGTGCGTGCGGGTTCATCGCACCGCCTGCCTAAGCTAAATAGCTTGTTGAAATTCGAAATTTTATTCTAAAAAAAAGAAAAAGAGAAAACACCATTTTTTATGATTAATTCATGCTAGAAATCACTCAAAGTCAAGTCAAAGTGGAATAATTGACTTCAATTAGACCATTTAGAGGCACTTTTGAACCAAAAAAATAATAATATCGCATCTGCTAGTTCTTCTCCATTTCAAAACATAGTTTGGAATGGAGAAGAACTGGCAAGAAACTCTAAACATACCTACTCATTTAAAAAAGAATAATATGTTTTACAATAAATACTAGGTACATTGGTGCTAGCGTAGTTGCTACATAAATGTGACAATTATGCAAAATTGAACCTTATATACCTACTGCATTAAGTTAATTGACATTACAAAGTACACAGAAACAATAAAACACAGTACATTAACCCACAGACAAAGTTTCGTTCTACATTGTAAGGAATACTGCGGCGTAGCTTGTGTTCCACCTTTTGGCACCGACGTAGTTTACTTAGCGCTAAATGAAGCGGCGACATAGATGCCACAGTGCCAAGTGATGCCACAACGACTTCAGTTGGAAGTTCGGCTTTGAAGAATGTAGGTAATGAAGAAGGCTACTAGAATTGGGGTTAATTCAGCCGAAACGTCAAGATTTCTCCAATTTTTTTTTCGAAATAGGTAATTGTAGTTTATGATTTTAAATATTTTACGCTGATTAATCTATATCGATAAATTTATTCAGCAATCGACAGCAAGCATTGACCCCTGTGTCCAAAATAAGGCCGGGAGAATATAAGCGTGTAACAAGACACATCACATAGGCACCCATTATTTTTTTCGTACAAACATGATATTAAAACAAACGCAAAATATTGTGTTTGTGTGCGCATGCAACACAGGGGTGGTGGGTATTTAAAGTGACTTTATAACTTTTAAAACTTGTTTTCATAAAAATAATTAAAAAAATGTTATAATTTTAACTTGGCAGGAGAGAATGGAAGAAAAAAGCATGTTGCTCCGACCCCAAATAACACGGGAATAGGGTAGGAAGATGATGATAACTTAAACTGCAATATCTCCGTAACTAAAAAGTTCCCAGGTATGGTCCAGAATAAAACAAATATCACAATGATTAAAAGTACATGTAACTTTCGAGTTCACCTTCCATTATTATATTGATGTTGTATTGTTGCTGATATAATTGAAAACTAACATCCCAATAACTGCTGCACTCAGCCTTCTTGCACCAAAAACATCGCACCAAAAATTCATAAAACTTCATAGGTATATACGACTATATACTGCAGTCACGTAAAACAAAGTAATAACGAAAATAGTCGACTATAAACTCCTTTTAAGACAACAGCCAGCTTTTTCTACAAACATTTTATGAGTACGACAGAGATATACAAGCATGGATTAGTTCACTATATTCTGCTGCAAGTTAAAATGTAGTAGTCAGGTAATATAAGAGGGAACTGCTGTGCTGTGATTAATATTAGGACGTGGAATTACTTTTTTTTTTACGCGGTATCTTCTTTATGCGGCAAGAAGGCAAGTAATAGTTTGACTGCCTCGTTGGTCTAGTGGTCGCAAGCGTGACTGCTGTGCATGAGGTCTTGGGTTCAATTCCCAGGTCGGGCATAGTGTTATTGGGTATTTCCATCAGGAATTTCTCAGTAGCAGCCTCGGAGTCTGGATTTGTGCCCGGTTGATGACAATAGGCTCGCCCCCTATTACATGGGACTAAAAACATAACTGGCGAAATGTGGGTGTACCTCTGCCTAACCCTTCGGGGATTACAGGCGTGATGTTATGTTATGTGTGATCTTCTTTATGCGGCAAGAAGGTAAGTAATTTTTGTGTGCAGGTCAAAAGTATTACTATGAAGAGGTAAAACTGTTTGTTTGTTTGTATGAGGTTGTCTTTGGAAGTGCTAATCCGATTACAATAAATCTTACATGGATAGAAAGCTACAGTATTGACGAGAGTCATAGGTTATGTTTTATGATTTACTTGATTTCTACGCGGACGAAATCGTAGGCCGAGGTTAGTGTTGAATAAAAAATGACTAACATAATTTGACATAACAGTACGCCTGTAATCCCCGAAGGGTTAGGCAGAGGTGTACCCATTAGTACACCCATATTTCGCCAGTTATGTTTTTAGTTCTATGTAATAGGAGGCAAGCCTATTGCCATCAACGGGGCACAAATCCAGACTCCGAGGCTGCTACTGAGAAATTCCTGATGGAAAACCCCAATAACACTTTGCCCGACCTGCGACCACTAGACCAACGAGGCAGTCAAATTAATCAAATTATATTACAAAACATAATAATTTGATGTTATGTCATATAATTTGATAGCTGTTAAAGGTAGTTTAAAAATAGATCCAAAAACTAGATCATGCCTTTAATGTATTCAAATATTTGGTAGCTACGGGTCAGAATGTTCATAAAAATTTAGATATTCAGCCTTTTTATTATCGTCTTTTCTGATAATAGTCTAGGCTTCTATTACATAACTTATGGTACGTTGGAGTAGTAGACGAGAATAAAACGTGAACTTTATTGGGAAGATTTGAGCCGGTCTAGATTTTTATTGGGTCCCAACTGTTACTTAAAAGGTTTTTTTTCTTTTCAGTTCATGTTTTACGCAGTCGAGTTTTTAATTGTATTTTTTATTTCAAACTTTAAATCGTTACAGATCATTAGTATCAATAGTCATTGGAAATGAAAAATGAACAGATAAATCTAAAGATAATTTTCGAATGCCATGTAAAAAGGACAACGATGTTATTCCGTTAGCGGTGTCTGATTAACTCGTCGTTCTAGTGGTCGCAAAGCGCGACTGCTGAGCATGAGGTTTTGGGTTTTATTTCCAGATTGGGCAAAGTGTTAATGGGTTTTTCCATGAGGAATTAACAGTAGCAGTCTCGGAGTCTTGATTTGTGCCCGGTTGATGGCAATAGGCTCGCCCCCTATTACACAGGACTTAAACATAACTAACGTGTGTGTACTAATGAGTACACCTCTGCCTAACCCTTCGGGGATTACAGGCGTGATGTTTTATGTTATGTGTTATTCTGTCAAAACACTTTGTTAGAACGGATGACAGCTTACCTCAAGCTTGTTCTTCCTAAATTCACTGAGGGATTTTTTTAATGAAAAGACCGGCTGAACTAGTCTATTTATTACATGGCATTGATAACCAAGGTCGTCGTTCCAATCTAGGTTACGATTTATACCAATATACACAGTACATCCCGAGCTGTAGTTGTTTACTTTTCATTACTGGCTCGCTGGGGGCGGTGCCGACCCGCGCGTGACGATCGCGCAATGGACAGCATTATCTTCTGTTACGTTACGAATCTGTATGCACTAGGCTTAGCTGTACTAGGAGTTACTATATAGGGGACTGGTAATTAGTGATCGATTCTTAAACACATAATTGTAATCATAATGTTCTTTATCGTGTGGGCAGTAAGGTCTTACGACTTCAGACCCTAGTGTCAGTTTCTAAACCGCCTCAAGGGCCTCTGACATGGTTTAAGTAGGACAGTAATAGGCTGGTATAAGCCCGGGTTTCCTTACGATGTTTTCCTTCACCGATGTCAGTGATTTCTAAAATAAACTTTAGAAAGTACATATGAAATGAAAAAGTCACATTGGCACTCATGATAGTATCAACTTTCCCATTTAAACGATTTTCATTTTGCAAAGCGCAAAACTGCGGTTACCTAAATAGAATATTGGATAACAAACACACAATCAGATGTAGTTTAATTAAATTACTTATCCCTTTTCACAAACGAAACTATTTGAATTTTACCGTGTATTTTTTTGACTGCCTCGTTGTTCTTTTGGTCACAAAGCGCGACTGCTGAGCATGAGGTCTTGGGTTTGATACCCAGGTCAGGCAAAGTGTTATTGGGATTTTCCATCAGGATTTTTTTCTGGTATTCTGTTAGGTTGATGGCAACAGGCTCGCCTCATGGGACTGAAATTGGCGAAACGTGGGTGTACTAATAGCGACTTACTAGACCGAAGAACTAAAAAAAAAGCATTATCTAAAACCATCGACTCTAAAAGAAGAAGAGGAAGAAGCTTGTTCTCAACAAAACAAATGAGTCGAGAAAAATGTTATCACGACATTGCAAGCTAGACACAGGACCATTACACCAGTTATACTCTCACAGTTGAATTTAACGAAGTAGAAACAATTTGTAGACGTTCCCCTCTAGTTGACCGAACTATTTGTTACTTTACTCCATGGAATTGCTGTCACAAGCTACCACAGAGCTTGTAGTGTACTTTGACTAGAATATTGCTGTTATATAACACTAATATCACTGTTTTCAAAATTAATTTAAATTAGACTATTTACAGGCACATTTGAATTGTCAAAAAGTCCATCAGTTAGTAAGAAAGTTAAAGCTACTTGCTTTTTCAAAATTTTAGGTAGGCCTCTCTAAATTCAAGAAACTCCACGGGCACTCTTTTCAATAAGGTGTTTACGAAATCCTGGTTATAAAATTACGTAATTCTATTATTGCTTTTGTAGTTGAAAACAATGAAGGTGAATAAAAAAAATTAAAAATAAAGATAGCTCTGGCAGTTAAGAGATGACCAATCCCAACTAACAGCGCCCGTTCACAACATTTTGAAGAAGAACTCTCTTAATCAGTTGGTTTGCTTGGTACGTTACTTTTAAGTTTAAAGTTTTGGGATATTTAAAATTGCCCTACATTGGCTTTAAGTCTCTTATTCAAAAAGGATCTTAACTAATTCTTTAGAAAAGTTTAACTTAAATCGGTAAATTAATTTCCAAGGTTTTGGAATTCAAGTTAGCGCATTGTATATGTCTGTGTGTCTGTATGTCTGTATGTGTTTTATGTGTGTTTGGTGTGTCCGTGTTTTGTCTGTCTATACAGATAGACAGACAAAACGATTATACGATACGATTTCTCTGGTCAAAAACCGTATCATATAATCGTAGTGTAACAAAACAACAGCCTTTTAATCCAAACACGACATGAATCTACATAACATGACATCGATATGATGTCTATTGTTTTGAGTTTTACCTGTAAAATAGTGTGTGTTAGTTAAATAAATAAATAAATAATAATAAATAAAACCAGCAACCTATTTCCTGAAGCCACACGGTAATAGTTCCTCCATTATGACGTCATCAAACCGCAGCGTCGGCAGTGCTTTGAACTCCCACACACTAGGAATATGTTAGTAGCGTGTAGTTCACTGCAGTGAGCCTTGAACCGGACGACCATCCTTACTTATTCATTACCTATCGTCGTAACAGCTGGTCGTTCTACAGAAGGCTGTGTTATTGATTACAATAACAAGTTCAAACAAGTCAAAGTCAAAGTCAAATCATTTATATGATTGGGTACATGATACCACCTTGACTGCCTCGCTGGTCTAGTTATGTTTAAGTCCCATGTAATAGGGGGCAAGCCTATGGCCATTAACTGGGCACAAATTTAGACTCCGAGGCTGCTACTGAGAAATCCCTGATGGAAAAACCCTATATTCCCCTGATTTATTTTAATTTATTTATTAAAGATTTCAAACACAATGTGAAGTGTTTTTTAAATAAAAATGAATTATGAAAAATAAAATAACACTTTGTCCGACCTGGAAATCGAACCCAAGACCTCAGTCGCGCTTTGCGAACATTAGACCAATGAGGCAGTCAACATTGTAGGTACTCATTTTTATATAAAGATACACAATACAGTATCTAATTAACTACGAGTACTTTTTTATCACGGTGTATTCACAAAGTATAGGCTTAAGAATAAAATAAATGAGTCTATTACATAATTACGTTTAAAACAGGACTTGTGCTAATTATTTCTTGGAGAAACAATTTCATAAGAAGCTCTTGCTGTACTGCTAATTAATAATTCATATTTTAGAGTTTAAAATCCTGGAAAACGTGGACTTATAATGAATAAAAGATTGCATTTCTACGATCTTGATACTAGACTGGCTGAAGCTGTGTGAGATGCAATATTTAAACAGTACCTATTAAAGTTGTGTTTCAATGATTTGAGCAAATTAATAATTAGTTAATTTGGCGAAATGGAATAGAATAGAATAGTTCTACTTTTGCGCAGAAAGTAAGTACTAAAACTTCTTAGCTGATTTTAAAAATGGTTTCACCCATGGGAAGCTACATAGCCTGTTCTATATATTTTTTAAATAAGGTATTCGCAAATAAAATCGACGCAGAAAAATTCGGAAGCAAATGCTATAGTTTGACGTGGTTTGACCGCTGTACCGCGCGTTAGGTAAGTGCGCGGCGCGACGCGGGGGAGTACTGGCCGCTCTGTTCCGTCAGCCTACCGTCAACGCTCACGGCGGTAGCTAGCATTTGTTTGTACATGACCGACTATGTCAGACGCACATGAGATAAATATATCGTAAGATCAGTCCGACAATGTTGATCTCATGTGAGCTCATGGTCTTTTTCCTCGGACCACACCTCCCCGCGCTTTCCTAAGGCGCGGTACAGCACTTGCGGTCAAACTTTATTACCTATGTTTATAAAAAATCATATGAGAAGTTTGCTCATACATAATGCCAAGTTTTTATTGGTCCAATTTTATGCAAAGCCGAAGCAATTGGCAACTGGTGCAGCGTTTGTAAATATTTTGTGTTGTCAAAATGTTCTTTTTGTATAGACACGAAGTGAATGCCAAATTGCTTCTGGTGCTAATCTCTGGAACTCTTAAAACTAACTAAGTGGGTTGCTACAAGAAGCGTAGTTTGATTAGTATGAAACACTTAGTATGGTACAATAATATCGTGGTTCAAGGACTGTTGTTATTGGTCATGTATGTGAGTTTGTGTTTGTAAACTCACCCACGATGCAGAAGAATTATTTGTAAAGCAAAACTTGTGAGGAGCCTGGAGTTTGGATGTTGGTGATGTGACATCCCCGTGCCTCGAAAAGTACATAAGGGCCATTGGTTCTAATCGTTGCGCCTGATCTCTCCTTGGTTCCGTCGTATTGCCGTCTCACCGGATTATGAGATTGAGCAAAGAGGGAGTGCACCTGTGTTTGCGCACACGCTCGTGCACTATACTGTCTATCTATTTGGCTGGCGTCTCAATTCAAATGGACGACGCCACCATGACGGAAACTCGGTTGGCAGTATATACTATTAGTATTAGGTTCAGTTACTTTTGCCACGATCACTAATCCGTCTCCACAACTCATAAAACTCGAATCAAGAAGTAAAAACCTAATAACAATTTCTGAAAAATAAATAACACAGGAATTTCTTCAGTCGTTTATGTCTTGCTGCTTTTGGTACAACTATTTTTAATTCCAGTTAACATCTACTACAGCCTACGGACTTTTAGCTCTGACACACACACACATACACCCCCACAAACACCCCCTATTTAGTGTAAATATTTTCATGCAGGAAGAGTTGCACAAGAGACGCATAGACGTCGTTACGGCTAGACTTCGCGACGCGGCAGAGAGCCAACTTCACCCTGATGTTGTAGATAGAACAGACATATTAGGCATTGTGGTATATAACTAGAAAATAAAAGAATTTAATGATTTTTTACCAGGGTTTAGGAAGAAACTACAGAACGCCACCTGCTACGATCCTTACCAACTCCTTTCGCCTCGTCCACGATCACACATCTCGTCATACAAGCACGCCGAATACGAGTACTACGCACCTGACCTTTCTATAGAACCTCACCAATAAGGTCAGTGTAGGTCTTCCTAGGGCGTCCCCTTCCTGCGTTGCCACTCACCTCTGCCATATAAATACCTTTTGTTAACCGCTTTTCACTCACCCTCTCAACTTGACCAAACCATCTAAGCATTCTCTTTTCAAACATTCCATCTGTTTAATATTAGTTTAGATATATATTTATTTATTTAGTTTATATAGTTCAGAGCTGTACAGGTTGCTCAATATTGGTCGGACAAAATTTGAGTCAATCGACACGAGCAGATAAAGAAGTTTAGATTAAAAAATATTAGCACTTATTACATCAAAAACAAGTTAAAAGCAGCGCACGTATTGATTTGCTAAAAGTCTACTATGTTGCCTGGACAACTGCCAAATCCGTCGCAACACAGTATGAAAAACTAATCCACTAGTGTTTTTACAAAACTCTAAACTTTTGATTGCACCGCAGCACGAGATCTACACGTTTGTGTCGAACTACCCGAAAACCAACAAAAAAAGTTTACGTTTAAAAACTCTATGCCTCGATGTTTTTTTCTTTTTTTCAACGTTCTGAAACATAGCTTCAGATAGTTTTCAATTTGGAACTGGATTTTCTTTATGGCCTATATATTTTGATTTTAGTGATATAAACTTCTTTGTAAGACGATTTAGTGTCGATAAAGAGTGTTTCAATACATAATTATGAATATAGTTTCTACTACGATTCAATATTTAGGTATGTTTTGTCTTTCTTGTAAATGACGATGAAAAGTGCCTTTTAATGGTCTATTTGAAATATATCAGTATTTATTATTGTCAGTTACCTGTGTTAAAAATATTGTAAAACATTTATTTTAAGCGTAAGTATGGAGTTCCTTCTCCATTTTCCTCCAAACGAAACTCCCTTTTTGAATGGGCAATCAGATTTTTTTTCTTGTTTATGACATTTGAAAATGCCTTACAATGTTCTTATTTAAATAAATGATTGATAAATTTGTTTCATCACTTAGACTAATTTGTAAGTAATGTGATAATTTATATACATCTATGGTACCGGTAGTTAAACTTCAGTACATAATCTCATACTAAACGACCGCCCTCATCCAGGTATATCCGACCTATTATACTGAAACTAACACTATTCCTGCATATAAACTATGTACATAATCCTCATATTATTCTAGTGCTTACCAGCCAGGTGTGACGTATGAAGGCTGTAGCAACCTGAGCCCGCTACGAGCTACGAGTTACGGGCTACGGGCTACGCGCTACGAGGACGTCGTAGCACTCTCCACAAATAATTGTGAGCCATTGCGAGCGCTCATTTTACGTTATTATGAGATTTTATGAAAGTCAAACTTTACTGGGTATGCAATGTAAATAGTTATGAAAAGGTTAATGTTAGTATATGATGTTGAGATTTAATAAGTGCTTAATATAAGTTTAAGCTGGTTTTTGTCTATAACGTTTTGCTAAATGGTATTTAGTTTGTTGGGCAGTGTGTGTAGTTAACAGCTTTGTGATGTGTCTTTTACGCCTCTTTTACAGAATGACACTAATCACAGAATTAATGACAACTACTACCTATGTGTATCTATTTTTGTAATCTGATTAGTACTTCCAGAGATTACTTCTTACAAATAAACAGTTTTACTTCTTTATCTTATTGACTTCCCTTGTTTCGTAATCCTAAATCCTACAGAAGCAAAACGGACTATTAATCTTAGTCTTTATTTTAAGATCACCACGCTTGCTAAAGGCGGATTGCCGATTTCAGACTCATATCAATTATATATGTCCAGGTTTCCTCACGATGTTTACCTTCACCGTTGTAAGTGATGTCCAAGAGAAACTTAGAAAGTACATAAGATGAAAAAGACACATTGGTCCCCGGTATGAAACCCACAACCACATGCATGACAGGCCTTAACCACTGGGCCACTACAGCGTACAAAAACTTCAACAACCTTTGTACAACTTGCATAATATACAAAGTACACTGTTCCGTTTCCCTCTGTCAAATAACTATACAAATTGTATAACGTCTGCATTCAGCTTTCAAGTCTGCAAACCTGAATGGCTTCAAAATCAAATACAAGGAGTATTGGCGAGGGGTCTGTGTGCTTGCAAGCCAGTGGACTGTGTTGCCTTTGACGTCTGTTGAATTTGTGTCTAGATTGTATAGGAAAATGTTTGCATTTGAAGACGAAGGAGAAACGTTTATAACTGATGGAATAACGAAACGATGAGTTTTACCATAGGCTCAGTACAGTTAACTAAAGATACAGGTATGCAATATTTGAATGGATCTTTTAAAATGTAATTCAATTTAAAAAGTAGATAATAGTCAGTTCATTAAATAAGTTAAGTTTCAACAGAAGATATCCTTCGGTTTCTGTAAAAGTTTAAACTGTATCTGAAGATCCTGGATACCTAACGCTTTTGTTTACTGTACGTAGTTCTATGTTTTATATACGGTAGCCGAATACTGGGCCAAACAAAAATTTAACAAAAATTATATGTATCCATATTTGCTATAGACATGCTAAGAAGAAGTTTTATATTTTTTTATTTTTTTTTCAACGTTCGAATAACAGAAATCCATGTGGGCGAGCCTATTGCCATCAACCGGTCCCGAATCTAGACTCCGAGACTGCTACTGAGACATTTCTGATAGAAAACACAACCTGGGAATCGAACCCAAGACCTCATGCTCAGCAGTTGCGCCTTGCGACCACTAGATCAAGAAGACATTAGGTAGATATGTATATTAACTTACGTACTTCAATAAAAGCTAAACGTTTCTGTAACCTACTGCTTCGAAATCATTTCATTTCTCTTCTCAAAATTAAATTAAATGGCGCCTTTTGAGTGATCAATCAATCGTTTGAGTTGGGCAACTTATTACTTAAGTGTAAGATCTCTTGCTCAAATAATTTTGACAATGAATCTCCTTAAGTGATGGTTGATTGAATGAACCTCTTTTGATTAAGGACTACTTTGTATTAAGTGGATTTGGATAAATGTGAATTGAAAAAGTATACTTTTTGGTATTGGTAAGTGGGTATAAAAAAATGATTGCCTCGTTGGTCTAGTGGTTGCAAGGTGCAACTGCTGAGTATGAGGTTTTGAGTTTGATTTCCAGGCTGTGTCATTACCGTGGCTTTGCTTTACTTCCTTCGAATAACTCGAATTCGTAATCAAGCAGTGAGGTGTTAACTCAAAGCGAACACTCCCCTCCCGATACCCCCCCAAAAATGTCATTGGGATTTTCCATCAGGGTATTCTCAGTAACAGCCTCGGAGTTTGAATTTGTGCCTGGTTGATGGCAATATGCTCGCCCCCTATTACATGTGACTTAAACATAACTGGCGAAATGTGGGTATACGCTGCCTAACTCTTCGGGGATTACAGGCATGATGTGTTCACCTATGTTAATGTCTAAGATAAACTTAAAAAGTACATACGAATTGAAATGTTACATCCGTACTTGCCCCCGGGTTTGAATCCACAACCTCATGTATGAGAGGCGGGCGCCTTAACCGCTGAGCCGTCACGACATATAAATCCTGTACATACTTATATAACACAACTACAGAGCAGAACGCTTGTTCCGTCAGTGTGGAGTGTCTCTAATGTGTTTGCCGTGGTCGGGTGTCACCGGCTGCCGGCTCCCACGTCTGAGAGGTGCCTTACTCCGCGCACGTCTTGGGTAATATTATAAGCTTTGATTTTTGTTTGAACTATGTCTAGGCTAGGGTTTCAGGTTGTTAGATATTTTGGACAGAGCTAATATACTCCATAACAAATTTCGGCCTTAGCGGCCAAACTAATCTAATAGAAAAATTGAACGGTAACTTGACATGACCGGGGACAGACCAGGCACACCAATACTGGCAAATTCGCAATGGCAAAACCGAATATCACTTTGCTTGACCTAGGAACCGATCCCAGGACTTAACGCTCAGCAGTCACGTTTGAGACCACGAGATCAACGGGCCAATTGCAAGCCTACATTTTCTACAAATTATATGACACAAGAACACGCCTGTAATTCCTGAAGGATTAGGCAGAGGTGATCCCATTAGTACACCCACATTTCGCCAATTATGTTTGTAGTAGTATCGCCCCCATGTAATAGGGGGCGAGCCTATGGCCATCAACCGGGCACAAATCCAGGCTCCGAGGCGGCTACTTAAAAATTCTTGATGGAAAAACCCAATAGCACTTTTCGACCACTAGTCCAACGAGGCAGTCAACAATCAGTTATTACAAATTATTGGACAAAAGTTAATTAGTTCACTAAACATCGTGGGCCTACACGGAATAATTAATACGTTTCAGTATTTTTCTTGAATAAACAATATTTTTAGTATTTCGTTAATGTTTTTTGTTCAGAACTCTGTCATCCTTGAAAGTTGGAGGAATTTCGTTTGAAGAAAATTATGTTATCAGAATAATATTATAACTTTACCGTGTTTTGTTGTATAGTCCTCGATTAAGGCTGGCATTTTTTTCTTTTTTTAAGTGGTAAAAATCATCAAATGAATCCTTTCGCCTGGGTGGGGTGAAAGGGACTGTCAGACTTTTGCTGACTAAAAAACCACCCTGTTCCTTCTGTTGCCCTTTACGTTCCGGGGCCACGGTATCCTGTTAAGACGCCCCGCAACCCCGGATTAAGCCTGCCATCAGACGGGCTGCATCACAGCAGCAGCACGCAGCCGATATATTGACCTGCATGCAGTTGTACGTTCGACTTTGTTCAGTCATATTATATCGACGGGTGAAAGGCTAAGTGTATTAAGCGACAATGTGCTCCTGTATTATTTTCAACCTTATAAGGTGTTAGTATACACACATAAATAAGGTTGAAAATAAAACACGACTAAATTGTCGCATAAATACATTTAGCCTTTCACCTGTCGATATCAACTTCACGCGGTCGGCTGCAGTCGCACGAAGTCAATATTAACTGCATACAGTTGTGACTTCAACTTCACACACACTACAGGACTGTAGCCGACCGCTTAAAGTTGAAGTCACGACTGTTCCGCGCGCTTGTGCTAGCCCTCGATCATAAACCTGCCGTGAACAACATGACATAGCCCCAAATCCATAATTCCCCGATGTATGCGTCACCACGATGCAAAACTGTTGGTTTGCGAAAATTCCGATATGTGCCGTTATTGGGCGTCTATCATGGCGGCGGCCGATTTATGGCAACCCGTCTAAGTGGCCGGAGATAGGGAACACGAAGGTGCTTAGTACGCATCATTACGTCACTATTCTGCTTAAATATTGGTTCGATTTTCTTTGGAAATGTTGGAGTTATATTGGTTGCTATATTAGGTGTACTAAAGTTGTAATACGGGGTATAGCTGTTATCTAAGCTTACAGCTCAACCAGCTAAGTAACGTCGAGCAATCATTTTTGCAGAAAAATGACCTTTATTATTTGGTATTAAAAATCACAATGTAATGTAAGGCACCCAAAACAATGTGCTCAGGTGCACACAAAAGTGCAGGGAAATTTAAATTTTAGTTAAAACATATAAAAAGCAAAGAAATTCGTACGGATGCCATTGTGTTAAGGTCTTATGCGGTTGTAATAGGAGCGATTTTACAACAAAAATGTATAGTTTGAGGTGCTATTACCTGTGTCTATCTTCAATATTTCTTTAATCATAAGGTTCTCTTCTTTCTTCCGTGCTTTTTTTTATGGCACAAGTCCGCCTCACTGTTACCACCCACTGCAACTCCTGAAAGCCAGAATCAACAGTGGAGGCCACCAGAAAAGCGCCGAGGCAATGAATATTCTTCCGTGCTTAAATACTTAGCTTAATTATATTTGTTTACTAATTACCCAAGGTCCACGTAATGAGACACAATTGATTTTCTATTGTTCTGACTTACCGTTAAGTCAGCCGGAGCTTGACCGGTTAAAGTTTATTTCTATAAAAATACTAAGTAAGTACTTATTGCACTGGATTATGAAAGTTTCACAAAAATTATCATTCATTAGCCTCGTTGGTCTAGTGGTCGCAGGCGCGACTGCTGTACATGAGGTCTTGGGTTCGATTCCCAGGTCGGGCAAAGTGTTATTGGGTTTTTCCATCAGGAATTTCTCAGTAGCAGCTTCGGAGTCTGGATTTGTGCCCGGTTGATGGCAATAGGCTCGCCCCCTATTACATGGGATTAAAAAAACATAACTGGCGAAATGTGGGTGTACTAATGGGTACACCTCTGCCTAACCCATCGGGGATTTCAGGCGTGATGTTATGTTTCCATAAATTAGAATGTTATCCAAGTTTGAACTTTATGTAAACGTACCACAGACCATTAAATAACACTAGACCATGTTAAAGCTTTAACGTATAAGCATTACGTAAGTAAGAACCTGTTACGTCGGATAATATTCACAGGAGAACAATGAAACCACAGCAGGTACTGCAATTTACAAGCCCCAAACGACACATTCAAACAAAAAGCAACAAACGTTAAGGAAAATGTAGAAACATTGATTTTTGGAGAGCATAATGTCATATTTATTTTTGCCTTAAGTATATAAAGAAAAATTTAACTGAAAAAAAAAATTGCTTGTAAGGACGCGGTGTTCCTAATCTCATTAAATCCTAACTAATATTATAAATGCGAAAGTAAGTTTGTTTGTTTTTTTGTTACCATTTTACGCCTAAGCCAAAATTCATCCTGATCAGACCAGATCATCCTGAAATTTTGCATATACGTTGCCGGATGTATAGGAACGAACATAGGCCCACCTTTAATACCGAAAAAAAGTACCGTTTCCGAGGGAAATCACAAAAACGTTCTTAAGATCATAGATGGCGCTACGTGTCGTTTCGAATCATGATATTAACTAGATAATTGAAATGACAGGACATGGGTAATTTTTTCCGCGACTTCGTCTGTGTCCGTGATAACCGAAATTTACGCGGACGAAGTCGCGGGCAAAAGCTAGTAATAAATATTTTCGTGAAAAATTAACACACATAAATAAAAGCGGAAATCGATTCAGAAGCCGATTCTGAACAAACTTCTTTCTGGTCTGGTGCACATTATGTTACACATCGTATATTACCAGCAGTACCTCCCCCCTCTATTGATGTTTAAAAAGTAGCCTATGTCCTTCCTTGGGGTTCAAACTTACCCCGTACCAAATTTTATCAAAATTTGTTCAGTGGTTTAGTCGTGAAAGCGTAACAGACAGACAGAGTGACTTTCGCATTTTGTAAGGATTACTATTCCTCATGAATCTGGATATTATAAACAAAAATATTTTGCCAATCGGACTTGTACCTAGTTCCAGAGATTAGCGTGTTTAAACAAACAAACAAAAACTCATGTCACCTGTATTATTTTAAGTAGATTGCTGTATAAAAAACAAATCGTTGAGGTGGCTTGTCAGGATCTGAAAAAAAGAACTTAGTTTAGGCACCACTCTTCCATAAATTTAATACAAATTTTATCTTTTTATCTTTAGACTGTAATTTGTGGTTAGAACATATAAATCTATTATATTCTATTCTAATTCTATTTTTTTATTGCGAAATGTGGGTGTGCTAATGGGTACACCTCTGTCTAACCCTTCAGGGTTCACAGGCGTGATCTTATGTTTTGTTCTATAAAAACCACAATAGTAAGACAAGTGCCCTACCAATAATATAATTACCTAAGCAATTATAAAAATTAAACAATTAAAGCAAGTAAGTAATTTTATAAAGAAGTAATTATTAAAACCCAAACTGACCAAAAGATTCCTCGAACAGCAAAACCAACGATGCGGTTAAAATTCCCTATATTTATTTGATTAGCGTCTTCTGTACAATTCCAAAGCACGTCTTTGGATAATAAACTCATTGGTATGCAATACGGAGGCTCGGTTGGAATCCGTAATGGTTGCAGGCGGATAACCGCAGTAGACCGAGTTTGTGGTCGCACCGGTTATTTACTCAGCAGGTGAAGTTGACAGACGTAACCTAGCTTGTATTAGAATTGATTCTCATTAGAGCGGGCCGTGCCCGGGGCGGGGCCCGGACGGGGTTCGGTTTTAATCTGTTACATATATTTTGGTATTGAAGTGCGTCGAGCGGGCCCGGACGGGACACGGATAATGCACTGTGTAATATAAATTGATTCATACAAAATATATGTAACAGGTTAAAACCGTGCCCCGTCCGGGCCCCGCCCCGGGCACGGCCCGGGCACGGTCCGCTCTAATCAGAATCATCCCTTAGGCTACCTGGTCGTACCTGTTGTAGTCAAAAGATCCGATCTAGCTATTTAGCCGCTTATATTCGCCGTCCTTTACACTAACACCATAAAAAGTCACAAGCTTGCTATTTTCCAAAGATGGGATGATACGAGTATTTTGTGATATTGTTATAACTGTATAATATTCGAATACGTTAGTCTACTACTGTTTCTGAAGAAGTTTACAAAAACTGCCTCGTTAGTCTAGTGGTCGCAAGCGCGACTGCTGTGCATGAGGTCTTGGGTTCGATTCCCAGGTCAGTGTTATTGGGTTTTTCCATCAGGAATTTCTCAGTAGCAGCCTCGGAGTCTGGATTTGTGCCCGGTTGATGGCAATAGGCTCGCCCCCTATTACATGGGACTAAAAACTTAACTGGCGAAATGTGGGTGTACTAATGGGTACACCTCTGCCTCACCCTTCGGGGATTACAGGCGTGATGTTATGGATGTTTTACAAAAATTCATGAGAGTATGTTGGACTTCGTGCAACCGCTCGGCCGGCCCCCCCTTAGATCGAGCCTTGGTCACAGATAAATGATAAACTATAATTTCTAGGTAATATACTTACTTATAATAATAACTTAGTATACACAATCTCAATTATAATTAACTAGCTGCGTCCTGCGCCTTCTTACGCATGAATTTTTCCACCCGTAGTAATTTACGTCTTTGGTTTACTGCTCTGTTCCGTGGTAGCGTAATAGTATGTAGCCTATGCTCATGAATTTAGCTATCATTCACAAATAGGATTTTTTGCAAACCGATGGGTAGTTTTATAGATTAGCGCTTTGAAACAAACAAACAAAATATCTCTTCAAAATTATATTAGTATAGATATATTATATAAGGATAGGAAAACACCATTAAAATACACTTTTGAACGATATTCACAAGAAAAAGGAATTTAATCTAGTTGCCCCTTCCAAAAGGTAGTTTTATATGGAAAAGATTGAGCAAAAAAACCCTGATAAATTTAGCTGAAGTTTTCGCTCCCCTTGATGTAAACTCAGACCGACAAAAATGAGCAAATCGGGTCTAAACAAACAGCTATTTACTCATTTCCTGCGAAGAAAAATTAAACTTCTTTGACCCCATTATTTACTGTGTAACCTTTTCTGAAGAATGTACAGCTTTACTGTGTAAAAAGTCTCAAGTCATAAAAAGCTCAAAGAAAAATTAATTTAATAAAGTGCACGGCAAAAAGGTACAGTTTACATAACAAGTGTTGACATTAAACAGTACCGTCAGCAAAGAAATAATGCAAACAAAGAGAAGATATAACTTGAAGAAAAATTTCGGTGTGTACTTATTTATTTTGTTGCTTTTTTGAGGAATTCATAAACTAAATAAAATAAAAAATAAAAAAATGTTTTTAATAGAAAGATAAATATAAAATTGGACATACTTACGCAAAACGGATTCAACTCATGAAAGTTTTAAGAAAAAACCCTTTTTAATAAGGGAATGTATCAATGTGACTTTTTCAATGCGTATGTACTTTTTAAGTTTTTCTTAGACCTATCTTGACGTCGGGAGAAGTCCTGAATTTATACATGCATTGAGCAGGCCTGGTAATCAGTGCTCGTGCCTTCTCTGTATGAGAAGAAGCCGTTGCCCTGTGCTGGGACAACAATGGGGTGGTATTATTATTTTTAAAAAGTCCATTCCTTATAGACATCAAACAACATATTATATCTCGATTCATCCCTTTTATTTGATACTTTACATTTTAAATCTTACTACTAATATAAATGCGAAAGTTTGGACTGATGTATGTTTGTTACAATCACCCCAGAATCACTAAACAGATCTATGAAATTATACACAAAAGATAGGTTATAGTCTACCTACAGAATAGCACATAGCATCCTTTTTATCCGGGAAAAATGCACGGTTCCCATGGTATAATATATTAACTTTGACACAACCGAAGTCGTGGACAGAAGCTAGTATTACATACTTGACAATTTCAATTGTTCAATATCTACAATTTGCAATAATCCTAGATACCTTCTAAATAACTTTAAATCTTCGTAGACAAGGCTAGTCAAGTTTTAACTTTAGGACGAGTTATTACTCTATATTGAGGGTACGCTGAGTACGTGGGGCGTGGAACCAACCGCCATTTTGGCATAAAGTTAATTAATCCGGCCGATAGCATCTGAAGATCCGACAATCTAGACGTGCTTAGGTTAAAGTTTTGTCTAGACTTTGACGAAGTTTTCAAGGTCTTGTAACATACCAATGTCGTTGAAATACATACATTAAGTAGGTACGTATGTGTGGCCTGTGTTGTAATTGTCAAGTAGTTAAGACGTCCTCTTTTAATAGGTCGTGGGTTCTTTACCGGGCAAGCTCCAATTATGTGACGTTTTGGACTTACGAGTATATGTCCTTTCTAAGTTTATTTTGGACGTCACTGAGATCTGTGAAAGAAAAAATATTGAGGAACCCTAGATAAGTCTGCCTGCCTCGTTGGTCTAGTGGTCGCAAGCGCGACTGCTGTGCATGAGGTCTTGGGTTCGATTCCCAGGTCGGACAAAGTGTTATTGGGTTTTTCCATCAGGAATTTCTCAGTAGCAGCCTCGGAGTCTGGATTTGTGCCCGGTTGATGACAATAGGCTCGCCCCCTATTACATGGGACTGAAAACATAACTGGCGAAATGTGGGTGTATTAATGGGTACACCTCTGCCTAATTCGGGGATTACAGGCGTGATGTTATGTATGTAGATAAGTCTGAAGTCAAGAAGAGCCAGTGTGGTGATCAATGCTCGTGCCTTCTCTGTATGAGAAGTGGCCTTTGCCCTGTAGTGGGACAATAAGGTATTATTATAGAGATAACGCCCCTTTCAAACAAAAAGTATCCGATCCCCCCAGCCCAGATAACGTAATTATAGGTAACTAAACAAAGACTACACAGATATAAAATACCTTAAAAAAATAATTATATACCTATTAAACTCGTAAACCTAAGTATGTGACTGACGGTTGTCACCTGTAAATAAAGTCCTTAATTACACTGGTGCTCAACGTTAAAAACCCCTGATCTAAAGATCTAAACTTCAGTTTTGCACTGAATACTAAAAAATAACATCATCATCATCATCTGCCTAGCCTTTTCCCAACTATGTTGGGGTCGGCTTCCAGTCTCACCGGATGCAGCTGAATACCAGTATTTTACATGGAGCGACTGCCTATCTGACCTCCACAACCCAGTAACTGGGTAATATGATACCCCTAGGTAAGACTGGTTGTCAGACTTTCGGGCTTCTGACGACCCGTAACGACTGTCAAAGATCCACGTATGACAGCCGGGACCAACGGCTTAACGTGCTTTCCGAGGCACGGAGGAGTCTCGGTGTGTAAAGATGGTCACCCATCCACGAACCAACCCCGGCAAGCATTGCTTATCCTGACGGATCGACCCGTGCGGCTGTTATTACTAAGCCACGAGCTCCTCGCAAAAAAAATAACGTTGTACCTATATTATCAATGTTAATATTGACAAGTACGTATAATAGCAAGTACTTACCCCGCCAGATTTCAGACAAGATCGTAAAACAAGCGGGGTTAAAAGTTTAGCCGACCCTTGGCAAAGCGTTTTACAAACTGTATCTAGGGATCCGAAATTGTTGAGGATATTACGCTGTAAACTAATGAAATGAAGTGTAAATTAGGTTATGCTCAGGCAGCGTTTTACATGTTTACTTAATCAGTATTTTACGCTGTGAAAAGGTAGGGTAGCTAGCGTACTATTTGTTATTTTTTTCAGGAAATTTGTGTGGAAGATTTAAGGAGAGGTTGAAGTTTGAAAAGTGTAGAAAAATAGTATCAATTTAATTAATGATTTTAAGAAAATTAGTAATTAATAACATAACATACATACATTACATCACGCCTGTAATCCCCGAAGGGTTAGGCAGAGGTGTACCCATTAGTACACCCACATTTCGCCAGTTATGTTTTTAGTCCCATGTAATAGGGGGCGAGCCTATTGCCATCAACCGGGCACAAATCCAGACTCCGAGGCTGCTACTGAGAAATTCCTGATGGAAAAACCCAATAACACAATAAATAATAGTAATTTATATTAAGTTAATTGGTCATCAATATTAACCTTTTTGCCCTTGAGGCGGTTTCGAAACTTTGACACTAGGGTGTGTGGGGGTCTAAAGACCTTACTGCCCACATGATAAAAAAAGAAGATCAATTTTAACAAAATTGACCATCATTAATACTGAAAAATATTACTTAGATCGTCTGAATAGGTACTTAGCCAACTTAGTGAGAAAGACCCAAGCTAAAAACATGAAGTTATAAAATCCCAGTTGAAAAATATTGCAGCATTCTAACCCTTAAAACACTAACGACAGCGTACATAGTCCAATAAATAATATTTTATTAGAAAACTGACAAACTAGTCCAAAATTCACATATTAATAACCAACATACTGACTCATCGCCCCATTCCGACATAACTAGCAAAACTTTCAGCATTTTTACCAGAAAAATTCCAGATTAAACTACGTATGAAGTCATAACCATCTAGGCTAGTCCGGACTTGTGTAAGGTATCTGAAAATGGTTCTATTAATATTTAATATGATAACGTTCTGCTTGCCTACGGTACATACACTCTAGTCGTCTTGAGTGCTAAATTTTCCTCGGGCTAAGTTGGTTGGTGCATGGCAGAGGCGGAGGAGGGTAGGTTTATTTAAACTTTAGCTGATTGTTGTGATAGAATTTCTTTTTGACTTGGTTTTGTAATTTTATTAAAGGTATTAATGATTTGTGTTTGAAAAAATAACTTTCAAAAACGTATTTTTTTTTGTATATATAAATTTTATCCTTATTAATTTCTCCTTGGATCATGTGAACAGAAAAACAAACAAAACAAAAGCCAATGTAAAAAAAGACAGGGCTGACACACTTAAAGCTGAGCTTCGCGTTACAGCGTCCCATTGCAAAGCCTACTTATACTACCGTAGGGTGAGGTAATTATTTTTCCGACGTGTGACGTCACAACGCCGAAATGTCGCAAATTTTTGCGTATTTTGCTTTTATGTAAGTATGTCGATCCTTAAGAGTTCGAATATAAGATAGGTTAATTTAAGTTGCAGAGCAACAAGGCTGTGCTATGTTTTATTTGCAGTCATTAAATACCAAAATTATTGTTCTTTGAAGGATTCATAGAAATGGTAACAATTATTGACTTTCAATTAGGTTCTAAGAAAAAAAAATACAAAATACACTACTGTGTTAATTACTATTTAGAAGGTACGCCTTCCGCTTATAACTTGAGGTGTAAGAAGAGACCAGCTACAGCTAGGCGTGTCTCAGTAATTCGGAAAAGGGAAAATGTCGTCGGTTAGTAGGGATGGCACACTTAATTATAATTTAGGGAGCTTATTTTTTAGGGCGTCGTCTAATTGAACGTAAGTATCATAAAAATATGAGTAAATGTTTAGCGGTTCTGACCTAGTTCTAAGCTAAACGAGACACGTTTAGCCGGATGCAAATCCAAACTCCAAGGCTGCTACTGAGAAATTCCTGATGGAAAAACCCAATAACACTTTTCCGGATCTGGGAATTGAACCTCAAGACATCATGCTCAGCAGTCACGTTTTGCGCCCACTAGACCAATAATATATAAATTTATAGATTGAAAAAGACACATTGGTACCTGCCTGGTATGGAATTTAACCTTACACGTGAGATTTAGGCGCCTTAAAAACTGCGACACGACACTACATTATTATTTAAAAGCCTTATTAATTAGAATCCTTAAGAAATGGCTAATTGAAAAATGTTTTTATAGTAACTTTGAATTTATGACATGTAAAAAATTATGAAAATGTTTGTATTGTACTAATCGATAATCAATTTAATAATAGTGAATTTTAAAATATTCTGTACTAAGTAATTTTCTGACATTATTAAATTCTGTATTTTTGAATTTTGTATTGTTTAATTTTGCATACCGATGGTACGGTAAGACATGCTGAGCTTGTGCAATATATATTTGAAACATTATGAAACCATGTTTCTGGTAAAATAAATTATTCTTATTCTTAACACACATTATTAATTATATTTTAAAGCATCACCTATAAAGACCATTATTATAAGAACGCCTGTGCGTCACGCTACGAAGCTCAATGGAGGGAGACGACGCCTAATGGTGCGTAAGTACTGAGTGAGCAGTATTTAGCTCATCGTTTATTTGCTTTAAAGTTTTGGCTGGAGTATACTGGCGGGTATATCGGCGTAAGAAAATTGATGATGGTATAAGTTGGCGTAATGGAGACTTAATTACTCAAGACTGCCTCGTTGGTCTAGTGGTCGCAAGCGCGACTGCTGTGCATGAGGTCTTGGGTTCGATTCCCAGGTCGGGCAAAGTGTTATTGGGTTTTTCTATCAGGAAGTTCTCAGTAGCAGCCTCGGAGTCCGGATTTGTGCCCGGTTGATGGCAATAGGCTCGCCCCCTATTACATGGGACTAAAAACATAACTGGCGAAATGTGGGTGTACTTATGGGTACACCTCTGCCTAACCCTTCGGGGATTACAGGCGTGATGTTATGTTATGTTATGTTATTACTCAAGTCCCACTTAATGAGACACAATTGATTTTCTATTGTTCTGTCATCCCTTCCCTTCTGTTTTGAGAGGTTAAATCAATTGTATTCAGACTGTTGAGTTAAATCAAATGAATAAGTAGTTTCGGTTTAAAGAAATTAATTTCTGTAAAAGAACATGTATAGTCGACTTTTGAGAAGCATAACAAAAAATATATTATCTTAACATACCACGCACAGCGCATTAGACATAGTTTAGCCTACCATATATTATGAGAGTGAACACTGTCGTCTCTTTCAAATTAGGAACTTTTATTTATCAATCTTTATTTTTTTTTTATGGAAAGCTTTGGAGGATGCCTTTACCTGAGGGGGGTTCCAGTACAGTTAAATGCTACTATTTACCTAAGTATTTAAACATAGTTTTTCATAATAGTAATAATTATATTAAAATAACTTAAGTTATTATTATTATTATTGGTTTATTAGGACGTCCACCCACAAGGTGGACAGACGATCTGATGAAGACCGCGGGATCGCGCTGGATGCAGGCCGCTTCCATCCGGTCTTATTGGAAATCAGTAGGGGAGGCCTATGTTCAGCAGTGGACGTCCTACGGCTGATATGATGATGATGATGATGAACTTAAGTTACATAGATAATAATTTCTCTGATTAAATATAGGTAGAAAACAACATTTTTAAGTTAATTGTTAAACTGGAAATACAAGGCTTTTTTTATCTTTTTTATTTATTTTATTTAACTCTGTATTTATTTTTTACATATATGATTGATTTATACTTGAGGCACTCTCTGACACTGTAACCGTAGTCATTAAGCAATCAATCTATATTGGAAATATGAATGGAGACCTGTAGCACAGGTTTTTACTTAGTATGGGCTCCTGTATGCCATTTAAATTGTTTATATAAAACATAACATAACATCACGCCTTTAATCCCCAAAGGGTTAGACAGAGGGGGGAGGGTTTATATAAAAAAAATATATAAATATTATTACTATTATTACACGACTGCCCCAAAAAAAGGAGTGTTATGTGTTTAGGGTTAATGTATGTATGTATGTAAGTATGTATGTATGTATGTGAGATTCTTTATTCCACCATAACTTTTAAACGCCTGAACCGATTTAGATGTATGGGGTATCCTTACAATCCTTGCAACGTTCCGAGTAACATAGGCTAGTTAAAAATAAAAAGAATCCTGTGTGGTCACTTTAAAATATAAATTAATACCAGCCTCAATTTTTTTTTTAATGAATCTGGTCGTGTCTATGTTTATCGTCTAGAATTTGACAAGTAGATTTATAAAATATATAACACTGTAAATAAAAATCGTTGTAAAAAAAACTGACGAGTAAACAAAGTACAAATATGTGCAATTTTTGCAGTCGTGTTTTTTAATTTTTTAAATTATAGTAGCTTGTTCGTATATCATCACAAAGTCATCAACAGACCTCTGAATTTACGTCGAAAGGCGTGAAGTCAAAGACCTGTAAATAATCCCTAATGTTACATACACTTAGTATAGTCGTTACGTTGAATAGGAAACGCTATCATTTATTCTGAGGGATTCTGCCTTTAGGGATAAAAAAGTGGAGGGATTGTGTGAAATAGCGGCTGAGGTCATTAGTGTTTTAGGGTTAGGTCCCAGTTATTGGATGGAAAAATAAAAAAAATCTTTGAACTTGCATCATAAATTGTTTTTCAGAACTGAATAAAAAGTAATTAGTAATGTAATTAAATGAATATTTTGTAATGACTGTCTCGTTGGTCTTGTGGTCGTAGGCGCAATTGTTAAGCGTGAGATCCTGAGTTCAATTCCCTAGTCGAGCTGAAATCGTCATTGGATTTTTCCATTAGCAATTTCTCAGTAGCAGCTCGGAGTTTGAACGTAGATATGACACCTCCGTGCTTTGGCAAGCACGTTAAGCAGTTAGTCCTGCGCTTGCACTCACTGTGTCAGTCATTGCGCTGCTCACCCCGGCCATGACAGATTGCCGTCCCATCGGACTATGAGAGTGAGGGAAGATGAATGCATCTGTGCTGCCACCCACATTTGTGCACTATAATATTATTATCTCCTGAATATTTGGCTAGTATCTGATAAGATTAGCCACCGGTCTGGGAAATTTTATGGATATGAAGAATTAACATTGGTGCTTTCGGAGGTTGGAAATGCATTATGACAATCTAATGCTGATGCCGCACTTCGTATGCCTACATGACAGCTGGCAAATCAATATAGCTACTTAACACTTTTTTACTCTATAAGGCGACTGTAATTATTTGCCGATGCCGAAGTCAGCCTGATTTCCAACCTATTAACCAAAAAGTACCACTTCAACAAAAACTGTATTATCGAACTATAAATTAACGAGAACCATTAACCTTTTCACACGATTGACTACGTTAACTTTTGCGACATTACCTGCTACTCACTACATCTGTATTCGACTGAAAAAAGTAATAGTCCAGCGATGTAGGAGACAGGTAAGACCCCTCGGTAGGCTAGGGTTAATCTTTTGACATATTGTGAATTTGAAACAAAGTTAAGTCAAAGCGTTTTTATTTTGCTTTTTATAAAAAAAATCTTCTT
Source organism: Hoplodrina ambigua (assembly GCA_949774945.1). Lineage (NCBI taxonomy): Eukaryota > Metazoa > Arthropoda > Insecta > Lepidoptera > Noctuidae > Hoplodrina > Hoplodrina ambigua. The sequence continues at coordinate 13,136,936 of OX458979.1, forward strand.
CTGTTATGTGCGTCATTTATGCGTGAATAAACAGTTTTTCTTTCTTTCTTTTCTCTTTCGATTTATTTCATCGGAGATCGCAGATGGTACGTACGTTTCCGTGATGCCCGGCGTATGTGGGAAAGAAATACCGGGATGGTCTTCAGTCTGTAAAAGTCTGACAGACCCTAATTTTCCACCTCGGAACAATAAAAAAGTGATAAATTTTAGGGTATGCTGGATTTCTTTCCAAGTGAAATTCTAATCATTTCTTTCAATTTAACAATTAAAAGGCAATTTTGAAACTTCGTATACAAGAAAAAAAGAAATAAATCTTCTTCATTTGGTAGTTTCGTATAAGCAAGAAATTCTGTATTTACTCTTTTTTGTTTGGCTGAAAAAAGTAATAATGTAGGAGACAGGTAAGATCCTCCGGTAGGCTAGGGTTAATCTTTTGACATAATGTGAATTTGAAACAAGGTTAGGTCAAGGCGATTTATTTCGGGGAGCGGGGAGGAAGGGGATTATGTTGAGATTTGTCTTTAAAAGTTAAATTATTCATTTTAATAAGACCATTAAAAGGCACTTATGGACGTCATGTAGAAGAAAAAAGCATTCATCTAGTTGCCACTCTATGTTCTACAAAAATAACATAAAATAAAACGAAAATACCATTATTTTCGTTTTTTTATGGTATTTTTGTAGTTTTGAATAAGAATGGGCAAGGAACTCCAAACTTAGTTTATTTTTTAAATAAATGTTATGCAATATTTTGTAGAAAGGAACGGTAGGTACTCCTTTGTACGTTATTTTCTAATACTTCTCTTTGGTTGTTTACCTGCATGTGTGTATGTTGTACATAAGTTGTCTACTATTATAAACGCAAAAGTTTGTGGGAATTGATGGATGGATGTTTGTTGCTCTTTCACGCTTGAACGGCTGAACGAAATTAGCTAGAACTTGGCACGTTAGATATTGTTCTAATTTAAAATATTGGATATTTAAAAGTTTTATCCAATATTTTTTTTTTGTGTCTTGTAGATAATTTAGGAATTTAAAAGAGAAAATATCTGTATTTTGGTTTGTAATAATTAAGGTCAAAAACTATTTAACCGATTAAAAAAAATCTTTCATTTAGGTATGAAAGTATCTTTTTAAAATCCAAGCGAACGAAGTCGCTTGCAAATGCTAGTAGTTTAATAAATAAATAAGCATTTCACTTCAGAGCAGGTTTATAAAACGATTAATAATTCTATTTATGATTAGTGTGACTAAAAATACATGTGAAACAGCGTTCTAGTGTACGAATGAAAGTGTTTGTAGAGGGAAAATTGTGAGCGACGCATTGAAATAAAACCACGTTGAAAAACACATTTCATTTCTTTAGAATTCCGTTGCAAGCGAGTTTTGATGAAAAAACGTATTTTACTCTTTTCATCTATTTTTAAATCGCAGTTAACAGTACGAACGAAGGTTTTTCAAATGCTGTATACTTAGGGGAAAGTGGTTACCCTTCGTACGCGGGGCACATTCGTACAGTTAGTTTATCAAAAAAACTAAACGGCACAGAAACACGCCTTTGCTTGTGTGCATAGACATACCGGCCACCATGTTGCTAGTGGAGTATCGCGACAATCGCACTGCGGTGTATGAGCTGACAAGACTTAACGTGTTTTCGTGCGCGGTGAGTAAATTTTTTACCTATGTTTAGTTCGTAATTGCAAATAAAATTGTTATGCTTTTGACAAAATGGTGATGATTAAATAATGTTAACATTGTTTATTTTGAGCTTTAATTGTTATATTTCTCAAACTAAATTAGAATTTGTATAAAGTTGTATTTTAATTTTGTGCAAGGCAATGGGGCACTTTCGGACAGCCAAACAGGGGGCACATTCGTACGCGTACGAATGTGCCCCTTTAGATTTTATTAACCACCAGTACATGAAAACTCAACTTTTATAATAAAATTATCGTGCCGACAGCCCTATAACATATTTTTCCTTTTATGAAGTATTTCTACTAACAAAATGAAATATTTTTATTATGTAGGTAAACCTTATAATTAATATTTTATTGCAGAATCATGGTGCGAAAATATAAGAAAGAGGGTACACGAAATCAGGAAATGGGTGAAGAGTCCACGAATTTAGCAATTGATAATATAATTCAAGGACGGTTGTCGTATAGAAAAGCCGCGTGGCTACGAATACTCGAAAGCGTTGAATTTAAAATATCTTAATACAGTTCATTTAAATAATTATAATGTGCAATAAGTTCCAAAGTAACCGTCAAAATAACTACCTGCTTACCTACTTTATAAACCCAACACACAGAGAGAGCGGGAGCGGTACGATACGAGAGCCGTCCCGCTTCCGCTATGTGTGTTGGGCTTTAAGTTAAAATTGTTAAAGACTGTACCCTGTCGTAAAGCTTAAAATATTATTATTAACATTTTATTTTTTGTTATTTTTCTAAGGAGAGATTTATCGACTATGAGTCAAGTCAAATATTATTAAGTTAGTTCCTTTGATAAATTATTTATTTATTTAAACTTTATGCAACAAATGTACAAAGGCGGACTTAATGCCTTAGGCATTCTCTAACAGTCAACCAGAGGTGGTGAAGAGATAACATGGTAGGTGCAAGCAAACAACAAAATCAGAGATTTAAAAAAATAAAAATAAAAAAATTCTCTTATATTTAACATTATATAATAAAGTGTACACAAGTACAAAATAATTAAATTCTACATACTTACTATAAAATGCTATATAATATACATAAACATATATAAAAATATAATATATACATATATAAATACATATCTTACCAAGAATAGAAAGGAGGATTATAATAAAACTCTTTCTATTTGCTCCGAAAAATAAATCCGCAACTTCCGCTTGAATGCATACAAACTGGTGGCTGTCCTGATATCAAGAGGGAGCGCATTCCAAAGAAGAATAGCCTGAATATGGAAGGAAGAATGAACAAAGTCAGAAGTATGAGAAGGGCAGCTGAGTAGAAGATTATTAGAAGATCGAAGACATCGAAATCATCGAAATTATTATTTTTATAACAAATAATAAATAATTAACGACTTTAATAGGCTTTTTAATTACCCTGTATGAATCTACCCCATGGCGTACGAAAGTACCCCACCTACTGTACGAACGTACCCCATACGTGGGGAACGTTCGTACAAAAATCTTGTCGTAGAAAAATGACTATAACTTTTCAAACTTTTGACAGAAAGGTTTCGGACTTTTTTGTAACAAAGTACAATATATTTGTTACACTTAAGTACATAAACGAGATAAATTCGACAATTAACCATTAAGTAAAAAAATAAAATGTAAAAAGTGTACGAAGGGTAACCACCTTCCCCTACCTACCTGTCAGAATTTTTATAATATAATAAAGAGGTAAGATTTGATTATTTGTTTGTTTGCATTGAATAGGATCCGAAACTCTGAACCAATTTGAAACATTCTTTCACTGTTTGGAAGCTACACTATCTCCGAGTGACATAGGCTATATTATATTTTTGAAAAAGTTAGGGATCCGGTAGGAAAATCACGCGAGCGAAGTCGAGGGGAGATTGCTAGTATAATATAATTCTGATTGCTATTCATTATCTAAAGATTTTTATATTAATGGCCAGTGCACATTACTTTAATTGTGGATAACAATTGTAAAAGTTTTTAACTTGGCCAAAAATGTTTACGTCTGCGCAGTACTATTTTATTTTAAGTGTCATGTGTATGAGTAAAATACAGTACAGAATCTACAAAGTGCAAACATTATTTATTTGTCTTGGCGCGTTCAGTTGGTCACCGAACTTGCCAAGTTAGAAATAGTTTAAAAAGAGAATTATTTTAAATAACAGTTTGTCTATGGGCATTGACAAAAAAAAGTGTAAAAATAATTCATGGAACGTCAAACACCAATAAAAAAAAATATTCAAAAAATCGAACACGTCAATTGTTCGCGAGGTGAAAATTAAAAAAAAAAGAGAATACACCACAAATTGCATTATAATGGCGGTGGCTCATAAACCGGCCAATGAGCGTGTTTGGAAATCAGCTGTTGAGGAAATCGCGTGTTGCCGCACTGCGACGGGCGATCGATCGCGACCGCGGCCGCTTGCACGCACTGGCCATTACGGACGGAGGAATACGACTACCTCCGTAAATCGGTCGGGTTATGTGCCTTAGATAAGAAACTGAAGAGATCTGACGAAGCTTTGATTGCCTACTGTATTCTGAGAATGATTAAAATTATTTAGTTTAACTTCATTATGTAGTACTATATCTATTTAATACTTGATAATGAATTTGGTTTTTGTATAAACATATCAGTATGATTTCAAGTCTTTTGAACCTAATTTCATTTCAAAATATTTCGAAATTGAAATAACCAAAACATACGTTTTCTGTTCCCCATCCAACGTTACTCTCATATTCGAGAACATCGCTATATCCGTCTCTCGTTTCCCTCCGACCTTCCTGCATGAAATGGCCAAACAGCCGGTCATGTCTGTTTTATTTCATAATCTGTGGTTATACAAATTCAAATTTGGAAGGCGCTCGGAATGGCGACTTGGCGCGGTATAAGTTAATTGGGCTCTTTATATGGGAACGATTGTTTCTAGTTTGTTTTTGGTTGTAATTTATATTTCTTTTATTATTTTGGGTTTTGTTTCTGTTTCAGAGGCGGTTGGAGTTATGATGTTAGTGGTATCAAGATTTATTGATAATTAAGTAGAAGAAGTAAGAAGTTAAATATTTCATAATTAAGACTCGTGTTAAAAGATTTTTATTTGCTTTAGATTTTTTAATCTATCAGTTATTTCGAATTTATGTTTTCTGTGTATTGCGCTAAAATTGTGAGAATCATTTTTTTTTGTATAACTTTGGAATGTGAAATTATTTTATTGTACACTACGTAATCATAAACAAAAAACAAAAAAATTAATGTGTCGACATGAGCAAGCGTGTCGATCAATGCTCGTGTCTTTTCTGTATGAGAAGAGCGATAAATTAATATGGAGTATTATTATCTTTCAACGAAAATGTGAAATGCGTTATGTCCCCTCCACACGACCTTACCTCTTTTTTTATATTAAATACGAGTGTCCCCGCACTATATTTTAATTCGATATTTTTTACAGAACATCAAAAACTCGCTAAATATTTTTTCATAGACACGCATATTTAGGCAGCCAGATTCTACGTTAAAAACCTTTTTTTAAAGGGAACGATTTCTATTTTTGTTTCTGGCAAGTGGTTTTTTATCATCAATTTTACGGTCTGCGGTGTTGTCCTACCTTGAACCGTAGATGTCACAACGATGGCATTGTTAGAAACGTCAATATCGAAGATTGGTGAGGTTGTATTTTTCAATGGATTTTTGTCGTTTTGTGTCATAAGCGGTAATAAGTATTAAAAGAAACCCGAAATAATAATTTCAACATAAGTGTTTGTTAACTAGTGGTATATCTTATCTCTCTTAATGGTAGGTATATTTTAAAGAGTGTGTCAACACGTGGACAATAATTAGGTAAGTACTTGTTTTTCTTTTTTAAGTTTGACGGTATTTCAAAATACACTTCTTTCGAAGAATAAACCGCCGTTGCGTATGCGGTAGGAAGTTCTTACTAACACCAGCGGCAAGACAGTTACAATTATTTTTTTATTTTTTTTATTACCTATTGAGTAATTCCGAATAAATCGGCTAACTTAATTAAATCCCACGTATACAAACTGTTTTTTTTAGTTGGAAAAAATCATCAAATGACTCCTTCCGCCCTGAGTGGGTCTGAAGGGACTGTCAGACTTTTACTGACTAAAAAACCACCCTTAGGTGATGACTTTAAAAAAACATTTCTTAGCGCATGTCTTCTAACTGTACACTACCTCCTTGCAATTTCATCTTTATAGGTCAAGCGGTTTTTGATATTTCGTGAATCGTGATGAGTGACTGTTTAAAGTTTCGCTTTTATGTATTTAGATTAGATTCATGTTTAGAATCACTAGCATACAGTACATAGTTACCTCCTTGTAATTTCAAAAGGATGCAAAACTGTATTTTGTAAAACAACTAGCAACAAATGACTGACAGGACGTTTGACCTTTGACCTGCAAATGTCACAATAACCCTTCGCTTGATAAAACAAAATTCTTTTTAACACAATGAATACACTCCCCAAGGAAATAAACTCTACAGAGTACTGAAAACGTCTGCAAACGTAAAAAACGGCAAAGCGTTTTTTTACATTTAGAGAGAAGGGTTCCCTACAACCGAGAAATATTTAGTAGTTCTTACAAATAAAACACGGTTCTTGTATAGTAAACATAACATACCATCACGCCTGTAATCCCCGAAGGGTTAGGCAGAGGCGTACCCATTAGTACGCTCACATTTCACCAGTTATGTTTAAGTCTCACGTAATGGAGGCGAGCCTATTGCCAACGACAAGCATAAATGCGGACTCCGAGGCTGATCCTGATAGAAAAACTCGAATACACTTTGCCGAACCTGGGAATCGAACGCAAGATCTTATACTCAGCATTCGCGCTTTGCAACCACTAGACCAAAGAGGCAGTTCTTGCGTTTTTGTATACCTCATTTTATTTTATTGTAAAAGTCAAAGCAATAATTTGATTAGATCATTTACAAGGCACTTTTGAATTGTCAAGGGGTCCGTCAGTTAGTAAGAAAGATGAAGCTAGTTACTCGTTTTAAAATGTTACGCTAATTTAGTTTAGCGCAAATTTTCAACTTTTTTCCTATTACGGTTCATGAGAGACACACTGGTGACAGACGGACGGATAGCGAAAGCTTAGTAAGCGTCGGTAGCACCCTTTGACTACGGAACCCTTTAAAGTAAAATGTATTGTATAAAATTAGTTTTGTTTCAAGACTGTTATGCAACCCTGGTACACAAAATTCTGCATTTGTATTACTTGGAGTGAAGTGATGCATTTTAGGTAGATCTAAATTGTGAACGGGAACTGCGATATCATATTATATGTACTACAATTACATTTTTTTTAATAAAAAATCAGCCATTCTGTGTGTATGTATGTGTGTTCTGTATTTCTATATGTTTGTACTATGTATCCAGTGACACTTGCGCATCAAAACGAATCAACGAAACCGTATATCAAAATCAGTTGAGTCGTTCTAAACAGACGGACATACATGTAGGAATATTTTATTTGTATTTTAATAATTAAGGTGATGAATGAAGCCTAGAGAGAATGAGATGGATGATGAGTGTGCGAGAGAGAGAATATAAGATGGCGGAAAGTAAAAGAAGATGGTTGATTGCTGAACTTAAATTTTTAAAATTTTAATTAATTACCGAAGTCTGAAGATTCAAGCGTCTAATTTCGGTTTACAATCCTACATACATGTAGGTCAAACAACTAACCCTCTTTATCAGCTTTGCCACAGTCGGTTAAGAATAAACAGTGACAAATATTTTCACCCCAATAAAGCGTTCAAATCGATAATAATTAATTCATATCCAGTACAAGAGGCGTGAATATTCAAATGAGTAAGCCAGATTATTAAACATATCGAATCGAACTCGAAAACAGAGCATGATGAGGCGAAATCAAATGGAAGCAGTAATTTGATTGTTGGATGTTTTACGGATGACTGTGTATGTGTATTGGATGTCCAGTGTCCACATCATTTAGAAATTGTGCACATATTAATTAGTGTAATCATGCTTGTTGATTGGTTAGAGCAGAATAATTATGGTAGTGTTCATATTTTTGACTAGCTTCTGTCCGCGTCTTCATCTGCGTGGTGTTATGTCTTTGGTTACTGCTCTGCTTCCGTGGGTCGTGCCGAGATGTTATATAGCCTATACTATTCCTCATAAATCTGGCTTTTATGTACAAAAAGATTTTTTCCAATGCGACTCGTAGTTCCAGAGATTTGCGCGTTTAAACAAACAAACGAAAAATTTCGGCAGCTTTTTTATAAGAATTATTGAGAATATCTATATCATTATCTGGGTTCGATTCCCACCCAGGACAAATCTTTGTGTGTTGAGCACGATGATTTGTTCTGTGTCTGGGTGTAATTTATCTATAATATGTATGTATTTAGAAATATATAAGTATATTTATCAGTTGTCTGGTTACCATAGTACAGGCTCTGCCTAGTTTGGGATCAGATGGCGATGTGTTGGTTGTCCCAAGATATTATTATTATATTATTATTATTATTATTGATTATAATAAATTTCGTACTGTCTTTTTTCAAATTTATTACTGCCTCGTTGGTCTAGTGGTCGCAAGCGCGACTGCAGTGCATGAGGTCTTGGGTTCGATTCCCAGGTCGGGCAAAGTGTTATTGGGTCTTTCCATCAGGAATTTCTCAGTAGCAGCCTCGGAGTCTGGATTTGTGCCCGGTTGATGGCAATAGGCTCGCCCCCTATTACATGGGACTAAAAACATAACTGGCGAAATGTGGGTGTACTAATGGGTACTCCTCTGCCTAACCCTTCGGGGATTACAGGCGTGATGTTATGTATGTGTAATAAATTTCATAACGTTTAGATTAATTTCTAGTTGACTACACTTATGAAATGCATCAAAATAACAATAATCTGTAACACGCTACAAGATGTTCAGTTGATAACGTTATAAGCTGAGTATCTATTTTCTAAAAATCGTTTACTTATAGATCGATCATTATAACACATTCTCTACACACAAACATTGGCTGCATGCACTACAAAGCAGCTAATGACAAATAGAAAAAAGGATTTTTCCTAGAAGTCCCGTTCCAGTTGTGTAAAAAATATCTTGGTTGCAATGGGAAATAATTGAAACTACATAAAAAATAAACAAAATAAAATTGCGTTTATTTTTTACAAAATAAATAAAAGCAATTTATTAATATACAAGCTTATTATTGTCCTAGTGCAGTGCAAAGGCCTCTTCTCATACAGAGAAGGCACGAGTATTGATCACCACGCTCGCTAAAAGTGGATTAGCATATAAAATCAAAAAAGTCATACCGTTACTTTCCCCGATCCGAATCTACAATCACACATGCATGACAGGCGCCTCAACTATTAGGCCATCACGACATTTAAATATAAAAACCCTTTTTGACACATGACTGTCATTGCTAAATCTGGTAAAAGTAGAATTTGTACGATTTTATTCCAGATACAACCGAATAAATATTGTTTTCCTCTACTAATCCAACCCGACCAACTGGGCCTACCGCAATACCAACCTCGTTAAGCAAACTTGTAGAGGCAGTCAAGAGAGCGAATTTCCATATTCGCATCGCGCGCTCAGCCGTAACGCGTGTTTAATTATCTGTGGCACCACCACAGATTATAAAGAAAAATAGTTAAACCGATGAAAATTATGCGATCCGTTATCTGTGCTCGTTTATTATTCGGATGACAGCGCGGGAGTATTATCAAACAGATTTAAATTGACTTTTTCCAATATTTAAATTAATTGTGATCAGAAATGCAGTTTGATGTTGATTGGAGGCGAATGGAAATGGAAATCAGTCAGAGGTATTTTTGCAGGTGTGTGTGAAACCTGCGCTCGTATTTTTTTTTAATTCTTAGTTACTCAGGTACTGTTTTGTGTGTATCTAATCTTTCTACAGAATCAAGTACAACGCCAAAACAAAATTTACACTACGGAATAATATTCGAAAAACGAACTTTTTATGCATATGTACTGCATTTAACCAAATAAATAGTTCTACAGTCGTATTTTGAATGCTAAAAACTCAATAGTCAGGTAAGATGTACTGCAGGTATATGCGGTATATACTTTGATACATAAAGACTGGTTACGACCTCTTCCTCTTATGCAAGAGGTTACGGGGTCGCAACCTGGCATGGACACGTACAAATATGACTCTTTCTCTTTTTTATGTAATTTAAAAGTTAATCTTGATTATCACTGACATCGGTGAAGGAATAAATTGTGTACTTGTAACAATAATATAAATAAGGAAAAAATGGCCAATAAGATTTGAGATCTCTGTATGAGAAGAGGTCTTTGCCCTGCGGTGGCACAATAATAGGCTAGTAATAGTATTTATGTTTACTATATGTAACTCGCGAGCCTTGAGTCCCAGACCTTTTTTAAGGGCATATTACGAGCCGAAGGCAACTCGTAGAGGCCTCTAAGAAGGCCTTAAGATGAAATGAAACACCAATTAAGCACTATGCAAGTGCATTCAAGAATAACACCCGGTTGGCGCATGACTACTATTTATGCGCGTATTTACATAACATAACTTCACTGCCTCGTTGGTCTAGTGGTCGCAAGCGCGACTGCTGTGCATGAGGTCTTGGGTTCGATTCCCAGGTCGGGCAAAGTGTTATTGGGTTTTTCTATCAGGAACTTCTCAGTAGCAGGCTCGGAGTCTGGATTTGTGCCCGGTTGATGGCAATAGGCTCGCCCCTATTACATGGGACTAAAAACATACCTGGCGAAATGTGGGTGTAGTAATGGGTACACCTCTGCCTAACCCTTCGGGGTTTACAGGCGTGATGTTATGTATGTATGATACCATAGACTAGTATTATTAATATTACACCCACACACCTACACAAGTACATTGCTACAATACAATATCAGGCCTCTCCCTACAAGTACCCACCTAGTTTCTAGTTTTCAGTGACGTTAATGAAATTCAAAATGTCTCCGTCTCAGCGGCATTGTGACAAGTACTTGTAAATTTTCACAAGTTTCAGCTACAGTGGGGTGTTGATATAACGAGATGTGACGGGAATTTTAATCTTCTTTTGAAAAGTTAAAAGATATCGGATGAACACTGGGATGGGAGGAAAGATAATTTTTTGAAAGGCTGTGTCGTTTTTATTAGGGTTTCGTACCTACCCAAAGGGTAAAAAGGAGCCCTATTACTGTCTGTCTGTCCGTCTGTCACTAGGCTGTATCTTATGAACCGTGAAAGTTGGACAGTTGAAATTTCACAGATGATGTATTTTTGTTGTTGTTATAACAACAAATACTAAAAAACATAATAAAATAAGTATTCAAGGGGCGCTACCATACAACAAACGTGTTTTTTTTGCCTTTTTTATAGATAATGGTACGGAACCTTCGTGCGCGAGTCTGACTCGCACTTAGCTGGTTTTTTTCCACCCGCGTTATGTTACGTCTTTGGTTACTGCTCCGCTCCCCAAGGGGTCGTAGCGTGATGTTATATCCTAGCCTATATTATTCCACATGAATTTGGCTATCACATATAATTATTAAAAAAAAAAACAGCTTTATTATATTATTATGGATGGATAAGTTATATGAATTACGTATGACTCTACAACTTATATCGACTCAAATCTAAAATACCTAGATTCGCTCACTGAGACTTACCCTTCAGCCCATCTTTCTCCCCAAACTAGGTTGAAAACAAAATAATTCTCCGTTATCGAAAACAATACTCATAGTTTCCAATTAAAGAGATTGTTTATAGATATTTAAGTTAGCATTAATGGTTAGAAGTCAATGTACCCGGTATTCGCGACACGCTACTTCGAAATAACTAGATAGGTACAATTGACGAAAGCAATAAGTATACAGGCGGTTAGTTTTGAACTCGATTGCATGCATGACATAATTTTGATTCTGTTTAAGTTTTTTCTATCTTATCACTGGGAAAAGACCGTCCCAAGTTCTTCGAAGGGTTCTACCACCATTTCTTAAAACAGTACCACTTTAATATTAGGTACTTTGTAAATTCAGTTGTTGAATTTTCAACTCTCGGCGCTGAGCTGAGCGTTGAAAATCCATTAGTATGCAAAGCAAAGTAATGTAAAAATATTATTGTTTTAAGAGATATGGGTAGACTATTAGAACTCTATTCTCACCCAACTTTGTTTAATTGTTAAATATCATTAATTAATTTATGTAATTAATGAGTAGTAGTTGAGTTTTTGAAACAGCTTATCAAATCGTGTCTTCAGTTTAAAAACTTATTGCAAACTCACAGTTTACTGAACAAAAATAATTGTTATTGATTATGTCTGTCTCTTTATTGTTTTTTAAGAGAGATAAAGATAGCAGTAACCTTAATTAAGTTAAGTCTGTGCACAATAGAATCAACACTATTGACGACGTAATGTAAAGTGGAATATTACTGCCTGTATACCTATTTTTTTTGCGTAGTGTACCTCGAGCGGTGACCTGGAAGTGTCTGTATGTGTCTATGTGTTACTATTAGTGCTAAACTCGGAGCTAGGTCGATTGGTTTGGATTAAATTAGGAGCTACTAGTGTTTGGAGTCCTACTTCTGCTTGTGTTTAAAAATAGTAACTTTTACATGTTTCTTGGTCTGTGTAAATCTGATTTCGTCTCGCCCCGTTTACATAATGTGCATAATATGATGTTTTACATAACATAACATTTTACATTTCGACTATATAATACCTAGACAACTAATATGACTACCTCGTTAGTCTAGTGGTCGCTTTACATTTCGACTATACCTAGACAACTAATATGACTACCTCGTTAGTCTAGTGGTCTTAAGGCGCGACTGCTGAGCATGAGGTTTTGGGTTCGATTCCCAGGTCGGACATAGTGTTATTGGGTTTTTCCATCAGGGATTTCTCGGTAGCAGCCTCGGCGTCTGGATTTGAGACCGGTTGATGGCAATAGGCTCGCCCCCTATCACATGGGATTCAAACATAACTGGAATGGGTAATGTGAGCGTACTAGTGGGTACACCTCTGCCTAACCCTACGGGGATTACAGGCGTGATGTTATGTTAAGTTTAAAAGTTTTTATCGCGTCCTAAGGTTTTACTGACGCAAGAATGTGCCTCTATCAATAGCTCTGAGACTACACGCATGGTTAGTTAATGTGGGAGGCTCCATCTATATAACTTAGGGCTTCTTGTAAAATACCTATGTGTGACTATTATTGGAAGTACCTATGCCTACCCTTTCTTACTTCAATGGCCAATCAGTAAACAACATTATACCTACGTTGGCTATAAATGTTCATGATTCTGGCTATATTTAGTTTGATTAAATCTATCTTTGCACATCCATATCTTACTAGCTTCTGAACGCGACTTCATCCGCGTCAAAGTTGATTTCTTCATACAAATTTTGGACCCCCGTTTCGTCCGCTTTGAGGGAGAATTTTTATTAATTCTTTCTTAGCGGACGTCTACTAACTATAAACTATCTATCTGCTAAATTCCATTTTTATATGACAAGCGGTTTTCGATATTTCGTGATGAGTGAGTGAGTCAGTGACCTTTCGCTTTTATATGTTTAGATTATTTTTAATAAAAATGAATGGCTAAATACGTTAAGCGCAAACCTCGAAAACAGATGGACTAACCTTGATATTTTTTGTTGCTCAAAAACAAATTAATATCGGTAATAACTGTGCGACTTTATTTTGTACATTTTAATTAACATAAGAATTTTGACAGGACTGTTTGTATGGTCAGATAGTTTCATACCATCATATAATATCTGTATTACTAATTATTTAGTAACTATATTTCGTTTTATTGATATCAAGCGAATGCAGCTAACCCTATGATTTTTTCCAAGAAATGCATATCACAATATGCTCAAAAACTGGCGAAATATGGGTACACCTCTGCCGAACTCTTCGGGGATTACAGGCGTGATGTTATGACCAACCAAAAATCTTCTAGTCACACACCAAACTCACGCCTGTGACCGTCTCACGACTTACCACACTCATAGTACCTCCCCATCGAGTGTTTGCGACCTTAATAGTTTCGCGGCTTGATATTTTTTGTCGACATGTCACAGACAGGATTAGAGGCGTGGACCGTGGTCTTCAAGTGTCACACGACCAATGTAATAGAAGCCACGTTTTTGCGACCAAGCTCTGGTCGAGCGTTAATGGTTATGCTCGTATTTAAGCTCTTTTTGCGGAGCTAAGTGATATTAAACTTGGTATATCAGTAAGGTTTCTGTTAGGTAAAAAGGTGGTGTTTGTCATTCTGTCCCTTCCAGTCCGTTAGTTGTACGGTTATTTAGGAAGGGTTTATGTGAATTATTCTGATGATACGGTTGGCGCAGAGGCTGAACGATTTGCTGCTGTGGTGTGGGTCGCGGGTTCGATTTATGCATGGAACAAATATTTGTATTGTATGGCTGTTAGTGTATGTTAGTTTATAATATAAACATCACGACTGTAATCCCCGAAGTGTTAAGCAGGAGTGTACTGCCCATTAGTAGAAACACCCACATTTCGCCAGTTATAATGTATTTTAGGTCTCTTGTAACAGAGGGCGAGCCTATTGCCGTCAACTGGCACAAATCCAGACTCCGAGGCTGCTAATAGAAAATTCCTGAAGGAATATGCAATAACAATTTGCCCGACCTGGGAATCGAACCCAAGATCTCAAGCTCAGAAATATTGCTTTGCGACCACTAGACCAACGCCGGAGCATTATTATTATGCACAAATTCGTCATGTTTTTTTTTTCAAATTATCTACTCTCATTCTCATGCAAGGATAAATAGGTAATCACACACAACCACATTTATTAGCTCCAAAACTTTCATCATCCAATTCTCTAGACATACACAAAACCTTCCATTCTTCGAAACCTATTCAACAAAATCTTGACCCGGCAAACTGAAAAGTCATCGAACTTCAAGATGACTTATCAAAATACTGGCTCTACGGACTGTTTATAGGTCAGCATGACAGATGAACTGGACGCCAGCCAACAACCCTGGAGGTTGAGGCAACTGAGTTATAGGCAGATAAGCAAACCGACGTTCAATAAATAGTCTAATATAAGAGGATGGTGATTTGATACGAGATAGGCAACAGAAGACAATGGAGATAGATGTTTTAATAAAAAAGTATTAAAATAGTATTAAAAATAGAATTAATGTACCTACTACATACTTATCGTACATTATAAAAACGTATATTTTAAAAAAGACTGGGTGTACTAATGGTTACACCTCTGCCTAACCTTTCGGGGATTACGGGCGTGTTGTTATGTTAAAAAAAAGTAAATTTGGAGATTCTTACCCGTTCTTCTCCATACAAAACCTTTTGGAATGGGCAATTTTAAGGTGGTAAAAATCATCAAATGACTCCTTCCGCCCTGGATGGGGCGGAAGGGACTGTCGGACCTTTGCTGACTAAAAAATCACCCTGTTCCTTCTGCTGCCCTTTACATTCTGGGGCCACGGTATCCTGTTAAGACGTTCCGCAACCCCGGTTACGACTAGATACGCTTGGATTTATTCATCCTTATTAAGTCTTTGGTTATTACTCCGCTCCCGTAGGTTAAAGCGTTATGTGTTATATAGCCTATCATATTTTTCAGGAATCTGACTCTCATATGATAAAATAATTTTTGCAATCCGACTGACAGCTCCAGAGACAAGTCGCGTTTAAAAAGAAAAACAGCTTTATTATTTACTAGCACTCTCCCCGCGCCTTCGTTCGCGTGATTTTCCTTACGGACCTTAACTGTTTTGTATATATAATATAGCCTATGTCACTCAGGAATAGTGTAGCTTCCGAATAGTGAAAGAATTTTTCAAATCTGTGCAGTAGTTCCGGAATCTAATCAATGGAAACAAACAAACAATCAAATCTTTTCTCTTTATAATATTAGTATAGATATAAATGTAGATAACTTTTGCTAAAGTCATTTCCTTTCCTAGCCATAATACCTATATGCTCAAAGTTATTTAGTTGCCTTTTTATTATAATATTTGTGTGCACATAGTCTTTGTCAATATAATTTTTTTCTTTCTTTCTTTCTTTCTAGTTTGACGGGCAGTATGTGTGGGTAATGGCTATTTAGGTAATATGTCACGTTACACCTCGTAGGAGGTATAACATTGATTAAATATCTCGACTGCTTCGTTGGTCTAGTGGTCGCAAGCGCGACTGCTGTGCATGAGGTCTTGGGTTCGATTCCCAGGTCGGGCAAAGTGTTATTGGGTTTTTCCATCCGGAAATTTCTCAGTAGCAAGCAGCCTCGGAGTCTGGATTTGTGCCCGGTTGATGGCAATAGGCTCGCCCCCTATTACATGGGACTAAAAACATAACTGGCGAAATGTGGGTGTACTAATGGGTGCACCTCTGCCTAACCCTTCGGGGATTACAGGCGTGATGTTATGTATGTTATGTAAATATCACAATATTAAATAAGTAAATGCTTACTTATGCACATTGAACAGAATAAAATAGGCGTAGGTACCTGCGCATGACGTCACTTACTCTTATTACTAAGATTATCATTTCGTTATCAATAGTGTACTTAATGATGCACTCGCGAATTACACCGGCACTGATAAGAAGTAGTGTGTGTCCCGAATAACTTTGCTGCTTTGTAAAATGTTTTCATAAAGTTCTGTATTTGTAAATTAATCTTTTTTTGAATACCTAATTAGAATAAATATTTTTGTTAAACATTGCATACGGGGTGAAGTATCTTTCACCCCGTATACCGTAACGAAATCTTTTACCACAGATTAAATGGATTAGCTTAAAAATCGGCTATTCTATACAAAACTGCAACACCTACACGTCTAAAGGAAAGTCGTAAAGCAGGCTGGATTAGAAAATGGCTGTTGTCAATCAAGTTGAATGCTTGGTCCTTTGAGTCTGTTACTTTGGAAAAATCTGGTCTTTTTGCGTAGTGATTATATCTAAAAGAAGTGACCAAATAAGGGTAATAAAATGATGTTAATAAAACTGAATTATGCAATGTTTGTAAGCCTAATAAGTATCACCAATAGCGTAAATGAGGCGTATTAAAATGATTATTTAAATTAAATTAAAGTGCTAGCAAGTAGAGTACTTATAATCCAATCACTTAGCATCGAATATTCGAGAGCCCGCTGAATTTCACAGTGACGATGAAATATTATGAAAAAATTAAAAGTAGACGAGTACCTACTGAAAAAATTCGTCGCGTAAATGGCTTGCTTCAGTTTAAGTGGTATAATTAGCTGTAGTTAAAATTATTAGTTTTAGTAAGAAAAGTTATAGGGTGAATAATTTTGATGAAATAGTTACTAATTATAAAACACAACAAATACATGAATCCATGACACCGAATGTCTTAATGTTTATTGCAAAACTCTATAACAATAATAATATCAGCCTATTATTGTCTTATATCAATTATACGTCCTAGTTTCCTTACAATGTTTTCCTTCATCGATGTCAAGGATGACCAAGATAAACTTAGAAAGTAAAGATGAATTATTGAAAACGTCTCGAACCCACAACCTCATGCATGAGAGGTGGGCGCCTTAACCACTGACCTGTCACTATCTAAGATTCAGATATGAATATAAATTAAATAAAAAAAAATAGAAAATAACAATCTAAAAAATATTTTTTTTGTTTAAAATATTTGCATGTGTTTTTTGAGAAAAAAAAATCCTCTCACAGAAAATACATATAATGTCGTCAAGCGGTAATTTGGGAAAGGGTTGACATATTATTTGGAAAGACAGCTTCTAAGGTGGTATCATTAATCACATCAGCTTGTAACTGTCCGCTGCCGAACGTGGGTCCCCAGCATTACCGTTGTAACAAACGGTATTACCACTACGACAATGAGTAATAATTATAGATAACATAACCATTTACTTGCCTTTGTGAAGGGAGAGGCGGTCTTTCCGTAGCTAAGGACCAGAATACGCCTTAATCACCACGCTTGTTAGGCGATCTGATACCTACTTACATTAATTATTAGTCCTGGTCTCATCATGTTTTCCTTTATCAATGTCAGTCATGTCCAAGGTAAACTTAGGAATACACATGAATTGAGTTATATGGGTATTTTTTGTTGGGTATTAAACCCACAAACAACCTCATGCATAAAAGCCGGGCTTCTTAACACCACCATAACGACATATATTTCGAGATTAACAGTAACCTGTGTAACTGATAAATCAGAAAAAGTACTAAATAACAAGAACAGCTATCTTGACCATGAATGAAACCTGAAAATTATCTCCCTCAAAAAGTCACACTATTTCGATACTGCTGTTCCACACTAAAGCACTTACATAATTATTTTCAAATCTTGTAGTAAATAATTCAATTCTTTGTAAGTAAACAAAACACACCCATTCATAGATATTATAAAGTTGATTAACAACTGAACATTTTCTCCGTATGTAGGCAATCGGAGCAGTAGGAACAATACGGTTGATGATTCAATGCGCCGGCGCCGATAGTGAAAGTATGAGTCAAGATATTTATGTTGCATCTTCTAAATAATGCCGACTTGGGACGAACTAGCGATTTTCCTCAGTGTTTAATTCATTGAAGGATTGATTTGCAAGATTGATTCCTTACCTTTAAATATATTTATTTTCTCAAAAGAATTCAAATACAAAGTCACTTACAGAGAAAACATGAATAAAATATGAAGGTACCATTAAGCGAATACAATTAAGCGTCCTTATTTCTAACTTAATTTATAAACTTAGTCAGAAAATGTCTGTCAGAGATAAAAAAAAAATTCAATAAGGCCATGGAGAGTCACTTTTAAACGTCATATAAAAGAAAAAGGTATTGCATCTAGTTGCTCATTCCTAAAAACTTCAAACCTACTTACTCTTTAAAAAAATATTTCATTACTTTGTAAACAGAATTACACGAAAACTACTATTTTATAATATGCACAAAGACCCAATTAAGAAATGACGACTAAATAATGTCCGAAGATACCTCGTGTTCACATATTTACAAAAATTGGAAATGTTGATGACCACTCTGAACATTTCTCTTAAGAGTTTGCTTTACAATTTGGCCTCTTATTCCTACCTGAAATGTTCAATTTAAAGTTATCACTACGCTTGGCACATAATCATTTACTTAGAAAATGAGTACCGAAGGACCAATTTTAAATTAAGCTGTCTATGTTAAAAGTAAGTTAGTCTACTTATATACCTGTATAATTTAAAAAGCTGACGTCCTTTAAGTTTTAATTCGGCCCGTTTAATTAATGAGGGCTCGCTTACCTAATAACTATCAAAGGACCAATTTATAATACTGTCCCTACACTTTCTATATTTTTGAAAGAGACAAATTAATTCACAATGATTAATATTTAAAAATAAACGAACACAAACGTGATCAAAGCAAATACGCACGTAAAAGCAATCATTTATAATTGAAAACAGAATTGGGTCAATTATTATAAAAAGTATGTAACTCAAAAAACATATTATAAAAATACAAGACCATAAGAAACTAGAAAACAGTCAACTTTTCATACGAAAACGGAGCAGCGAATGACAAAAATGCGGAAACCAACCAACCAACCCTGCTAATCCCGCTGACAATCATGCTGGTTGTAGCAAAGTGATAAATGTCAGGAAAACAAATGGGACACGTCTCTGCAGTCCTGCGCAGACATATTGCCCAGAGACGAGCCTCCGCAACCGGCTATTAATAGAGCCTTCTTTAAAATAAAGTGACCAAACGCCATAACGTCAAGTCATTCCGATTATATCATTATCGATTGTAACAACCATGGCATTCTGTCGAACAGCTGAGCCACCGGCCCGAGGTTATTTAGCCGGGTTGTTTAGACGCAATGCAGATCACGTGTGCGCTGAAAAACCTACAGCGGCTTCTGTATACGCCCTACGACATATTCCATCTCTATCTTTCACATAAAAGAAATGTTAAGTTAGAACGAAAAGACGGTTTTGGGGTTGAGTCGAGTCGCCGACGCGTCTGCGTGTCGCGCACATCAAGCGGTCGATGGCGGAGCGTTGCGCGCGCAAGTGTCTACCTCACAGACCGTTCCAATCCATTCCGATCGGAGTTCTCGTGCCGAGCGGTCGATTCATACGCTAGCCCTGGGCGAACCGTCGGCAGTCGCGCCGGCGCCGCCGTCGGCGATGGACCACGACGAGGACAGGTCCTTGTCTCTGGGTACGGAGGTCTCTGCCTCTGTGCCCCCACCGAGCCCTCTAACGGGATGTTATTTGCTCGCGGTGATCGGGGAGCCCCACACTCACGAGCACAAGGAGATTATTCTGCAGCGACTTGTTAAAGGTAAGCTGGACACTTTGTTGCCTTTGCTCTGAAAAAATCGGAACTGTCAACCTGACAGCTGTCAAATTGGGAGAAAATTCAATTTGCCGACGAGCGTCTATTGTGGAATTAGAAACGTTATTTTTTAGCATCACAACACGCACTTTCTCCATTGATTCTTTCCGATGAAAAATTATGGTTCCGATGTTTTCTGAGTGTTTATTTTTTGCGTAAACAACGTGGTTATTTTGTTTTATTTTCTTCCGGTAAATAATTCGCGGTGCGGGTAAAAGTAATCGACTATTTGGAGAAATGTGATGTAATGCGGTAATTATGTAGATGATAGTTTCGTTTACTTAGCGTAGTCCATTTTTCCTGTTACGTCACCGGTGACGTAGTTTCGGCTACGAACTATTAGGTCGGTAAATAATTAAATGAAAAGACTGCGGCAAACAGACCGCAGGACATTATTTATATTACGTAATACTCTTACTTTATTTTTACTTTATTTACTGAGTTTAAGTACAATAAAACTCTAGTAAGAATTCCTAGAACATAAAACAGGAATGATTTATTTATTAAAGATGAAATGCCGGTTGTTTCAACTTTATTTGAGTTATTAATTACTAAATAACTAAGTACCTACGAGTTAATTTGAAACTCTTTTAAGTTATAATTACTTATAAGAGGCTGTAGTTTTCAAGAATTTCAAGTTATTCGTCAAGTACGACTTGTTTTTGCCAACAGCCAATCAAAAACCGTTCGTCACATTTTCTCTGAAATCTTTGTCACTATTTATTTTACGTTTTGAAGTCCCCGTGTTACGCATTTTACAAAATCACGAAACACGATACCGGCGGCAGATAACAGGAAGATATCTTCAAAAATATGATTCTGATTCACGTGAAACCGAAAACAGAATCATGAAATTGGAATGCTGATAATTATATTTTTCGTTGATCACGAAATGGTACTTCTGCCATTTACATAAGGTTTTATGTATAAGTAAATTTACAGTATATAAGACCTTATTTCTTATACTCTACGACCTATATTTAAACAGGTGACGTTTTGTTGCTGATCTTGAGTAGAAAGAATAGTTAAGCAGCTGTTTTTTGCCGGCGGGCGGAAAGGTCAACGTTTAGGGTAGCAGAGGTCAACCGGCAGTCATCCGCATTATAGGTAGGTATTAGGAAATCATCTAAGAGTTAATTGAAGAAATCGGATTAAAGGATAAACTACCTTTTGTAAGAAACAATTAGGTTGAATTCCTTTTTCTTGTAAATGATAGTAAAAAGTGGTTTTTATCCAATTAAAATGAAAAATTTGACTTAGACTTTAAAAGAAGTAAAAGAAGATCCTAACCGTGTTCTAATTAGGAGAAATAGTTATCGCTCAAAGTGTTTTTAACTATAGGTGGCCGAAAAAATTATTATAGTATTTTGTGACTTTCATAACTTTTCATTTACTTTATGGTCTTCGAGACTATGTATAATCTAGGAACATACTCATTATGTGGAGATATAAAAGTAGGTTCTATGTCTATAGTTGATTACTTGAAATAGAAATACATATAGGTACGAGTATATGACTAAAAAACCAAAATGATCAGTCTTGACCTGTCCGCTCCCAGCGGTTTCTCGCAATCTTTACCAGGTCGTCAGTCCACCTCGTGGTTATCTTTATCGTTAGGTGAGGCCTATGTCCAGCAGTGGACATCCTTCGGCTGATATGATGATGATAATGATATTACTGAATCAATTTTAGATTCAGTTTTTTTTAATATTTGTAGTGTTTTTACGGCGATTATCGTGGGGTACAATTATTATTAATATTAAAAGGATTTTCATAATATAAATGAAGGGAACACCCAAATTACACTGATAAAAAAAAAATAAGATAAAAAAATGATGCGGAACAGATAAAACTCGCATAACAGCATTATCTGAAAAATAAATAAACAATTTATGATTACGTAAAAAAATCTTGACGATTTCGGAATTTTGATCCGTAAAACTTCAAACAAATAAGGCCTAAATTACATAATTGCGGTTTGACTTGAGATCTCTAATGCATAATTTGAAGTAAATCTACTCACCGCAGCGATTTTACGCATTAAATACCTACTTCTATACCGTACTCCTTTAACGTAGATACCTTTTTGTACCTTTGAAAATAATTCTGAAAACAAAATATACGTAAATATATAAAATTTTTAACTGCCGATGTTCTGGTCGTTATCAAGATCTCACATTGTGCCAAATTTCAAATTCCTAACTCACATAGATCTTGAGAAGATTCTCAGTATGATAGACAGACAAATGATATTCTTTTAAGGGTTCCGCTTTTCTATTTTCAAGTACGCAACCCTAAAAATAGAAACATTAAGTAAAAAGTCGACAGTTGACAAAAGAATACCGAGATTAAACACTTTTCTAATTAAGTCTTACATAGAAGCTTAAACTTTCCATATTTGACACATGCGCATTAGGTATATACCAAACATTAAATCTTCCGCAACCTACCCCAATAGTTAAATTATTAAAGGGAATCATAACTTATACTAATATTTTAGATGCGAATGTAACTCTGTTTGTCTGTAATGCTTTCACGACTAAATTACTGAACCGATTTTGATAAAATTTGATAGGGGTAAGTTTGAACCCCAATAAAGGATATACGCTACTTTTTCAACCGACTTCAAAAAGGAGGAGGTTCTCAATTCGACGCGTATGTTTTTTTTTTTTTTTTTTTTTTGTGTGTTTGTTCTACGTTTACTCCGCCAATTATGAATCGATTTGGATGATTCTTTTTTTGTTTGAAAGAGTATAGTTCCGAATAGGTCCCATAGGAATATTGTCATGATCTGATGATGAACTTTAGAGATATGGAACGGAACTCCTTACAAAATCACAGCAGAACCGCCGTAACAAGACAAATTGCTTTGTTTATACGTGTAGTCGATGACTGACTGAAGGAAGTGGGGAGGGGGTACGTCCTATCACTTTCCAAAATTTAATATATCGTGTGAGGTATTGTTTGAAAGGGCTTTATGTAAGGATTTCAAACATTAACACACAAGCACTAAAAAGTGAAAAGTAAAAGCTTTTTTACAAAAAAATATGACCGCCTTCAAAAACTACAAAATAAAAAAATAACTTTAGCTTGGAAGTCGGTGGCAATACCTACGTAACAAGAAACAAGACCAAAGCCGCCGACTTCCAAGCTAAAGTTATTTTTTTATTTTGTAGTTTTTGAAGGCGGTCATATTTTTTTATTCCGTGACATCGTCTACGTCCGCGATTAGAGACATTTACGCGGACGAAGTCGCGGGCTCATTTAGTATTATATTAAACACTAGCACTCCTCCCGCGAGTATACAACGATAGCCGTAACATAGGCTATATTATATTTTGAAAAAAGTGGTCAGAGTGAATGTAGCTTTCTAATGGTGAAAAAGTTTTTGAAATCGGCACAGCAGTTTACGATTTTATTCATTACAAACATACACACACACAAAAATACAAATCTTTCCTCTTTATAATATTACTGTAGATTTAAACTTTCACAACCTACCCCAATAATATATTGAAAAGGATAATTCATGATAAATATTACTTTACATAAGAATGTAATGCATTGAGAGGCCATTATTAGCATTCTCTTTTGTATCCCAAAGCATTTCTTGACGTTATTCTAAACATTGAAAGTTATGTGTTTATGTTATCGCGGAAATATTAGACGTTTATGTTACATTCATGATTTTATGACAATAATCTATTTAGTTTAGGAAACTTTGATAATAATTTTCATCCAACAATGATGTCTTAGTCATTCCTTCTATTGTAATACAAATAGTCTTTTATATTACAAATATATATAATAGATTTCATGAATGAATAACAACGTTTCATATAAATACTAAAATTTTGTACAAATTACACAAGTTATGATGCTGTCACACTATTTACCAATATGGCGTCAGAACTAAAAGTAATTTGGCTTTAACAGTAGTATGAGTCCTGGGCCCTGATGTTTGCACGCGGTTTGAATTGCTGGACTTAAAAACCTCTTATAGAAATAGGAATTTCAACTGCATTTTAAAGTAGTTGTCGAATGGTATCACCACGTGTTATTGATACCTGAAGTACTTCATTAAAATCATGACTAATTATGACATAACTATATTTCCTTGCTTTACTGAAAGATAAAGCAAAGCGTTAGCTTACAATCAACCTAATGTTGCTGTTTTGAGCAATATTATTTCGAAAACCTATCAAAATTTTCGAATTAACTGAGATTTTGTGTATTGACACTGTGTCTAAAAGATTGCACTGTGTTTACAAAAAGGTCTAATAAAAATAACTAGTCGCCTATTTCAAAGAAAAACGGACTAAAAAAAAGAATTACACTTTTTTTCTGCAAAATATAGCAAATAGACTATAAGAAATATCTAGAGATCGCCTATTTCAAAATGCCACCCAACTTTAATTTTACGTTCCATATCTACCTGATCCCTTTCCAAAGATCCCTATATCTTACAGATTTTACGACATAACCGACGTTAACCGCAGCCTATCCAAAGGGTGGCTAATAATCCCTTCCGTGGCTTCAAGTCGCATGATATTAGCCGACGGATTAAAGGGTTTTGAAACTGACAAAGTTTGAAATTAGAAGAGAATTTCCCTTAAAAGAAAAATGTTTGAATCAGCTGGTTAATTTTTCATGATTTCATAGTAGTTCCTATAGTAATAGTTGTTCATAATGATGAGTAAAATTACTTGTATTCAGATTTTTAGTTTATTCAATTACACCGTGTATAAAAATAATATTGTTTTAGCTTTTATGTCTAAATTAATCGTATTATTATAATCAAACAAGATCAATAACAAAACAAAATCATAACTAACTTTATATAAAACATTGATATTAACGTAGACCGATAAAAAGTAGTTAGGTATTTCTTTGCTTCTCACTAAAAATATAGGACCATATTAAAATTGCAATTTATAATCTCCAAATCTCAAGGCCGTCTAAACGAATTCGCACGAGAAAGTAGAAAATTTAGCACAGATATAAAACGGTCTTATCTCGCATGACATAATGATAAACGAATGATAACACTGCTTGTGATAATTTGGTGACACAATGCAACCCTAGACTAATTTCTGCAGGTTTTTATTCTTACTAATTATATGGTAGGTATATATAAAATAAAATAAAAAATAATGAATATAATAAAAGAGGGTGAAAATTTTATAGAAAACTAGCGACACGCCCCGGCTTCGGACGGACGCAGTGTAGATTCTAACTATACGTATAAACCTTCTTCTGGAATCACTCTATGGGCGATTGTGCACTACAAGGAATTTTACTGTCCGGCAGTCCGATTTTTTACGGTCCGATATGGCACGCCTTAGAATGTAAATACTAGTTTGTGCACTATACGCAATTTTACCGTCCGACATTTTACTTTTCCCCATTCCGGAACGGTTTTTTCTAAGCCTTCGTTCAGAGTAATTTCGCGTGCGTGGCGTATAGTTTCAAAGACAGAGCTACCCTAAACTAAGGCGTATCATCCGAGTAAAGACGGACAAGTGCACAAGCCAATCAATCCGTTTTTTTCATGCCACTTCGGACCGTAAAAAATCGGATGTTCGGACAATGAAATTCCTTGTAGTGCACAATCGCCCTATCTATTGTTGAAAACCGAATTAAAATCAATTGCGTAGTTTAAAAGATCTAAGCGTACACACGGGGAAGCGACTTTGTTTTATACTATGCATGACTAGATTCTTTCTATCAATAAAATCATCTGATAAAAACAAAATATGTCACAAAAGAATTTTGGAAACAATATTAAATACTGTGAGCAATTTATAAATTCCAATAAAAAAATTCATGAAGCAAAAGAAGAACAATGTTTCGATGGCATCTCTTCATTTTTCTTTTCACATTTCTTTATTTTAGTTACAGACTAAAATAAAGGATGAAAGTAGAAAAAGTACTGCTTAATATGACGTTTATTTAATTATGTTTTCTGCATAATTATCTTCTTAAATACTTATTACTGTGTCATTTGTAAAACAATTTGAAAACGTTATCGGTATCTGACACCCCGTAACTGAAATTCTAATTAATTGAAAGACTTTCATTATAATACTCTCGTAATGAAACTGTCACAGAACATGAATGAATAATACCATGTAACAATGTTCTGGAGAATGATTTACAACACAATAAATGGGGGTACTCGTCTGAAGAAACCATTTTTAATTACATGAGTTTGTTGTTCCTACTAAAATTATCATTAAAAAAGTTTTTTTTACAGTTAAATTAGATATTTATGTAAGCTCATTTGTGCGTACTTAAGTACTGTTCCGAAAGATATAATAAAAACAAATATTTTATTAATAAAAACTATCGGCAAAGCCATAGATGTAACACTATGTAAGGCATTCGTATTAATGTCAGAAACCGGTAATACGGTCGCTGTTCTTATAATTAGAAAAACATGAAATTCTTATTACTTATATTTAACCGCTCAAGGCGCGGCTGACTTACCGGTACGACAGAACAATAGAAAATCAATTGTGTCTCATTATTTGGGACTTGAGTAATCAACTATATTTGCTAAAAGAAGTCGCTTCTTTTAGCATAAGTAGATAAATAAACCCATATACATAGGTATTTTCCCTACAATTTTCATAACGTAACGTTTAACACAAAGATATACGTACGAAGCATAAAATATCACTTTACAAGACTCAATTTCGGAGATTTTGATACGTGGATACAACAGCGGCATATAAGCGAAGCCTCTCAAGTAAAGGCCGAGGGATGGGCGCTATATTATGAGATTACGCTTTACGCCACGCTCTGGGAAAATAATCCAAGAGCGGGCGGTCAAATTCACTGTATTATTACATTATTCTGCGTTTTATCGGTTTCTTACTTGTGCCGTTTTAACACCAGACGCTGTTTTAGTGTCGTTTCAGTTTTCTTTGATGTGTTTGGGCCTTTGTTGATGATTTTACGGGTAGGTTGAGTTTGAAAGCGGTTTCTTGTAATAGGGAAATAGCTAAAGAAAGATAGAAATAAAACATTCGTTTTTGCTAACTACCTAACGGTATCATTAAATAGGTAAAAGAAAGGAAGGCACTTATAGACAAGATCCTTTCTACATCTATATAACTAACTAGCTTATGCCTTCGACTTCGTCCGCGTTTTAGCCCATATCCTTTTCAGTTATGTAATTCAATCGTGATTCGAAAGACACGTGGCGCCAGCATCTATTATAATAAGAAAGTTTTTGTTGTTTTACTTGGTAATAGTACTTTTTTTTCGGGATGAAAGGTACAACGTAGGTATATACAAAATTTCAGGATGATCGGTACAGTGGTTTAGGCGTAAAAAGGTAACAAACAAACTTACTTTCGCATTTATAATAATTCTTTAGGATATTAGTTAGGATTAGGATATAGGTACCTAATTATTAGGTAATTAGGTTAATTAGGTTTTTATTAGGTAGGTTTTGACGGGCCTGTTGGTCTAGTAGTTAGCGGCCCTGACTGCTAAGCCGGAGGTCGTGGGTTCGATTCCTACACAGGTCAAACTTTGTGTGATGAGCATGATTGTTAGTTCTGTGTCTGGGATTTATCTATATAATGTATGTATTTATAAATTATATAAGTATGTATATCAGTTGTCTGGTTACCATAACACAAGCTCTGCTTAGCTTGAGACAGATAGCCGTGTGTGAGTTGTCCCAAGATATTTATTTTTAATTTATTTTTAATGGAATTGCTCTAGTCTAAGTGTAGGTCGAGTTAAAATCCATACGAACGATTTACTTGTGGACATTGTGAATCAGCAATGAAGGAGATTGATGTCTCAGCAAAAAAATACAAAAATAAGGTCGACAATTCGTTATTTGAGACCATTGACCAATAATTCCAACACACAACTTCTCGAAAAACAGGCTTTATTTTAGGCCTAATTAAACGATTATTTTACAATTTACCGTAAAATTAGATTTTTTGTTGCTTTGAAATCAATAAGTTGTTGGTCAATTGATTGGCAAATAAGTGACGTCATAGGTAGCTATTGCCATTCAAAATCTTTAGCTAAATCGCGTTTTAAGCTCATTAAAAGTATAGTCATTTATTTCTACCTAATTTAACATACATAACATAACATCCCTGTAATCCCCAAAAGGTAAGGCAGAGATGTAACCATTAGTACACCCGCATTTCGCCAGTTATGTTTAAGTCCCATGCAATAGGGGGCGAGCCTATTGCCATCAACCGGGTAAAATCCAGACTCCAAGGCTGCTACTAAGAAATTCCTGATGGAAAAACTCAATAACACTTTACCCGACCTGGGAATCGAACTCAAAACCTCATGCTCAGCAGTACCGCTTTGCGGCCACTAGACCAACGAGGCAGTCAAGCTTAGGTTCTACCTAATTTGTAGTCACAAAAAAAAGGACGTGGCGAAAAATTGCCTCGCAGCCGAAAACTCCTTATAATGACGTACAAATAAATAATCGACCATCAAAAAATATTCCTGTTTCATAGACAAGCTTATAATGGATGATGCAAGTGATTGTTTAACGTTAAAACCAGTATAACTTAAAAACTATATTCACGCTTACTTACACAACGATCATTATAATTACAATTACACACACGGCTCCTTTTTGTGACGTAATTATTTTAAAATACTTGATTGGTTCATTTATGTATAAGTAAGTTATTGGGTTAAAATAAATGTTGGTTTATGAATTTACTTACTTCTATATTTATTTAAATTTTATGCAACAAAAGTACAAAGGCGGACTTAATGCCTTAGGCATTCTCTAACAGTCAACCAAAGGTGGTGAAGAGATAACATGGTAGGTGTAAATTTAAGTTGGTACGAGCGCTAAACAGCAAAATTAACTTAAAAAAAAAACACAAAGTATGCATGAATGAATGCATGAATGTATGAATTTGCGAAAATTGTAACGTTGCACGCTTTTCAATATCTGCAAGACCATTCTTGGAAGCCATTTCTAACCCCCGACGCAAAACGACGGGATGTTATAAGTTTGACTTGTCTGTGTGTCTGTCTGTGGCATCGTAGCTCCCGAAAGGAAGAACCGATTTTTATTTTGTTAGAAAGTCGAATTAGTCGGGAGTGTTCTTAGCTAGGTTTGATAAAAATTGGTACCTACAAGATGGCCGCCGTTGGGGGATTTTTAAATTTTAAATTTATTTTTTTATACCGAATAAGTACTTTATGTTATAATGGCGAATGGTAATTCACTGAATATACACAAAATCTCAAAAACTACTTGATTATGAAGCTGAAATTTAGGAGGTAGGCAGGTTTATCTATTTATTACTTATATATTTAAACTATGTGACACAAAAAGTACAAAGGCGGACTTAATGTCTTAAGCATTTTCTACCAGTCAACCAAAGGTGATAAAGAGATAACCTGAAAGGTACTAATTATTGTGCTAGCGTAAAAAAAAAAACAAATTATAGGTAGTCCCTAGGTAGGTAGAAGATGTCACTTTAACAACGAATTTTGCGAGACGCCCGAAGTAAGGATGTTTTTGAGTTTTTACAGACGAAGTCGCAAAACAAAAGCTATCTATAATAATGATGTTAGTAAGATTAAAAACCTAGGTGGTCAAATCGCGTGTGCGTTTGTTACACTCGTGCAGCTTTATGATCTCAATACATTACGGACTGACATATCAGATCAGCATCAAATTATTGGCTTAGTTAATTATTTTGACATTTTGTTTTTCATAAATCTTAATTATTTTGTGTGTGTCAAGATGGCTGAATAGGTAAGGCGCCCGCTAGTCATGCATGAGGTTGTTGGTTCGATATCGTGCCAGTACCAATGTGGCTTTTTCAATTCTAAGTTTATGTGTGGGTACACAGAAATTGAAAATATTTTTTTAATAATATTATCATTTAGTACAGTCAAGTTAAACAATATTCTAAGAGAAAAAAAAACTTTCCAATAAGAAAAACATCCGTATGATTCGAAAAATTAAATTCACCTATCCCTTACAAGCCAATTGATTTAAAACCATGAAAATACATGCGCATACGCATTAAAACTCATCTCTTGAAAACGTTTAAACAAAGCGATCTGTCCGCAAGTCCTAAGCGTACGATGCAAAAAGAAAGCATGCAAGTAAGACTATAATTATGTCCGTCACATACCGCGGCTATCGGCGCGCGCGTCTCCGTTTTGTAACGATTCTAGATCTCTTATCGAGTGAAGTATTCGAGATAGTTTCATTATTTTCAGTGGATGTTCTAACTAGTATCTTCTATGGAATAAGTCGTTTGGAATACTAGTATTCTATTGGATAATTACTAGTATTCTATTAAATGAATACTAGCAGTAGTAACGCTACATTCATAATATTCAGTACTAGCTTTTGCCTGCGTCGTCGTCTGCATAAATGTTGGTATTTTTTTTTATTGCGACAAGCCACACTGTTCCCACCCACTGCAACTCCTGAAAGCCAGAATCAACAGTAGAGGCCACCAGAAAAGCGCCGAGGCAATGAAGCTCGACGAGTCCCGGAGAAACGATTAACTGTCTTGGATTCCGCAACGAAATTAATCAGAAAAGAATAGCGGAGTAGATGATGTCGGTTATCACGTATGCAGACGAAGTCGCGGCTTAAAAAGTAGCCTATTTCTCTCTTTGGAGCCCTGACCTTGCTTGGACCTGGTTTCCGACACCGGTGGGCTACTACCTTCTTATAATTTGTATATTTTAGGAATAAAGTGGATAATTAAACTAAAAATTAATCTGACAAAAATGAGTCTTGAATCACTGAAACTAACAAGTTAGAACGATTCATTTTTATGACTCTTTCGTCTAATTTAATAATGTATCATAGATACACTCAGAATGATGTTTGGGTAAAGCAAATTCCTAGAGATATGATTCAAATCTTTTTATCACTTGCGACTGAACTTGTAATAGTCGATACATAGCATAACATAACACCGAAATTGTACACTTAGTTCGCAAAAAACGTTTTGACTTTGACTTTGGCTTTTAATAAAAGGCTTCACACAAACAGAATAAATAATTGGCTTATCTAAAATTCGTAATACAATCAATTTCATTATAAACATTACGCCTGCAATCCCCGAAGGATTAGGCAGAGGTGTACCCATTAGTACACCCACATTTCGCCAGTTATGTTTAAGTCCCTTAAATTATTTTTTTCAAAACTGAAAATCTCCAATTCGCACAAAACGCTTATTCAGTTGGAAAGCTTTTCACATATCAATGGGTGATATCAATTTTATTGTGCTTCCCGTATAAAAACCAAAATATTTATAGACAGGCGGATATCCAAGTTAAAAATTAACTTGAATCAAATATTTTTACTTTCATGCTTTTAGCCTCAAAACACGCGTGTCTCCTACATTTACATAAACTCCAGGGAATAGTAACATATTAAAAACATAATGAGTGAAAACATTAATTAAACACAAACAAGTACTCACCCTTGTTATTTTGTCATCAACGCATCAAATTAAAATTTTCAATTAACTAGAAATAATAATAGAACGTGTTATTTTCAGTTTTAATTAAATTGAGATTCAGTTCAATTTGCTTGAGTCATCAAAAACTGTAACTAAGTTTGTTTTATGAAATGAAAGTGCATTTGGAATTGAAAGCTGGGTTTCAGAACATCGTTAGTTGGGGGTGACTGAGCGAATTTGAAATCAATGAACTGTAGTTGGTAATAATGAACAGTTAGATGCAGAATTTGGAGCCATTGGTCAGTAGACAGTGACAGTGAGGCTATTCTCAGACACTAAACTGCACTAATCTAAAAATAAAATTTTGAAGAAATCTGAACTTATCAATATGAATGAAAGTCTGAAATCGCCAACCACCTTGAGCAAGCGTTGTGATCAATACTCATGCCTTCCTTGTTTGAGAAGAGGCCTTTACTTTGGTATTATTATTATATAAATAACGACACAAATCACTCAGAGGAAAAGAACAAAGACTACCCTATGTGATAACAGTAACGTCTTTTAACAACGAAAAACGTTGCTATAGAAATAATATTCTAGCCACTTTTTACCCCAGACATAAATCGCAAGATTACCCCAATCATTATCAATTACACAATCACATGGCTTATAATTAACATTAAACCGGATTATGAAGACATTTACCAGGTCAAGGTTAAAGCAAAGGTCATCAAGTCAAGGTCGAAAACCTGCCCGGTAATTCATGAATACCGGATGAGTAAAACAATGATAATGTTCCTTTACCGGTAAATATGATTTATGGTTAGAACACCGGATTCTGCGATCTAGAAATTAGAGAATAGGATAATAGCCGTTAATGTACAATTGAAAAGGTAGAATAGATAATAGAAGATAATATTTATGGTCTGGGATACGGAAATTTATGTGACTAATGTTTGGAATTGTGATTCAAAATTTCGGATTTATGGTTGTTCGTTGTACTATTTAAATAATTTATTCTTATTAATAGTGGTTGGTAAATTATTCAAAAGGGTTTATTTATTTACTAAGGGTTTCCTTCCCCATCGCTTAAAATAGTATTATTTTAATATTACTTCGCCTTGCGTACCTACTAATGGATTTTCAACGCTCAGCTGAGCGCCGAGAGTTGAAAATGCAAGAACTGTTAATACGAAGTAATATTATAAGGTACTGTTTTAAGAGATGGTGGTTGGGTCCCCTGATGATGAGTGTTACAAGATATTATGTCATCTTTTACATCATTTCTATTTTAATATTTGTTTATCTTCTTTTCTTTAAGCACAAAGTAACTTTGTAACTTATTTGTTGGCCAAGTTAGTCATTTATTACAAACTCAAGCCATTTACAGCTATTCATAAATGTATTTCAACATAAATTGTGATTCCAGGTACTATTAAAGTAATTCTGTACAATGAGGTTTGCTAAAAATAGGTATATAGCTTGGACTATTGTCCCATTCGACCTTCCAAGCGCAAAACTCATTTTTACCATTTTCGAAGTTGCCAACACTGAACATAAATCTTTAGTAACAGTAGCACGCGATGCTTGCGTGTCAAAGTTAAACTACAGCTGAAATATTAACACTGGCAAGTTAGTGCAAGTTTTTTTAGATTTGAACGTTAAAATGAGGCTTTACAAAAAGTCCTTATTAGTTTTATAACCTAGTAAAACCGTCTAGTTTAATGCTTACTTCATTAAAATAAGTAGGTAATGAAAATTATAATAAACTTTTAACAGAAAATCATTTTTATCTTGTTACTGACGTTTAACAGAGCTTTTTTTAATATTGTAATTGTAATAAATGATTTGACTTTAAAAATAATAACAGTAATAGTTTTAAAAATCAACCCTAAAATAACTTCGTAGAGCTCTAATATTTTAGGAAAGGAAAACAAGCTAGAATGATGAAAAAATGTATTTTAATGAATAGAAACTCCGTTATAACAATAAGAAATTAATATCGAAAATGTAGTCCCAACTCTGAAATGGATATTCAAGCGACGATAAAATCTTAAGAGCTCGTAATATTTAAGTATTACAGTTACGAATATCGATACGGGATGTTTATGCTAACCATTTATTCGGCATTTTCTGGACAATATCAATTTATTGCTGTGAAAACCCGGTTCTACAACGGAAATTGGACATTGGAAACGTGCCTCGGCAAATCTTTGTGATGCTTGAAGAACTGTGGTAATTTAAAATTGATTCTTTATTCTCAACCTTGCGTTAGTTGAGTTGATTTTTCTTAACGACGTCATCATCTTTTTCTTTTTGGTGCTCTTCTATCTCTTTTTCTTCTCTTATAATTTCTTTTGTCGTGATGGCCCAGTGGTTAAGGCGCTTTTCCTGCAAGAGCTTGTGGGATCTTTACCTTGCAATTATGTGACTTGTCTCAATAAATATGTTCTTTCTAAGTTTATCTTGAACATCAGTAACATTGGTGAAGAAAGAAACCTGGACTTATTAATGTAAGTCTAAAATTGCCAATCTGATTTAAACATGGTGATCAATGCTTGTACCTTCTCTATAGAAGAGGCTTTTGCTCTGCAGAGGGACAATAATAGGCTAGTAGTATTATTATTTTATCTAAACTTAGGAAATCTAAACCGGTTTACGTCAGCATACTTAAACTAGATTCTATCGCCTGAAGCATCATCATCATTGGCATTAAAGACAGGATTCCTCTATTAGACAATACTACTAAGACTAATGACTGTGTCATTATTTTATTTATTCTCATCATCATTATGGAATAGGTCAACATTGGGGATTATGCTGCTAAAAATATTATTATTACTCGAAAGGCGTACGAGAAACTGAAGTCAACTCGCAGAGATCCCTTAGACGGCCTTGAGATGAAATGAATATATATTATTAGCTTGTGTTGATCCTTTGCATCTTAAACAATATTCCTTTTTAACATAAAAAAAATCCAAATAGGGCCTTTTGAAAAGAAATGATTCTGACCCTCCAGAACCTCCTCCTTTTTTGAAGTCGGTTAAATAGGAGAAAGATCCTCTTATCCCCTTCCAATTCCCCCTCCAGAGTTCAATCTTTTTATAAGCGTCAAGCTCCTATTCAGCAATCGCGCTATCTTCGCCTGAGTCTGTCGCCAAAATACAACAGCTGAAAATCCCCGTGTAAAAGTCTCAAGATTCGCTGTCATTTGAAACCACTTGTAGCCAACCTGTGGCTTGTTGGGTCTACAGAACGATAACAACAATGCATTATGTTGTGTTGCTCGAGCATTGTCAGTGCTTACCTATTTCCCATCGTCGTTTGTTGATGATGAACGACTGTAATACTGGATTATAATTAGTTTGTACTTAAGATAGCTCTAAGAGTTGAAGTTTTGAAGCTGGGAGCTGGGAATTATGGTCGTTTTCTTCATTCACTAGCCTCTGCCTGCAACTTCGTTCGTGTCAAAGTTACAAAAGGCTAAACCTTTTTAGTGTGATCCATGCATCTAAACTTTCGAATTTATAATAGTAGTAAGACAAGCGAATGACGATAGAAAAATATATAAAGATAAAGGATAGTGTACGTTACTCGGTTTCCAGGTGAAAGGATTTTTAAAATCGGCTAAGTAGTTTTTAAGCTTATAAAAATAGAAACAAAAATAAAAATCTTTTCTTATATAGTATTTACTTTAGATTGTTGCTATTATTTATTTGTGTTCTTGTAAGTGCCTATGATTGGAGAAGGTATTTAATCTACATGGACCCAGTAAATTTTTAAGTGTTTAGCTTAGCGGAACCTTCTACTAGTATCAAAATTAACGTTTTTGCTTGCATTTATATGTCAACTTAACCCAATCTCAAGTAAGACTCCTCAAATAAAACTTAGCGGCCTTTGCAGTTACTAGCACTGGGTCAATAAGCCGAGAAGTATTAAAAAATAAACAGTTACCTCATACCTATTTCTGCGCTAAGTAAATATTTATCTAAGTGTGAATTGACACGTGCCATTAGTCACGTCTGTATCCAGTGCGCTGTCACGCTGCAATTTACATACTTGTTAATGTAGAAATAAAAATAACGATTGTTTTCCTTTTGAAGATACAAAATAAACAGTCGTAGCACTTGGCACATCTGTAAAACTTGTGATACAGAGTAATGGGTATTTTAAAGAAACTTCAGAGAATAAGTTTATGGTATATGAACAGTATCTTTAACTGCTTGGTCAAGGTGTGTTATCTATAAGCCGCCTTCTGCCCGCGACTCCGTCCATGTAGAAGTCAAGAATATCATTAAACAAACAGTCTTTGGTACTCGGTTGTAGAGTAGCTTACTATCAGTGAAAGAATTTTTATAATCGGATCAGTGTTTCCGGAGATAGCATCGTGCGAAAACCTCATTATAATATTATTATTAGTATAGATAAATTAAGAAATAAACGGAAAGAAAAGGACTGAACAAATATTGTTAAAGACTACTCTAATCATAGTTGTTTAATCTTATTACTATCACAAATGCCCCCCCCCCCCCCAACGCCCCCCCCCCAGGCTCGCCCCCTATTACATGGGACTAAAACATAACTGGCGAAAAGTGGGTGCACTAATGGGTACACCTTTGCCTAACCCTTCGGGGATTATAGGCGTGATGTTATGTTACTATCACAAATGCGAATATTTGGAGCGATGGATGTTTGTTATTCAATCACGCCAGAACAGCTAAACGAATATGAATGGAATTCGGTGCAGAGGAAAGATTATAATCTGGAAAAGCATATATTGTTTTTTATCCCGGAAAAATGTATGGTTTTCATGGGATAACATATCTATTTTGACGCCGACGAAGTTGCGGAAAATAAATAAGTAAATGACATAGAAAGATAGGTCGGATAGTAGAATGGGACCCATAGATAAGGCTGAAACAAAAATGAATGAATTGGAAAAATTGCAAATGTTCAAACTAACATAATACATACTAGCTTTCGCCCGCGGCTTCGCTCGCAAATTTAAAATTCGATCATGATTCGAAAGACATGTGGCACCATCTATCATCATAAGAACGTTTTTGTTATTTTTTCGTGATGAAAAGTACTCTTTATACGTATGTGTACACCTGATGACGTAAATTCAAAATTTTATGATGATCGGTTAAGTGGTTTAGGAGTGGAAAAGTAACAAACAAACTTACTGTCGCAATGTATGATATTAGTCAGGATTAAAAATTCTACTCCTCTTAACAACAATTTCCTACTTACCCAAGATAGTAAGCTAGTACATACATTTAATTTAAACACAGAATTGATCATGTGTCTTTATCTTATTAAACCTGTGACATACATCCATGCAATACATATTTACAATACATTTGACTAAACCGGAAATGTCTCGAAAATGACCTTCCAAAATTGTAAACATTACCTCATGATAACAAGTGTTCAGTAATCTGCAATTTATCACATCAATGTCATAACAGTGATGTCATTATAAAATTAGAAAGATCGAAATCATTATACTCTTTGGGTGCATACAAAATTCAAAATAGCCTTCTTAATATTATAAGACTGCCTCATTGGTCTAGTGGTCGCAAGCGCGACTGCTGTGCATGAGGTCTTGGGTTCGATTCCCAGGTCGGGCAAAGTGTTATTGGGTTTTTCCATCAGGAATTTCTCAGTAGGAGCCTCAGAGTCTGGATTTGTGCCCGGTTGATGGCAATAGGCTCGCCCCCTATTACATGGGACTAAAAAAAAACATAACTGGCGAAATGTGGGTGTACTAATGGGTACACCTCTGCCTAACCCTTCGGGGATTACAGGCGTGATGTTATGTGTGTAATATTATAAGATGCGAAAAATTTGCGTCTGGTGTATCTTCAGTAGTTAGTACAACACACACAACAACACAACCAACACAACCACAAACAACCTACACAACCTTTTAAACTAGCTTCTACCTGCGGTTTTGTCTGCAAGGAAGAAAAATTTACTTACTATTATAAATGCGAAAGTTTGAATGGATATTTGTGACTCAATTACGGCTGAACGGATTTGGTTGTAATTTGGCACAGAAATAGACTATAGTCTGGAATAGCACTTATGCTACTTTTTATTCTGGAAAATTGAATGGTTCACATGGCATAATATATTAATATTGATGCAGACACAGTCGCGGTCGGAAGCTGACACTCGGCCATAACGTAGCTTTCTATCAGTGAAAGAATTTTTGTAATCGGACTAATACTGTTCAAGATTATTTCTTACAAACAATAAAATCAACAATACTTTATCTTTTTATAATATTTATATTTTTTTTATAGTATATGCGGCGTAAACTATTGATAATAACATCATTACAATCCAATAAAAATATCTATGAAAGTGACGTAAAAGACAATGAAACACAAAATGGCGGACATCTGTCAAATTATACAATACACACGTTCATAGAGCCCTGTCAGATTATTTGTTCATACCGATAATTCTATTGACACTCGGATGAACAGTTAATTGACAAAACAAGTGACAGGTTGGTTGGTATGGAAGATTACTTTCTTTTTATCTAAAAAAAAATATATATTGTCAGACTAACCAATCAATCTGCCTAGCCTTTTCTCGACTAAATTGGGGTCGGCTTCCAGTCTAACCGGATATAGCTGAATATCAGTATTTTACATGACTGCCTATCTGACCTCCACAACCCAGTAACTAGGTTATAGCACAGGTAATATTATACCTCTTGGTAAGACTGGTTGTCAGACTTTCGGGCTTCTGACGTGTAACAACTGTTAAAATCTACGTATGACAGCCGGGACCAACGGCTTAACGTGCTTTACGAGTCACGGAGGAGTCTCGGTGTGTTATCCACCTATCCATGGACCAACCCCAGCCAGTGTAGCTTAACCTGATGGATCGACTCGTGCGGCTGTTATTACTTTACTTTTACCTTATCAGACTAACTTTTGGATTTATATTAAACATGTTTAATCTCCAACATGTTAGAACAAGTTGCTCATTCATGATGACCTACATTTTGCTTGAATTATACAATTGTATGTTTTCTTATCACCACGGTAGATAGCGTATCGTTATCCATCTAAGATAGGTATTTTTGCTGAATTTTTGCTGCCAATATTTGTTTAATTACGGTTATCGCATCACGTAACAATTGCATTACTCCATTAGTGCTCTTCAAAGGTTTACTGAGGGAACAGCATTTATCACTTGCAGTGCTTTCGTATAGAGGTTTTTTTCAGCGTGTGTCGGACACACTCACAAAATACATTATCATTCTCTTTTTTCTACATAATATCATGCCGTAATCATCGAAGGGTTAGGCAGAGGTGTCCTATTAGTACAGCCACTATGTCCTATTAGTTCGCCAGGTATGTTTAAGTCCCATATTATAGGGGGCGAGCCTATTGCCATCAACCGGGCACAAATCTAGACTCCGAGTCTGCTACTGAGATATTCCTGGTGGAAAAACTCAACAACACTTTCCGCTACCTCATGCTCAGCAGTCGCCAACCACAAGACCAACGAGGCCAACCAAAACCAAACAAAAAAAAAACAATTTCAAAATATGTATATATTTAAAAAATATATATTACAAGCTTCTGCCTGTGACTTCGTCCGCGTTAAAGCTGATATTTTATGTATTTTCCCACGGGAATCATACATTTTTTCGGGATAAAAAGATCTATCTTTGTGCCTTTCATTCTAAAACGTTTAGCCGTCCAAAATTTCGCATTTATAATAATAGTAAGATTATTAATTTCTTTTTTAAAACTCGTGTTTAAAGATTAATTTGTTAAAATAAAGAATACGGAACTAACAAGTTATACAGATAGAACAACAAAACCTTCTTGACATTGACCTCCAAACTGTCTCACTTCTCCATCACACACAGTCGCACTACTATGAATCACGTCGGCTGCGCGCGCGCCGGAAACACCGCCCGCTTCCTTATATAACTTATAGGGGGCAATTAGGTTCGTAACCCGCGAATTTGATTGGTTAGGTTGCCGTTATGTGACGTCATAAAGTCATTAGTATTATTTGTATGTAAGTGTGGGTTTATTTTGTAATCAGTTGCAATAAACTCGATAGAGGTACGCTCGGGTTTATTGGAACAATGGTCCTTAACGCGGCTTACAGTATGAGTTAACTGGCAGGAATCGTCACGGAAGGAAAAAGCGTTACGCCTCCTGCACTCGACCTTCCCTTTCTTTCTCCTTCTTTATCTTTTTCAATCAGGTGTCAGGAACTTCCTGGTTTCTGGTCGCATTTTTTTTTCTTGTTAAGCAGAGGTGTACCCATTAGTACACCCACATTTCGCCAGTTATGTTTAAGTCCCATGTAATAGGGGGCAAGCCTGTTGCCAACAACCGGGCACAAATCCCAATAATACTTTGCCCGACCTAGGAATCGAACCCAAGATCTCATGCTCAGCGACCATTAGACCAACGTGGCAGTTTCTTATGAAACAAAGCAAATTTTTTCTCTAGAATTTTTTCAATATTTTTCGTTAGTCTAGAAAAACTTGCCCTTCCTGATAAATCCATAAGCGTGAACGTTTTGATTGATTACGGATATAATTATTGCAGTAATTAACTAGATTACTTTATTATTTACACACCAAAGTAATTGCAATCAATTAAATAATATTACTACAAATAATCATTATTATCTCGAACCCGTTATGAATTGATGGAGATAAAAATGTATGTCCAATCACTACTATTTACGCATTACTTTATAATTACAGCAAATAACTTGAACCATAATTATTAAGTATGTGTTTTAATTATTAATCTATAATATTACTAATATTATAAAGCTGAAGAGTTTGTATGTTTGTTTGATTGAGCGAGCTAATTGTTGGTACGATCTAAAAATCTTTTCATAATTTATGCCTCGTTGACCTAGTGGTCGCAAAGCACGACTGCTGAGCATGAGGTCTTGGGTTTGATTCCCAGGTTGGGCAAACTGTTATTGGGTTTTTCCATCAGGAATTTCCCAGTAGCAGCGTCGGAGTCTGGATTTGTGCCCGATTTATGGCATTAGACTTGCCTAGGACTTAAACATAACTGGCGAAATGTGGGTGAACTAATGGGTACACCTCTGCCTAACTGGGATTACAGGCTATTTATGTTATGTTAATAACACTAGTTTACAAAATTTAACTTTTTGTCTGTTGCCGCGAATTTTATGGTTGATAATGTTCACTTATGACTTGTTTTTGTCAAATCTACCCTCAAAATTTTTTGAGCAGCTCGAGTTACTTTGTTTTTGATTTTTATCATTTAAGCGTATATATTCATCTATAACAGGCGTATTTTACTGTGTTCAGATTGGTATCTGAAGTTTTTGCGTCATGAGTAGTTCAAGGAGACGTTGTTTAAACAATACAGATCATTTTTGCTATATATGCGGAGAATATGAGTTTAACGATTGTAGAAAAGTTATATCAGAGTTGGTGAAAAATACCTATTTTGAGTATTTTGGGATGCTCTTAGATAAAAATTAGTAGTCATGGGCTCCCAATTGTGTTTGTAAATCGTGTGTGGAATATTTAAGATTATGGAAAAGTGGTAAAAGAAGTGCCTTTAAATTTGGAACACCGACTATTTGGCGAAAACCACGAAATCATCTCGAAGACTGTTATTTTTGTAGCGTGAACGTAAACGGTTTAAACACTAAAAATCGAGCTAATAGTTGTGTTAAACGTCCAGTGCAGCGTTCACCTGACTCTTCAGTGCCTAAAAATATATCTGAACCCTTAGAACAAGACATTGAAGGACCAAGCTCATCAGAAAATGATGCTGATTTTGAAGGTATGTCAAATGAGCCAAAGTGCTTTTCTCAAAATGAGTTAGATGATCTTGTGAGATTTAAATCTTTCTAAACAAAAAATATAGGAGATATGAGCGAAGAACAGGGAGAACCTATGCATCAGGACTTACGGGTCATGGAAGAGTGCTATCAGGGTTTCTGGGATACGAATATGATGTTTGACTATTGTTGGTCTCTGATACGTCATTTTCCAAAGTCTACACATCAGAGAAGAGCTTTAAAACGCAGTTTTATAGAACTCAATAATTAATTATTGTTTTTAATAAAGTTTTTCTTAGTAAAAACATGTTTTTTTCTGTTTTATACCTACATAGCTGAAACTCAGAAACTAGAGCTGATAAAAATCTTCTAATTATATTTTTGAAAATAGCATATCATATGTAGTCAGCAACAGCTAAAATTTCTTCGGCAACAGATGTACTGTAAACTAGTGTAATCTATGCCGTTTATCGAGGAAGTTTACAGGCCATGTTACTTTATATCAAACACAATCGCGGAGTATTGCTAGTATAATATAACAATATATAATTTTAAATATCTGCTCTACTGAATACATTACACAAAATAAAACATTTACCTACACAACCCAAGAATCGAACCTAACACCGCGATTATTCTAACAACCCATTACGTACGTATTAAGGTCTATGACTCTATGACCATAAATTATATTACGTCATTCAGGATCGGTGACCGCAAGTTAAATTGGGAGCAAGGAAGAAACGTATCAGTTGTGGTTAATGCCATCTAGCGGGACGATTGTAAACTACGCTTTGATTTATGACGAGCCGTCTGTGAATTTCATGGTTTTTTGTTTTTATTCTCCTTTTGTTAGGATCTAAGCGTGTATCTATCTATGTTAATTTTAACTAGATAATACTTGATTCTCTTTGTACTTATACGAAAAATCACAACGGAAAAAAAACAAATAAATATCACCCACGAACGGTTCCATTCCATCCCATCGTTTAACTTAATATTAACCACTTTTCATGTATGAGGACCCACTTTAATTTTCAACTGTATTTTATTTATATTATTTGTGCAATAGTCTTGCCCCCTATTACATGGGACTTAAACATAACTGGCGAAATGTGGGTGTATCTACTAATGAAGTACACCTCTGCCTAACCCTTCAGGGCTTACAGGCGTGATGTTATGTTATATTTTGTTATAGCAGCAATAGAAATACACACTCTGGAAATTTCAAATCTACGTATTACGATTCTTGATATACAAGCCGGTGACAGACAGACGGTCACACCTGCTTCTGCTAGAATGCAATTCTAGACGTGTGGAAACACTTAGATGATACAATGTAGCCGCGTGTAACACAATTACTATGCAGCTGTAATCGTCCATGAATACCTGTGTCCGGTATGCATGAGTACCTGCTACATCTCAGCTCCCTTGCGCCATATGACAGGCAAAGACAGAATATCCACAATAACTTACGTATGGCAATAATTATAGGAAGGAAGGAAAGGAAAAAGCATAAAAAGAAAGAAAACACCACGCCTGTAGTTCCAGAAGGGTTAGGTGGAGGTGTACCCATTAGTACGCTCACATTTCCCCAGTCTATCTTACTACAAAAGAAAAAAATAATAAAAGGAAGAAGAAGAAAAAAGAAGAAGAAGAAGAGAAAGGTTTAGCCAGTTATGTTTAACAAAAAAAAAAGAATGAAATGGAATTTATTTTGTTAAAACAGTCAAAATGATAAGGGTAAAGTTTATAGGTTATGTTTTTTTTTTCATCGTCAGTCGATGCATGTGCTCAGACACAAAGTGAGACAGAAGAGAGATGAGAGAGATGATGAGAGTGAGATGTATTGATCAAATTTTTTGGTAAAGTTTCGTCACCCTTGTTTTCGGTTTTATTAGTAAGGTTTCTTCAGGGTGCTTGTCTGAAAATGCATTTTTCAGTAAGTCCTGGTTTTAGAAGAGCTTATTTTTTTTTTTTCAATACCTTAGTAGGTAGGTATGTTGATTATGTATTGAAGACTAACATCTGTCTTAATTATGGCGAATTTATGTTAAAAAAACCACGTAATTT
Organism: Hoplodrina ambigua; assembly: GCA_949774945.1. Lineage (NCBI taxonomy): Eukaryota > Metazoa > Arthropoda > Insecta > Lepidoptera > Noctuidae > Hoplodrina > Hoplodrina ambigua. The sequence continues at coordinate 13,180,394 of OX458979.1, forward strand.
CTACAAGCAGTGAATCTTCTGCTTATCATTTTCTTATGTCTAATTTGATGACTTGATTACCGTTACGCATTCGTGCTCTTATCCGTCGTGGCAAAAGTAGGGATGCTCACACTAGTTTTTGAATTTACATTTATTTCGGTACAACTTAATTGATATTGCAAAAAATGCACTTCGTATAATGAAAGTATCTTTTTAAATATTTTTTTGTCTTTCAACACTTTACATTGTACCTACTAGCTTCCATCCGTGACTTCCTCTGCCTCAAATATATTATATTATCCAATTCCATTCTATAATCTATCTCTGTGCCAAATTTCATCCAGATCCGTTCAGCCGTTCTGAAGTGATTGAGTAACAAACTTCCATCCAAACTTTCGCATTCTAAAATGGGAGAAAGAAAATGATTGATAAAGTTCTGTTATATGGGGTGGCAGGGATATCGTAACGATTACTGTTACCATGGTTACAGTATAATTAATATAGAGTTCTCGCCGGTAAAAAAAAATTGCTGTTTCATCGCGTAATCGCTGGGGGTACGATGTTTCTGCCATTCATTAACCATGACTGTTTAATCAGTTTCGACCCAGACAGAATTGCAACACAATACCCACTAAAAAGACCACGTCTGACCCCAAAAGAGACCCCTCGAAACCCCATAATAATAACGAGCAACCACCATTGTTAGTCCTCATTGTCTGAATACCATGTAGACCTCAACACTCGATGTACCGATAACACACAAAAAGTTAATTAAGGCTTGCTACTCACGTGTGTCCGCTACACTTGATCGCAAAGAATATTAGCTTACATATTATTCACAAGTGTGCAGGGTTTTTCTAAGGTGAACGTACACTTATCCGAGCCGAAAGCGTCGAACGAAACGAACGTAATTATTTTTAAAATTTTGCATAGGTATTTGAAATCTTATGAAACCTCTCTTATAATACGCGCCACGAAAGATGACACTTGATAAGCGTCAGTAATAGAGAGCTTGCGCAGGTATGGATGTACGAAATAGTTATCCATAATTTTTGTATCTATTCAGGGATAACATTTAGATTAAAATTCATAACAATATTATAATATTTATTAGGAAATAATATAGTTTGTGAGGTGTGTCAAGTTTCATCTTTTTTGACACGTATTGTTCTTGCCCGCGTCAAATCGTCCGAATTTGGAAGATCCCCAGAAATCCTAGACGAATTCTGATGACGTCATTAGATTCGCCGCGGCTTATGCGTTCGACACGACCGATGCGCTCGCATTCTATCAGTTACTTACGACAGAGCAACGCTTGAGTACTACTTCTTCATTGTTTTAAAATAAATTGTTGTAAAGTAAATAGAAACGATTTCTTCGGCACGGATATGTAAGCGAGACCTCCTTGACTTCGATTCGTCCGACGCGTTCGGCTCGGATAAGTGTGCGCTCATCTTTAAGCCCATCTGATAAAGTTGTGTTTTGTTTTTGTCGTGATTAGTTGTTGCAGTTGTTTGCTTAGCGGGTAAAAAGTTTGTGGGGCGATTGGCTTTTGTTTTATGTTGATTGCACACCCCCCTCTGCCCCTCCTTTTTAACACAGTTAGTATGTGAAAGTTGCAATAACTTGCTTTTTACGTAGTTATAAGCGACGCGAGACTTTAAAGTTTTAAGCGTTGTTTGAAGTCTGTTGTATAGTATCGTATCAATTATTGGTCAGAATTATAGGATTACACAGTTGGCACAGTAACTGAGCGATTGGCTGCTGTGTTTTGTGTCAAAGGTTCGACTCTCGGACGGAACAAAAATTTGTATGACCTACACGTGGTTGTTTCGGGTCTGGTTGCTTGTGTATGTTAGTTTATTTATGTGCGCCGACGATATAGGAGAAATTCTTAGTGTTATTTTTAAAACAAATAAACCAAATTATTTTCTTTTTGTCAATTGTATTTATATAATCACTAAGGCAAACGTACACTATACAATTTATCTCACCCTAATATGTTTTCCTACGACCAAAATTCTGTCGTATTAAACTTTGATACTTACATTTCTGCTCGCACCAAAAAGACAGCGACTGCGTACAACTTTCATTTACAGACAACAATGAGATAGTTTTCGATTTCTATTACACGCGCAGCTTTTATTGCTAGCTATCAGTGTTATTGATCGGAAAGCCTATTGCCGATCTAAAATGAATTTACTTAACTGAGGCAGAGCGAATCGTGAGGCATTGATTTGGACTTTTTGGTATTGCGTAAAGTCATCATGTGCCTAGCCTTTTCCCGGCTATGTTGGGGTCGGCTTCCAGTATAACCGGATGCAGCTGAATACCAGTATTTCACATGGAGCGACTGCCTACCTGACCTCCACAACCCAGTCACTGGGTAACACGGTACACCTTGTTAAGACTGGCTGTCAAACTTTCGGGCTTCTGACAACCCGTAACGACTGTCAAAGATCCACGTTTGACAGCCGGGACCAACAGCTTAACGTACTTTCCGAGGCACGGTATTGCGTAAAGTATAAAATGAAAATAATGATACAAGTGCAGAATAAAAGTTGCAGCAGGCAAGTTATAGGGCAAAAGTCTCTACTGATATAGAGAAGGCACGAACAATTTTGGAAGCAGACTGCTATTTTTTTTTATTTAACCTCGTGTTAGCAATTAACTCTGAGTTACTCTAATTATAAGCCTAAGAGAAACAAAAGCTGACTCTGTTTCAAGCCCATCACCAATATTATAAAGCAAGGATTGAAAACCGGTAAAAATTTCGGTTTTGGTTCCTCTTTTCGGTACGGTTCCGGTTCCGGTATCAGTTCCGGTTAAGGTTCCGATATACCGGTTCTAGAACCTTTAAATCGAATGATGTTATACCGGTTCTTTGTCATCCGATTTAAAGGTTGCTTACGGAAGAGGGGATGTGTTTGGAGCAGGAATTGATTAACCGAAAGTTATTGATGTTCGTGCCTCGGCCCAGGGCTCGGATGAAGAGGTAAAATTTGTGAGGTTGTAGGGGGCAATCTCAGGATCTACTGAACCGATTTTGAAAATCCTTTAGCAAATTGGAAGTTTTGTTATTTAGTGGTTTAAGCACTAAACACATATTACACATACATACACTCACTCATTTTTCCCATGGGGGTAGGCAGAAACTATAGAACGCCACCTGCTACGATCCTTACATACTCCTTTCGCCTCATCTACGTTCATACATCTTGTCATACAAGCACGCCGGTTACGAGTATTCCGCACCTGACCATAATACCTGACCTGGCTATAATTTTACTATAAAAAAATTAAGGATCCATAACAAAAATCACGCGAACGCAGTCGAGGGGAGAGTGCTAGTATCTCATAAAGAAATAACGATAAAAACATTATCACAATTAAAATCTTCAAAACACTTTCATTTTAATTAAACCTACAAATAAGTGCTTCTACGAACAGTGTCTTCAGATATAAACGAGCTATCTAGATAATACGTTTGTTCAGATCGAGGCTTTTTATTGCCCTGTTGATCACGTGGTTGCATGTGCGACTGATGGCCCTGGGTTCGATTTTTTGGTCGGGCAAATTTTATAGGTCATTTTGTTATGAATTTTTCAGACAGTCAGACATACAGAGTAACTTTCGATTTCTGATATAAGTAAACTTTGTTGCTTGGCAAAACTAATCTCAATTATTACGATATTAAGGGCAAATTTTTCAATCGTCAGATAACTCTTAACTGAGGGATAAAAATGGCAGTTTGGTGACTTTTGTATAGAAAACATAATTATGTCAAACTGTTATATTTAATTTTATTCATTGAATAAAAATTACGTAATACTTTTCCTAATAAACTTAAAAAAATTATTCAAGGAGTTCAACACCCTTTTTTGTATTACAAAATGTCACAGTCAAACACACTTTCTACAAAGCAATGTCAATGTACCCGTCAAACGAAAATGTACAGTTTTGACATTTGCTAACCACATAACCTTTCGATGAAATGTCAAAACACACAGACAGAGTGTTGATTCGTTCAGCGATTGTAGAAAGTGTTTACTGGCTTGAGTAAGCGACTTGGTTAGTAAATAATACCAGCCTATTATGTTCTATTGTAAGGCAAAGGCCTCTTCTCATACAGAGAAGGCATCGACCACCACGTTTGCCCAAGGCGGTATGGTTCAGACTTATGCTAAGCGTCAGCAGTTTTGCGTGATAGTGGCTCATAATTCCATTTATGCTCAAATTTTTTTTCTAGACTTATCTAATACTAGTTTATTGAAAAAAAAATCCTTGTTATGTGCGTCACTTTCGCGGGAATAAATATTTTTTTTCTTTCTTTCTTTCTTTATATTAATTATAAGGATCACCTTAACAATTAACCACCAGGTGACATGTAAACTAAAGCGCTTATTATACCATCCAATCGGTAGAGTCCCTTTCTCTTAGGTAGGGTAGTGTAATAACAGATAGAGAGATAGACTTTACTGCTAGGTTCGAATCCGGAACTTATAACTAAGACTCCACTGCCTGTCTGTCTCAGGCCTCATCTTCTGAACCGTAATAGGTAGACACTTGAATAATAAAAATGTAATAAAGTTGAAAATTAAAGGGAGACTCCCTTTAATTCTGAACTTCCCCGTGGGGAAATGAATAATCCAATACTTCATTTGTTTGAAAAAATTGTCTGCTCTACAGCGTAAAAAACGCAATGAATAATTTTTTGACTTCTCAAAATGAATATGGCTTGGAGATTTTTATTATCTACAAGCTTTTCCTCGCGACTTCGTCTGGTGAATTTCAATTGTCTGCGAGGTTTTATTTTTATTTCGCGGAACTCTAATACTTTTTCCTAAAATAATCAAAAACCTAAGTTTCTCCTTATAACATCAGCTATTTGCCAGTCAAGTTCCATCGAAATCGGTCCAGCCATTTTGGAGATTAATCGGAACAGACAGGTTGACAGACAAAAATCTGTTTTGGCTTATATACCTACCATGTTATTTTGACATTACAAATAGACACTTTATTTATTTTTATACATGACAGGGTAGCTTAGGTTAAAGACCTATAAATTGTCCTCTAGACCTATAAGTCTATAGTTTTTAGATCAGCTTAGTTACAACATTGATCAAATGGTAAGTCTCAAGCCAATTAGACCAGTCGTGTGGCTTCGGACAAATTCGTGGATATTCGTCAATTATAAAAGATTATTCCGTACAATGAAGCCTGTCAATGAGTTTCATGGAGCACAAACGCTTAATTCTTTTTTTGAAACGTTGTCAAAGAGATCTTTGTTTTTTTTTTTAATGTTAAAGTTAAACAAACGTTACGGCAATAGGCTCGTCCTCTTACTTGGGACTTGAACATAACTGGCAAAATGTGGGTGTACTATATACACCTCTGTCTAACCCTTCGGGGATTACAGGCGTGATGTTATGTACGTGTTAGTTTTATAAGTTAAATCTAGATTAGATTCGTCTGCATTGCAGTGGTTTGTAATGCAGAATTTTATTATTGATGTTTTATTTATTAAATGGTTGCTGGTGAATCGACTGGGGCTGTTTGGATTTTGATATTTGCAATGTATTGCTATTTAAAGCGAATGAATATGATTTTAAATAAAAGTTTTGAAATGTGAAATGTTATCATTTTGTTATGTAGTTTCAAAGAATTGATTCAACCATAATTGCAATTATATTTTTCCTAAGGTAATTCATAATGCTAATGATTGAATTCAACTGATTTAAGAAGAATATCTTAAAATAGATAATTTACCCTTGCTGGGTTTTTGGCAATTTAATACCCAGGCGTGGAGTTCGATTGTTTGAAAAAAATATGTATTTTTCTTGGGACAATCAACTTGAAACTTTGCCCGAATCTTAGTAAATAAGTACTCTGACACTAGGGTGCGTGGGGTCGTAAGACCTTACTGCCCACACGATAAGAAGAAGTAAATAAGTTTTTTTTAATTACCCGTAAAAGTATGATTTTTATGTGGACGGTCGCGGAAAAAATGCTAGTAATCATTATTTTTGTACTCTCTGCTAAAACAAAATCCAATCAAAAACAACAAAATCTTCTCTACAATACTTGTGACCATGGCAACCAAACAACAACATTTTTGTTGCTCACGCGCAAATTGTCGTTTCCGGCGATGTTTTAAAATAGCCACTTTGGTGATTCAATCTTGATTCTTTGGACTGTCTGCAAACATTGGCACAGCTCCAACGTGATCCTTAAAGGATAGTGAGTCGTGACGTCACGCTACTGAATTGGTGATAATCCTGGAATTTTGGTATTTCTTTTTTTTAATTCTGTTGGCAAGATAATTATGAGGTGTTTTGTTATTATGTTGCTTTTCTTTGGAGATGTTTAAACGTGTAAATTGTGAGTTTTTCTTTTTATTTTTCTCGGTATTTTCTTTCGTAGTGTGTGTGTGTGTTTGTATCAAAGTTGTGCTGCTTTTGAAAATACGAGTTTTTATTTTTTGTTCCCAAAATAAAAATATATTTTATATACACTTAATATTACAAAGCAGAATAGTTAGTTTTTATGTTTAATCTCTGGAAGCTTATAACCTTAGCGCTATGGGCTATTTTACATTACATAACATCACACCTGTAATCCCCGAAGTGTTAGGTAGAACTATACCCACAATTCGTCAGTTATGTTTAAGACCCATGTAATAGGAGCAGGCCTAAAGCCATCAACCGATCACAAATCTAGACTCCGAGGCTGCTACTAAGAAATTCCTGATGGAAAAAAACATGCCCGACCTGGGAATCGAACCCAAGACCTCATGCTCAGCAGCCGCGCCCTGCGACCGCTAGACAAACGAGGCAGTCAGCAAGCTATTTTATTACCAAAAAATTTGAGAACTGTAAAAAAATCATGCTTTATTTTAATTTGTATCAATACATTTCACATAGGTATCTATAGGTACATCTTAAAGCTACATACGAAACCACTTTTTCTCGCCCCGTCAAGGCCAGTACTGGTCTTATCTTGCTGGCCTATATGTGAAGTGATCGACGACATGCACTGTTCGTGTGTACTCGACCTTAGGATGGGGCCTTTTTAAGCTTTATTGTTTTGTATAGGCTCAATAGGCTCGCCCCCTATTACATGGGACTAAAAACATAACTGGCGAAATGTGGATATACTCTGCCTAACCCTTCGGGGATTAGAGGCGTGATGTTATGTTTGTATGTAAAGTAACGATCTACAACTAGTTTTAAATACTATACTTACTATTGCTTCTTCAAAATCATGCACTACTTAATCCTAACCTACTTCCAGTTTAGATGCGAAAGTTCTCTGTATGTCTGTTACGCTTTTACGACGAAACAACTGAACCGATTTTAAAGAAGTTTGGTACGGGGTAAGTTTGAACCCCAAGAAAGTACATAGGCTACTTTATATTCAGCGAATTCGTCTGTATAGTTTATTAGTATGAATGGATATTTATTACTCTTTCAAGTTTAAATGGCTGAATGAAATGAACTGAAATTTAGCGCACATATACACAGTAGGTAAGTAGATGTTAGAAAGAAAGAAAAACTTTTTATTCACGTGAAAGTGACGCAAAATTCAAAATATTAAACAATATAAACAATTTTTTTTTTTTACACCATTATATAATTTATTTGCATTCTACAATAAATAACCTAAACTGAAATGAAACCTTAAAGTAAATGTAAAATATGTACAATTAATAAAAAAAAGGGCAGAAAGGAGGCGTCCGCGTCGCTGTCAATGGGGCAAGTGCCCAAAAGGCTGACGCTGATTCTTTGGCCTAAGAAAAGGCCAGCCATATGGTCATGTGAAGAGTAAATACATAATAGAAAATAAAAAATGAAGTGTCCTGAACGGACAGTTTTTATCCGTCTATTCTGAAGTCTACACTGATCCTACAATCATAAAATCCCATTACTCCTAAAACATAATCAAACACCGTTAGACTTTTAATTTTATTTTCAAAAACGGAACGCTTATTATAAATTCGGCGCACGATCATACCGACGTTGATAGGCTACACGAGCCTGCGCGATGCCGCGGCGTAGGAGATAATTTCGCGCATCGGATTGCTCGTGAAATGACAAGCTTGATGTATTGAACTGTTTATTGCCTTGTTGTAGTGTTTATGTTGATGTGTGACTCTTCATAGATCGGCGGCGAGCGTGACACTGCGTTTATACTTAAACTGCCCCGCGTGTCTCCACGCGTTGGAAAGCTTTCGGTTTCATACGTTTAGTCGGTTGCTCCACGCCACGCGGGGCGGGTCTAATGTGATCAGTCCTTTACTAAATGTATTAAACCGATAGCTTTACCACGCGTGGCGACACGCGGGGCAGGGAAGCTTCAGTCAGTTTCGTCACTTACCTATTTTGAACTATCTCCTGCCCACGACGTCGGTCGTCCGCGTTATTGTCAAGTATATCAGGAAACATAAAACAGTAGCTTTCTGTCAGTGAAAGAATTTCTGGAATCAAACTGATACTTCCAGATATAAGGTCTTACTAACAAAGAAAAAAAAAATTAAGAAAGAAAGAAAATCTTAAAAAAAACCACCACTACAACCACCACCACCACCACGCCACCACTCCACCACTTAAACTTTAAAATCACTCAAAATCTCTTTATTATTAGTTTAGATTAGGCAAGACGCTTCTATTTGAGATAATCTCTGCTACCCTATTCCTAACCATTGCAACTCCTGAAAGCCAGAATCAACTGTGGCGACCACCAGAAAAGCGAAAGGTAATGAATTTCCGGACGTTCAAAGTGTTTGTCATACCCTATTAATGGAATCAAATGTAACAGCTCACGTTTTAGGATCCATTAATTAATGGTAATATATTTTAATCCTTTATGCAACTAGGCTTCGCAGTTGTTAACATCCCTTTTGACCTAGCTCTGTTCTCTCTCGTGCTCCATATGGAGGGATTTATACCTTAAAACCCGATTCATTTTCGATTTACTGTAAAACTAGATTTTTTCTGGCTTTGAAATCAATAAATAGTTAGCCAATTGAGTTGCCAAATAAGTGACGTCACAGTTCGATATTGCCATACAAAATCTATGGAAAAAACGCGTTTTGACAGGTCATAAAAAGTACTTCAATTGATTTGGTGGTGCCAATTACTAGCCTAATTAACATGATGTGGAGTGACTGTAGAAATAAAACAAAAATCCTAAAAAACCGTCCAATTTGTAATCTTTGCACAATCAAAGTAAGGGTAGGATGACGTCACAAGCTAGTATCACAGCTTACCCTCCGGTTAAAACATTTTGAATAATTTATGTGTAAAAGGGACCTGTGGTTGACGATATCTGTCTGCGCTGCGGTTACTAATGCCAGTATAAACCACAAACAACTTGTTTTACATTGTTAAAGTTGTCCGCTTTTAAAGTTTATTAGATGTTTCTGTTAAGTTGTAAAGTTATTTTTAATTTAACATTAAAATGAAGTTTTTGAGGCTCTAACAAAATGATTTTTTAATTTAGTGATTTAAAAATAAATAGACTGTCATTGGGAATGCCGATAGAAGTCAAAACTTAACTACACATTAGCATGTCGTAGACGCGGTCATGTAGGCATGTCGGTATTGCGAACCCATAAGCATGTTGGTGATGCGAACCCAAAAGCATGTCGGTGATGCGAACCCATAAAAGTTTTGTCCTTATAAAAATCCCTTAGTTAACACGGCCAAGATTCCATCCGGGCAAACATACATACATTTGACCACAAACCCAAAATAACATTAATTACATTTAAAAATACCGCTTATACTTTTCATGACATTGTTAACTTAATAATTAAAAAGCGATAACAATAATTAACAAGCATTACGACCCCGAAATTATTAAACAACAAACAGCCACTTAACAAAACAAAGCCGTAATAATTCATAAGGCATTAAACGACCTTCAAAAGGCCTTATTATTGTCTGAAATGGCCTTATTTTACATGGAAACTGAAGCGAAAGGCTTTACACGTTACTGAAAGATAAATGGATAGCATACGGTTCTTCCCACGTTATAATCTTACTATAATAAATGCGAAAGTTTGGATGGATGTACAGTAAGCGGTCATAAGTGCAGTAGCATGCTAAGGTTTGAATTGCTGTCTTCTATATCGTGTGGGCAGTAAGGTCTTACGACCCTACACACCCTAGTGTCAGAGTTTCTAAACAGCCTCAAGGGCCTTTGACATGGTTTGAGTGGAACAGTAAATCCAGGTTTCCTCACGATGTTTTCCTTCACCGATGCCAGTGATGTCCAAGATAAACTTTAGAAAGTACATATGAATTGAAAAATTCACATTGGTACTTGCCCGAATTTGTACCCGCAGGCGCCCGCCTCTCATGCATGAGGTTGTCCTCATGCATGAGAGGCGGGCGCCTTAAGCACTGGGCCATCACGACAACTTGCTGTGAAAACGCGATTATGTATTAGCACAATACCTACGAACACCTCAGAAGCCGCAGACTGCGTCGAAATCGAAAGGTCGTAAGTTAAAAAAAAATGACCATCTATTGCTTTGTGAGATTGCTACTCTACTTATGACCGCTCCTGTACGTTTATTTCCTAAATATGCCAGAACGGCTGAACAGATCTGGATGAAAGGCACAGAGATAGATTTCCTTATAGTCTGACACAGCATACAGGTTACTTTTTATTCCGGAAAAATATACCTACGGTTTTCGTGAAACAATATATTAATTTTGACGCGGAAGAAGACGCGGGCTGAAGCTAGTATTACAATATGTTGATGACTTGCAAGTTAGATATTATACCCATGCTCATGTAGATATTGTTTTGTTTGCATTGTTCCTGATAAAGCAAATGAAAGGATAACGTAACATGACGCCTGTAATCCCGAAGGGTTAGGCAGAGGTGTACCCATTAGTACACCTGCTTATTCTCATTGCTCATCCGCCATTCATGCCTTCGCTATCCGTCCGTCCGTCTCTCATCGGACTGTATCTCACAAACTGTAACAGCTGGAGAATTATTATTTTCAGAGAATGTGTATTATTTTTGCCGCTATACCAACCAATAAAAATGAAAGTAAATAAAAGTTTAAAATGAAAGAGGATACAAGAGGCCTGATTTTCTTTTTGCCTTTTTGACTTGTACGGCCCCCTTCGTATGCGAGTACTACTCTTGACCGGTATTTTAAATAAACTTACTGCAATATTTTTTGATACATTTTAGTATATTGACTGCCTAGTTGGTCTAGTGGTCGCAAGCGCGACTGCTGTGCATGAAGTCTTGGGTTCGATTCCCAGGTCGGACAAACTGTTATTGGGTTTTTCCATCAGGAATTTCTCAGTAGCGGCCTTGGAGTCTGGATTTGTGCCCGGTTGATGGCAATAGGCTCGCCCCTTATTACATGGGAATAAAAAAAAACATAACTGGCGAAATGTGGGTGTACTAATGGGTACAACTCTGCTTAACCCTTCGGGGATTACAGGCGTAATGTTATGTTATGTTATTTTAGTATTCAACACGATTTTTATTACGCTTAGGTCAATATGAGCCGAGCTGACACAGCCAGTTATTTAAATACAGGTCACAGTCGCGACATAATAGCAGTTGTAAAGAATCATCCGTCCAGCACTTATCTAAAGCCTAATTTTGAGGTTTCAAACTCCTCTGGCAGCAAAAACCACAAGGTTATAGTGCAATGACCGCTTCGCGAAGTAAGAACCGAACTCGCTGTAATAATGATTAGTTTCGCCTAACATGCCGCGGAGTGACACGGTTACTTGCTGAACTGAACTGTTAGAAGCTCGCTGAGGCTAAACTTTGTCTAGATTCGAAATTCTTTTGGGGTCACAAGAGGTGACTGTCTTTTGTTTTGGGGATTCTTATAAAATAGTAGTGGTAGGTGCTTTTTCGGAAATTGAATTTTAGTGATTCTAATTCATACATACATAACATACATACATAACATCACGCCTGTAATCCCCGAAGGTTTAGGCAGAAGTGTACCCATTAGTACACCCACATTTCGCCAGTTATGTTTTTAGTTCCATGTAATAGGGGGCGAGCCTATTGCCATCAACCGGGCACAAATCCAGACTCTGAGGCTGCTACTGAGAAATTCCTGATGGAAAAACCCAATAACACTTTGCCCGACCTGGGAATGGAACCCAAGACCCCATGCACAGCAGTCGCGCTTGCGACCACTAGACCAACGAGGCATTCTGATTCAATAAAATATTACCAGCCTATTACTGCTCCACTGCAGAGCAAAGGCCTCTTCTCATTCAGGGAAGACGCGAGCATTGATCACCACGCTTACTGGTGGAGAAAGCACGAGCATTGATCACCATGCTTGCTAGTGATTTAAGGCTAAATTTTTGCTGTGCCCGACAGGGTCCATATTGATCTTTTATTTTATTATAAATTTATGCAATAGGTTTATATGGAATGCAATAAAAAATTTCATATCAATTTTCACATTGCAAGGTACGGTCAGCAAACAAAAGTCGTTTTACACTGTTTATTTTACATATCATTTTCAAAATTACACTTCTCTTCAGCATTTCAGTTAATAGATAAGAGTTTATTGTATCTTTATTTTATATTCATTTTGTATTTATTTTAATATCGTGCTCAATAAATAGGATTAAAAAATCTTAAATAGTAATCGACTTTTGTTGCTGGCTGTACTTGCCCGTGCGCAGTTGCGGAATCACAGAGGTGGGAGCTTGACCACTGGCCATTACACGCTCCCTAATGACGTCATAAAGCCCTTTAAAAAATCCTCCCTTTGAAAGTAATAAAAATGTATGATCAGGTTTATTTTCCATACATCGATGAGCGCAGTTAACCGGTGTTATGTCTTAACTCATAAAATTGGTTACGACCCAGTCTGGCATGCTTATCGTTGGCAGGGAGCCAACCGGCGTGTTCCGGGTTCAGTTCTCGGCTGTGGCAAATGGTGCTTTGTTCGCATTTTCGATCATTTCCGTCCATTATTGGTAGTGATTTAGTGGGGGAAGCAAAATTTACCGGTAGGTCTAGAACGAGAGCGCTGACATAAAACTCTTTCAAAATCGACTCTAAAGTGAGTGATTTAGAGTCGATTATGGAATTGAAAATATGATTATTCTTTAGATTTTTTGAAGTACAGTCTATCTTCTATCTAAGCTTAAGAATATTATTTTGTTTGTTTGTTTATTTAAACAAGCTAATCTCTGGAACTGACAGTCGAATTGAAAAATACTTTTCGTATATGATAGACAGATTCATGAGGAATAGTTTAAGCTATGTAACATCACGCTGCGACTCTCAGCAGTATTGGTATTGGTAGTATTGTACAGTATTGGTAGCAAAACGCGACTGCTGAGCCCAAGACCTCAGTCTTGGGTTCGATGCCCAGGTCGGGCATTGTGATAATGGGTTTTCTAATCAGGAATTTCTCAGTAGCAGCCTTGAAGTCTGTATTTGTGCCCAATTGATGGCAATAGGCTCGCCTCTATTACATGGAACTTAAACATAATTGGCGGAATGTGAGTGTACTAAAAAAACCCTTCGGGGATTACAGGCGTGATGTTATAAACTGGATTTGAAATCTGTAAGAAATCTAGATATTACGCACGACAATTGAAGACAATTATAAAATCAAGGTGTTACGTTTGCTATTGAAAGACACACTTACCTAGTTCTCATACTTAATTACTATAACATGAAGCGAAGCAGTGAATCACTTTCATTCATTACTAAAATTATATAAATACTAGCACTTTTTCCGCGACTTTGTACGCGTGATTTTACTTACGGATCCCTAATTTTTAAAGTATAATATAGTCTTTGTCACCCGGGGAAAGAATTTGTCAAATCGGTTAAGTAGTTTCGGAGCCTATTCATTGCAAGCGAACTAGCAATCAAATCTATCCTCTTTATAATATGAGTATTGATAAAATACTCCAAATTCTTATTGTTAGACTACATCGATAGTCGGCTTCTATTCTTGTCAGGATACCAGCGGCTGGAATGATAACTATCTGACATCGTCCTTTTTCTATCTATCGTGTCTTACGACCCCACACACCCTAGGGTCAGAGTTTCTGAACCGCCTCAAGGGCCTCTGACATGGTTTGAGTGGGACAGTAATAGGCTGGTATAAGTCCAGATTTCATCACGATGTTTTCTTCCTCCTGAAACTTAGGTAATAGTAATACCAGCCTAATACTGTCCCACTACATTGCAAAAGTCTCTTCTCATACAGAGAAGGTACGAGCATTGATCACCACGCTTGTTCAAGGCGGATCGGCGCTTCCATACTCATATTAATATAAGTACAGGTTTCCTTCCAATGTTTTTCTTCACCGATGTCAATACTGTCCAAGATAAAAGAAAGTATATTTTGAATTTATAAAGTCACATAGTTCCTTGTCCTTTATCAAACCCGCATCTTTATGTATAAGAAGCGGGCTCCTTAGCCATTAAGCCAGTCGATATACAGTTAGGTAAACTCGCCAAAAAGAAAATGTTACTTACCTACATTTGTAATGAGATACTTTATAAACTGAACTTCTGTAACAATAACATCATAACATTACGCCTGTAATCCCCGAAGGGTTAGGCAGAGGTGTACCCATTAGTACACCCACATTTTGCCAGTTATGTTTTTAGTCCCATGTAATAGGGGGCGAGCCTATTGCCATCAACCGGGCACAAATCCAGACTCCGAGGCTGACTAGACTGAGAAATTCCTGATGGAATTACCCAATAACACTTTGCCCGACCTGGGAATCGAACCCAAGACTTCATGCACAGCAGTCGCGCTTGCGACCACTAGACCAACGAGGCAGTATCAGTATAACTTCAGTGAAGTTTCAGTGGAACTTCTGTAATGTATATAATTATGCATATTTTGTATATAATGTATATATTTATTGAGATAGGTCATTACACGAGTATAAATATAAAACGGCATCTTTAACGATATATTACATGGAAGCCGGCTGCCAGACGTAAACATTGCTGTTTACATAACGATTACGTATCGATACTCAATCGATTTAGCTGGAATCGAATCGATTGATGATTGCATTCGAATCGAATGTGTGCCGATTGAGGTTGATTTATAGTTGTCTGTTTGTTTGACTTTAAATAAATATACCTACCTATATTATTTAAAACAGTAGTTAGTTTTTTTTTTTAATAAGGTTTTTTGAGCATATTTGCATGGTTAGCGCAGAGCTGTCTCGGGTTTGATTTCCGGTCGAAATAAATATTTGTATATATCTTGTAGTTGTTTTGTGTTTACCGATAAGTAAATATATGTTTGTCCACATACCTATGACGCAGGAAAAAATCCTATAGAAGGGCAAAGATAAAATAAATAAAAAAATATCTATGCAATAGTACAATACTTGGCCATGTTTTAAAATCTAACAGAGTCTAAAAAAAAAACAACTATATTCTCTTTTCAAATTCACATTCGCTACACTGCGTCAATATGGCGTCAGCTGACAGATGTGCAGCGGCCATTTTGAAAAAATCTAGACGCAGCATGGCTTTTAGGCTTCAATTTTTACTTTCACTAGCTCAGTATATTGTTAGTCAATTTCTCTTCATGCAAACAAATGTACAGACTAATCGTCTGTTCGTTAGTAATTGTACAATAACCGTTGTAATTCCGTGAACATTTTCATACGAGCAGTGGCAAGCTTTGAGTAAGAGATCGACAGGTTCGTTGAATAGATAGGTAATGATTTTAACAAGCTACTATAATTAAAGTAATTAAAAACACGGCTGTAAAAATTTTGTTTACTCTTAATTTTTTTACAATGTTACATATTTTTAAATCTACTTGTCAAATTCTAGACGATACACATAGACACGACCAGATTCATTAAAAAAATAAATTGAGTCTGGTATTAATTTACGTTTTAAAGTGACCACACCGGTTTCTTTTATTTTTTACGATACATCTAAATCGGTTCAGGCGTTTAAAAGTTATGGTGGAATAAAGAAACTCATATACATACATTAACTCTGAACACATAACACTCCTTTTTTTGGGGCAGTCGTGTAAAAAGAGAGTTTGAGTAAGCAAGAATAAGGTCTTTTTTATTTATTCTGCTTATTGAGATATTGACAATAGCTTGCATATATTTAAGCATTGATAAGATAAAAATTAACATAAAATACTTAACTAACATAAAATAATAATTATTAGTAACAGCCATATTTTACCAGAAGAGACAAGAGATGCTAATACATCATTACATTACAAAAGTACTAGCAATAATGTAGATACTAACTATATCTTGAATCACTCTCATCTGTTAATGAAAACCGCGTTCAAATCCGTTGCGCAGTTAAAAAAATCTAAGCATACAGACGGCGGGAAGCGACTTTGTTTTATACCATGCAGAGATTAACTATAAAATTACAAAGGTTTTCAATAGTTAAATTATTCTACTGCTTTTTTATTTTATGTGTAAGCTACTGCTCGTTTTCTTCGTAGTGGTTAAACACTACTAAAGGATACCAATAAAATAATAGCAGTAGCCTTCTTTATCACAATAACGAACACACAACACATGACGTTCGCTGCTGATCAAACAAACACTAAAATTACTCAACATTACGGAAAAAAATGTAAAAAATAGCATCTTCAAACTGCATTGTAAACATTCTGTCATCTAATGCAATGACCTTCTTCTGTGCGAATAAACATCAGATGAGTTACCAAGGTCGGCCGGTTAACGTGTGAAACGAAAACAATACGAAAATAATATAGCGGTGATAAAAACTTGGAAGACACGAAGGAGTATAGCTTTATGGTTTACTAGATTTTAGATTTTTTATCGTTCCTGTTAAACCGTATGCAGTTTCTTGCCCATTCTTCTGCATACAAATTACATTTTGGAAGGGGCAACTAGATTCAATTCCTTTTTATGTTTGACGTTCAAAAGTGCCTTATATTGGCCTAATTGAAATAAAAGATTTGACTTTGACCTTCTAACTAAGCTTGTGCAGATACCTATAGGGTCACATTTTCCACGGCAAAAGTGCGAGGCATGATAGATACAATATCTAGTTTGGTTAAAGGCAGATCTGACACATTTTTTTATCAAAGAACTTCTGTTATATTCTGTACCAAATTCATTTGCTTTTTTTTTCGAATTTAGAATTTGAGTACGAATGAAGGCGGGGGGTGTATGAGGCGAAATGTGGGTGTACTAATGGGTACACCTCTACCTAACCCATCGGGGTTTACAGGCGTTTTGTTATGTTATGTATGTAGAATTTGAGTAATATAAATCTTCTTCTTACCGTGTTGTTGGTAGTCTATATTGAGTCGGAACGAATTATAAGCCACTTTAGCATCTCAATTCTTCTCATATCCTGAAGTACGCAGGCGTTTAGGCCACATAGGACACAATAACAAGTGTCCAATTGTTTGAGGAAAAGTTTCTTTTGTTTGCTCAAATTTTCATTCCAGGCTAAAATGCAGGTGATACAACTATCTCTGCTATTTAACATCATGCCGATTGAAGAATATACACCTGATCACACCAACGATTACCCACTTTATTCATATAAAAATCGATCAGATATAGTCTTTTTAAGCATAAAAAGTGTCCTTATATAATACGCTATAAAACATTTAAGTATTATAACAGTATTCTGTGCACACCATTTAACTATGGCGCGGCCTTGGACCGGACTAAGTGCTTAAATTCGGCGTGATTCATATCTCCGTGCGTTTTGTGGCCGAATTTACGAGCGATTAGCGGTTTTGTTTGATTTTACGGTTTAGTTTTATACTCTCAAGGTTGAGAATTATACTGGCAATAAATTATTTGGTGGAACTTTTATTTGCTTTCTTGAGGCACGGCTAAAACCGCGACGGATATATTAGATACTAGCAACTCCCTGAAACATCTTGTGTTTTTTTTCACCCATGTTAAGTTACTTCTTTGGTGACTGCTCTGTTTTCGTGAGTCGTAGCGTGATATTAAATCTTCCTGGATAAGCAGTGATGTCTAAAATAAACGAAAGTACATATGAACTAAAAAAGTAGTATTGGAACTTGCCCGGATTTTAACCCGCATCTTCATGCAAGTGAAGCGGGCGCCTCAACCACTGGGTCATCATGCCCTACTTGAAATAATAAACTATTTAGGCTTTAGAACAGCTTGCTGACATTTTGAGCTAGGGCGAACAACTGCCAAATATATTTATAAAAAAAACTTAGCTTATTATTTTTAAAGAGGTACCAAATCCCTTCTGGAATTCTGTTCAGTATTTGGATGAAATTAAACTTTAAGCCAGCTTGCCTTGCCATATAATTTCATTAAAAAGGCAATTCTTTTGAGTTTCCGCACACAATGAAATGGCTGTCAGCTCCTAACTTGTCCCACAGTTAACAGCTATCCAACCCGCAAAAATGACGCAAGAGTTGATTTTTGCACATTTTACGAGCACAGACAATTCGTCAGCATTTCAACTGCAGACTATTTTACATTTTATTTTTAATGCATTCAAATGCATATGGCGTCCATTTTATAGATAAGTTGGCTGCAATAAATTTATTTTTATGGGCTAGATTTAAAACCTGTTTTGTTTTTTTGCTGTTTTTTATGGTATTTTTTTCTGGTTTGTTTCTTGTTCATGGGTATATACATTAACTGACATAATATTCACAGTTTACTACATTTTCATTGGAACCTCTGAAAGGACACTTATGTATTCAAAAGTGGAACAGATTATTTTTTGAAATGACTATCTTTTTCTCGCGACTTCGTCTGCATAGAATTCAAAATAAAGTCCCGAAATATAGATTAGAAATTGAATTTCAAATATAAGAAAATGAATAAGAACTAATCTATGTGTTTGTGTCGTTTTAACGTTAAAAAGTGACAAACACACATTTTCACATTTTTCGCATTTAATAAACATAACATCACGCCTGTAATCTCCGAAGGGTTAGACAGAGGTGTACTCATTAGTACACCCACATTTCGCCAGTTCGTATTTAATATGTAGTAGTAGGTAATATTCAAACAGTAAAGCAGAAAAAAAAGACATATTTCATCGGAACCTATTGAAAGTTGGTAAAACAAGCCCTCAATCAAAGCCTTTATGATTTCCAAGATATTCGTCGCCTCTATCCAATAAAATAAGTCTATGATCATTTCCATCTTATTTATTGCGCACTTATTTTCCAATAAACCGTCCATGTTATTGGAATATAAAGGAACTTGGTTAGTTCGTTAGCCAATAACGTACGATATTTATTAATATCGCGGCGGACCCTAGCGAAAAGGGGTCGATTCCGGTTTCAAGATATTACGGGAAGTTCTAGTGGTACTCAGAGAAATTCTCATTAGCCTACATTGTGTAGTTCGCAGTAATAGTTGCCCTAATTACCTAAGCAGTAGATGCTAAATCTCTGGAAGGGATTATTATATTTCAAACTTTAGGGTTACGATTATTCATGTCACACTCAAGTCGGATTGTTTATTTGGGGTTGCTATGGGCAACGCCCTTTCTTTTTTAATGAATGAGTTTAATTTGTGATTATAATAATTATAACACCAGCCTATTATTGTCCCAATGCGTGGTAAAAGGCGGATTGGAAATATCAGACTTACGTATAAATTCTAAATATTAATAAAAGCTTTTTTGTTTGTTTTTTAAACGCGTTAATCTCTGTAACTAACAGGCGTACTGGAGAAAAAAAATTGTATATGATAGCCAGATTCATGAGGAATAGTATAAGCTATATAACATCACGCTATGACCGACGGGAGCGGAGCAGTAACTAAAAACGAAACTTAAGTAACTTATGGTTTACATCTTTATTTATAGTAACTTTTACTACTTTTTTATATTTATCTTAATTGTTTTCACATTTATAGAATCAACAAGAATATTGTAACCAGGATTTTGTAAAACCTAACTTAAAAAGAGTGCCGTGGAGTTTCTTGCTCTTTCTTCTCCATAGAGGCCTACCTCCGGAGGACTAACCGACCAACTCCTTGACAATTCAAAAGTGCCTGTAAATGGTCTAATTGAAATAAATGTTTTGACTTTGACTTTGACTAACGAGGGTGAAAAAAACTAGACTAGAATAATAAATTAATAGTCCAGGTTTCCTCACAATGTTTTCCTTTACCAATAACAGTGATATCCAAGCTTAACTTTAAAAAAATATTGTACCAAATGTTGGAAGTATATTTAATACCTAAATATGAAGCTAGCAATTAGGTACTATCCAATAAAGCTTTTATTTCAACGAATTTATGATTAGATAAAACCTCTTTATTGGACACCGCAAAAATTACAATAGGTGGTTACAATGGGTGGGCTTATCATTTAGATTGCAATAAAAACATCAGCAAAAATTGCTTTTAAATGGAACTTTACCCATAAAGCTGTCCCCACACACGACAGCGATATTGTCACTAGGCCGTAGGTAATGGCGCCGGCGAAATAGAAATTATTCTACGGATAGATTACGACTACCTCCGACCTTATTTTTTTGTTTACCAGTAACCTGGAAAGGGGTCATGGTACTTATTTTTGTCAATAAATTTTCGCTGAAATAGCAAAATAAAATAACAGGTGAATAACATTTATAAAAATATAGTTTAATTCATAGAAAAATACAAAATACAAACATATTTTATTCTGTTTGTATTTCGTAGTTTTTCTTAGAATAAACTACGTAATTACACAACGTCATAAGTTATTCGTCATTCGTTAGTAAGTTTATTTTGATTACGTTTTTATAAATGTTATTATTTTGTTAAGTTATTTATTTATTTATTTAAACCATAATATACAAATACACTGTACAAAGGCGGACTTAATTGATGCTGCTTGCTGAGTTATAGGTTATGGAGTTGAATTTTGTGTATCTTTTGCATGTCTATAAGATGAAATAAGGCTTGATAACTGTAATTATTTTTGTTGTCATTTACTAAACTTACTTTATCAGAACTTGACAACATTTGTATCAGCTAGTATTTTATCGCTCGTGTGTGGGGATGCCTTAAAGTTTATCAGTCCTTGAAACATTCAAAAGTCACACACAGATCTGTCTATTATACTAATCTGTGAATCTGAACATATTGTAGTCCTAATAGCCCATATAACGACTACTTCACGGCCGGGTATGCCCCAAATAGCCCATCGGCTATTGTTTATGGGCTGTTTGCAGACCTTATACGCCGTAATCCGAAGGGCGCAATGTAGCGTGCCCGAAGACTTTCTTCGGTAAATAATTACGTACATTTTTGACGAAACTGTTGACCTAATTTTTTTTTGTTTATTTGGTACTTGTCGTATCGTAAACCGCGTGTATAGTTTTATTTGTTGTTCTGTTACAATTTGGGCGTTAGTCTACAGTCTACAAAGTTGTGAGTAACATGTGTTTGCTTTATTGTACATAATCTGATTCTATATTACATAATTATATAAAAGGGAAATGGCTCACTCACGGACTAACCACGAAATTCTAATAAAGAGCGGATTTTGTGTCAAGACCGATTTAAGAGAGTTTTTAATTTTGGACGACATTGTAGTTAAACTCTATTACATAAGTGTAATCACCTCTCCAAAACTATTCCTATTTTTGTCAATACATCCATCTTCAAAATCAGAATTAAGTGACGTATTTTGGTAGTTCTTACCCTAAACTACTGCATTGCCAAACGCCCCTTTGTCTTCAAATCAGTACAAACTCGACGTAAACTAAACAGCAAAATATACATCCAATATCCATTCGTCTAGTATAACCAGGAACTGTGCAATACAGTAACATTACAGACCAGCCAAGCTATCAGGGGATCGATCGCGCCGGGACGCCGCCAGCCGTCTGAGATCGCAGTCAGACGCATCTATTCGCTTTATTATGTCGGACATAGACGTGCGTATTTGAAGCGACTTGTTAATGTATGAATTCTGAGTCATGGAGTTAGGGGAAGAAAATTCTGTGAATGGATGTAATCTAATAAAATTGGATACGAATAGTGTAGTTTCCGTACCTTTTTATGGATGTTGAGAAAGTGGTGGATGTATGGAAGGTTGTAATTCCAGTCTGGTTTATTGATTGAATGTTTCGAGGTTGTTTTGACATTTTGCTTTGAAAAAGTTCTTAAAAGTTATCACGACTGCTGAGCATGAGGTATTTGATTCCTAGATTGGGCAAAATGTTATTGGGTTTTTCCATCTGAAATTTCTCAGTAGCAGCATCGGAGTCTGAATTTGCGCCTGTTTGACGGCAATAGACTCTTCCTATTACATGGGACTTAAACATAACTGGCGAAATGTGGATGTAGGTACTAAGTACTACGAGGTGTACCCAACACCTCAGCCTAACCCTTCGGGGATTACAAGCGTTACAAGTTTTATTCAAAGATCAATAATAGGTAATCTCTTTGTCTTAATTTGGACATGGCTTTAGCTTGACTAAGCGACTAAATAATACTATTATATCCTAATAATACATTTTTTATTGTGTACTAAGTATGCCTATCGCGATAATGACTTGTTATAATTAACTTTCTTGTCTAGCAGTGAATGGACAACTCAATGTTCTTTCACGAAGCAGAGAAAAAATGAAAGTATTTTTCACTATTTATTAATATTTAATAATAGGTATTTTAACCATTAAAATCAGATACAGAGAGCACATTTTTTATTACTGAAATGTATGTATCTAATTTTATACTTGTATTTTATATCTTTCTATTCTATCTCATTTACTGAATGGTTGCAAGTATTATGTTAATGTACTAGGTGTGATAGTGTGGTAGTGTTTTATGTTTTCTTGCTTTAAATGTATGTAATAGCTGCCGCCAGCTAGCTCGCCTTTAGAATTAGTATTTTGCTCTGTTTTACCCAAACTATAAACTATGTGTGATATACAAGCTTTATTACTGTAAAAACCGTTCAGTAATTTTTGCGTTAAAGTGTAACAAAACATCCATCCATTGCTACAAACTTTCGCGTTTACAAAAATACTAGCTTCCACCCGCGATGTTGTCTGTAACAAAGTTAACATATAACTTAATTATAACGGACTAACTATAAAAGGACTATAATAAATTTCTGTGCAAACATTCAGATCCGTTCAGCCGTTTTGGCGTGATTGACTAACAAACATGCATACAAACTATAGTAGAAAGTACCTATGTTTTCGAATGATAGTTTCAAACTAACTAACAGGAGTCCCATTACATAATCTATCAAAATATATTTACTTTATTATTTAAATCTTTAACTAATAACTTAGGCAAGAAAGAAAGAAAGACTATTCATTCCCGCGAGCCGTACTTAACAGAAAAAAAAATGTTTACAAAACCTAAAGTCAAAAAAAAAGAAATTGACAATTCATTCATTGCTAACAAAAAAGAATAAGTAAAATCGAAAACACAATTTAGAAACACTGTAAACCAATTTTAAACGAGGCATTAAATACACGATTGATTGAAATAAAACATTTGTCAATCTTATATTTAAAATGTATGAAAGCGTTTCAGCCTGTCATGTCGTATGTCGCAACTGTCAACGTTCCGTTTCACTCGGCCAAGGTCTCTGGTTTATTGTTCCTTTTTATTTTTAAATACGCTGCCTTTTTTGGACATGTGATGCGTGGAATGAAACGGGTTCTGAATATCTGTGTGTTTTAATTGGGTTTTGTAACTTTTATGATTATTAAAGCAGAATTGTAATTTTATTTTTATGTTTAGCTTTGGGATTCTATATTAGGTAGGTGTATATGTATGTATGTGTTTGAAGATTATTCAGGAAAAATTATTTGGTTTTTAAAATAAGAATTTTAAAACATAACCTTTATTTTGTAGTATTTATGTTCGTGAGTAAACATAACCAAATATAATAAACATAACCTTTATTTATGAGCTTCTGCCTGCGATTTCGTCTACATGGAAACCGATATTTCAACAATAAAATATTCTAAGGCACTTCGCAATAGTTTCTATAGCTTTCTATCAGTGTAACATTTTAACCAATTGGATCAGTATTTTCAGAGCTTACCCCTTAAAAACATACAAACATTTTTTCCTCTTTATAATATTAGTTACAGGAGTAGGGTGGTTATCAAACGATGTCCCATTTACTACAGTGTCCAAAGTGTCTTTACATCTGCACTTTATAAGACGTTAAAAACTACTGATGCCTACTGGGCCCAAGTTTAAGGTAACAAAAAAGAAAGGAATAACTTGAAACATCATCTGCCTAGCCTTTTCCCAACTATGTTGGGGTCGGCTTCCAGTCCCACCGGATGCAGCTGAGTACCAGTATTTTACACGGAGCGACTGCCTATCTGACCTCCACAACCCAGTAACTGAGTAACACGATACCCCTAGGTAAGACTGGTTGTCAGACTCTCAAGCTTCTGACGATTCGTAACGACTGTCAAAGTTCCACGAATGACAGCCGGGACCAACGGCTTAACGTGCTTTCCGAGGCACGGAATGTCAGTAATGTCTAAGATAAACTTTAGAAAGTACATATGAATTGAAAAAGTCACATTGGTACTTGCCCGGATGTGAACCCACACCCTCATGCATGAGAGGCGGGCGCCTTAACCATTAGGCCATCACGACTAACTAAAGGAATAACTTGAAACATCGACTTGAAAAAAGAAGACGGAGTAGGGTAACATCAATAGTGCTCTAATCTCTCTCTTACTTGTCTAATATCTTAGCTTAATAACAACATTTAAACTTAATCGAAAACAAAAGTTGCACAACAATCAGATAAGCCAGTTTCGCGCAAGAACTCATCATTCAGTTCATTCATTCATTCCCGACTCTTTTGTTCACTTTCGCATTGTCTTAAAACAAGCGCCGTCTGGCGAATGGGAACAAAAAACTGTTGAGTTGTGTTCGGCTAGTACTTTTATTTAAACGTTTATTTTAATTATTTTGATGTATCCGATATTTAATAAGTCTAAAATAATACACGCTGTACATGTTTAATCGTTTATTAATATTAAACCGTATTCAAATAAGGAGTAAGTTATCAATTCGGTTGTACTTTTTTATGTTCATTACCTCAGAATGGATATACTTTTTGTATAATAATATTTCGTCCATAAAATCTTTATAACGTAAAGAGAAAAATCCATCCATCCGTCCATTGCCCGCCAAATTATCTTTTTATCGACACACCTGCAGAGAAATGCAGCAGTGAACTACAAATTGTTCTCACACTTGTACAGGCCACTATGCATGAGAGCCTCAAAATGGTGCAGCTTACACAATATGCAGAAACTTTCAAGTAGGTATTGCTCAAAATTCCCAAAAGTCTGTACTCCCAATTGTTCTCAATTAACACTACTGTACAACTTCACCTAACTATCCAAACAAAGTGCTCCTAAGTTGTCTAGTGTTTCCAATATAACGTTTTTTTCTATTACCTAACGCGTTGCAGTTGTTTTCGCAACGGTTGTAAAACAGTGGCTATTAAGGTTTATGTGGTGAGGCTACTAATGTGGCAATGCGTCATGTGTGTAAGGGGTTGGCTTGAATTACTTGAATATGTTAATTAATTTAGTTCTTACTCACTTCTTGTGACATCAACCATTAGACAACATTGAATGGATATCAGTTAGTGTTAAAGGAAAGATTTAAAACGATGTTAAAACCTTTAGTTCTTGTAACGATTTAATTTAAAGTTAAAATTAGAGCATTGATCAGTTTTTGTTTGTATCACTGAAATAATTTACTGAATATAAAAAAATGCATTCCATAAACAGGCAGAATATAATATTACATGATAGGTAGGTAGATAAACCAACAATATTTTAGATTTTTAAATTAGTTTCTTTTTATAGTTTCTGCAAATATGTAGATTCTGGACTTTTTGATTTTACATAACATAACATCACGCCTGTAATCCCCGAAGGGTCGGACAGAGGTACCCATTAGTTCACACCCACATTTCGCCAATTAATTCTCCCAACATTTATAAAAAGAAATCCACTTACATATTCGCAATATTTTCAGTACGAACAGACACACCTACTTACATAATAAACAAAACGAGTGTAACAATAGCTTCAGTCCCTCAGTGCGAATGATGTCATCGTTAGGGCGTAAAATACGTCTAATTGGTAGTAATTATACTGATATAAACATTCTACTGAGTACAGAGTCACCTCGGCAGACGACACGTTTTGTTATTGCCTGTTAAAGAGAGTAATTACCTTCGTGTAAAGACGTTTTGGAGAATGAGGTGGCTTGTGCTACAGACATGTATGGTAGGTACCTGTTTTTCTAGTACAATATAGTTTTATTGAGTGTCGTTTGCTATGAAAATGTTAAACCTGATTTTAAAGAGGGATGGGTACAAGACTGCACATCTTTTAGTAACTATAAATCAAAACGTTTTAGTTCGGACAACTTAATCTTACTACTATACAAATACAAACATTTGGATGCATGAATGTTTGTTACTCCATCACACCAGAATAGCTAAACAGATCTAGGTATTTGTCAAAGAGATAGATATAGTCTGAAATGCCATATAGAATAGGTACTTTTTTTTAATCTATGCAAACGAAGTCGCGGCACAGAAGTGGGTGATCCATAATTAGGTTAGTAGCGGTTTTAAACTTGAAATACTAATGTTACTTACTTAAGTAAAGAACATTTAGAAAAATGCAATCTAAAATAACATGGTATTAAGGAGAATATACCTACACTAAACTTCGTTACAGTTTTGATATCAAAGCAAAGTGCAGAAGAAAAATGTTTCATATTATTATTAAAATTACGAAATATGAGTTCCATTGAGAAGTGAAGTGCTAAAAATCTAACTTCACCAACAAATAAAAACTTAACAAGCAGAAGTAAAAACATGCCAAAACTATTGAAAACTTGCAACTCCTAAAGATCGATTTCAACTAATTTTAATACAGGTATGCCCCAAACTAAACCACTGGCGCTCTGACTCAACGCTGAGTCACTCGTAAAAACTTCCACTATAACTTGACACACCTCCCCCCTTGCTACACAACATCGTCTACATAAAGCAAGGGGGGATCAATTGAATCGTAAAGCTCTTTATTTAATGGTCATGTCTCACGCATGTCTCAGGTCTGCTGTGACCTTCGTTCTATAATGTTGTTTGCTGTCTTCAATGTTTGATGTCTCGTGGTGATTAGATTTGACATTTAAAGTTTTGAAGTGCCAATTGGTGAAAGACGGATGTCATGTCCAATAATTATAGCCTATGATTTTGATGGCGGGTTATTGTTTTTTTTAATTAGTTTATTACCAATAGAAATAGAATATGTGCGTTGTAATTGATCATATTGACAGCTTGGAATAAAAATATACGGGGTGTTGATAGATGTGTCACATGTCTGTTAACTATGCATACTACTCATTAAACTGAGCAATGTTTAGCAAAAATTATGGCTAGGAGACGACTTTTATTATTAGTGTTCAAAATCACTGCGTAAAAAATTGCGCTTACGGGTGCTATTGTATTAAAAGTCTCTCATCATTCCATCATCATCATCATTTCAGCCGCATAACGTCCACTGCTGAACATAGGCCTCCCACGAGGCGGTCCGACGTCCTGGTGAAGGTCGCTGGGTGCGGGCAGAGCAGAGTTATTTAATTTATTTTAAATCTATACAGGTCACCACAAATAGACGCAAAAATAAAAAAATATTACAGCGCAAAAAACAATAGGCTATTTCAGAGCTCCACATATTTTTTCGACACGCATCGGTCACGGTGGTCCAATTTCGCCAATTAGTTTGGTCTCTGTGTTTTAACTAACTCTGAAACAGGACCCTTTGTACAAATTATGTCCAATTACTCCACTTCAGTTCGGCATTCGAAATATTTCAGTTCACAGTCAGGGTTCAAATATAGGCACGCCAAAAGTAATGTGTTTGGTACTTTGAAAAGTGAGGTCATTTTTTAGGTAGACAGGTCTAAATGTATTGGGAAATATCTAGATTTTTAAATTAATTAACAGTTACTTAGAATTAAAAGTCTAAAATCGCTATTCCGCCTTGAGCATGCGTTGCCAATGTTCGTGCCTTCTCTCTATGAGAAGAGGCCATTGCGCTACAGTGGGAGACTAATGGGCTTAGACGTGCATGGTCTGAATAATCTTGCAAACTACTTCATTTGGCTATACGTTTATTTCAGCAGTAGACATAAATTTCTTTGGGTAAAATGACGAACTTTCCATGGTGCCTACATATTGGCATGCCATTGAAAATACTCCATCAACAAAACTCGTATCAGAAAGCAATCAATCTTTCTTTCCCTTCTTTGAAAGCATTCCAATACAAGCCATACGTCTCTTTACAACAGACTTATATGTATAGGTATTGCTTGTAGGTACTCCATTTTAATTCGGGACATCAATATCTGTATCACGAACGGAACAGTTACGACCCGTATAATGCCAAGTTCCCGATGACCACTCGAACCGGGATAGGCAATAAGCACAACTTTTCCAATTGGAATTCGCTCGACATAGTCCGGGTCTCTGGGATATTAAATCCCGGACAAGTTCCCGGGATGCACGCAACTAAATTGCTACATGTGTAACTTTGCAACTGCGACTGCGGCCTCGGTTCTATTTTTAAAGTTTGGTAAAAGTTTTTTTTTTTTATTTGTGCGTTCTTGCGCTGATTGAAGAATTTATTTATTG
Organism: Hoplodrina ambigua; assembly: GCA_949774945.1. Taxonomy (NCBI): domain Eukaryota; kingdom Metazoa; phylum Arthropoda; class Insecta; order Lepidoptera; family Noctuidae; genus Hoplodrina; species Hoplodrina ambigua. Next base: position 13,209,059 of record OX458979.1, read on the forward strand.
GTTTCATTTAAAGTTGGCGTGAAATTTAGACATTTTGGGGTAATCATTATTATTTTTCTTGCATTATATTCCTATGCATTGTTGTGATGGCCCAGTAGATAAGGTGCATTCGTTTCATGCATCAGGTTGCGGGTACAATACTGGACAAATAATAATGTGATTTAGATGTAGTTTCTTAGTTTATCTTGGACATCACTACTTACTACACAATAAGCTCGCCCCCTATTACATGGGACTTAAGCATAACTGGCGAAATGTGGGTGTACTAATGGGTAAACCTCTGCCTAAACCCTGCGAGGATTACAGGCGTGATGTTATGTTATTACTTACTGTCAGAACTAAAATCACAAAATTGACAATGTTGTTCACGTCGAGTAGGTCATAAGAAATTCTCGACGTCATTCGGAATGACCTCGTAAAGATGAAATAACTGCCGTAATAAAATTCGCAGTCATAAACATTAAACTCCTGAACTTATTATGTGCGCATTATCTCATTGACCCATCCAATTATGGTCTGCGACCAATAAAATCATTATTCTATTCACGTACGGGTTTCGGTACTTTTATTTAATTGTTTTCTATTCTATTCTAATGTGGAGCTTCAAATATATTGTAATTTGTCTTTTAAGAATTCTTACCTTATTTATTCGTGATATAATTATGTGACTAGTTACTAAAATGTTGCATTACTATGCAATGCAGATACTTATGGAGTTTCATGCCCATTCGTCTCTATACAAAACTACTCGTACCTTTTGGAAGGGGCAACTAGATCAATTCTTTTTTCTTGTATGTGGCATTCAAAAGTGCCTTCCTTAATGGAATAATTGATTTGACTTTGACATTGAGTGAAATATGTCTTGTAGTATATTTATCTTTGAAGTAGGTAATAAAGATTCTTTAATTTTTCTTCTTACTTTTTATAACTATTATAAATACGAAAGTTTGAATGGATTGTTGATCTTGTTACTCAATCATGCCAGAACGGCTGAACGGATCTGAATGAGAGACACGGAGATAGAATATAGCCAGGAATAGCACACAGACTACTTTTGTCCCGGAAAATTGAAAATTCCCGTAGTTATACGTATGTCAACTTTGACGCAGACAAAATCACGGGCTAAAGCTAGCTATTTAGAAAGAAAGAAAAAAAGAAAATTGCGTTTATTAGCATTACATAAAAATTCATCAACTAAAAAGTCTACAAAAAGTCTAAAAGTCTGTCTACTTCATCCACCATCCCAGAAACAGTGACCTTTATTATCTATTAAACGAATTGCCAACAAATTGGGTGACCGTGTTCTAAACGAATGATGTGTGGCGTCTAAAGTTTTGGCACACGCGAACCGACTATTAGGTGCATAGTATGTATCATCACGACATCTTCTTATGAGGTGAAATAGCTGTACCAGCGCGTGGATGGTACTAGGGTGACAGAACTTCTTAGGAACTCTAGTTAAAGGAAGGACGACCCTGAAGTTGGCAGAAAATATTTGTAACCCAATCAAGCCAGAATGGCTAAACGGTTCTGGATGAAATTTGGCATAGAAATTGATTATAGTCTGAAATAGGACAGAGGCTACTTTTATCCTGGAAAGATGTACAATTTTTGTCGATAAATATATCTAATTCATACGCTAGATAATACTATTATTACAATTTTGACAAATGAGTCGTAGGGTTTACACAGTAAGTTATAGAAACTCAGTACGTTGTATTTATATTCTTAAATCAGGATTTAATTACAAACGATTACTCATCACACTAAATACGAATGCCGCTAGATTTAGGCCTAATCACTCTTTATTCATCACGACGCTGATGATATCATTTCTCTTTATTCTATAAAGGAAAACAATACATAGTTAGCCATTTCAGCAGTCCACAATTGGTTACAAAGTTATACAATAGTGTGACATACATTCGTGCTTGTCAAAATCTGAGAGATAAATAATGTTGGACAAAATTAAAATGAATTAAAATTAAGCAGCTCTTTTAATATATTGGGGTTTGGTTATAGGCAGGGCACATAGCTCGTAGAGCAGACGATCCTAGAAGTCGTAAGGTTCTCGAGTGGCGACCACGTATTGGAAGGCACAGTGTGGGAAGCACCCGCACGATATGCAATCTATCTCTGCGCCTTATTTCATCCAAATTCATTCAGCCGCTCTGGCGTTATTGAGTTACAAACATCCATTCCTTTAAACTTACATACATACATACATAAACTCACGCCATTTTCCCATGGGGGTAGGCAGAAACCTCAGAAAGCCAACTGTTACAATATATACTGTTTTCGCCTCATCTACGTTCATACATCTTCAAACTTTCACATTTATAATAGGACAGTAAGATTTTTTAGTCAAAAATAAATTTATTATTCTGGCTTGTCTTGCCTTGGTAGCACAAAGATCATTAGGTATTAGTCATATCCGAAATCCATACCTAATTACTCACAAAAGTAAATAGTGTAACGACATTTTTTTTGCGCTAAAAATCTGCGGCGTAAACGGGACAAAATGAAGCGGAATTAAGAGAGAACTCGTTGTCTTTTTATTGCTTAAAGTATCCAGTCATCTGCACATAAGATGGTCAAGGCCGATTCGTGTCTCAGTTATTTTTGTACCACTGTCTTATGAATGTTGTACTGGTTTTTATTCGGAGTTTCGTTTTGGAATTGCATGATGTACTTTGTGTACATTGAGATGCATAGGATACTTTATAGTTCAACTAGTAAATTGATGCACATCACGGTTTGATGACATGGTTGGCGATTGGCTGCGTCGCGGCGTGTCGCGGGTTCTAACTTCGGTTTTAACTAATAATCCAGGTTCGGAACAAATATTTGTATGGTCTACAGATCCAGGCTGATCCTGGCTTCCTCTCTCCTACCCTACCCTCTTTGCTGTGCCCTACGGGGTCCATAATGATCTCAATTATTTAAGTTACCACCTAAATATACATATGGAGAACGAATGAATATATTGAGTATTGAGTATTGATTAATTGTTCTGGGTCTAGCTGCTCGTACGTCAGCTTACATAACATAAAGCATGTCATTATATTTTAAAGCTTATAGTTACACAACGATATTTTAACTACCCTAAACTTTTTATTGTAAAGACACAAATTAGAAACATTCCGCACACTGTTCGACTAAAACATAATTAAAACTGTCAAAACCACCTCTCATCAAGGGGCATGTATTAAGTAATAAACTCTTTATAACTCAAAATATTCAATTAGAGTCCAAATCTGACAGTATGTCGCGGTCGGACCGATGTATAATTAATATTGTCAGTAACAGGATTTCGAATGGGGAAGCTAGACTTGTTGCATACAAGTCTCCTATTGTGTTAGTTTTAATAAACCCATGCTTGCATCCCTTTTAGGTGTACCTCCCCTCGTGTTCTTGCACTCGTCAATAATGTTAACAAGGCCTGACCGTTCATTAGGGTGCTTTAGGTCGTCCAGCTAAGCGAAACCCCTCGAAAATTTCAACCCCTTTTGCATGAGTCATGTTGCATAGAGAGGGGTGAATTCGAGGTGCAATTTTAGTACCTAGTATAATTTTAGTCCTGTCTGGATTTTGGTTTTGATGTTTTTTAATATATTCTGTTTGTGACAAAACAACCAGAATATACAAAAAAGAGAAACTAAAATTAAATGGCATCAAAAAATTCATCCGCATCGCTGTCTACTGGAAATGTGTTTGTCACAAACAAAAAACGTTTGTGACAAACGTTTTTTGTTTGTCTTATAAAACTTTGCCCCACTTTAGAAATGTCCCTTGTATCGTGGGTGCGTTTAACAAACATAAACAGACAGCCCAGACTCGGAACCATTGAAAAATCTAATATATATCGAACCCGCGATACGCAGCGAATAAGTCATTTTGTTCAGCCACTGCGCTAACCGTGTCGTCAAATCTAAAAAAACATTTTTGTCGAAAGTAAATAAATATATAATAAGTATTTTAATTAATATTCTATCTGAGAAGCAGACTGACTGTTCCAAAGATGACATTAGAACGAAACAGATTGATGCCAGAACAAATTTCTGAGTCATAACAAAATTTATAGGTTAAATGTCTCTTTAACCCCAAAACGCATGCATAATGCCAATAGAGCTTTGCCATCTCGTTTGGCATTAAAAGCCAGTTCTTCCCCATACATGGATAAAACCGTAAAAGGTAAATGTCATAACCGGCGCCAATCCCAAAATCCATACAAGTTTCAAATTGTCGTAGATTTGCGATGTTGGCGTCAAATTGTCGCAAATCTAATTTTAAGCTGTCAGTCCGCATATTGCGCCATTTTGTGACGCGTTGGGGTCGCCATGATGACGCAGATTCGGGACGCGGCTGAGATTTAGCAGATATGGGTCGAGATTGAAACTAAAAATAGTTGTGATTCGCTTGTTTAAGGATGAAATCATTAAATGGATGGGATCTAAGAGATCTAGTTGAAGACATGGTTTGATTTAAAGTGTCATCAAGGAACACAATATCCAAGATATTCTCCAATTGAAGAAATAGCGTTATAAACGTAATTCCTTCAACACGATGAGGTAATGTTACAGTTTCTGTGAATACAGTGAAGTCACCAGTTTTATGTGGGATTCGGGAACGGCAGATTTGTTTCGCATTTACGTTGAGGTAATGATTAACATCTGGTGCGAATGGAAGCGGTGTTTGATCGGTGATTGAGAGAATCTTTCAGTTGTAATGTAGAATGGTAGAATAAATAAAGCATAGTACTTGCAATAGCTATAATATTATTGAAGGTATATCTTACTACACCAGAAATAAAAACGTAACGGCAGTTAACGTGCTACTGAGCCCAAATAAAAGCCTAATCATTAAAGATGTATCATCGATATTAAAAGAAGAAGTGGAAGACCAGAAAATCGAAACAGATTATAGAATAAAGGAGTGGAACTCTTCTGGATTAGCTCACTCCATCTTAGATTATGTCTCTGTCACCTTTGACCTAGACTACAGTTAAGAGCAAACCCATCTCATATTAAAAAAAGAGAGTTAAAATAGTTACATAATAAAAGGACGGAACACAGATTGATACAATCGCAAGATAACCGAAAGGTTATCATAAGGAAACCGGCCATCGTAACGTCTTTTTTTTTTACCGATGGGAAATCATCAAATGACTTCCCCCGCCCTGGGTGGGGCGGGAGGGAGTGTCAGACTTTTACTGACTAAAACCCATCCATGTTCCTTCTTGTGCCCTTTGCGTTCCGGGGGCGCGGTATCTCTTTCGAACAACCCGCAGATCGTAACGTCTGGACAAAAGAGATAAAAATCTTTGGTAGGTTTAAAAAAGCAAAACAGCTGTTCCATATAAAGTTCAACACCTAGCAAAATGTGTAGAACAGCTGTTTTTTTTTTATAATCGACAACATGATTTAATTTTGGGAGTTCTTGAAACTTGCGTTGAATTACCTAAAGTTTTTGTTCCACTCCGCATTTTAGCAACTCTCCAAAAGAGAAAGCAAAAGTAAAAATCTGGTATTCAAAATTTAATTGACTGCCTCGTAAGCTCGACTGCTATGCATGATGTTTTGGGTTCGATTCCCAGGTCGGGCAAAGTGTTATTGGGTTTTTCCATCAGGAATTTCTCAGTAGCAGCCTCGTAGTCTGGATTTGTGCCCGGTTGATGGCAATAAGCTCGCCCCCTATTACATGGGACTAAATACATAACTGGCGAAACATAAAAGGCGTGATTTTATGTATGTAAAATTTAATTTTAACAATAATTTTACACATTCACAACAAACCGAGCAGTTTATTGAAACGAAACAAACAAATCTCAAATCTCCATAAACAGCAGTCGCCTTCACCCGAACAATAGCACCATTGTCATCCACTGATGAAGTAATTATCACTATTTACAGCGACAACTCTTCTATTAACCTTTTTTACTTCAACACGCACAACTGCGAACAGCAAGTGATTGTTTTAAATGACTCATTTATCGTCCCGTTTTATAAGTTTATCTATAACTAGCCTTTACTCGTGACTATGTCCGCGTGGAAGTTCAAATACACCCTATGATATACGGAAATATTGTAGCTTTCTATCACTGAAACCTTTTTTAAAATCGGCCCAGTAATTCCAGAGATTACCTCTCGCAAACAAATATACAATATGCTCGTTTATAATTATATTACACTTTTCGCTCCAGATTAGCAAAGATGCTAAAAGTAATCAACATCTTTGGGATATGTTTATAATTAAATTGATATCGTTCAATCATTAAAATACTTGGAAAAGCTCTCATATAGTATAAACAATCAGTATTACTGACATCCCATGACAGATGTAAGTAGACTAGAAAAAAATATATTTACCAACATTCATCATCATCATATCAGCCGAACGACATCCACTGCTGGACATAGGCTCCCACTAAAGGTCAAAAGATAGCTTCAATGACTGGTCTTGCACTGCCCGCATCCAGCGGTTTCTTGCAACCATGTGGGAGGTAACCTACCTACCTACATTACAGTATCATAAATATCAAAAATCAAAACTTGTCTCATATTTAATGTAAAATCAAAAATCCCCAAAGTCCTGTATTGAGCTCACAATCGTGGTCGTACTACTCGTTAAATCGCGTGTTTGTTTGACATAAAGTGACCATATATGGCTGTGTTTCGAGACTGATTGCGAGGTCACAGTGGACCGGCCAATTTGCAAATTACGGACTCAAACTGTACACTCAATTTGTGTGCATTTTTGGTTGAATGTGTCAGATTTGACACATGACAGGAGTGAATATTTAGAAATGAAGAATACTGGTTGAGATAGAAAAGATGATCATTTTTCGATATTTTAAGGCCACAGAAGAAGAAGAACAAGGATTTTGGATTAAAGGAATTGGTTTTTGAATTCATCTAATTAATGCTGTTGGAAAACTTAAAGATAGACATTTCAAAATTTTTGAAAGAAAGGTTAGGTCAGTTGATACCTTAAAATTTAATATTATAAGTTTTTTCTTGTAAATGGCATTAAAAAGTATCTTTTAATAATTAAATACTTGACTTTCATAAATACATATCTTTTTCTAGATGTTGAAATCTTTACGTGGGTGTTATATTAATGTGGAATACTTTCAGACAAGTGCTATCAAGTGCCCAATTTCTTTCAATTGTCTTTTATGAAGAAAGATGAGATCTTATTTAATACTTATGAATTTGGCAGACCTTATTCAATTTGCATTAACTATTGTGAGTTTATGTATGTATGTATTAACTATTATAGAACTACATAATATGTGATTGCTCTCAGATAATCTTCTAGCCATAAAATCTTGTAAATTTATACACTATCGAAACTAACATTATAAAATGGAAAAAAAAACTGTTCGTTTATTTGTAAGAGGTTATCTCTGAAAGTACTAGTCCGATCACAGAAATTCTTTTACTGATTTAAAGCTACATAAATTCCTAATGACATAAGACATGCTATATGGTACTCTTGACTTCCAAACGGACAAAATTGCGGGACAGAGCTAGTATAAAATAAAACCAATCTCTTCTGAAACCCCACTTCAGCACGTTTTACTGCTTGACTTTGAAACAGACTTTGAGTGTTCTAAGTACTAACGTTTACCTAACGCAAACGTGAAGGGATCTGCGAGCCTTTATACTCCAATTATTTGGTACTTACTGGCTTAAGTGCTTGAATTTACTTTCCAATGTAATTTTTCTTAAAAAGTTTTGGTTATTCCTTAGAAAGAAAGAGAAAAGGTTTTATTGGGGATATTTACTTTTTTAAGCTGTTTATTCAAGATTCAATGTGACTTGTTCTCGTTTATGACTTTAAACAATATCTTGATATTGGTAAAGGAAAACAGGGAACCTGGATTTATAATTAACTAGCGACTCGCTCCAGCTTCACATGGGTACATTCTAAATACAATACAATTGATGAAAACCGCATTAAAATCCGTTGTATAGTTTAATGTGGTTTTAAAATCAAAGGGTACTATGTAAAATCAAAGTCAAATCATTTATTTAACGACTTTTGAACGTCATTTACAAGAGAATTTTTTTTTAGGAAGTGGCTTTTGTCCTGCTTTGTGACAATAATAGGCTGATTTTCGTGATTTTATTTTAGTTACATAGGTGGAGAATGCTTTGTTATATAACTTAGGTACCCCTGCCGTTTTATTATTACTGTCTTCAGAAAGCCTGCGATCAGCAGACGATATCAACTCTTTGTCATGATGACCCATGTCCCCATAATCGAACTTATCTTTGCAATCAATCTTTCTAGATTTACCTCTTCACCAGATTCTTTATCATCCTTATTTTCCACGCTTATTGCGGCCATGACATCAGTAATTCCTAAAAAGGTTACCTTATTTTTTTAATGTAAAAATTAAGCCCACCGTGAACAATAAATCCCAGATTATAACATTACGTACGCAGCAGATTTCGTGAAAATTATTGAATCAGAAATTGCTTATCTCCTTCATTAATTCATTTCTCAGTAGCAGCCTCGGAGTCTGGATTTGTGCCCGGTTGATGGCAATAGGCTCGCCCCCTATTACATGGGACTAAAAACATAACTGGCGAAATATGGGTGTACTAATGGGTACACTTCTGCCTAACCCTTCGGGGATTACAGGCGTGATGTTATGTATGTTGTCCTTCATTCATTTGTGTAACGAATCATTTCTACCCTTTTCCAAGTACCTAACGTTTCTGTTAGACAAAGGTTGTTTCAAGCACTTGTTTCATGATCAAGCTTTTGTTGTTAATGAGGTAGAAGATAAGAGAATACGCTTGAGTAGATGCGTCGTCTTTGCTCGGAAATGAATCGAGAAAAGATATTCTTTATTTTACTTTTGATAGATAAAATGGAGAATTGACAAAAATGTGATTTCCTCGATCGAAACGTGAAGTCGTAAATTAAATAAATAAATGGAAACGAGTCTCAGTAGTTAAAAGCCAAATGATATAGTAAAATTTTATAGCACAAGGTCTTAAATCACCCAGTCAGGGGCGCCGATAATGCGTCAATTGTATACCGGGCTTCCGACTTATGGTGGCAGATGGAACCAGCAAGAATCTGACATAATCTTCCGTTTGTCTAAGAAGAAGGGTATCCATGAGGAAAAGAAGGTCTAAAATCACAAAACAAAAGAAAAATAAACATAACATCACGCCTGTAATCCCCGCAGCGTAAGGCAGAGGTGTAGCCATTACCACATCATGCTATTTATGTTTGAGTACCATGTAATTGAGGACGAGCCTATTGCCATCAACCGAAAAAAGAAGTAAATAAAAAAGCTAAAAAAAATAAAGATAAAAAACAAGCTACTATATTAAAAAAAATAAAAAACACGTCTGCAAAAATTGCACATATTTGTACTTTGTTTACTCGACAGTTTTTCTGGACGATAAACATAAATGCATGACCAGATTCATTAAACAAATAAATTGAGAAATTGAATTGAATTGATTAATTGATAATTAATTTACGTTTTAAAGTGACCACACCAGTTTCTTTTTACTCACCTATGTTACTTGGAACGATGCAAGGATTGTAACGATACCCCATGCATCTAAATCGGTTCAGGCGTTTAAAAGTTATAGTGGAATAAAGAAACTCACACACATACATACATACTACCCTGAACACATAACTCTCCTTTTTTGGGGCAGTCGTGTAATAAAAAGCTTAAAATAAAACCGATAGAAAAATACAGAAAAATACAGCAAGAAGACTAGACACAGAATAATAATAATCCTCTAGACTTGAATATAGAACGTACAATTCCTCTCATCGCCTTTGAGCTAGAACATCCAAGCGGACTAAGGATAGTCTTTGAGAGTGTTCGTTGCACAGAAATACATTACTCTTTGTTGGTACATTTATAGTTTCCTTTCAGCTACGTACACTTTCTTTGAAAATGTTTACAGTTTTGTAGATTTGAGTTTGATTTCAGAATTTTATTATTTGGTGTTTAATGTTTTACTTGTATTGTCTATCTATGTTCTATATTTACTTTAAAACTGTACATTCGGTAAGGCTGGTTTGTGTTATGTTTGCTTCTTCCATTAGGATAGGAGATCACATTATGCACATATAAAAAGGTGGGTACAAAAATATTGTGGTTAATATTATAATCAACTAAATTAAGCTCCGGGGTTGCGGGACGTCTTAACAGGATACCGTGGCCCCGGAACGTAAAGGGCAACAGAAGGAACAGGGTGGTTTTTTAGTCAGTAAAAGTCTGACAGTCCCTTCCGCCCCACCCAGGGCGGAAGGAGTCATTTGATGATTTTTACCACCTCAAAAAAAAAAAAAAAAAAAAAAACTAAATTAAGCTATTACAATGCAAGCGTTACACTTTATCTATAGTTAAGCTTAAGGATTCTATCCTGCTCTTTAAAAACCTCTCTCGCTGAATTTAGGTGAAATGAAACTGTAGTGAGTTGTCCTATTATTGTTAAGATGAGAACTCACCTAAAACCGATTATATCTTCTCAAGTGTTAGTCAACCAGGAGGCTGAGGAACTGATTGGCATTTCCAATAGTTCTCCAGATTAACTCTTCCCATAACTAGTCATATCCCATTATTACACATAACATCACGCCTGAAATCCCCGAAGGGTTAGGCAGAGGTGTACCCATTAGTACACCCACATTTCGCCAGTTATGTTTTTAGTCCCATGTAATAGGGGGCGAGCCTATTGCCATCAACCGGGCACAAATCCAGACTCCGAGGCTGCTACTGAGAAATTCCTGATGGAAAAACCCAATATTACTTTGCCCGATCTGGGAATCGAACCCAAGACCTCATGCATTCATGCATCCCATTATTGTACCTTTTTTCAACCGACTTCAAAAAGGAGGAGGTTCTCAATTCGACGCGTATGTTTTTTTTTTTTTTGTATATTTGTTCTACAATTACGATTACGATTTGGATGATTGTTTTTTTGTTTGAAAGAGTATAGTTCGGAATAGGTCCCATAGAAATATAGTCATGATCTGATGATGAACTTTGGAGATATGGAACGGAACTCCTTATAAAATCACAGCAGAACCGACGTAACAAGAAAAATTGCTTTGTTTGTACGTGTAGTCGATGACTGACTAAAGAAAATGGGGAGGGGGTACGTCAACCCCCCTCCTACCACTTTCTAAAATTAAATATATCGTGTGAGGTATTGTATGAAAGGGCTTTATTTAAGGATTTCAAACATTGACATACAAGCACTAAAAAGTTAAAAATAAAAAGCTTTTTTACAAAAAAAGATGACCGCCTTCAAAAACTACAAAATAAAAAATAACTTTAGCTTGGAAGTCGGTGGCAATACCTACATAACAAGAAACAAAACCAAAGCCGCCGACTTCCAAGCTAAAGTTATTTTTTATTTTGTAGTTTTTGAAGGCGGTCATCTTTTTTTGTAAAAAAGTTTTTTTTTTATATTGCCTATTGGTATTCAAACATAAAGCCTATTCTCCACTGTCAATAAAACACATCTTCACGGCGTCTTTATAAATAGCCATGTTATTACCAACGCCGTGAGTCAGTGTAGCTATTTCCTAACTATTGTCTATGAGCTGTTGTTTCTCTTCGGAAGCAGACGTCGCGATCGCATCACTATTGTTGTATGCTGTGAAATGGACCAGTTGTTGGACAGAAGTTATTATTATAGGTAGAATCTAGGCATGGGTAGGTTGGGGAGTTATGGAAATGTTCTGGGCTTGGCTTTTTTCGTGTACTTTCTTTGGTCATGTTGCCAGTATCTACTTTGAAATCAGTGATAACCTGCACTAATATATTAAAGCCGAAGAGTATTTTTTGTTTGTTAGTGTGTTTGTTTAGATGCTCTAATCACTGGAACTGCTAGCTGGATTCAGAAAATTATTTTTATACTAACGAATCACCCCAGCTTGGGTTCAAGTTTCCGACAAAATATAAGAATCGAACGCAACACTATAAGAATCAACCAAATTGAACCAGCCGTTCTTGAGTTTTGCTCTAAGCAAGACTTTTAGCCATTCATTTATATTTGTGTAGATAAAATATAGTAGCCAGATTTAAAATTAAATGGTGTCGGTTTTATAACATCACGCTACAATACACAGGAGCAGAGCAGTAACCAAAAGACGTAACTTAACTCGGATGAAAAAAACAAGTGTACAAAATCGTAGGTAGCAGATAGCACAATGAATATAAGTATTAGAAGGATGATATTACAGCTGCGGTTAGTACGCTTATCATACTGGTGATAACAAAACGCAATATGAAAAAGTTAATACTGAAAATGAAATCGATGAATTAACAAAAAAAGAACAAGGTCAGATAAATCTAGTCTGAACCTACATCACAGTCTACTGATTAAAAACTGTCTAAAACAGGTCCAAAGTCGGCTTTGGTCTTGTTCCAGTTATGTTCAACTTTTGACATGTTCCTACACCCATGTACAGTCAACAAAAGATCTCTTTTGTAAAACTTCAACTATATCTGATGACCCTGGATACCTATCTAGGTATCCAGGGTCATCAGATATTGTTGAAGTATTTGACATCCAGGGTCGTCAGGATGTGAATTTTTTATAGAAAACAATGGAGGTCTTCGATTGAATCTAGAGCAACTAGCTTCAACTTTCTGACTAACTGACCGACTCTTTGACAATTTAAAAGTGCCTGTAATTGATCTAATTGGAATAAATGTTTGACTTTGACTTTGACTAAACTTAATTTAATAATCTGTTTATTATCCAATTTTTAAATTAAACTACATTTAAAAAGCATCTATCGGTTTCTAAGAAAACTTCAACTACATATATCTGACGACCCTGCATACTAATCTTTTTTGTTGACTGTACATGTCAAAAGTTGAACATAAACCTATAAAACCAGCTTAAAAATACGTTACTTTTTCCAGCGATCTCGAGTTTGAAACACTGTGTTGAAAATTATCCCCCAGTTCGGTCTCTAACAGAATGTAACTTTTAATTCAATTATGAAAAGTTTTTGATGTTATGACAGGTGTTCGGAATTTTGTCAGAATCTCTCGCGCAGAATATTAATATGGTGGACAGAAATTATGTGCGAATACACTGTGGACAAAATTATGAGTGTTTGGATAAAATCTCTCTTGAGATAAATACCTTCTAAGGTAGTTTGATAAATATTAAAAAATAATAAAAAATTAAAAAAGAATATTGTTAAAATATCTCGCGTAATCTTACTACAAAAAATTATAAATGCGAAAGTTTGGATGAATGGATGTTGCTGGATCACGCCAAAACGACTGAATGAATCTGGATGTTTGGCACAGAGATACATTAAAGTCTTAATAGCATATTTAAGCAATTTTTTTTTTGGAAAAATTTACCTATGTTTCTCGTGGGATGTATGTTGGAATGTATCAACTTTGACGTGGACGAAGTCACGAGTATTAGCTAGTATACTTATATAATTTTGACCGAAAATAATCCACAAAACAAAACAAACTATACATTCTTTAGGTATCTAAGTGAAAAAATAACTAACGCAAAAATCTCATTCACAAAACCTATCGCAGAAAACGCTTGCGAACTAAAACCTGTCATAAGTAGAGAATACCATTTACATCAAATTCCCTACCTCACGATTCTGTCACGAAGTTGTCCGATAGTTTCCGATCGCGTCGCGATAAAGTGAGATGATTTGTGTCAGTTGTTTCTACGTATCTACAGAGTTAGAAGCGCTATTGACATTGTTTTACTTGAAACGCCATGTTTAATGTCGGACAGTTGGCTTCAATGGAAGAATTTGCAGACGGAAAATTGAGCTTTTGAGTGAGCGAGTTATTGGAATTAGTTGACGTAAATGTAGTTTAATTTAGTTTGTAAGGTTTGAACTGAATTAAAACTTATTTATTGGTGTTTGGAATGTTACCCTAAGTTACTGGATTTTAGGCATAATTAACGTCTTTTAAACAACGCCTTTTATCTTCTAAGTATGCAATGTAGATACAAATTATACTTATAAAACTTCCTCTTGAATTACTCTTTTGAAGAAAACTACATTAAAATCAGTTGCGTAGTTTTAAAAGATCTAAGTATACAGACAGCGGGAAGCGATTATGTTTTATACTTTGTAGAGATTAATTTATTTTACAAGAAATATAAATAAAACACTAATAAACGTCAAAAATATATTATTCTTCCATTACAGTCATAATAAAAGGCAATATTAAAACGAGTTTGAATAGCTCAAGCGTCACACAGTTTTCATGCCCAAGCAATAAGGTGCTGTACTGAGTTACTTCAAAGTTTTTATACGGAGCATTGCATATCGAAATGACCTCTTTTAAAAATTATTCAACATTCCATAATTTATTTTAATATAAGAATCGAAAAACCTATCCGAAACGAATCATTCAGCAGCAAAAATAAATCACCATTCGTTGAAATCTTCGGCAGCAAATCACCTTCTAATAAAAGCGAAAAATTGAATTCCTCTGAAAGTGGATCGATGATTGATATAACTAGGTTAGTGTTATTCAAGTTCGTCATCGATTGACGCAACACAGAACCGGATTAAAAAAGAAATTAGTCGCTACGTTACAATGATTATATCGTGTAAAATAGACATTTTTCTTTTCGTCACGCATCATTAACGATCCTATCTGATTGATTACTTGTTTATTAGAGTTCCCTATCGCACAATTAGTACGAAAAAACCTTTTTATTGCATCTGAGAAGTACAACAAAATAATAAAAAATACGTAAACTTTTAAACTGTATTTTTTATTAAAGAATGCACAGTGTGTCGCTTCGATTAAAACATGGACAAAAAATTGGTAGTCAACTTTTAAACATTGTTTATATTTTCGTGCAAAAAATATTTTTGTTTCACGGAAAATGGTCGCTAACAAAATAAAATTGATAGAGGCATGCTGGGCATTTCCATTGAACCATATATTGGAAAATATTTTGTAGGTGAAACTTGATTAAAAAAGTTTGGTATGCTTTTATGGCATAACACTATAACTCAATGCCATATATGACACAGAAAAATACTAAACAATTGAAAGTATTATAGTTTCTTGCTCGTTCTTCTCCATAAAAACCTACCTAAGATTTTGAACGAGCAACTAGCTTCTACTTTCTGATTAACTGACCGACACCTTGACAATTCAAAAGCGCCTGTAAATATTTTAATTGAAGTAAATGCTTTAACTTTGACTTCCAAGCAAGCGTTTATTTAGGTTTACGTATCATAATTAATAATATTAGTTTTAATTTAAGATACATTTTAGGGGACATTCGCGACTTCCGAGTTTTACCTAGTTTCTTTTATTATATTAGCTTTTGCCCGAGACTTCGTCCACATACATGTCGATTATCGCACACGCAGACGAAATCGTGGAATAAAAAGTAGCCTATGTCCTTCCTTGGGGTTAAAACGTACCCCGTACCAAATTTCATTAAAATCGGTTTAGTGGTTTAGTCGAGAAACTGTAACAGACACACAGATAGTGTTACTATCGCATTTATAATATGAGTAACGATTTAAGATGTTTTCTTTAAAAAACTGGTCTACTGAGAAAGCTGATAATACCCAAATTAAAATACTATAGCTACTTTTAAAATCGACGTAACCTTCATTTACCAAACTAACCTGTAAGTTAGCAATTATTCACAGTTCGCTTGTTCACGACAATTTTGACAGCGCATGCAACAATCGTTTCGATCTCGATTAACGTGCATGTGCATAATTATTGCGTTATATCGCTTTTTATTCGATCAATCGTGCTACATAATAGTTTTGTTTTGTTCGTTTCAGGTACGTTGGTTATTGTTAAGCTGTTGGGAAAGGTGAGAGTGGAAGTGAAGGTGGTAACGTAAGTATTTTGATAGTACATTCTCAAAAGCTGTATTATTAATTTATTTAGGATCTCCTACAAAGAATACACAGATTCATAACATTCGGTACAGTTTGTTTTCGTTAATTGTACTCCTTCAATTATAGGACACCACATCACGCACAAAATTATAACTAGGTAGATAAACTAAAGTACATTAGATTAAGCGCATTTATTACAATTGTATTGATGTCAATTTATCAATAACAAGAAAATCATTCCTTTCGAATACCGAATACATATTTGTACATCTACGTCTCTTAGTAAATATACTATGGTGGTAACGTAATACTTAATATTATTATTTTTATTGCTTTTCCATAAGAAAATGTAAAATCAAAATAGCATCTTACTTCAGAGTACAAAATCCATCTGACGATCCATCTTTACTAATCTCATCTAGGTCTTCTACAATCACCTAATTTGCAATACAGTGGCTTTTCTTCCGACGAACTGTTTGCTCTTTATTATATACTTATCCACTAAAAGTCCTCTATGTCTTACATCGTGGAACGTGCAGCATAAAGCATAATGAAAAAAAAGGTAGCGCGACCCATTTTTCATTATGCTCACGTTCATAATCAATTTTAAAATGAATGTTACAAGTGCTCGTAAAGTCTTACACACTACTTCATCATTCAATTCAGGACCGTCTTTCGATCTATCATCACTAATTATGACAATACCGAAATTGAAAAATAGCAAATATGACGTTACTTAATTAAAAATGATTTGTATGCTATTTCGACTAATAAATTTTCTTGGCGCTTTGTTAGATATTGGCTGTGTCTATCTGTCTGTTAGAATCGTCGTTATTAAAGTGACTAAGTATTTTCTTTATTTAAAACAAGCAGCCTGCCCGGGCTTCGCACGTGTGCACTGTATGTAAATTCTAACAATAGTTATAAATCTCCTACTACTTCTAAGACTATCTGGGACATCATTGATATTGATGAAGAAAAAAAAGAGGCTTTGCATGGGTGTAATCTAGATGCATAAACCTTCCTCTTGAATCACTCTATGTATTGACTAAAACCGCATTAAAATCCGTTGCGTAGTTCAAAAGATCTAAACGTAAAACTTTGTTTTATACTATGTAGCTAGACAAATATTTATAAGAAAACAAGCAGAGCCACCTCAAAATTACAAAAGCGTACATTTCAAGATAAAATCTCTTTCTTACCTTTGTACAAAATTAATGTAAGAACTTGAATTATAATATGACATTTCTTACGTAGAATAATTTAGGTATGAAGCAAATATGAATAATTAAGGTAATTTGAATTGGAATACAAATGTAATTACGATTCCGTATCTTTTGATACGTTCCATTTGGCATGTCTTACTTACTTGGCATTGTGATGGTTCCTAAATTATAATGATGGTTTACTTGTCCTCCTCATAATATTTAGAATTATGATTCCTTTTGTTATGTTGTCTTTTATGTCGTCATGTAAGATAAATCTGAGAACATTTAAGATTTTTTTATTTGATCTGTAATGTGCCACTGATGAGCAAAACCCAAGTACTTCCAAGTATTATTTGCTACTGCCACATCAAACTACCCAACTCGGTGAGCGTAATAACTAATTTATTAAAAAATCGTTCTACATAATCTTTGTCCACGCCCCACAATTAAGCGCACTGTGCATTTGTTTATTTAACGTTTGCAAATAATTTTTGTAATATTGTAAAAAATTGACGTTCCAGCGTTGTTGCTACTTTCTGAAACCCAATTAGAGCACACGCTAAGTTTTTGCGAAGCGATCAGGCGGTACACTGAGCAGTAAAAATTTTATATTACGTTTAGCATGGTGAGCAGTTAGTGTATAAATTTTCCCTTTACTTCTATATAATTATTGGATAATTGGCCTATACTTTAATTGTGGTTGATTACCGTTTATGGATTGATTCTTTAATTGGCTCTGTGGGCACTTTGGTTAATTTGGTAAAACATAACTTCTGTACCTGGAGCGTTCATAAAATAAGTCTTTAAAGTTAAAACTTCAAAAGAGTCTTTAGACATTTTTGAAAGTAATCTCAAAATATTTATATTATACGAAGAACGAAATATTCAGTCTTTTCTTATTTAATTATCATAGAGCACACTTTACTTGCATAGTATACCTAAAATGAAAATTATGTAAATACTCATTAATGTCAGGAAACAATCGCTTTAAAAGTATTTGTAAGCGTAATAATTATAAAACACATCATCATCTGTCTAGCTTTTTCCCAACCGTGTTGGGGTCGGCTTTCAGTCTAACCGGATGCAACCAGGACCAACAGCTAAACGTATTTTCCGAGGCACGGAATGTTGTCAGTTATGTCTAAGATAAACTTAAGAAAGTACATATGAATTGAAAAAGTCACATTGGTACTTGCCCGGTTTCGAACACACATGCAAGAGAGGCGGGCGCCTTAACCGCTAGGCCATCACGACAACGATATAATTATAAATCACAACACCTGAAAAATCCTAAAACTTCATCATATTTTCATCTCTGAGAACTAGCTTAGATATTATTTACCTAAAACATTTTTCTTGAATAAATCATAAAAATAATTATAATTATTCAAAATAATTCGTGATTGCGACACATTTTGACGAAAAGTAACAAAAAGTTTTGACCAAGCAATTATCGATTCGACCCACTGTGTCTTACGTTACATAGTAAAAGTACATTCATAAGAAGTTTGGGGCTTTTTGTGAAAATATTTTCTAACACGCAAGGCTAGAAGAAGTTACCAATTAGCGTTAGGTAAATTCGTTGGTTTTATTTAAGACTATTTATTATAGGTAGGTGCTTAAGTCAGAAAAGCAGTTGTTAAATATCTGTTGTTAAATACTATAACAATTCGTATTGGCTAATCTCGAGAACTACCTACCTGTCCGATTGGGGAAAAATTGTAAATGAGTAAATGATAGCCAGATTCATGTCAAATAGTATGCATACTAATATTATAAATGCGAAAGTGTGTTTGTCTGTTACTTCTTCACGCTTAAACCGCTGAATCGATTTTGATGAAATTTGGCATGGAGATAGTTCAAGATCCGGGGAAAGACATATAATAATTTTTATGCCGGAAATCACCGCCAAAGGCCATGAAAAGGGGGGTGGAAGTTTGTATGCAAGTACTTACGATATAAACTAGTTCCACGCGGACGTAGTCGCACGCAAAAGCTAGTATGCTATATAATTACGAAGTAGCAGGAAGCAGCTGCTACTTCGTAATTATATAGTAAATATATCTTGGAACATAAGTTAACTAAATTATTTTTGATATCTAACACAAAATCTTAATGTTTTTGTACAGGATAATGAAAAAGTAGAACAAAGTTCCTAAGCACTGTTACATGTTCAGGATAATCTCTAAAATGATTACGTGATGAATTAGTTTCAAGTTGAGTAAGCAAAGTTGAGGTGTATTACATAAGTCCGTGAACTAAGCGGCTTAGTAAGTAATTTAAACTTAGTTGAGTCTAATGCGGCCTCCAGACTCACGAGCCAACACTTGGTGATCGAGTCCTCATGATACAAATGAGGAAAGTAAGCTTGTGTGCGAGTGCTGCGCATGAGGTTTTGAGTTTTGAGATGCCTAGGTCGGGTAAATTTAGATAAATAAATAAATAATGTTGTATAATTTCGTACCGCTAGGTGATAGGGATTAATTTTGACTCGGACGAAGTCGCGGGCAGAAGCTAATATATCAAACAAAATGTCGATGAGACTGTACTTTAAACAATTGATTTATGCCAGGAGCGAGAGGTGTGAAAATTTTGTAGGTATAAAAGCATAGGGGACGAGATGGGAAGGGGATGAGATGGGAATAAACCAAGAGTTATTGGGTTTTTATATCAGGAATTTCTCAGTAGCAGCAGTCCCATTTAAAGGGGGGGCGGGCACACACTCCTAGGCTGCTACTGAGAAATTCCTATGGAAAAACCCAATAACATTTTGCCCGACCTGGCAATCTAACCCAAGACTTTATGCTCAGCAGTCGCGCTTTGCGACCACTAGACCAACGAGGCTATCCCCAAAAAATATAAGCAGACAGTTCTCTGAAAATATTTCCACTTATCTCTAGCTCCTAATTTATAAGCATCTACGTATAGCTACATTCACAACAAACATTAGAAACAGCAAGTACCTAAGTTTCGCGTACGGATCTAGACGATCTAAATGCGTGCGCCGGCGCAGTTAATTTTGGCTCCGAGTGCAACGTACGCGCCGAGGATCAATGTCAACGACCATTGCAAGGGACACGTAGGGTTTGTTTAGAATAGTGTGCTAATTAGTTATTCATATAGTAATTGCTACATAGAATAAGACTGCTGTTTCTCGCGCCTTCGTCTGTGTAAGTTTCGGAATTAAAAGTAGCCTATATCCTTTGGGTTCTAACTTACCCTGTACCAAACTTTATCAAAATCAGTTAAGTGGTTTAGTCAAGAAAGCGTAATAGACATATCTTAACATAGTCTTTAGGTGCTTATTACACTAACCAATCGGCGAGTAATAAGAGTAATAAGAGAAGTTTCCTCACGATGTTTTTCTTTACCAATGTCAGTGATGTCCAAGATAAACATAGAAAGTACATAATATATTTAAGAGGAGAGGACGGTCTTGGGTTCGGTTCCCAGGTCGGTTAAAGTGTTATTGGGTTTTTCATCCAGAAAGAAAGATCATAAAATCATCTTTTCATTCCATCAGAAATTTCTCAGTAGCAGCTTCGGAGTCTGGATTTGTGCCCGGATGATAGCAATAGGCTCGTCCCCCGAAACATAGGATTTAAAAATAACCGGCGTTGTGTGAAATGTGGGTTCACCTCTGCCTAATCCTTTGGGGATACAGGCGTGATGTTATGTTATGATGTTTAAGAAAGTAATATTATGTACAAAGCAGGCTACCTAACTATTAACCTACATAAAAATACAGTGTCAGTCTAGTCGTCTTTAAACAAAGGTTACAGTAACCATATAGGTTATATTATTTGCAGTTCGTTGCGTGTGACGCGCAATCCAATTTCCAGCCTATCAGACTATGCAACACACCTACAGTATTAAATACCTATGTATTTGTATACGTTTGTATGTTATTACAAATCGAGGTACATTCTGATGGTTCGCAGTTCCAGTTGAGACTGAGAGGAATATTCTGATTGGTGAATCAATTAGAATGAGATTAATTTATCTGTCCTTTGTTACAAAATATAAACATCTAAATAACAAGTACTTATTCTCATTTATTTATTGTAAATACATTTTTAAACATTTAGATAAAATTTAATTATTCATGTATAAAAATATAAAAGTATAAACGAGGTCCAAGCTAGCGGTGGTTAGGGCTTAATTAGGATAGAATTTAATAGAATAGAATAATTTATTTTAGATAATTAATATAATATAACTCCATACGTTCTCTGTTAAAATCAATTCTTACAATATTTTGCATGTAACACAGAATCATACATAATAACACGTGAATGCAATGTACTTTAAATAAAAAACTACACGTAACGTAAAACATATTACAAATTAAGTATGGAAAATACATAGTGTTCACGTGTTAACAAATATTGGATCTATAAACGACTACTCTATCTCAACCAACAATGAAGTAGTGTGTGAGCCTGCGCAATCAGTAAAGACACACAAAAGTGACCTTGACAATTCAAAAGTGCCTGTAAACGGTCTAATTGAAATAAATGTTTTAGACTTTGACTTTGACACTTTAAAAACAAAAATAAATAAAAGTGTTAAAGAAAATGAAAATCTTTATTAATAACCAGTTTGATTTTGTCTGAAATTTGCAACTATTAATGGCATAACACAAACCAATCGTATAGACTGTTTAGCCAAGAAAATGATTTACAAAGAATTTAAAACGCAAAACTTGCCATTAAAAATTCTATTTTATGACACGTTAAAAGCTTTGAACGAAGTATTTCTCAATATCTCTCACTCATAAGCTCGTATGAAAGGCTATCATGAATCTTGGAGGCATCCTTTGACCGTGCAAAGGAAATATGATTTCCATAAGAATTTGCAGTCAATATAGTTTTGAATAGATGGATTTATACACCCGTGTGAATTGAGAATGTTTAGTGGTGCAAGGCAAAGGAGAATATCTATTGATACTTTCTAATAAGTCCCCTCATTATTGCGTCAATAATCTTTTTAAGCACGTAGCAAAAATAAGATACCATTTTTCAATGTAAAAATCGGTCTTTGATAGAAAAAAGTCTTCTGAATACGTTCTTGTTATTTATTTTGTTTCGCAACTGTAGCGTTATAGCGTATAAATTCCAATAACTTAAAAAAAAATCCTTTGTCTGTTAATAAACAAACTGAGATCACCAATTCGTCGGCAACTGTGAATGAAATTTTAAAATGACTTACTTTTGCCCGTTACTCCGTCCGCGTTGATTTGGCCCTGTCACAAAATCGGTTGTTTCGTCTCCCTAAATGTTTTAAGCTGACGTCTTATGCAAATTTCAGCTTTTTCTGTTAAGTAGTTTTTCAGATATCGTGTTTAGTCATTAAGAGTATAAATGAACTTTTGCTTTTAATACATACTACTATAGCTTTTGCCCCTGACTACATTCGAAGTCGAATTCATTCTTAGCTGACGTTTTCTACCTACAGACAGGATAATTAGTTTTCGTTTTTCTAAACTAATATTTTAAAGAGAAAAATATTTGTTTTTTTGTTCGTAACGGACCAACTTAAAAATTAACCGATTTTAAATATTGTTTCACCTATGAAAAGCTACATTATCAGCGCGTAACATAAGCTATAATTTATTATAAAAAATGTAGGCTTCCATAAGAGAATCCATGCGGACAAAAGCTAGTAGGTATTTTTTTATTTTTAATATTCTTTCTAGCGGTCGTTTATCGGTGATCCGCAACACACACGTAACTGACGTATTACCATAAAAAGCAAAAATTACTACATTTTCATCGCCATACTCTCTTCCGCTTATCGCTTGCACAGACATAAATCGTATGCAGATTTCATTTGGAACTCATCGCGAGCGAAAGGCGATACCGAAATGAAAATTTTCTGCTCTCACATACAGTTATTGAAAATTTTATTTCATTTTATTTTGTAGCGAAATGTTGGCGATGACGTAGTTATAGGCTGTAGATGGTGTAAAATTAGATTACTTATTTGTTTGGCTGTATGTATGTATGTGTGTAAAACTTTTATGAAAATAAAATGTCAGAAGTCTGCCTCGTTGTTCTACTAGTCGCAATGCGCGATGAGCATGAGATTTTGGGTTAGATTCCCAGGTCGAGCAAAGTGTTATTGGGTTTTCCCATCAAGAATTTCTCAGTAGCAGCTTCGGAATCTGGACTTGTGCCCGTTTGATGGCAATAGGCTCGCCCCCTATGACATTGGACTTAAACATAACTGAGGAATTGTGGGTGTACTAATAATGGGTACCCCTCTGCTTAACCCTTCGGGTATTACAGGTTATGTTATCTAAAATGTCTATATTACGATAAGGTCCTTTAAAAAACCGGAGTCAGTAATTAGGTGGTAAATTAGTTTATAAAAAAGTTTTTTTTTGTATGCATTCCTCTGTTTCTTCTTCTTGCCCATTTACATATGTGTACATAAGTGGGAAGAGGAAAAAACAAGGCACGAACATTGATCGTCACGGTTGCACAAGGCGGATTGGCAATTTCAGACTTACATGCAATATAAGTCCAGGTTTCCTCACAATGTTTCTTTGGTCGATATCAGTAGTATCCAAGACCAAAAGTCACTGAACCAGTGGGTCAGTGGCCTTAATGCCCAGTGGCCATTACTTGCATATCTCAATTAACAATTCCTGTAGGATCACATTTTGATCTCAGTCTAAATAGGCTAGTTCACAGCACCAATCAATTAACGTGCTTTTTATGACCTGTCAAAATTACTATTCATCCATAGATTTTGTATCGGATTATGTGACGTCACTTATTTCGCAACTAATAATAATAATAATAATATAATCTTTATTGGAACAAAATGTCATTTTACAAACTAATAATGTGTACGTAAATAGCTACATTAGTTACAAAACTGTGTCGCAGCTATTAACGCCCACCTCCAGTGGGTAGACAGCGGCGTTCCAATATCCACAAATATTGAACAAAACTAAATTAAGAATAAAAAAAAAGTTGGTAAACAATTAAAATATAAACAGCTTAAAAGACCAAAATACAAGTATAATAAAATAGGTAGGTGTGTGATGCATGTGGGAGTGTTTTATGTAAGTGTTGTGCGTGTCTGTGGGGGCAAGTGCAGAGTGCGCTCGTGGGACCTGCCCACGAGCGCACTCTGCGCTATGTGTGTTTGGTGTGTATGTGTACGGAAGTATGATCTTTACGGTTTGACTAGAATCTCCAACTCTTCGTATGTAAGGGTTTGGAGCCATTTATTAGTATTTTTTTTGCAATCCCGGAGTGTACATGGATAAATGGTGAGCACTTTATTCACTCTATTATAAAGCACGGAACTGCAGAAAATGAACTGGCGGCGGACAATTTCCAATTTAATACATGGTGTCGGACAAACTCTGTCAATTCTACGTTTTCGCGTACTAAACCCAGGGTCAAAAGACAAGTTTGAATGCCTCCGCAACACTGTATTTAGTACAAAAGAGTGCCTTACTCTAGGTAGCTTCCATAGCGTGTACAGTTCGCTGGTAGGGAAACGGTAGGGTTTGAAGGCCATCACCTTAAGGACAGCCCTCTGCGCTCTCTCCAGACGCAGCAGAAGACATTTACCAGCACCTCCCCAGGCCGAAATGCAGTAAGTCACAATGGAATGGGCAAGAGCAAAGTACACAGTTCTCAGGGTAGTGAAATTGGCAGAGGTCCTTAGATTTTTAAAAACAAAAATTAATTTTCTTACCCTAGAGACCAGTGAATTGATTTGCTCACCCCATGTCAGCGTGTCATCCACCCAAACACCAAGATATTTTATTGACTCCGTACGAACAACCTCAGGACAAACACAGGTGGCAGACATTACTGTATGGCACGCATGAGCTGTCAGACGGAAGGGTGGGGCTGGCTGTGATGCTTTCCTTGGACTAAAAGTGATAAACCTGGTTTTATCCAAGTTGAGGGTGAGCAAATTCTGTGTTAGCCACCTCATTGTAACTCTCAAAGCTGACTCTGCTCGAAGCCGAGCCTCGTTCCAGTCACCACCACGAACAACGACAACAGTGTCATCAGCGTAGGCAATTATTTTGGAGTATCTCAGATTAAGTTTACAGAGCTCGTTTATATAAACTAGGAAAAGGGTAGGTCCTAAGACACTACCTTGTGGGACTCCGTAGGTGAGGAATGCTTCCTTACTGACGTGGTTGTTTATACTGACGATTTGTGACCGACCTCTAAGGTAACTCTCAAATAAACCAAGCGGCTGGCCTCTTATTCCAATTCTCTCCAGTTTACTGAGAAGAAGGGGGACAGAGACAGTGTCAAAGGCTTTAGAAAGATCAAGAAAGATAGCTATAGACTTTTCATTATTGTTTAGGTCATGAGCTACTGAGCTTATTAACTCTAATACAGCATCCTCAGTGTTTTTGCCTTTTCTGAATCCGTATTGATTTTTGGCGAGTATATTCTGAGAGCTAAGATAATCCAGTAGCCGCTTGTTTATTACCTTTTCAAGAAGTTTCGACAGAATTGATAGAACAGATATGGGTCTGTAGTTGTTGACACTGTCTCTATCGCCACACTTGTAAATAGGGTGCACAACTGCCTTTTTGAACACCGTTGGGAATAATCCAGATGTAAGGGCAAGGTTGAAGACGTGCCGGATAACTGGGACAAGAGTGGCTCTAGCACTGTAGACCACAGTTGCAGGGATACCGTCCCAACCTGTAGCACTAGTTAGTCGTAGGCCACGAATAAGATAATCTATCTCTTCGTTTTCAGTGGTAAAGAGAACCATCGAGTTAGGGTGTATATCTACAGTGCCAGAGTCAGACGTGTCGGTAGGGTTATGGTTTAGGGAGTTGAGGATTCTAGACGCCAATTTTGTCCCTATGTTAGCGAAGAAGTCGTGCACAGAATCAATCGATTGAATTGGATCTGGGGTTATAGATAACAACTCATTGGCAGAGGCCTTACTCTTTTGAAGATTGGAGATAGTTCTAATGAGGTTCCAGGTAGCTTTCGGGTTCTTGCGATGTTTTTCAAATTCATGTCGTTCGTATTCCCTTTTTAATTTCTTTAATAGATTGTTACAAAAATTTTTATATCGATTATAGGTGATTTTTAGAGTGTTATTATTAGCATTCTTCCTCATTTTGCGATACATGTTGTCTCGGTTTCGAATACACCTGAGGAGCCCAGGTGTGATCCATGGCTTAATAATGCGTTTACGACTTGGGACAACAGAGACACGGCTATTTCCATCAACAACTGTGGAAACAAGTTTTACCATGATGGAAGCAGCTGTTTCAGCATCCTGGCAACTCATAACAGGAGTAAAATCAACATTCTCAAGAGCCACCACACAAGCATTAATGTCTACACGATGTTGATGGGAAGGTGATTTAGGTATATCCAAGTTCAGATGACAAAAAACCAGAACAGGGGCATGGTCAGTAATTAGAGAGTCAAGTACTAAGGTAATAGCTGGTTTGATTGTTTTTAGTATAACGTGGTCAATGCAACTGAAGTTGTGCGTCGGGAAAACATGAGCAGGCAACATGGCATGTGATGCAATAGCATTAAGATACATGTCTGAGTTTGGGTCAACGAAATTTGGAGCTATGTTTATATTTATATCTCCAACCAAAATAATGGTTCTGAATGTATTTAGTGAATAGAGAATTACATCTAGACTGGTAATAAAGTGCTGAGTATTTCTATTTGAAGGTGACCTATATATAGCGATAAGCGCTACTTCATTCTTAAATTTGAGTACGAGACAATTTGCATCAGCGAGTATGGGCTTTTCTAAAAGGAACTGTAACTCTTGTTTAGTATATACTACAATTCCATCGTTCTGGTTTGAGTGATCAGAGTGATAAGATACAAAACCCGGTATGGAGGGAAGATGAGGGCATTTGCGTAGCCAGCATTCCGATAAAACCACGACATCAAATTGTGTCTTTATGCGATGCAGTAATATTAGAAGGTTGTTAAAATTTGCACTGTTGCCGATGCTCCTAATGTTAACATGAAAAATTTTTAAGCCGCAAATAACGTTATTTAGGTATGAGCAAACTTGCTCCGGGGAGCATTGATACGCAGTTGATGCTGAGAGGTGTTCAATATCGTCTATTATTTTAACATTATCATTCATAATCGAAGCTGAGTAGAAACAGGTGATTTGATTTATTGTACGTACCATAACATAACCCAAAGTAACTAGACAAAGTATAGGAGTTACCAAGGTATCCCATTTGCCGCAGAGTTTCGACATAATACATCTTCCGTTGTGAATAAAGTGAATGTAAGGATGTAATGTGTTGTGTAGGGTTGCATGTTCGTGTATAATGTAATGAATAGGTGCATATCGAGTGTTTGGTAAGAACAATGAAGATCGTGAAAAGTGATATAAAATAGTTTAGACAAAAATAAAAAAGCATATGGAACTGTAACCAGGCATATACAATAATCGATACGTAAAGGTGAAGATGTCTCTGATTTAGTCATGCAGATTTTGCCATGGTCGAAAGGTCATTCTCAGACTTTATCTCGAAGTGCTTGCAACCCTCTTTTTCGCGCACGAAGATCTTGCCATTTTTAATCCAACAGAATTTATAATCAAATGACCAACTATAAATATTGATTTCAACGCCACAAAAATCCAATTTTACAGTTAATTGGTAATTAATCGTGTTTTCAGAGCTAAAATAAAGTGTTTTTTTAAAGAAGTTATGTCTTGGAATTATTTGTTAATGGTGTCAACCCAAAAAATACAATGGTGCCGATTCCACAAACTAAACTAAAATTAGACTATTTCCATGTTTTTCTGTCCAATAAAATAAGAAAGTGACTAATGTAAATAAGAGCTGTCAAATTTAGTCAATCTGACACATCCATACAGTTAATAGTTGACATCTTAAAACGTATGGATTAAAAATACGGAGAAGTTCAAGGCAAAACTAATTTGACATCGCTAACTTAGTTCTTTAATGTCACCGTCTTTTCCTTTCGCTGTATGTTAGTAAGAGATGTCAATTCTCTAAATTTAGTCTAGTTTGTGAACAAGGGAATCGGCACCAATATCTAAATAAAATACCTCTAAGCCTACATTTTTGTCAAGTTTTCAACATTGACCTGTGCTAAGATGGGATTGCGACTAGGTAGATTTTGAACGCTTTTAATTAGTAGAATTGATCTTCTGACTTTTAACGCGACTTATAAAATGTCTAAAGCACATTCCAATACCTTCAACCGTACCGGATTAAATAATCTTAGTAATTGTAAAACTTCCACCCCTCCCCTTCTCTAAAACTGGAATGGGGAGGAAACTGATTGCAGTCCTCACTGGATTAACTTGGAGTGAGCGCCGAGATTTGAAAGGCTTGCGTCTGATTGATAGTGATAGTTGGACATCGGGTTCTGAGACTCGGGTATGGTGTCCGGGTTCCGGATTTCGGAGTCTGGAGGCTTATGTGGTGTTAATTATTAAATGTGTTTTCCTGAAGCAGGTTTTTGATGAGGGCTAACAATGTTTTGCGTACGATTGATGCGTTGTACTACAAATAGTGGTCACTAAAAAATACGCGTTTCCTACCAAAATTTTTCTCTCAGTTACTTAGTTTAATGGATAGTATGTGTACTGTATGGGGTATTTATTATGATGTGTCTTCTTACACCCTGTATATTGAGGAGTGGCAAAACTAAAACTAAGTAATGGCTTTAAATACTTACACACATAAACTCACGCCTTTTTCCCATGGGGGTAGGCAGAAACTACAGAACGCCACCTGCTACGAACCTTAAATACTCCTTTCGCCTCATCTACGTTCATACATCTCGTCATACAAGCATGCCGGTTGCGAGTATTCCGCACCTGACCTTTCTGAAGGACCTCACCAATAAGGTCAGTGCAGGTCTTTCTAGGGCGACACCTGCCGGCGTTGCCACTCCCCTCTGCCATTATAAATACCTACACTAATACTTGCATACCTACAATTTTATAACATTTTCTGTTTAGTTTACGTTTAAGCCGACCCCAATATAGTTGGGAAAAGGCTAGGCGTGAGCACAAAAAATTGAAAATACCCAAGTTTCATTTAAACCCACAACTATTCAAACATACCAACCACTAACAACCATAGATAGTCACTTTCCATTGAATGTAGCTTTTAGTCAAAACATCAATATGAAAGCGGGTCTCTGAAAGCGCTCGAAAGTTCAATTTTCAACTGTATTTCATGTTAACGAATCTATATTGCCTAGGTTTTAGACCCCTCCCTTAAAGGGGGTGGGGTTGGGCGGGTCCAACGTTTGAGGGATCGCAGATGAAGTTTGTACCTATAACATGTTAGGGAAGCGATGGGGATTTTAGAGTGATTCGTTTTACAATGGGGGCTTATGTAATATTGTATGATGGGGATGTTAAAGTTTTCATGTTAAATGTTTGTGTTCCGGGTTGAGTTTTCAGGTAGTTTTGTTATCATTTTAGAGTTTATTTACTAACGTTAGTTGTGGTATAAATAAATTGTTATTAATTGGTTTATTCAAGTTTAAGTTTATAGGTATTTTCAATAGATATTAAGTTCATATTTAGTGTTGTCTTTTCTTGAGCTTTTGAATAGCTAAGTACCTATGGTCTGTTCAGTTTCGATCTGCCAAAATTACCTCTCGTTTACTTACTACATTTTGAACATTAATTGTCGCTAAGGTTGTGACTACATTTTGAACATTTCTAATTAGTAGGTTTAGTGTGTGGGCTGGCGAATGTTAATACAGGTTACTGTGTAACCTGCCTAGACCCTTCTTAGTTTCGCGTTTGATCCCGAAATTGCATTTTTTTATACCTTATATTTATTTATTTCAACTTTATGCAACAAAAAGGTACAAAGGCAAGAGACTTAATGCCTTAGGCATTCTCTACCAGTCAAACAAAAGGGAGTGAAGAGATAACATGGCAGGTGCAAAAAAAATTGTTCATGATAAAAAAAGACAAGAAAGAGATTTAAAAATCATTGAAAACATATTATATTTTATTAAATTTAGACGTACAGAAGTACTAAATAATTACAACTCATAACTACACATAACCTAAACCTACACCTACCTAATAGACACAGTTTTTGAAATAAAATATGTATAATATTTATAACAATGATAATTATCTAGATACAGTCACCATTGTTCTCCACAAGCAAACATCTAAGAAACGTGTCCCAACTTTTACAATTTCTTCCTCCACGAATTTCTATCGACGAAACATTTATTCCGGCTCCATTATTGAGATTTCAATATGACATAATTTGCATATCGACCGGTGCGTACGCCGTGCGATTACTTCATTTGTATTCACGAGAACTCAATAAAGGGATCGAAAGTAATTGTATGAAAACGACATCGTTTGACGTACGGACACGCGATTAAGGATTATTAACTGTGTTATTGGCAAAGGGGTTGAAAGGAAAAGCTGCCTAGGGTTTGAAAAGAGGCCTAAGGTTTTGCGAGAGGCATTAGCATGTGTTTGCAAGGAAAAGCAGTGTTAATAGGTGTCATTAACATGATTAAAGATTTACATAACATAACATAACATCACGCCTGTAATCCCCGAAGGGTTAGGCAGAGGTGTACCCATTAGTACACCCACATTTCGCCAGTTATGTTTAAGTCCCATGTAATAGGGGGCGAGCCTATTGCCATCAAATGGGCACGAGTCCAGACACTGTGGCTGCTACTGAAAAAATCCTGATGGAAAAACCCAATAACACTTTGCTCGACCTGGGAATCCAACCCAAGACCTAAGCACAGCAGTCGCGCTTGCGACCACTACCTAGACCAACGAGGCAGTCAGACCAACGAGGCAGTCAAAGATTTACAACAACATATTTATTGATTGTCATTTGCAAATCTTTATCCTGACAATTTTAGCAAAATTATCGCAATCAACCAATTGATTGATTTGGGTTTTTTTTTAAGTCTATACGTATAAAACTTGTATTATAAAGAGGTAAAGTTTATTTGTTTGTTAGATATAATCTTTGAAAGTACTGGACCGATAACAATCTCTCACTTGTAGAAAGGTTATTTCCGAGTGTCAAAAGCTATGCGTTATGATACCTACGTGACTGACTTCCACGCAAACGAAGTCACAGAAACTAGTACCTA
Source organism: Hoplodrina ambigua (assembly GCA_949774945.1). Lineage (NCBI taxonomy): Eukaryota > Metazoa > Arthropoda > Insecta > Lepidoptera > Noctuidae > Hoplodrina > Hoplodrina ambigua. The sequence goes on from OX458979.1 coordinate 13,240,281, forward strand.
TTCCATATAATAATAAGGCGACTGACGGATGTTTCCTGGAGATCGTAAAATGGCTGACGGAGCGTTTCCGTTCGCTGAACGGCGGTCGCTGGAAAATTGTACCTAAATTACAGCTTTTATACTGAAACTTTTCTTAAGTTTCCTATCTTAAATCGTGCGTTGTACATTGTGTATGACTGCCTTGTATTGTGATGGAATCTTCAAGAACGTTTCAACAGAAATTTTGCTTTAGAAAATTTGCTTCAGAAACTATTTTACCTGTGGTGCTGTTCTGTAAAAATCTTTCTTTTCGTTTCGTTCTTTGCCCCAAACTAGGAATGTCTCCTGTATTGTAGGTGCGTTTACAAATATGTAAGGTTACATACATACCCCACCAGACCCGGAACAACCTAAGCTAACGAAAACTAAGTTAGTGTTACTTAATGACAGTTACAATAACTTACTTATGTCTCACAGATTTTGATATTGTGTTAACAGATTTTCTCTAACGCTGTCCAAATTTTGGGTAACGGCTTTTCCTATATATGTTTAGTTTTATCTACTGATCGATTTTTGTTTCACATACTAGCCAATAATTCTTGAAAAAGAAAAATACCACTAAAACTCAGAAAGTATCATTAATTAATTAACCCCGCTACTTCTAAATAGTGAGCGAACATCTAATAATGTTGCCCGGTACAAATAAACTGGCACTGAGCAACTGCGGCTTTAATTTGTACAGCTCACGGTCTTATTGTGAAAGGGTTATATTGGGTATGTTAGGGTTAAAGTGCTTTTGTTTGGAAGGTAAATAGGATTTTTCGTTTTTTTAAATAAGAACATTATTTTGAAAGCTTATGCCTGTCTGGGAGGTTAGGTGTGGGGTTGAATACTGAATTGTATCAGACGAAGTAATAGGTAGGTTTTATACCTATTGCTTTAGGTGTCCTAGAAAACAAAACAGGCCGTTTTCTTTTATTACTAAAATAAAGATATGTTTAAAACTGGTGACTATAGTGTCGTAATGTCTAATTTTATTTGTTTTCACTTTATGAATATTGTTTTGTTGTTTCTTTTTCAAATACTGAGTAGTTTTACCGAAAAAAAAGGTAATAGTATCTAGAATAATAATATCAGCTCAGTGTTGTCCCACTACAGAGAAAGGGCCTCTTCTCATACAGAGAAGGCAAAAGGCGGATTGGCAATATCAGACTTAGATTTTTTTTAAGTCCAGGTTTCTTCACAATGTTTTCCTTCACCGATTTTAGGGATGTCCAAGAAAACATTACATAATATTATGAAGTAAGAAAAGTCACATTAGTACTTGCCCGTGCCGGGTTGTGACCACACAGCCTCGTACATGAGAAGCGTGCGCCTTAACTACTGGGCGGTCACGACATTCTAGAATATCTTTAAAATCGAAAACCGATACAACACGATGCCTCTAAAACAAACAACCAAAGCAATAACGTTTTATCTAGAAATAGAGACGGATATTCGTTCAGTGTTTGCCGAAATCTAGAACCTTCCTAGGCATTTCGTTCTTCGAGGTTCTAACATAAAACCTTTGAGCTCTTTTGAGCCCCGAACGGCCTAGGTAAATGGTATTCCTATCTTGCCTATCTTCTTATTGAGTTAGAATATAATATTGATTTCACGTTCCTACTGTCTTATCTAATCTAAATATAAAACAGTGTTAGGTCACTAACACACTCATCACAAAATATCTAAAACCGCTTGACGCATAAAGATGAAAGGCAGGGAGGTAGTAAATAGTTAGTAGACGTTCGCTAAGAAAGTTGTTTTTTAATACACCCCCTAAACCGGGGGTCCATAGTTTGTATGGTGAACACGGGTAAAATAAACATGCGTTTGAAGTGTATCAATACAGTTTGCTAACTGTTGCAGGCGCTTCTTAGTAATTTGATTTTTAATGTGAGTGTATTTTTCCTAAGAACTATGAACTGAAGTCTGCATTGCAAATAAAACAATTGTTATCTCATCATCTGCCTAGCCTTTTCTTAAACATGTGGAAGTCGGCTTTTAGTCTTACTGAATGTAACTGAATAGGCACCAGTATTTTACATGGAGCAACTGCCTATCTGATCTCCACAATTCAGTTACCCCTGAGTCGTGTAGTGTAGTTTATTAACACGATATCCCTTGGTTAGACTGGGTGTCGGATAAAATACCTAACACACAAAATGTTTAATACAACAACAACAAGACAATTAAATTCTATTAAGTTGCTTTAATTGTTATTGTAAACTAAGGTTTATCCTATCTTATAAATCCTGGAAAACCAACGGTGAACCATTTTAAATCAATATTCAAGCCACGCTTGCATAAACTACAGAGAAGTCTAGCAAGCGCCTGACAAATTGCGCGAGCAACGAGACGCAGGAGCGATATCGACCCACTTTATACAACAGGCGCTCGTTTTCACCTAGAATAAAATTGGACGCTATTACTTTAAAAATAAACTAGTAGGTACACTTTAAATATCATTTGATATTTATATTTAAATCGCCCTATTTGAAGATAGAGGTGGCTTTGCTCAACGGTTTACGTCAAAGACATTTAGAGACTGTCGCCCCCTGCTGACGTCATCAGTAAACCTCCCAAGTCCCTTTGTCAGAAATAGAGCACTTCAAGGGATGTGTCACCTTTATAAGTATGACGTCACTGTCGGGTGGCATAAGCAAGGTATTATTAGGTACTAGGTCTATGTTATGCTAATCCTACTATAGCTTCCCAGATTCCTGGAGAAGGTAGAAATTTCTTTAGCTGATACTTTCTAGATATTTTAGTCAAAGTTTCATCTTAGACACCAAAGTCAAATCATTTATTTTTATTACATCAATAAAAGACGGGGTTCGGTTTTTAAGAGTTTTTGTCGTAAATGTTGAATGTGTTTACAAAAATATTAACTCACATACGCAACCAGACAGACCCGGATCTGTAGAAAACTGTAGGTACATAATTAGGCCATAATTTTTTTTCTGCCCGGGAATCGAACTTGCGATACACAGCGCAGCAGCCGATGGCTTAGCCACTGCGCCAGTCCTGTGATCGATGCAGAGCCTCCATTTACATAGTTCTAAAACAATTGAATGTAGGCAACCATTTTAATATTAAAATTCCTGTAAGTACCTACGGTGTACGGCTTAATCCAATTACATAGAAGTGCTTTTCGAATTAACTTTGAACCAACTAAAACGGTGGAATACTGCAGTTTGTATGTTTACTCAATTTGAAATATTTGCTGACTGTCTGAGCGTTCGTTTTCCAATGTGTGCTTTTGTAAAATTTGCAGAATTTTCATAATTTTACAAACTATAATATTAGGTGAAAAGTTGATTTAGTACTAACGCTGTTTCCGAAGGATAAAAACATCTATAAAATTGTATTTACTCTCCGTTTCTTAACATTATATAAAACAAAGTCACCTCCCGTCTGTATGCTTAGATCTTTTAAACTACGCAGCGGATTTTAATGCTGTTTTCATCAATAGATAGAACTGATTCAAGAGGAAGGTTTATGTACTATCTACATTGCACCCGTGCAAATCCGGAGCGAGTAGCTAGTGTAGATATAAATTCAATCCCATTCAGAATACTCTATCTCTATTCATTACTTTGTCTTTTTTTACTACCTCACACAAACAGTCTGCACACTGCACGAAATCCTCTTCAAACTAAAAAAGGAAAGTTTTCATTTCAATTAAAATTTCAACGTTGAAAGCCGGGCTATAGCAAGCCTGCCATTGATAACCGGATCAGTAGACAAAGGGCTTCCATGTGAAGCCCAACTTTTAGAGGCTATTGTCGAATGGGTTATTTGTATAGACAGGACTTGAAGGATTATGTTAGTTTATTTTTTGTGTTAGTAAATTCTCGCTAGCGTAGTCTTGTTGGGCATATTCAGTACTAGCTTCTGTCCGCGGCTTCGCCCGCGTAAAAAGTAACTTTCCGTAAAGTAAGTTTATTAACTAATATCCCAAAGAAACACATTACCGGGATATAAAATACCCTGTTAAACCAAGAAATGGTCTATCTATGTGCTAATTTTCATCTAAACGTCTTCATAAACTTTCACATTTATAATATTAGTAGGATTTCCAACATTACTGCCTCGTTGGTCTAGTGGTCGCATGCACGACTGCTGTGCATGAGGTCTTGGGTTCGATTCCCAGGTCGGGCAAAGTGTTATTGGGTTTTTCCGTCAGGCGGTTGATGGCAATAGGCTCGCCCCCTATTACATGGGACTAAAAACATAACTGGCGAAATGTTGGTGTACTAATGGGTACACCTCTGCCTAACCCTTCGGGGATTACAGGCGTGATGTTATGTTATGAATTTCTCAGTAGCAGCCTCGGAGTCTGGATTTGTGCCCGGTTGATGGCAATAGGCTCGTCCCCTATTACATGGGACTAAAAACATAACTGGCGAAATGTGGGTGTACTAATGGGTACACTTCTGCCTAACCCTTCGGGGATTACAGGCGTGATGTTATGTTATGTTCTAACTTTATTTTTTTGTAGGTACCTAAACAATCTGTATCTGTATCTGTGTATAATATCTGTATCTATGTATAATATCATACACAGTTTCTTCATAAACATAAGCCTTCTCCCTTTCCGCCAATCTTCATTGTTTTGCGACCCCTGTCTAGATATCTGTTTTTCGGATAAGCTTGTCGCTTTATTATCGGTCTGCACAAACTTCTTGACCCCACTCAACGTTCCATCCACTATCTTCCTTAGGTCTATCGCAATAACGATTATTTTAGAGTGACTCATATTATTTTTGTCTCATATATATTTTTCTGCAATATTTGTGTCCACCATTACTGTCATAATTACCCCTTATTATAGGGGTTCAACGACTGGAAATGGAAAAGCTATAGTTTTATTTAATAGGTAGGTAAGGAAAGTAATAATTTGCTTTTAACCTATCAATTTACCGATATGCTATATCTAATAGCAAAGCACGACTACTGAGCATGAGGTCTTGGGTTTGATTCTTAGCTCGGGCAAAGTGTTATTGGGATTTTTTATCAGGAATTTTTCAGTAGCAGTCTCGGAGGCTTGCCTCTAATTATATGGGATTTATCTAACATAACTGGCGAAATGTGGGTGTACTAATGGGTACATCTCAGCCTAAACCTTCGGGCCTTACATAAAAAAAAACATAAAAATTGGTCTAGCCGTTTTGGAGGATTGCGATTACAAACAGACTACAAATATTATTATTTGTATAGATATAACATAAAAGTAATCAAAACTTATATAAAGGGCTTTTAAAAAGCGATAAGTAGGTACTGGCTGACAGGCAGTACGTTGAAAACGATCAATATCTTTCAAGTCTGGATCTGATACTAGGCCATATTTTAGTCCTAAAATAATACTAACCTAAACCTATTTAAAACAATAAAACAACACTAAACTCAGTACTTCAGAACTTGTACCAGACTTTCACAAAAACAGATAAAATCGTAAGAACTCTTCGATGTACTGCCACAAAATCGGTATCAATCGAAATGGCACTGTAATACGCTGACATAAAGTTCGTATTGCTGTAGCAGGTGGACGGCAAAACCGGCAGTAAAAACAGTCGGTTCTGATAGTCGTAAAGTTTATGATATTCGAGACTTGTGAGTGGAAAGTGGGAAGCAATATTTTTTTTATATCGTCTTGTCGATTTATAATGGTTACCTACAGTCTGGGACACTAAAGCCGAACTACGTCATTCTAACATGAAATTTTGAAAAAAGATATTGGATTATGCAGTTTTCTACTAACAGTTTTCGTCTGTGTATGTGTCGTGTTTCCTCTATAAAGCCAACATCCCTTACGCCCTTTTTGAGGGATAGTTGAAAAAATAGAATTTAATAATGCTACATACATAACATTATGCCTGTAATCCCCAAGGGTTAGGCAGAGGTGTACAGTAACGAGCAAAAACACTTAGCAAAATTCATAAGCGATTTTCTTGTCAAATAATGGTTGTAACTTTAAATAAGACCTATTTCATAGTATTGAATTCAAAATAATATATTCCTAAAAACAAGACATTTCAATCATTATATTCAAAGAAAATAGCCTCGTTATGTTGCTAAGTGTATACTTGTTTTTTCTCGTGACTGTACACGCATATTTCGCCAGTTATGTTCAAGTTCCATGTTATAGGGGGCGAGCCTATTGCCATCAACCGGGCACAAATCCAGACTCTGAGGTTGCTACTGAGAAATTCCTGATGAAAAAACCCAATAAAACAATTCAACATCTTGGATCCCGAAACCAAATTAATCAGAAAAGAACAGCGAAAGATTAAGAAAAAAACCCAGAAACGACAACACACAATGTAAAAGAATTCCTTAAACTTTAACGTTATACTAAATCCCATTAGCCATTCTATCCCTTAAAGTATTTCTTTTATCTCCAGAGAAAGTAAAAACCTATTTCTTCACGAAGCAATAAACTGGGCTACATAACAAATTGATATTAACTGTCTTCTGGCTCTAGCAATTACTTCAGGCGCGTCAGTCCGCACTAATCAATTGAGTGTCGCTTCTTACCTTCACAGTTTTTGTTTAGTCTTTGTCCTATTGATAGAATGTTTAATTTTATGGGCTACTAGTGACACGTCTCGGCTTTGCACGGGGGCAGTTTAAATTTGTTTCGGGTGATTTTTTTCCAAATTAAATTATTTTATACAAAACGTCTTGTCCTGACAATTACGAACAAACAAAAAGGTTTCAAATTATTTTGATCAGAAATAAAGATCTGTGATCCCTGCATGCCTCAATCCTTTATTGATTATTCGTTGTTAATGGCTTTATTAAATCTTAATAATATATACTTATTATTAAAGTCTCGCCTCCTATTACATTAGACTTAAATATAACTGGCGAAATGCGGGATACTAACGGGTATACCTGTGTCTAATCCTTCGGAGATTAAAGGCGAGATGTTATATTACTATGAAAGTGAAAAGTTGCTAACTGTCTGACCACATCTGACACTTGATATTGAAGAAAAGTAAAATGTTAGCTAAGAACGGACTAGACTTTGTCATCCATGCAGATGAAGTCGCGGGCAAAAGCTAAAGTTTTCATACCTCTAAAAACTAAGGTGAATAACGTCGCTATCTTGTACCTAAAAAAATTGGAGTATTTCATATTTGAAGTGCTTGTCCCAGATAGAGTAGGCACTTACTGTAATAAAATAACCGCGAGAGCCTATCTTTTAGTACCTACACAGACAAAAATCACCAAACCGTCGTACAAAACGATGTGCCATCAATAACTGTGCCACATATCAGCTCCCTTTACTACTTTATCTCACGAAATATTTATGACATCTCGCGTGTTACAGCATCACAATCTCACAAAAAACTGCGAACTCTGGTTATACATGAACAATTCTCGAAGGAGATACTCGGAGCAATAAACCAGATCAATTGTGGTTCCGTAAAAGCGAAAAGAAAAAGTTTATTGTCTTAAGAGAAGTCCCTCAGGGTATGTAAGCTCATTTCCCCGAGGGTGTTTTGAGCAACGAGTACAATATGGTTTTTGGTGTAGGTTTAAACGTACAGCAACATTTTATCTGCACATGAATTATGTTTTGAAAGGAGCGAAATGAAGAATAAAACCTCTTTGAATAGAAAAAAAAAACCAATAACCTATTTAAAAAAAAATTCTAGGCTCCTGTCACGAGAAATTCGGTTTTCAAATTGCAAATATGACTAGTAGTGACTTTGTTGTTTTAATATAACACGATATACACAATTTGTAATACAAAAATACGACTTAAAACAAATAAATATTAAGTGCGAATCAGATATTCTCAGCTCAGAAGTTGACAAAATCTTACGTCATAAAAGATTTGGACTAAGTGGTTAGTGTGACATAGCTAACTATTTTTCTCTATCTCTGATTAAATCCGCCTTTGTACTCTTCACATCCTAACTAATATTATAAATGTGAAAGTAAGTTTGTTTGTTTGTTTGCTACCATTTTACGCCTAAACCACTGAACCGATCATCCTGAAATTTTGCGTATACGTTGCCAGGTGTACAGGGACGAACATAGGGTACCTTTAATCCCGAAAAAAAGTACTGTTCCCGAGGGAAATCACAAAAACGTCCTTATGACAGTAGATGGCGCCACGTGTCTATCGGATCATGATTAAATTTTAAGTTTAAGCATGTAATACATTATGAGTCTAGACTGTCGATAGACCAGTTTCAAGTAAACAACCTAGGAGTACGAAAGTTGTTTGCTTAATAATTTTTCATGCCCAAAACCGCTGAAGAGTATCCTGACATTTTGCATAAAGTGGCTTCCAGACGGACGGACTTGCGGTTACGGCAAACCGCAGCCCGCGGCTCCTAACGCTCCAAAAACACACCACCGCGGTCACAGTGGCGGCCTGAAGTATCATTAGCGTGGTGATTGTGCTACAATCGGACAATCGGACGTCGCAATCGGACGTCAGTCAATATGGCTAACCGTAACGTTGTCTTATTACTCTCATGACTCATTAGTCCTCTCAGAAGATAAGAAAAAAGTTAGGAAAACCGTTTATTTAAACACTTGAGGTGTGAGGTAGAGATAAACTACAGTAAGATGACGCGCCCTTCCACAATTCAAAACGTTTGAAAGTGTTTTTAATAGTATTAAAAATACTCACAACGCATGTGTGCGTATTGAGACGGCTCTCGAGACAAAGACAAATCAGCGATTTGTTGTCCGACTAGCGGCGTCAAAAATTACTCATTATTATTAGTATGGCGCTGCACTGAAATTCTCTATGAAAATGAGAGGTACGTCGGCTTGCGCGGTCGGCTATTTATGATTAGTTGACAAAAAAATCCTAGCCTGCTACTGAAGACGATTACTCACAAAGTCTTTCATACGAATGTGACTACACACATTGAAATGGTAATATGGAGGGAAGCGTCAAGGTATAATAGTTTATCTCTACCTATATTATCATTAGCATCGCATATTACTCTTAGGAATAGAGAAGTGTGAGTTAAATTTAAATTATTATTTAAATTCAACTATTTCTATTACAATTTCAATATTTGGCGTCATTTTACAAAGCAGTACACGCGGCCGGATGTTAAAATTTGCAATTGACGCGGCTGCCACAAGATTTCGCGTTTGTCTGTGACCCACTTTATATACGTTGTCAGGGATACAGAAAAACTGCGTAACTGACACTGTCATCACTGACACTGACAGGTGTAAACGCATTCATAGAGGATGCATGGAAGAATAAAGGTGAACTTATAACTACGCTCGGTCAATGAAGCATACTCTGCGATTACTCCGCTAATTGTAAATTGATTTGGATGATTCTTTTTTTGTTTATTTTTTCGAATTGGTCCCAAATAAATACTGTCATAATCTGATGATGAACTTCGGAGATATGGAAAGGAAACTCCTCATAAGATCACAGCGCAGAACTGACTTAACAGTAAAATTGCTTTGTTTAATGCGTGTAGTCGATGATTGACTGAAGGAAGAGGTTAGTTGCTAAACTAACCGTGACCTATGTCGATGTATGTAGACAACAGTTTTTCAACGGCAAAGTTAAGTTTGTCCCTCAGTACTGTTTATTTTTTCGTTAGAGGTATTTCCGGTGTGTTTTAATGAGGGTAGGTAGGTTACGATTTTTAATTTTAGAATAGCTCGCAGGTCCAACATACAACCAAAAGCTCATTGCGAGCCCGAGCAAAACTTACTGCTCAATCCTCGGAATCTTCCGTTTATGCCGCATTAAGAAGGCAAGCACAACCGGAGCGACAAGTAAATTTGAGAACTGATGCGACATTTTCTTAAAGCCAGGAAAGACTAGAGAGCCAAGCCGTTCGCCCTCCAAGCTTCTCAGAGAGTGACTGAAACGCCCTTTTAAACGCAATTGTTTTTGGAGGAACAAGCCGAAAGCCAGAGAGCTGTAAGAGCAACTGAGACGCCTTTTCAATCAAACACAACTTCGTCTCAGAGAACAAGCTCAGCCATTACTGCGACAGAAACTCTAAAATAGTCGCAGGTGAGAAGGACCTCTCTTGCAGAAATGCAAACTGAACGCCGACGGACTTTTATGAGTCACAGTCTGTTGGTCTGTAGGTATTTAATAATTCTGGATCTGGCCGAACAACAAGCCGAGTACAGCCCGAATTGATTGCCAAATTCTAAACAAACGCGGGCGAAGCCGCGGGTAAAAGCTAGTAAATAAATAAATAAAACATAGTCAGTTTTAATAATCTCAATAAAGTCCACCTACTAACAAAAGTCAGTGTGACTAAACCATAACCTTATTCGTCATAACTCGACCAAACAATATTTAATTCAGAAACCCTAAAACTCTTGAAAAACGTATCAATTTCTAAGCTGTTTTTAACGTTAAATCGTTTAACAAATTTGGGGCACGAAGCCCCTTCCCCTCCTGTTGAAAGACGTTAATACTTAATAGTGTTATGAGCGATATCAGGTGGATATGATATTTGACACCATTATCGGTATTACAACGGTTTGGAGAATTTTAGCGTTTTGGCTAATCGTCTTTTGGTGTTATTGTGGTGCTAGTATTGTTAATAGATGAAGGAGATTTGGAACAAATGATGTGATAAGCTTGATTCAGAAAATAATGATGCTATAATGGAAATATTCAAATATTGAACTAGCTTTCACCTGCGTCTTTGTCTGCGTAGACTTCAAAATTACGCCAAAGTCCTAAAGTATTTAATAGAAAATCATATTATCCTAACTAATATTATAAATGCGAAAGTAAGTTTGTTTGTTTGTTCGTTACCATTTTACTCCTAAGCCACTGAACCGATCATCCTGAAATTTTGCATATGCCAGGTGTACAGGAACGAACATAGGGTACCTTTAATCCCGAAAAAAAGTACTGTTTCCGAGAGAAATCACAATAACGTTCTTATGATCATAGATGGCGCCACGTGTCGTTTCGAATCGGGTAATTTTTTCCGCGACTTCGTCTGTGTCCGCGATAACAGCAATTTACGAGGACGAAGTCGCGGGCAAAAGCTAGTTTTGTATAAAATCATAAATGCTGAAAATTAAACATGTCATACATAAATGTCGTACGATGTGGAAACACACCTTCTCATGTGTCTTTTTGTCTTTTCCCCCAAAGGTCGTTACTAACATCCATGGTCCAATGATGCTGCCCTAATTGGAGAGAGACCTGAATTCAGACATCTCCTGTGACAGGAAAATTGCTCCAATTGGTCTCTATCAACACCATCCAGCCAATGCTGACATTCCCCGCAAAATCCACGCTCTGTCGCCTTAACATCGTTAAATCAATCCGAGTACCAGAGATATGTCGACACTCTAGCGATATGCGCTTTGCCTGCACATTCATACGGGTGACCCGGTTTCTAGTAACGAGGTGACATCTGCCGTATAATTGTGACAACTCCACTTGAGAGCGACCTCCGTGAAAAAGAATTGCTTTTTGCTTGGTTTTAAAAATGTCTGCTCTTTTTGATGGGCTTTCTGACTTTTCTAGCTTTAATTTTAACATGAAATTTGGTTTTGTGAAAGCGTGGTATTAAAGTTAAAAGTTTATAGCCATTTCTCAGGTATATTCCTCGTTGAAAAATCTTTAAAAATTATAAACGAAAGTAAAAATTTTATGTTAAAATCTTGGTGATTTAACGGAGAGAATCTTGTTGTAAAAGCTAAAAATGGGTAAGTCGTGAATCAGGTACAGTCGCTTGCTGTTCCTAAACTTGGCACAAGTCTAAAATTCGATGTGAAAGCACTCAAAAGGTACAATTATGAAGAAAAGGTTCATAAAGCCATACATGTCAAAGCCAATACTCCTTCAAAAGCACCGCAAAGACTTAAAACGAGTTTCTTTTTTCATTTTCCTTCCAAAAATATGAAAGCCACTCTTGTATTTATTCAGACGTTGTTCCACGCGTTATGGGAAGCCGAAAACGTACACACACGACGCTTAGAGCCTTTCAAAAAAATATGTTTCAAGTTTTTCTTGAGGCTGTGCAAAAGGATCAGCTCATACATTTTTATGTAGGAAAAATCTCTTAAAACTTTGCTGTTATTTAAATATCAAGCTGAGAGGTCTTATTTTAAGAGTTTAAGTGGTGGCAATACCATTTGTGTTGTAATTTTAATGTTGTCGTCTTTATCTTAATTCTAAATGCTTTTTGGCTTATCTACTTACAAGCGTGCTCTTTCTACACGTTCTTATCTGAGTCCTCGACGTTGCTATTCATTATATCCTGGTAATATTTAGTTTAGTCAAAATTTTAGTCTTTATGATAAGAATTTAGGGTTACATTTACATATAGGGTACATGCGTCTACTGTTACTGTATTATATCATTCATATCCTGGGTAATCCACAGTAGAGAATTGTTGAATAAACAAACAGATTAGTAAACAACAACTTTACAGATGGGTAGTTGTTCCGGATCTGGTTGTTGCTGTATTTGTAAACACATCCACGATAGAGGAGAAATTCCTAGTATGGGGAAAGGTTTCTTTTTTAAAGAAAATAAGTTGATTTACACCAAGATAACGGTTAACTTTAAAAAGGCTTCCAAAAAAGAGAACTTCTATACAAATCCAATCAACATAATTTCAACGTGTCTTTTCACTATTTTCCGTTCTATAGATCATACTATTCTACAGGGTGGCCCAGTTCGCGACGGCTAAAAGAAAATTTTGGAAGCCTCTCTTCTTGAGATTCATAGGACACTCCCATGTATGTTTTACGATTTTCCATAGTTTTTTTGTGAATAATTCTTATCTGGCGGCAGATTTTGTTGATATTTTCTTTTTGTGTCACAATTTTTGGAAGAATTTAAATTGTTAAGAAATACTGAATGTGTGTTTTTTGATCTATAAAAACAACCGACTTTTGGGACTCGGATATTTTGAGAAGCCCATGCCAAAGTCAAAGTCAAAACATTTATTTCCACATTGAATAGGGCCATCCTGTATAGTAGCTATCATCCCGAAGCGATTGGCTTGCGATACAATCAACGGTTCAATTTGAAGCGAGAATTGCTTCACATGGCCCACTTATCTGTCCCTAGGGTTTATTCGATACAAATGATGGATCAATATAAGAACTTATTACTATCAGTACACGGTTTATATCGGCTTGTGTACTTGTAGCATTTATGGAGTATGTTTTTGATTGGATTTTTGCTTATTTACGTGAATACATTTGCGTGAGTGTCGGCTATCGTGAGGTTTTATTGTTTTGCGCGGTAGCCTTACCCTTTTGGTAATAAATATAAAAGTGCATTTAAGTCACTACTTATAACATTAGCTATCTGCTTGTAAAAGTTACGTTAAAATCGGTCCAGTCATTTAAGCGATAAGCTGGAACAAACATACTGCATGATAGACAGACGAAAACGTTTTTTTTTAGTAATACTATTACTATTGTAAATGCAAAAGTTTAGATGGATGTTTGTATGTTTCGAATCAAATCAAATCGATACCAGTAATACTTGAATCGAATAAATATTCATTTTCACAAGAACCAAACCAGCCTATATCTATACTTTATATAGGCACTTTTCACCTTTGACCTTCAAACTTTTCTCAAAGGAATTGGTATCGGAAAAATTATACGCAATTGGTATATTTATAAGATAAATGGTAATTATTGAGATGAGAACCTTAGATACCTTCGCTGTTGGGAAGGTTAATGAGATTGAAGATTTTGGTTTAGATTATTCGCGATAACTTGGCTGTCTGAGATTAAGTAAAGAAGTTAGATACAAAATAAATATTAATAAGTACTTGCTTTTGATCTCGACTTCGTTCACGTAAATTTCAATTATCATGAAAGAAGATGAAGTCATGGAATAAAAAGTATGCCTATGTTCTTTATTGGGATTCAAGCTTACCCCGTATCAAATTTTATGAAAATCGGTTCAGTGGTTTAATCGTAAAAGCGCCACAGACAGACAGACTAACTTTCGCATTTATAATTAAGTATGGATTTATAAGACAACTTTTGTTTTATCTTATTCCTGTCTGTCTCTTCATTTCAATTGAAGCCGTGTGACAAATGAACACTGCTAATTATTAATTCATCATCAACGTCACGAACTGTTTAAAATTTCAGACCTCATTAATTATCATCATGTCTGCGGTTCATATCTTAATTAAATGTCGAAACTCGCTCTCCCAATGTAATCGAATTTTCCGATGAAACTGTTAATTGATAAACCTTTGAGTTGTGGTTAAATATTGTATGTGTCACCGGAAAATAACAAGATCCGTAAGTTTATCAATTTACTAGGAAGTTTATAAACTTTCGTAAGATTCTAAACGGGAGATAAATTGTAATATTTTACGTCCACATTTTCGTAAATTGATAAACTTACTGAACTCACTCGTAAAATAATAAGTAAGTAGTAACCAAACGCTACAAGCGATCTGATTGGTTGGCTGTCACGTGTCACTTCTCCTTATTAAATTACTAATTATTGAATTATTTAACTACGACTGAGTAGGTATGTATGACACGGACGAAAAAGCCATAATTCTTTTAGTTTTTTTTTTTTGCAAAAACTGGTATAATTTATATTTTTTTGATAATAAATGCCTTTCGTATTACACAATTTCTGTCGTTTTATTTAAATAGAGCAAAGTAGTGTACATTAGTGTGTTTTATAAGAGTATTCCTGTATTTTAGCAAGTAACTGTTAAATAGCTTTTTGAAACTGATAATATAAAACTCAACTCACTACATCCGTGCTAGAGAGGAACCAGGCATTGTTGCTTCCAATTTATAGTTTGTCAAGTCTGATTATTCTAAAGTCTATGGACACAAGCATTGCCACTATGAACATTGACCAATCAGAGAGCAGTGTGTTATTTTACGTATTTCAAAGATCGTATATTTAAAAGAGTTTCTGTGATTGGTCGAACCATATAAAATCTTACGAATAGATATTCGTTAGTTTATAAATTTACCGTATGACGTCGGAAATTGATAAATTTACGAAAATGTGGACGTAAAATATTACAATTTATCTCCTGTTTAGAATCTTACGAAAGTTTATAAACTTCCTAGTAAATTGATAAACTTACGGATCTTGTTATTTTCCGGTGACATATGCATATGATGTTATTGTGAATTTTGGATGCGGGCAGCGTAGGACCGGTCATTGTGGCTATCTTTAGGGGAGGCCTATGTCCAGTAGTGGACGTCGTTGATGATGATGATAATGATATATATCTGAATTAATATTTATTTTAAAACCGTAAAAGTGAGAAGAAGCAACTTAACTCTTATTATAAGAAGGGCTAACGGTCGAGAGCAGAAGACAGAATAGTGTCGAAAAGGAAGAAAGAAGAATTTTCTCAGTAGTGGGACAATTCCTCTTTTAGACATTTTAGGCATTACATAGGGGGCGTGGTTTATACATCTAGCTAATACCGGGCCCCCGACTGCATCAAAGGTAGCAGAATGAACCGTGTAAGTCGGTAAGGGTCCAACATAACAAACCGTTCCGGATTTTCCAACGAAAATAAAAAGAAACCTTAATAAGAGATAGATAGAAATAAAATCATCGACATTGTCTTCTTTGTCCTTTGTCTACTTTCAAAAATAAAGGCATCTAATAAACTTACTGAACCAAGCAAGATTAAACTCAAAGCGAATAAAATCAATAATTCCATAATCTGAAGACTTCTAACTAAAGGTATTCAGGAAACTGCATTGGCCTGTTAAATCGTTGAGAATGTTACTATTCAGATCCAACCGTCTAACGACAAAGCTTTGACATACAAAGCCTCCATATTGCGACTGTATTGAGCTCTTTAACTTTGTAAGAAAAAAATGGGTACTCAGTGAAATTTAGAAGAATTCCATGGAACGTAATGGACTGGAAGTATTTTTTGGAATCCTGCGCGAAATTGCGATGGATTCGGAGTTTATTACCAAAGTTTATTATACGGAGTTTGAGGATCGACGCTTAGTAGAGAACTTTATGTAAATACATAAAGTGAAGTTACTTACAATCTAGAATTTCGTAAATGGGCACGCTTTTACAGATACTTACTTGTTTATTCGCTCTTGATGTTTTACATAGATTAGTATCGTTCTTAAGCTAACCTATATATTTATATATATATATATATATATATATATATATATATATAAAACATCACGCCTGTAATCCCCGAAGGGTTAGGCCGAGGTGTACCATTACCCATAATTTTATATTATTTTCTACACGCCGCGTCCCTTTTGTGACGGCCACTAGACATTATTTAATTGTACCTTCTAAGCAATCAACTTGCTCTAGAATTAGATTTTCCACGTACTTTTCACGTTCAGTTATGTCTTTGGTTACAGCTCCGTTCCCGTATCCCGTAGCATGATGTTATATAGCCTATACCATTCCTCGTGAATCTGGCCATCATTTATACATAAATTTTATTTCCAATCGGACTGGTAGTTCCAGAGATTAGCGCGCTTAAACAAACAAACAAGAAAACTCTTTAGCATTATTATAGATGTCTATATTTTATGAGTCTACATCCTATAGTCGGGGTACCTCCCCAATTTCCTGTACCCAATTTGATAGACCTTTTCTAGCTGGATATCCCAAATTTCTATCTCAACCAAAAACGTCTCATTTCCTTATAATTTTATATCGTATGTCAATAACATCAAAGGTCTATAAAAGATCCCTTTCGATATGGAATTTGAAGATTGAATTGGCACACATCTTATAATCTTCTACTATCCTGTGATATCATTTGGCTTTGATCTTCTCGTGTGCCAACTTTTTGCGAAAATGGTATGCTTTAAAAGTTCTTTCAAATAATGTTTATCTTTTCATCATAAACTACTTTGAATCTATATCAACATTTATATTTAAGAAGTTTATATTCGTATTGTGTATTGGTGTTATATTCAACTAGTCGTGCCCGCGGTTTCGCTTATAAACCTAAGCATTAAATACTGTTATCCATAATCCTCCAAGTGAACTTAGTCTAATGGTAGCCCGTCGGGAATTTATATGTGGACGTCCGGAGTCTGTTGTGCCTGATTGGCAATTGGCTAGCGTTCTACCTGGGATAAAATATTATAAGATACAACAAACAAGACATATCTGGCTAAAAGAGGGTGTTATTTTTCTTTTTATAAAAAGCTAGCGACCGGCCCTCTCGAATCACTCTGTCTACATAACATCACGCCTGTAATTCCCGAATGGTTAGCAGAGGTATACCGATTAGTACACCCACATTTCGCCAGTTATGTTTTTAGTCCCATGTAATAGGGGGCGAGCCTATTGCCATCAACCGGGCACAAATCCAGACTCGGAGGCTGCTACTGAGAAATTCCTGATGGAAAATCCCAATAACACTTTGCCCGACCTGGGAATCGAACCTAAGACCTCATGCACAGCAGTCGCTCTTGCGATCACTAGACCAACGAGGCAGTCACTCTGTCTCTCGCATTAAAATACGTAATTTATTCGATGAGAAGATAATTTGTCTCGCCCTAGAAATTTCTCCTGAGTCGCATTTAACATAAAAACACTTATACGTAAACAACTTTAATATTCAATTGTTTCTTACAAAATCTACGAATGTCTTATAGGTACTCAATAGATTTGCTGTAGGACACAATAAGAGAGCACTTTCTTTTGTTTCAATTATCTCATCCTTGCGGTGAAAAGGATTTTCTCCATTCTACGTAACAATTTCAGTTTCTCAGAATCCAATTCCACCCGTGCTTGCTGTCGTAAGCACAAATTGCTCTACAAGTGTGTGTCAAGTGTCGTTCCAAGGTGTACGACACTCGCAGACGACTCTCAGCGATATTTAGTGACACTATGCTGCGTAGTTCTGACGTTTAATCATGGGTAAGTAAGATATGAAGGCGTTATTCACGTAGATCGGATCTTATTTTACATATACGCACTATGTGGGACGTAGATTGTGATGGCGCATTTAAGATGCCCGCGTCTCATGCATGAGGAGCTTTGGTACAGGGCAAATACAACTTTTATTTTTTTTTGTTTATCTTGGACTTTTATTTTTTTTTGTTTATCTTGGACGTCACTGACGTTGAATCAAAACATCGTGAAGAAACCTGGGGGCCAACCACAAGCTCTTAAAACAATATTATTCTAATATTACTTTGCCTTCCACACTGTTGGATTTTCAACGCTCGGATCAGCGCCGAAAGTTGAAAATGCAACAACAGCAATTACAAAGTAATATTAAAATAATATTGTTATAAGAGATGGCGGTAGGCGCCCTGGAGTTATAATTAGTTAAAGTCTGAAATCGCCAATTCAAATGAGATGAGCAAAATTCTTTACCAGATCAGTACCGATAGTGCATCAACTGTCACTGGCAATATAAAAATCTTCTTTAATCTCTTTTAAGAGCGTCTTTCGATAGTTCTTAAAGATTAAGTAATCCTGCCGTTAAAAAAAGAAAAGTACAGTAAAAAAAAAGGTTTTTTTTTCAGATTTCTAAATCCTAATTATTAAGCATAAAATTTTATAGTAAATACGTACTGGATGTAAAATAATAGCGAAAAAACAGTGTTATGTATAATTTCGTGTTTATGTAAAAGTAAAGGTTAATCGAAATTTGTTGCTAACTGTACAATTAAATCTTTGTTTCATTTTAACGAAGGAAAACCAGGATCCTTATTTTTAAACAAGTTTTATAATGTGCAAGAATATTAGATTTCTTCGTAATATTTCCCTCCAGTGTTCATTCTTGGAAAAATGTAGAAAAACGGACTGTTTCATCTTCTAAGGTTTCCAATTAAGTTGAGTAAATTGATGTAGACAAAGCATAGAATTGTTATTAATGACAAAAAGGTTGTGTTAGATCTTGAGAATAAGAAACTCGCTAGTTTCTTGTAGGGTACTAGGGGTCATAAAATAAGTGGGAAAAGGTCAAGCAACTTATTAATATACTAGTTTCTGCCTGCGACTGCGTTCGCGTCAAAGTTGATAATATATTATCCTACGAGAACCGTATATAAACCTTTCAGCTGTTCTGGGGTGATTGAATAACAAACATCTATGAAACCGAAAAAAAAAACAAAACAAAAAAAAAATTGAAAAAATTACCAAAAATATAGAAAATAGATTTACTTATTAGATAGTTCATTTTTAAATAAAACCTGTAGGTAGTTTACTGATTGATACAAATGATTTCCCAGATGTATGTATCTGAAAAGAAAAAGAAGAAATTATATTTTTCTTCATTTTCATAATACTTGGCATGGAAGAAAATTAAATAGTCTACAAGACTTAACTGAACAATTTATCAACTGCAATCAAATACATAATCCCGGCTCTATTTAATTTTCTCCATCATCGATCCAGCTCGCTCCGTTTTCCACTCAGCTCTGTACGTAACATTTTATCGTGATGTCCCCGGAGGGTGGCGCTATACATTTTTTATTCCCCGTCCGGAGCAAAAAATATCTAGTCAGAATCAGGCTTTATTCCCACTGTTTTAGCATTATCTTTGGTCTCTGGCCCTGGGGGTACAACATTTTCGTTTATTTTTATTAAGGTTTCGTTGGATTTGGGAAATATTATTTGTATTTTTTTTTCTATTGTTTTTATTTAAACTATTGACGGTTTGGAGTCAGAGTGATAAAAGAGTAGGTGAATAAGTAAAGTATTTATTTGTCTAGGCCTTTTAGATAGAAGGGGTTAGATTTAGGGCAGATTTTTAAAGAAAAGAAAGAAAGAAATACTATTTACCCCCGCTAAAGTGACGCACATAATATAAAAAAAATGTTTGTAGACAAAAGCTTAAGCCCAAAAACTAGAGAATAAAAATAACAATCGTCGTTTTTAATCGTGGAATAACTTTTATCCGAGGCCGTTCCGAGGTAGAAAATATGTCAAACAGCCATATTTATCTTCTGATAAGTTATCTAACTATTGAAAACTAACACTAAAACAAACCAACCCAAATAAAAATGTCTACATTTTTCAAAGTAATTGTCATGATTTCAGATACTGGGGCCAAGTACTATAAAAAAGTAATAAAGAAAAAGTGGATTTACTCAAACATCAATATATGATTTAAAGAAGAAGGATAAGCGCTTACCAATTTTAATCTATTCGATGCATAACTGTTACTACAGAATAGTAATATCGACGGGTGAAAGGCTAAATGTATTAAGCGAAAATTTAGTCGTGTTTTATTTTGAACCTTATTTAAGTGCGTATACAAACACCTAATAAGGTCGAAAATAAAACACGACCACATTGTCGCTTAATCCATTTAGCCTTTCACCCGTCGATATTATAACACATTTATACCTGCAGTAGATTGACGTAATCAATTTAATTATTGAGTGAATGCAGCAGAACTAAACACAATTACGATAATTAGTGAGCCAATTAATGGAGATAAGCGATCTAATATTGGAAAATGGTCATAATAAACTAGTTAGTAAAGTCTCAATTAGAATGATCGAGAGTCGTTGGTACTAGAAAGCAAGCTGTCAGAATCTGCATTGCAGCATATCACATCAAACTATTGTCTAGAAACTAAACCAAAAATGGACAAAGGAAAATAATTTCCATTCCCATTATAAGAGCATTAATTTATTCTTCCTCGTTGAGCGAACGTGACACAACAAAAGATGTTAATGTTTTCAACCATTAATTATAAATGTATTTATGTATTTTCACATATAAAAGATGCTGTGCCGTGTAGTATATGCCTTTCTTCGTGTTTTTCAAAGCTTTTATGTTCGTCGTTAGCCTCGAGGGCGATGATAACCTAAATTGTAACTTGAAATTCAAATTTTAGACCCTTTTTCAGCCTTGTTGGGTTTTATTTTATTAATTAGTGAGCTTATAGCTCGGTTGTTGGGTTTAGACGAAAAATGTGATGGAAATTTTCGTAACGTAGTGTGTCTGACTCGTTAACGTTTATTATTAGATTTTGGTATTTGTTAGTCGAAAAATTGAAATGTGTTTTTTTTTGTATTGAAATTAAAAGATAGACTTATAATATTTCTGGCTTCTGCCCGCTACTTCGTCCGGGTCAAAGTTCATATATTAACCTACGGGAACAGTTCATTTTTCAAAAATAAAAAGTACTTACTATTTCAGACTATAATCTATCTTTGTGCACAATTACATCCAGATTCGTTCAGCCTTTCTACAAACATTCATTCAGAATTTCGCTTCTTTAATAGTATTAAGATAAAGAGGTTATTTTTGTATTTTCTTTCTTTTTTTTTCAAAATTAGAATATCTCTGTAATCACTGAGTAGTGGTCAGATTATAAAAAA
Organism: Hoplodrina ambigua; assembly: GCA_949774945.1. Taxonomy (NCBI): domain Eukaryota; kingdom Metazoa; phylum Arthropoda; class Insecta; order Lepidoptera; family Noctuidae; genus Hoplodrina; species Hoplodrina ambigua. Next base: position 13,261,596 of record OX458979.1, read on the forward strand.
ATATTTCACTGATAAATCTACACTATTGCCAAACATCATAGAATATGTTTTATGGAATATTTAACTTCTACATGGACGAAGTCGCGTGCAGACGCTAGTCTAAAATAAATCTACGGAAACTAGGTATATTTAGATAATACTTAACGATTTTTCTTAGTCTTTTCATATCCGTGTCATATTCAAACATACTCTACTTGAGTCTTTCTAAAATCCAGACCAACATAATAAAAAAAGGAAATCCCAATCGGAAGAATTTTATCAGCACATCATCTACGTACATATTTTATGAAGCGACGGCATTTCACCTGGTACCAAATTTTTACGGTCAAAACTGTCATAGCTTCATTAATCTCACCTTTCAATTAACGAGAGTGGGGACTTTACAGTGGCAATAAAGTAATTGGAGGCATAGTCATGTCACAAATATGTAGCGGTGACAAATGCGGGTTGAGTGCTTCCTTATTAAACGTGACTTTTTCATATCACTATGTCTTCACTTCGTTACTGTTTTTGTTTGACAATCTATTCAACACATGCTTAAATAAAAATTAATGTAAAACCAGCCTACCTTTAAATCTACTGTAAGGCAAAAGCCTCTTCTCATACAAAGAAGGCATGAGCATTGATCACCACGATTGCGTAAGGATGATTGGCGATTACAGACTTTTACTAATTATATAATTATGTAGATACATTTAACATTACATGTTTTTCTTCACCGATATCAGTGAGATCTAAAATGTTAGAAAGTACATAATAATTTAAAAAGTCGTATTTATATTGTCCCAGGAACCGTAATTTTTTCCAGGTCACAAAGTAATTGGAGGATATTCTATTCTTAACTACAATATTTTTTTCTGCGCCGTTTATCTAGGTCTGTTTGAATAGCAAATATTCGCATTTATAATAGTAGTAGAATTACCATTAAAATGACTTTTTAAAATTCAAAGAATTCAAAGAATTCAATACATGCTTCACGTACATTAATTGCGATACAGAATAACATTTAACCGTAAGAACAACGTAGAAATGACGTAGATATAAATTACACAAGACAAATTACTTAGACTATCTGCCAAAGTCAAATGAACAAATATTTGTCTCAAAGCAGGAATTGAAGCAAATATCTCGAGCAAAGAGCAAAGCAGACGCTCCTAATTGCAATTTAAATATACTCAGACGACGAGCGTGAACTTCGAAACTAGCATGTGATATACGGGGAGCATTCTACGTAATTACATGGAAACATTTTCAGTATCTATGGTTTCCTTAATAAAGATATTTTCTCTTTCTTTATTACTATAAACGGTGGACAGGTTATCGTGACACTTTTACCATAGATTCGGTACATAATTCTCTAGCATTAATACTGTAAGTTATTTTTAAAAAATACTCCTGTTTTATACATTTTGATCGTGTATGTGTGTGCACTTTTGTATAGAACAGCTGACTTTATTCAATAACCTTGAAAGATTTTATCGTATAGGTTTAGAATCATTAACTAAATCCATGTTATAATTTTGCCTTCCACCGTGTATTTTGTTTCTTTTTTACCACACATTTTTTTCATACCCTCTATAATTTATTTATAAGCATCTACAGCCTGTCCCCCTACTTACCTATTCACGTTTCCCCTAAATGTCATGTTATTTACGATGTTGATCTTTGTTGCAGGTAATACTCAACGTGATTTATAGCAGCCATTGTTATCTTAAGAATGAGCTGCAACTTTATAACTAGGTAAGTCTCTCCTCTGGTTGTAAAGGGTCCTCTGTTGGTTGAAGAATTCTTGAAAAGGTTACGTAACTATTCAAGATTGGAACTCCTACTGCAGTATTAAAATTGGCTTCTTTATTATTCGTATTATTCTTGAAGACTTCATTCTTCTTGATATTAACTTGGTTCTTTATCAATATTACCTTACCAATGAATTAATTCACCGAGAATGGATATTTGTGAAAGAAGTTCTGAAAAGTAAACAGTTATTTTTCCCCTAACCCTCTTCGTATCTTATTAGGTATAATTTCCACAGGGACAATAAAATCCAACCCATAAGCTGAACTGAAGGAAGCGAAGGACAATAATAAGAGTGTCAAGATAAAAATAAGAGTATCGTTAAGTAGCCCATTTTCCTTCCTCCTCGGTCCAACATCGCCATGGGAAAATAATTATGTGCCTGATTCTATAGAAAAAAATTTCGTTCAGTTTTTTTATCCTGAATATAATGGCAGCTTTGCCTAAATCAAATAAATTTTCTATACAATTGTTAAGATATTTTTCCTTTATATTAAAAGAGAGTAAACAAGTGGATAAATATTACATTAGAGCTGTAAATGTGAGTGAAGTAGTTTCGTGTGTCTTCAATATAGGTCAGGCAAACAAGTAGTGCCTTGTAGATTTTCTCATACAACTAGTAGATGCCAAGTTTTGATGACATGCAAATAAATATTAGATTTTGGTTTTAGCACCTATGCATGGTTAGTATTAAATGATGCTTACATAGATCTTAAAACAAAATGTGAAATCCTGAAGGTACATTCATTCAGAATTTCACATTACTTTTAAAAGTTATGTAAGCCACATTTAATACTAACATTACATAAACAGCCAAGTACAGTACCTACATAAAAACCTATTAATATTAACATAATTTAATCTATTGCCAAATAGCCCGGTAAATATACCATTCCGCGATATATTTCCCATTACCCACGACAACACAATTACTCGCAGGTGGTTTGGCCATCATAATTCTCCTCAAGGCATTATAATAACAACGTTATTAGCGTAATGGTAGGCAGTCACGGCAACTCCCGGGCAAGCTCGAGCAATAATTCTGAAGAGCTCTACGCTCTACTCTTCAATTTTCGAGCCATTTCAAGAGCTTCTGTGGCAAAACGAGAAAACTTTCAAGTGAATACTGAAATATAATTGGCAATGTTTATTTGTAGTTTGGTTTATGAATATATTTTGAAAACGTTTGGGAGTCAAAGGGTTTAATTATCGTGATATTGAATCATCTTTGGTGGCTGTAAAGTTCGTTGAATTGGAAATTTTCAATTGGAATTTGTCTGGTTTTGATAACGCTGTGCTGACGGGAAATTGTGAAGTGTTAATTGGAAATTTTGATTAACGTTTCACTAGTTTTGTTTGTTTTAAGTTAAATCAATGTTCGAAAATCATCAAACTTACGTCATTTAATCATGATTGAAATTTTAGGAATAAATAAAGGAGCACGTTAAAGTTCCGACCCTTATAGCGTCTATCTAAAGTTATGGCCCATGAAAAGTGTCTAACAACTATCATCAATGCTCAAATTTTCAGCATTGTTAAGTGACGTATAGGATCTCAGTCTATGATGAAAAGAATAAAATAACAATAATACCACCACATTATTGCCTTAATACAGGGTAAAAGTCTCTTATATAAAGAAGGCAACAAAAAATATGAAACAATAAACACTAAAGAAAGGAAATTAACCTCGACCATAAAAATATAAAAATAAACAACAAAAACTTGTTCTTTATCATTTTAAATTCAATTTTGTTTAAATCTCTAAGTTTGAAGCCCGTCGTAGCTCCATTGAATTGCCGTCAACGACAAGGTAGAACTTCAGTAAATTTTCCATGAACACAAGAGGCTGCGTAATAACTTCGCAGCCACATCAGCAATTCACGTACTGAACTGAATGCTAAACAGTTTCTATGGAAACTTTACTCACGTACAATAGGTAACTTGGGCTTAAATTAAGAGTGGCTGTATTGTTCAAGGTTGCCATCTAGTTTATTGTAGAACTTGATAGTGTTGAGGACACCTTTGAGCAGTAGTTTTAAAACTTTCAAGGTAACGGTACAGTCAACAAAGCCCTTTTATTTTATTTAGCCCTACATCAGTGACAAGGTTATAAATGAGATTTCGTGCTAGTTTTGTTTTATCATGTGATAATACGATGTAGGGTGTAAAATTTTATTATATTTTGTTTTATTTTTGTTGCGTGCAAAGTTTTGTTTTATTGGGTTATATTTTGTGTGTAGATTTTATGTCGTGTGTGATTTATTTTTGTCTTTTATGTGTAACTATATGATTGTTTGAATCATATAGTTAATCATATTGTTCTTGTTTGCTGGGAGTTGAATTTAGAAAACGGGATTCATTCATATTTATTTCGAAATGTGTAAGCAAAAGATAAAAAAACCAGTAAAGTTCAGAAACCTGAAAAGAAAAATGCGATAATAAATACATTACAATGCACAGCCACCTGATAAAAATATCGTAGACTTACAATGAAGCTCAAAATTGATATTACAAAGGTTACGTTAAGCGTAATATGTACAGCATCATCTTTTAAGCCAACATCCCACACACGCTCGCAAAATATTCTCATCAATTTATTAAACGCGACCCACCAACACATTATTCTGAGAAAATTCAAAAAATCACAACATGTAATATTACTTAGACGTAAAAAGTGTTACTTCTGCTCAATCATCTATCATATCAGAACCCTAGAATGTATTACATTACACAAATTGAAACCGTAATAATCTTTCGGGTGAATTCCTTCGGAATTGCGCGCAATTCTATCGTCCAGCCTGAGGGCAGTCGCTCGGATACCGCCAAGTACCCGTAATGCTTTTTACTTCGATTTCTTCATTTGTAGACCATTACGTGAACATTTAGGGTCCCGGGAATGTCACATCTGGCTAACTAAAAGCTTCCCGGGATATTTATTGCGAGAAAATATTTTCGTGATAGGAATTGTAGTTACGGTTGATTTATTTGGATGATATTGTTATTGTGGCACAGTTTGTCGTTGACGTGGGTTATGTTATAGTGCAATTTATTTACTACTGGTATTGTATGCGGATCTATTCAATTTCATTTCTTTGGTAGAATGATCGGAATATTTATTTACACTTTTACTTCAGTGGTTATTTTAGTTTAGAGTTAGTCGATCGATTGTATGTTACGTTATACATAATATAGTTACTTATTTCAGCTCATTATTAAAGAACTTTATTATTCTTCAGGAGTACCTAGCTACCACCCGTGACTTCGTTTGCGGTGTTTGCCTTTTTTTTTGGCCGTTTTCATTTGTGGTCACACTTAGAACAACCCACCAAAGTTTTATTATAATGGGTTTAGTAATCCATAGAAGATAAACATACAAAAATGGTATTATTTATAGAGATAAATAAACCTATTATTAGACCGTACTATCAAATTACTGGACAAAGGTCACGTTTAAAACTTTTCCAACATAAAGTGAATAACTTTTTTTTTCTGTACAAGAAACGATAGGAATTTCGACCACTTGATACATGAACAAAAAGTAAACTAAGTTCACATACCTACAAGCTAAAAGGACGTCCCTCACATGTCTAAGTCCAAAGAACTTGGAACAGTATTTATTATTTAAGTCGTCGGTCGACTTCTTGACGTCGGTACCGACAAAATAGGCAGGTTCTGTCAGTAAAACTTTTACGTTAAGACAGACGAGATCAAACTTTGCCCAATAACTAGTTCTTTGAGTGATCGCCCACAACGCTCTCTTATATACCTACTTAGATATGATGTACTCACATACTCAAGTCGAGTACTACTGGGGATCTAGTTTCTGATATCTGGGAACTTGAAGTTGAAGAGATGGAAAGCTTCTGCGAGAGTAACTTGATAACTTTATTACGGTCTGTACCTATGTGGAGAGGTAGTTAGGAACTGTTGTTTGTTGAGGATGTAAGTTTATGATGTAATAAGGATTAAGTAATGAAATATTCAGGATATGTGGAAATTGAATACTGTAATTTTTATGCTGATGTCGTGATGGCCTAGTGGTTAGGGCGCGATACCGAGCAAGTATCAAAGTGACTCTTGCAAACCATAGCACTTTGTAAGTCTATCTTGGGCATCGTTGATATCGATGAAGGAAAACAATGTGAGAAAATCTGGACTTGTTATATGTATAGTAGAAATTTGAAATCGCCAATTCGCTTTGAAAAAGAGTGGTGATCACTACTCGTGCCTTCTCTGTACGAAAAGAGGTGTTTGCGATGTGGGACAATAATAGACTGATATTGTTTAGCTAAAGCTGTAATTCGTGGTCAGTGCAACAACGCATTAAATCATTGTTCAAGGTGCTTATATTAAATTTCTTTTAAGTTTTCAGTATTATGGTAATTTGTTAAACACAATGTTGCATTCCAAGGAACATTGTAATAACTGTAGAGAATGGAAAATTATGCATTTAAAGTCCTTTGTGGATTGTATCTGTTATTGTATTTTTATGTTCCTCCACGACCTTAGTACCAGACCTATTATTTATGTATTCATTCAGACCTTTTGTTAGTAAATCCTATAAATTTGCGCATCGACATTTGATTTCCGAACAAAAGTGGAGGGTTCAGACATAAATCAAGTGATATTAGACAGTTTGAGCCTCATTGTTTGTTATCTGACGTTATGAGGCCATGGCCAACGACAATTTAGTTTCTTTCTTTGGAAATTGACTTTCGTTCATGGAGTAAAAAATGGATGACAGACCGATTAACGAATCACGCAATTCGAAGGGAAGGGAAAGAGTAATGGGCTTCATTTTCTTGAAATATCTGATGTAAAAAGACTCTTAAAGAAGCCAAAAGTTACATGTAATTCACATTACTGTGTATTTTTTGTTTTCGACCATAATAATATAATATCTGGAAAGCTTCTGGTTACAAAGATATAGAAGGTCTAACTATCAAAATTTTAACGGAGTTTTTTAAATGTTATTACTACCATTAAATAAATCCATAAGCACATGTCATGCGCGTTACCAAAAACAGTTATATTTCACGCCAAAAACATAACATCACGCCTGTAATCCCCGAAGGGTTAGGCAGAGATGTACCCATTAGTACACCCACATTTCGCCAGTTATGTTTTTAGTCCCATGTAATAGGGGGCGAGCCTATTGCCATCAACCGGGTACAAATCCAGACTCCAACGCTGCTACTGAGAAATTCCTGATGGAAAAACCCAATAACACTTTGCCCGACCTGGGAATCGAACCCAAGACCTCATGCACAGCAGTCGCGCTTGCGACCACTAGACCAACGATGCAGTCACGCCAAAAAATAAAGTCGTTTTCCAGCAATTTCTCCTCAATATTACTTAGCTTACTGGGCTATTTGTGCAGTTTGTCTTTTTTATCATGTTTTCAAATCCTAAAAGTCTACTAAATGAGAATTACTCAATCATCAAGTTCCCTAAACAAATAAGTCAGAAACGAAACCTAAAGCTTTCACAATGTCAGCATAATCAATGAAAGCATCTCATTATTTCCTTTGCAAAGAAAAGAAATCCGACAGAATTATAAGGATCATTCGTAATTTTATTACCAACATCAACATCTTGTACGGGAGCCTTCCTTCGTCCCTTATAAACATCTCAGCATTAATCAAGGCAATAACCAAAAAATATTTTCCCTTGTTCCTCGCTACCGTCTTCCAAAACGTCGTGCTTGCTAATTTCCTCCATTTCATCTCTCAAGTGTTAAAATTGCTGTTAAAAACAGCCCAACGATCTCTTTAAATAAATATTCATTAATTGAATAAACGTCTTCCAAGACGTTTTCAGTGCTTTTGTCTTAAAGCTTAGTAAGATTAATTATTATGAATCTTCTTAAGACAATATTTGAATCGCAGATTTCGGATTCACGTAAACAGTTGAGTTTGTCTTTAGTAACAGTAATGCTAATAGAGCTGTTTGGTTCAAGTAGGTTAGTGGAGTATTGATTAAACAGAATTGTTTATACTGTGGGGGGATTAGATTCTTGTTTGGTTTACGTAACAGGTGAACCTGTCACAGGGGATTAGGAAAGGCTGTGTTGGTGTAGGAATACAGCTGTTTGATACAGATATTGTTGTTTACTTTGAATGATTTAATGGTGGGTTTATTTTGATATAGAATTCTCATTTTGATATAGGGTGCTCAGGTACATTGCGTTGAATAAAATTTGAGATCCTTTCTCGGCAAAAATGTAAAGCTTTATGTTTTTCTTCTAATAGTTCATCTATAGGAAATTCTTTAGAATGCCATAACTATGACTGATAATTTCATTTTTCCTATAAACGGTGTAACACCATGCATTCAACTGACAATAAAATTTCAGCCTTGGGGGGAGGGCATCAAAGTTGAAGTATTACTTCAATCAAACCACTTACAGACCCTTTTCAATTGTCAAGGCATCTGTTAGCTAGTCACAGAGTTGAAGCTCGTTCCAAAAAGTAGGTAGGTCTCTTTGGAGAAGAACAAGCAAGTAACTCCACGGACATACTTTTATATCATCAACTAAATACATGTTATAAATCTATGTCACAATATTCCACCACGTAAAGGTAGTTAGTTACATTTCCTTCAACACGGAACAGTAACTAATGTACAGTATGCCACCGACGGTTTTATTACCCCACTACATACGACCTACAAAGTTTTCCACACAACCTAATCCATTTCCTCCAGTTCCTATTATCGGCTAACGAACCACCTACAACTGAGAAATAGTTCTCCACAGGGGTGGCCAACGATTGCTACTATTATTCAAGTCGATTGTTCACGCAATGATCAATAAGTTGTTACTGACAGTAATTGTAATTTAGGCATTTAGGCGCCAAATGTCGGCCATTTTGATATTAATAATTTTGATATACCTACTCAGTGTCACTCTCACAATTCAGACAAATCTAACGACACCTCTCAAGCTAAAATCTTTTAAGCCGTTTAGGCTACAGAGCGTGCCAAACAAATGTTACATACATATACACTCGAAATATCCATTAACATAGGCATTCAGTCCGCCTTTGTACTTTTGTTGCATAAAATTTTAATAAAACTCACCGTAACTCTCTCAATCAGTACACTACACACATACACTATACAGCAACACACGGAACACATTTAAAATAAGTAACTTACTATCTTTTTTTTTTTTATTCTATTCCTTAAAAGTGCTTTATTGTTTGTCGCCTCAAAAATTGTAGGATGAAGGAGACTAGCCTCCACGACACAGGGGATCCTAGTGTGGAGACTAGTGTTTATATAATTGTAAACTTTTATCTCGACAATAAAGATTTTTATATTTTATATTTTTATATTTTTAAATATCCATCTGGCGTAGTCTGGTAAAAATACAATTTGAATACAGTACCATTTACATCACCACCACCTACTCACTTTAAAGTTCATGCAATGGTGACTTTTTCTACTTTTTGAAAAAGCTCTAATAAAGATAATTTGTAGATCGCACAGAATCTATCGCCCAAAATCCTGGACCTGATCACGTTGGCCATCCCTATCCTATATCTATAAAGCCACTGGTTTCAATTACTCAGTTCACGCTGGAGACGCGCGGTCGTGAATTATGGCCGATTGGATCCGATTGTCAAGAACTAGACAAATGATAGTGAACGATAAATGGTTGTGGGTGAATTGGCGGTGGTCACTGCCTTCGAGATGACTATAGGAATGTTGTATTTGAAGATTTATGTGCTTGAGATGAAGTGGGGAATAGTTCTTGAAGTAGGAGTAAGAAAAATGAAAAGATTAATGAAATCATTGGAGCAGAATTTGATAGCAATTTTTGGTTTAATGTAGAAAGGGGTATTGTGACGAATTTTTTTATTATGAATTTATTATTAATTCATTTAATTCAGATAAAATAATCCATACATACTACAATACACAACATTAAAATATAACAAAATTACAATAAAAATTTAAATCAATTAATCAATTTCATGAAAAAAAATTGTATGGGTACTCATACAATTTTTTTTCATGAAGAAAAAACATCCTGTGGAAACCAAGACTTATAATTGATGAAAATTAAAAATCACCCAATTTGCCTTGAGCAAGCATGGTGATTGATCAATTCAGCAATGTAGGCTGGAATAATAATTATTTGATTGTCAGGACAATGTTTGTATGAAAGATTTATTTTTAGAAAATCCAACGGAAAAATCTCAATAAAAACAATATGACTTTCAGTTTAATACCTGTGCAAAGCCGGAGCGGGTCGCTGGATTTGTATAAAAGTCTTTCGCTATTTTATTACGTTATATCCAAATGTTTATTCATGAATAACCTTTAATTTTGCTAACCCTGTTATTTTATAAAGGAAAATTTCAAGTTATACCCAAACTTGTTCCAATTCATAACTAAGGATATTTTCCAGGTAAAATGTATATTTATAAAGAAACATGCTACCCCAACATATCAAGTATATTTATTCAAATGAGATTAGAAACTAAGCCTCTTCAACTTGATATAGAACGACTCCCAAAGGAGAATTGAAAGTCGAAATATAAATGGAAAAGTTTTTCTTTGATAGACATTGAAGGATCGTTATTAGGGTTCTGTAACGGAAGGGTGCCAATGGGACCCTTTTAGTAAGCCTCCGTTGTCCGTCTGTCAGCGGACTGTATCTCATGAACCGTAAAACGACAGACTAGAAACCATTGAGTGTTATAGCCGCTATTATAACAACTATCAATAATAATTATTAGGGGTCCCCATACAAATAGGATTTTTTGCATGTAGTTTTAAATAATGTACGGTGGTGCGGAATGCAGAACTCGCAACCGGCGAGTATGACGAGATATATGAACGTAGATGCGGCGAAAGGAGTATGTAAGGAACGTAGCAGGTGGCGTTCTGTGGTTTCTGCTTACCACCATGGGAAAAAGGCATCAGTTTATGTATGGTACGGAACCCTTCCTGTGGGAGTCCGACTCACACTTAGCTAGTTTTTGCGTACGTAGTTAGGTAAGTGACAGTAAATAGAAGCTTGTAAAATGGCGTCACACAAAACGCCGCAGCACGAACCAAGTAAGACACCTACACCGACCTCATATCCCGTATGTGTTACACGGCCATCTTTCATGCAAAACCACGACCTGTACCTACCTACATTGCAAAACTTTCCCTTGGCAACGTTAAAGTTAAATTATAATTTGCATACTCACATAAAACGGTTTAAAATTACATTGTGCGAGGAGCCAATTAGCTGTTGATGAAGCGCTATGCGACGCTGTTGTTTAACAGTTTATTATTTTACGAAATTGTTTATGGAGCGTGAAGGGACATTTTTATACGGTTTCTTTTTTTCTTATTAAACAGACAAGAAGCCCGTAAGCCTGTCAACCAGTCTTACCAAGGGGTAATGTATTGCACAGTTTCTGGGTTGTGGAAGTCAGACAGGCAGTCGCTCAATGTAAAATAATGGTATTCAGCTGCATGCGGTTAGACTGGAAGCCGACCGCAACATAGTTGGGAAAAGGCTAGGCAGAGAATGAATACAGTCACTTAGGCTGAAAAAAGGAACCAAACTCAGAATGAAACGGAATAAGCTAAATCTTTACATAGTATAAAATAAAGTCGCTTCCTGCTGTCTGTACACTTAGATCTTTTTCGTTTTCAATAAATAGAGTGATTCAAGGGTCGGAAGTTCAAGAAAATTTACCCCGATTTTTAATAAATTTTACTCTATAATATTAATAGTATTTATATATGAGCGTATTTTTAAGTTGTTATAAGATAAATATATATATGCCAAAAGTACAATTATTATAACGCAAGGCAAAATTTATTTTGTAGTCTGGTAGATTATTGGAATAACATAGTTGTAGCGATTAAAATCGGAAAACATATTTTGTTGTCTTATCAAAACGCTTCAATGTCGTATTTCCAATTCAAAAATTGACTCGAATCGACTACATTCACGTTACACGCTCGGATCATCTTGTAGGACAATATCGTCCCTAAAACTTTTTTAATTCCCTATCATAACTTAAATCTTACAAGAATATAATGTTTGGCCATTTTTCTTGCGGTTAAGTGGCCCGTCCATCAAAAGCGATTTGAATAGGCTGAGCAGGACTGTGTGGATATTTGAACTGCCTCATTTTCATATCTTCCATAGGATCAGTGACTGATGTTGAGTGATGTGGGTATGTTTTTATTCTTCTCCAATTTTTGCGTATTCATTTTGACGAGCAGATTTCCTTCTTCATCTTTTAATTTTTGTTCTCATATTGTACCCATAAACTCGACGTGAATGACCGTGAACTTGGGTTTAGAATATTTTATTGATTAAGAGTATGATTTTAAATCATTGTCAATGGAGCTTCTTGTTCATTGAAACCTACTTTCTGAAAGACCTACCTAAGAACTACCTTTTGGAAGGGGCAACTAGATTCAATTCTATTTTTTTTCTCATGTAATGACGTTCAAAAGTGCCTTATAGTGGCCTAATTGAAATAAATGATTTGACTTTGGAGCTAGATAGGTTTAGCTTTCTGACTGACGCCTTGAGAGTTTGACCCAGGCATAGCTTCTGTACGCGATTTCCGTACATGTCGGTTGTTCATAACTCTGTATCACATTTCATCAAAACGGTTTAGTGTTTTAGTCGTAAAACTGTAACTGACCGACAAATAGTTACTTATTCATAACATCATAACATCATAACATAACATCACGCCTGAAATCCCCGAAGGGTTAGGCAGAGGTGTACCCATTAGTACACCCACATTTCGCCAGTTATGTTTTTAGTCCCATTTAATAGGGGGCGAGCCTATTGCCGTCAGCCGGGCACAAATCCAGACTCCGAGGCTGCTACTGAGAAATTCCTAATGGAAGAACCCAATAACACTTTGCCCGACCTGGGAATCGAACCCAAGACCTCATGCACAGCAGTCGCGCTTGCGACCACTAGACCAGCGAGGCAGTCTAGTTACTTATTCACATATAATATTAGTATGGATTATAAAATTAAATGCACAATTTATGAAATTTGGTACGGGTTAAGTTTGAACCCCAAAAAGGACATGGCTACTTTTATTCAACTTAGACTTAGTCTACGTCCTCTATGTATGAATAAACGGTTTTGATTTTGAATTTGACTCACGTTTTATAAATCTAAAACGTGACTTTACTTTTTAAAAACAGGTTTTGGTTTCCCTAATTACAACATGATATTAAGCAAACATTTTGTAGCTGACCCTTCCCGTGATGAAAGCCATTCATCATCAGAACGACGTCAGTAATCTATCATGATGAGAAGTACAAACATTTTGATATTCACCCTCTTTTTTAGAAAAACTTGGCTTTTAACGGTTTGCAGAAAATGGAGTAGCGAGCAAACATTTTAAATTTCGAATCTTTCACATTTAGAAAAAAAATACATAGTAACTACAAATAATATTACCAGCCTATTATTCTTCCACTGTGAAGTAAAGACCTCTTTCTACAGAGAAGGCATGAGCATTGATCACCTCACTTGCTAAAGGCTGATTTACGATTGAAGACTTATATTGATTATAAGTCCAGATTTCCCAAAGTCAAAGTCAAATCATCAATTTTAATTGGACCAGAAAAAGGCACCTCTGAACGCCATTTACAATTAGAAAATGAAAAATATAATTGAATCTAGATGCATTTTCGATGAGAAGAATGGACAAGAAACTATGATATTTTCCTTTACAGAATGATGTAAATTATGTCCAAGACAGAATTTAAATGTTCTTCTTTTTTCTTTTTTTTAACAGTATTATAAAATATCCGCAATAAACATCAAAACACAATTTATCTAAATCATGTCCAAAGTGATAGATTTGCTTTTAGCTATCAATCACTAAGGCACGCTACTGGAGCCTAAAAATATCTTCTTCCTCAGGTATAACAGCCTCTCTTTATTTTTTCCCAACATCATTAATATTATTCCCTCCCAAAATTCTTTCACCTGCCACTAACCTACTTCTTCACCGAAACAACACGAAAAACAGTAATAAATAATAATTACTTTCAAAAATTTGTCTTACATTTTTTGCGCGTTTTTCTTTCCACAATTTCATGTTCTGAGAGATGTTCTCATCCATCTTAATTCCCAGTGCTTTTAGGTAGAACACTCAAAGCCTCATTTAAGGCCCTAGATCTAGGTATTTAGGTCGTGTAAACACTAGGACTTTCTTCTGGCGCCCCACTTTGGTTCGAAGACATGTTTGGTCTAAGTTTGACTTGTTAGCGAGGACTTGTAATGGGAAGATTTTTAATTTAGTTTCAATAACAGGGATAGATTTATTGAACAGGTTTTCTGAATGCCAATTATAGTAATTAAAATTTTTCAAAATCTAGTCTTATCTTAATCTCATTTCAGTGACAATCAATGTCAAGAAATTTAGGTAAATCGAAGGAATTTTTTGACATAAGACTGAAATTAAATTGTGATAATTCCTAACATCTTGTAGGATTTCTCTCTTGATTGGTAGTATTGGGTAACTTGAATAAATAGCAACATAGTAGTATATGCAGATGCATGGTTGCTTTTATAGAGCTACTAGTGACCCGCCCCGGCGTCGCACGGGTGCAATGAACCTTCCTCTTGAAACACTCTATCTATTGATGAAAGAAGAAAATCTCATTGAAATCCTTTGCGTATTTTAAAAGATCTAATCGTACAGATGTCGGGAAGTGACTTTTTTATCTGATCATATTATTAATAAAGTTAAAAACAAAGTGATAATACAGTTCAGTTGACATACATTTACTGTATCTAACTTTGCTTAGATACATATACAAAATAGTTAGAAATTTTAATTAACTTGACATTTACTGTAAACATTTCGGTACGCGAAGCAGAGTTAATAATTATGAAAATAATTGCGTTCACTAGACTGTAATTATGATTTCGTAGTAACACATCCCACGTTGCTTTATAGAAACGTTGAGGTATATTTTCTTTTTCTAAGAATTTATTGTATTATTTAAAAGCAGCGGTTACTGATTCTATCTCGTCTTGCTACATATTGACCTTTTTTGAATTTTAGTCTTTTAAATCTTCTTGTAACTTTTTCAGTTTTAATTTGTAATTTAACATCAAATGCTGCTTTCTTCCTTTAAAGAATCTTCGTAGTCAACTCCATATTCAATGGATTTCCAATATCTACCAGACGGTAAGCATTGCCATCTAACATGGCAATGCCGCTAGCCTTTTAGGCATAGGTCACGGCTATGCGGAGGAATATTTTGAAGCCATTTTGTTTTACGAGTAGTCCTCTTTTTATTATTATTTAATTAAGTGTATTTATTAGTTCTGTAAATTCACATATTTAAGCTTTATTTGTCTTTATGATTTTCTGCAAAACGCTTTCTTCTTCCATCTTGCATCCATCACCACATCTCTTAAGCGCATGTACGTTCTGTCAGGGACGCGAGGTAAGCGCTTCTTGATCTAATTACATCCGTGATATTATTTCGACATTTCTCGAAAATGTCGCTTTTGAGGAGGATGATTAAAGTGTGAGTTGTTACTTTTTGTAAAATATGGAGGAATGATAGTTTAATGAAAATGTAGTCAGTGTTTTGTAGATTATGAATTGTCAGAAACCTGAGGCGATTATAATACAATCCGTATTAACGAATCGGTTCATAACGAACTACAAACAAATAAAGCATTCTGATTCTCATTCTGAACGAAAACTTTTACCACGGACACAAAATAAACTAGACACGCTGAAAAAAAAAAATTCATCGTTTGGTAAAAAATAATTTGCTCTCCGAAACATCTTGACCAAGTAAGTGTTGTAGGTACTTTTGAATGGAAAAGCTGTTTTTTTTTTAAATAACCGTTGAAAATTTTCATCGTCTGAAATGAGGTACTGAATTTATAGTAACAGTTACGACCCTTTCACTCGTTTATATAATTTTGGTCATCAAGGTCCATAAAAGTCTTATTTGTTATTTCACATAATATTTTATGAATATACAAAATTATTACGTAATCCAAATTTAACACGTTTCGAATATAAATTGACTTCAAAAGACACTCTAGGGTAAAGAATAAACAGATGATGAACAAAAACAAAACTTAAATAAACAAAATAAACTTTCACTTTTAACTCAAAATAATGTTCAACAATCACAAAGACTATCACCGTTTCTCGTTTTCTCGTCAAATGTTTATTGGGGCCAAAGTCATAAGCTATCTCTGGTGGGCCATTATCTTATCTTAGGATACAGAACTTTTTGGTGAGCGCTCCGTAAATAAGAATTAAGTTTGGACATTTTACAATTTCGAGAAGAAGTTCAAGGTTAGCAAAAAAAGTAATTTGTTTCTTTTTTTATTTGTAATATTTTTTACTTATGTTTTAACTAGCTTTTGCGCGGGTTTTGTTTATGGATTCTCAATGTTTTTTTTTTTTCTTAAAAATAATTAGTTTTTGTCATTTTCTTGTCTAAATTGTCGTTTATTTGTTCATTGTTAGTTTAGGCTTCATAGGTATTGCGTCTAGTTTTCTCGAATCTGAAACTAAGTGTTTTGGATATTTTTGTTCATATGATTGTAGGTCATGCTAATATCACTTTAACATTAAGAGCAGCCTGTAGCTGTGAGAAAAATACTATAACAATTAACTTCATAAAAAGCATAATGAGCTGCCACGTTCTGCTTGGCAATTTCTTTATCCTGTTCTGTGTGAATAGTTTCTGGTTTCAGATAGAGCAATTATGGTCTATTTTTGCATTCATTTAGTTGATGCTGCGTTCTCTCAATTCTTACTGTAACCTATGAAGTATTTGGTACTGAAATATGTACATTTTTAACTTGTGCGTATGAAATCAAAGTCATAATATATCTTTTATTCCAATAAGAGCATTTGAAAAGTACCTACTTTTCTAAAGGTAGTTTCGTGTGGAGAAGAATGGTCAATACTACTTGGGAGCACGCAGTAAGCTTTCAATTTCTTAAACAAAATCAAAAGCAATTTTCCAAGAACTTGTATCAGCAAAACAGAACTTCAGTTCTTTAAGCACTTGCTTAAGAACTTTAGATTGTTCTATGTTTGGGAGATTATAAAGTTCGCCATTTTGCGGGAAATATATCGAGTTTCACAGATTCATATCAAAATTCATAACTTTTAAAGATGCGGCTAAGAAAGCGTTTGGGATTATCTTTGAGAGTTAATATTTGCTTAATATTATAATACAAGCCTATTATTGTCTGCATGGCAAAACCCTTTTCTCCGATTGATTCTCACGCTTGCTCAAGGTGGATTTCAGACTTATATTTATCTCTTCTTTATCGTGTGGGCAGTGAGGTCTTACGACCCCACACACCCTAGTGTTAAAGTTTCCAAACCGCCACAAGGGCTTCTGACATGGTTTGAGTGGAACAGTAATGGGCTGGTATTACTTATATTAATTAAAAGTCAATAAGGTTGGTCATATAAATATAAAATGAATGCACATTTTTTTTGGAAAATTACTTGATTAAAAAGAGGTTTGAGTAAGTACCTAACTATAGTAATTTTTTGTTTATTTAAGTCTGCTTGAAAATACATAATTCAGTAAAATTTTAGACACCACCCCTTTTCAATGGTAAAAAGTACAAAAAAAAGTTAAAACATTTATTAGATTCAAATATTGTAACAGATGAAAATAACAATTAAATTTTTAAGCAGTCTTACATAACTGCATGAATAGGTACTGTGTATTTATTTGTAGAATAAACAGTTACTCTACACATAAATTGTGTCCAGTGACTATTCTACTATCAATGGCCGTTACAATTAATATCCCTTCAATAGTTATAGGATATTAATTGAAATACTTGTAACAAGTTGCAGATTAACGTTTTGCGTTCTGTATTTAAAATGCTGCTGTCAAAAATGGAATACGGAACGCAAGACGTTTGTCTATGGCTTGTACCTAACTTGAAGAAGACGAAGAAGAACCAAATCATGTGTTACTCCCAAGTGCTGCTTACGAATTAAAAAAGATTACGTTAGAAGGCCTAGAGTATAATGGCTGGGAATTTGGTGGATGTCTTATGAATTTTTGGCGTCCATTATAAACCTTTGCCTACATTTTTTAACCCTTAAAAACCCAATTTCTTCTACCAGACGAATTTACAGGACCAGTCAGTTTTGGTCCGCAACACATTGGTGACAATTTTCTTGGTCACAAACTAAACTAAAATTAGACTATTTCCATCTTTTTCTGTCCAATAAAACAAGAAAGAGACTAATGCAAATAAGAGCTGTCAAATTTAGTTAATCTGACACATCCATACAATTATATTTGATATCTTAAAACGTATGGATTAAAAATACGAAAAAACTCAAGGCAAAACTAATTTGACATCGCTAACTTAGTTCTTAAATGTCACCGTCCTTTCCTTTCGCTGTATGTTAGTAAGAGATGTCAATTCTCTAAATTTAGTCTAGTTTGTGAACAAGGGAATCGGCACCATTGTGATTGTTTTAATAAAAATATTAAAGACTAAAATAGCGCAGTGGGTTTTAAAGGGTATGTTTCTAGTTTTTAATTTTTGCATGAATTGAAATTTAAATAAAAGCCAGTAATTGCTTTATATGAAACCAGATGAAAATAGAAATCGTTTTGTTCAATTGAAGTTAGCTTACGAGTGCATTAAAGTATTAAGATGACTTATTGGGTATTTGGCACAAATCCTCTAAAAAACACACTTTATTTTAGCGCTGAAAATCCAGTTAATTTTCAAAAACAAGAAAAAAAATTTTTTTTGTTGCTTTAAAATCAATAAATAGTTAATCGATTGAGTAGCCAAAAGAGTGACGTCACAGGTTATTATTGACAGACAAAATCTTTGGAGAAAGGTACGTTTGAAAGTTTATAATTTGCTCCGCATTTATAAAAAAATCCGGGCGTATTTCATCTATAAAGTTACTGACGATACGAGTTTTAACTGTTAAGCTTACTGCAAATAGGACACAAACAAAATCCTTAACCCCTAAACTGCTATTTACTCGGAAAGCCAGCTCAAATCATTTTAAGTTCAACACAAACTATGCTCTAGTTTGCAACACGAGACCAATAGCAAATGGCGTCAAAGATAAACGTCAAACTATTCGTCGCATCGGCTTAGGGCGGACGGAAAGCATTCAATCTGGCCACTTGTTCAAACACAGCCTATTCGGTATTCGGCTTTCGGCTTTCGGCTTGCGAAATTCTGGCCTAAAACGTTCACAGTAACGTTCCTACTTGACTGTGACTCTTCGAAACTGAATTCTGTTTTTGAATTTGAACTTTTTGCGTTCGAGTTTTGCGGTTTAAATTCGGTTTTGTCAGTTTGTCTTTTGTTTTTGGAATTTCATTGTTTCACTTTATGGGAATTTTTTTACAATTTCATATTTTCGATTACACAATTTCAGAGTTTTTTTTTTATTTGTTTGTTTTAAGCGCTAATTTTCGGAAAAACGAATTACGAAATCAGCTATTTTGATATTTTCATATTTTAACAGACTAATTTCAACTTTTAACCAAAACGTATTTGCACATTTCACAACATCACGCTCTTATCCCCGAAGGGTTAGACAGAGGTGTACCCACTATTACATTCACATTTCGCCAGTAATGTTTAAGTCCCTCATATTAGGGGGCGAGCCTATTGCGCATTTCCTTGAGTTCAAAGTTACTTATAAAATATTAAGTAGCTCAGAAACACACGTCGTGTGTTCGATAGCAGGGGTGTTTGGCTCACATCCCTCTGCAATAATAATATTGTTCCACCATCAACAGCAACATCATCGCTTATTGACACCACAATAACATTTGCAACTCGCATTCAATTTTAATGTTATGTCTCCTGTACGGCCGATGTTGGACATACCGAGCGTCGATCGCTTTATTCTTGTCCAAAGTGAATCCTCTTACCACTGTCAGTTGCACGGGATATTAAGATATTGGCCGTGTCCTTTACGAAATGGTTTTAATTTTCTGTTATTACACTAAAAACTAGATTAATAAAATTGCTTTCTGTGTTAATAAAAATATCTTAATATATATAAATCTCGTGTCACAATGTTTGTCCTCAATGGACTCCTAAACCACTTAACCGATTATAATAAAATTTGCACACCATGTGCAGTTCGATCCAGCTTGAGAGATAGGATAGTTTAAATCTCAATAATTGGTCTTAATATTTTTTTCAAACCTGAGCCACAGCAACGCGTGGGCCCGTTCAACTAGTATTACTATAAAAACAAACCGGACAAGAGCGAGTTGAACGCACACGAACGGTTTCGTACTACCTTATAATATTTAACACTACATAAGTGTACAAAAAAAAATCGTTGTGTAATTTGTTGTTTTATACCGGCAATAGAAGTACCTATAATCTGTGTAAAATTATAGTATCTTCTTATTACGGTTCTTGAGATACAGCCCGCTGGCAGACAGACGTCGGACAGCGGAGGCTTAGTAATGGGGTCCTGTTAGCCGCTGGGGCTACGAAATCTTAAAAAGTAGGCAAAGATGCTTATATCTTTCAAACGATACTAAAGTTGATGGTACAACTGAAGCGTGCAATAAGAAAGACTGATAACAAAAATAGGAAGCGTCGGGTTTTTGACAAAAAACACAAATCCGTCTCAGTTTCCACAAAAACGTCCAACTACTGCCATACTAGCAGCTGATAAGCTAGACTTAACCCTCTTTATGTTCTTGATAAAGAGCACAATTTGAAAGTAGGCATTGTTCTAGACAGGCCGTAAGGGTGCGGCTAGACGGGCGATCGATACGCGCGACCGCGTCACCGTGCCGCCAGTGTGTCCGCAATACAGTCTAGTTTTTTTGCAATGTTATGACTGCGGTACTAAATTTTATTATACTCATGATAAAACTTGGAAAATTCTCTCAGAATAAATATGAAGAGAAGACTTGCAAGAATGTATGATTGAAACACATTTTGTGATACAAATTGGTCCTGAATATTGTAGAAGAAATAATTTCCATAATGGTTCTGCTGGGATGAAAGGAAAAAATACAATATCATCTTCAGGTCGACCTTATACATAACGTAAACATGAGATCAGAAATTAGATCCAGTGTTTATGAATAAATAAACAGGAATAGGAAAATTCCAATGTAGCTTAAACAAAGATTTAAAAAATAAGTGTTCGATATTCAATTTTACGATCTGACACAACAGTAGTAACGTTAGCAAACGTCAAAATTTATATTTCGAATCGATTTCAAAGTATAAATGAGGCGCGACGTACTGAATACGTAATAAGACAGCGTTTGTCGCAACATCAAGAATCTTTATTGTGAACACAGCGTTATATAAGATCGGATTTTTTATTGAAGTCCCTACTCAGCTCGTTTTATTTTTTCTGGAATTAACAGAAGAATTTCTAGAGCATTTCTCACCTAAAAACTAGTAGTTCTAAGAAGCTCTTAGCAAAACAAAAATACCTATCAATCAACTAATACCTAAGCTAATCATAAAAATATGCTTACTTTTAATCGGATAATGGCCAAATCTAATACAAGCAAGACTGAATTATTTTCTACCAGCCCATTAGCATCAAGATAACCCTTTTCCGACCCTCCAAAATTCTGAATTTATTTACACTAATCCAAAGTTTGAATTAAGACAAGAAATCCGACTCGTTGAATTTCAATACGACCCAATAAATTTTGAGGGTCAACCGAAAACTTTGGAATACCATCATTTGTAACTTGTTAGAGATTCCAGAAAGTTCGACACTTCTGCCTTTATTATTCGTTTAATATACTTAGTCTAGACTTCTGACATAAATGACGCAGTGTCTGTCTTTCATGCCTAGAGGGGTATGACCCGCATTAGGTAAAATATTCTATACTAACTTCTGCCCGCGACGTCGTCCGTGTTGTTATTTCATCTGAGTTAAGTTACGTCTTTGCTTGCTGTTATATGGCTTAAACTATTTCTCTGAATTTTGCTATCATATATAAAAATAGTTTTCAAGCCGACTTACTAGTTTCAGAAATTAGCGCGTTTAAACAAACCAACAAACAAAATAGACAGACCTAAAGTTTTTACACCGCGGGTCTACCTTATTGAGAACTTATCGTTATAGTTCTCAATAGGCGGATTAGATAGAAAAAGATACCTAATCACATTGCTTAGAATATAGTAATTTCTTTGCAGCTATTCGTTGGTTTGATAATAATGGTTCTGCTTGTGACTTCATCCACATTAAATTTTTTTTTTTTTTAGCTCGATCAAAAATATGTGTACCAAATTTCAACTAAATACATACAGCCGTTTAAGCGTAGAAGAGTAACAAACATCTTTCAATCCTCACAAACTTTCGCGTTTAGGTAGCAAGATAAGATGTAGGTTTTCTTCCCTTGATCTTTGTCCACGTAATAAAGCAAACCCTAAAACAACTTTGCACGCACAAGTTGAAGCAAAAACCACCCTTGAATTTAACCCAAACGTTAAAGAAACATCAGCACAATTTCCAAAGCAAGAGGTAAGCGCTGCAGAGGTTTCAAACGGTAATGAAAAGTAAGAAAGAGCTGCACCTTTTCCTTCCACACAACCTTAATGAATGTCCTTTAATTAACTTTTAAAGCTTACTTCGCGTTTTCTTCAGTTACGCAGACTCGTGTTCTACCACAAGGTGTAATTTTGTGCAATTTACACTTCCTTTAGTGATTTTAGAGACTTTTGAATTAGCTAATAGGTCTCCGCGTTTGGGTTGGGCTCAGCCGTAACTTTTGCGTGGGGCGTGAATTTCAATTTTGATGAGTACCTTGCCTTTAGAAAAAAGTTGAATAAAGTCTAAAAAACATTACTGACACGTACAATGAGTTTGAAGACAAAATATATCATTACTAGCTTCAAAGAGTCCTAAAGGTCCCAAAATTATCCCACGGGAATATCGGGGACAAAAATTATTACACGTTAAGTTAGATCAATATCTATATGTGTAAGTTCAGCTATTTTATCGTAAAGGAGTAACAAATAAATATTTATCCATCTCTCGCTTGTATATAGTAGTATGATGTGAAAGATCTTTACCACAATTCGCTTCAATTAGGTTTTACCGTCTGCTTCATCAACTCTCGGGGAATAGTCTTTAAACACAAATAGTAAGGGTCTAGTTTTTAGTATTCTGCTCTTGAAGCAGACCCTCTGTCCTCTTACATCACCAGATTTTCGTCCTTATAAAGGACAAACGCCTTATCAATATTTTGATATATTTCGAGTCACGTACCCAACTGATCATCTCCATCTTTAGGGGCTTTTCTTATAAATATATTCGTTACGTGTTTTGTTTCTAAGCGTTGTGTTAACATATTGGAAAATAGCAGTATCTATGAAGAAGAAATTCATCATAGTCGTAATCTCTACATACTCATATCAAAGACGATAGTGGATTAATAATCATTTCTTTTTAGGCCTTTGTTTTTTGTAAATCATTCAAAGTTTTCTTGACATCGTGCATGTCTAAACATCGACAATTCTTAAGTCCTTGAGGAAAGATCATATTGGATTTCAATGGTTTTAATTCAGTTAGCTTTTTACAATAAACAAATCTTGGGAAGAACTGCAGACTCAGTTGACATGCAGCCTGTCCCCACGGCAATCCTGACAGCCATGTCTACTGCTTTATTAGCATTCTGACAGCCTTGCGTCACACCTACTCTATTAGTAGTTTTTTCACACTAAATGGCGTGCAATGAAGATGCTCCAACCTCATTGCACTGTTTTAGTCCCACTTTTGAAAAACAGACGGCGTTGTAGCTAAAAGATCTTTCATGAGCTTCTATAAATAATTTTCTAAATTATTACTTGTATATCTATCTACCATTCCATTATTATTAAATTCCGCAACAGTATAATCTGTTTTTCAAAATTATATCACAACAGTCGACCCTTTGCCTCCCACATCCTGTCTTAGTCCCTGGATTATGTTCGGATTTGGGCCGTCGTACCCAAACTCAATCTCATCGCCTTCTGTAGGAATAGACGTGATTGAAGGATTATAATATTGAGCTTCAATATCATCTTGATTGCGTGATTATTTTTGTCTGATTTCAATTATTTTCTTTTGTTTGTCCAATCATTTGTTTGTTTAGTTTTATTAATTGTCGATTTTACAGTCGTTTTCATATAAATATAGCTTTTTGATGTCTGCTTTATCTACGTGGAAGTCAAAGTCAAATCCGTTCTTATCTGATATCTTCTAGCTATAGCTCTTTCAGCTTCATAGTAGTTTTCAAGGTTTCTTACCTAGTTATTCAGTGAGTGAACGACCTTTCGCTTTTATATGTATTAAAAAGAACCGTAGCAAGGGATGAATATAATCCAGAAAAAAAAAATGGTTCCGTTGAACCCCAATTTCGATCGTGCGTCCATTGAAATACATTGAAGCAATTCCGGACAGAGCCGGGTAGTGGTGAGTCATTAAGGATGGCACAGATCGTTACAAACGTTTTGATGTTGACTCGTGTCAGTTTGATTGGGTACCTTGTTTGTGTGTCTGTACGGGATTCGACTGACGATTTCATCTAGTACCATTCGTATGGGTGATTGAGAATTGGATGGGTCCTAGCAAAGGACTAACTATCTTTTCCATATTTATATCTATATTTTTTGTTTCTAACTTATTTAGATGTTTGTTTTTAATGATTTTTAAATCTCATATTTGATTATTTTCTCATGTACAATTTTTTGCACCTGCTTTGTTATCTCTTCACCACCTTTGGTTGACTGGTAAGAATGCTTAAGTCATCAAGACCGCCTTTGTACTTTTTTGTTGCATAAAGTTTAAATAAATAAATACAAAGGTTACGATATTTTGGTGTTATAGTGTTAAAAAAAACAATTATTTCAATTCTCAGTCTCGACTTGGTCTTACGTCTTTAAGAATTGGCAAGACGTAGTGCAAAATAGCGACAGATGAAAGGAATAGACGGAGAAGTTTGTCCAGTATAAGAGAGCTAGCATTAATAATCTAATAATAATAGTTTCTCAGACAGAGTCCATTAATTGTTGATAATTGCTTGAATTCTATGTTAATTAACGAAATTAATATCTTTGCCTAACCTTCCTAACTTTTAATGATTGACCTGATTACTGTCAAGTTCCCATCTTCATTTTGTTTTTGACTGTCACATCATTCAATTTTAGATGATAATCTGTTAAAACAAGGTTGAATATATTTTAGCCAGCTAGCGTCCCTACAGTTCTTTTCTCTGTCACAGAAGCAAATCATTGGAAGGTCTGTGCAGAGATGGTTAAACGACCCAATAAAGATATGCGTCGTCGTTGGCTGCAAATTGTTCTGAACCGATCCTTGAGGAAATCTATGGATGCTTTCAATTTGATGTGACTTTTTCCTTATTCCTATTCTTGATATAAATGTAGGCTCAAGTTCGGTGTTACTGAGGCAATCTTTGCCTTCTTCAATATCACATTTATTTGTATCCCTAACTATCTTTTGCCCGCTGCTTTGTTCACGTGAATGACGGTTATCACGGACTATTATATTTGGCGCGGAGTCCTGATTCTTTTACTAAAATAAAAGTAATTAAGTTACTGTACTCCTTATAATATCAGCTACGTGCTAATGAAAGTCCTCTCAAAATCGAACTAGCCGTTTCGGAGATTAGCCGAATCAAACAGTCAGACAGACAGTCAAACATTTTTGGTGCAAGTACCGTGAAAAGATTTATATACATTTAGTATTATAAGCATTATTTTACGCTGATATTTTGATATTACAAAAAGACACTTCTCCATCTCAATACGTAAGTACTCTTTTAATATCTATCAATATTTACAGCATAATATCTTCCTTCACTGCCTTATATTTTACAAGTTTTACAACCAGACTTTCTCAAAATATTCTTGTAAGAAATTGCACGTCTATTTCAATGCACCAACAAATATTTTTGTAGTTAGGTACTAAGATTTGCATCAAGTAGCAATTTTTTACTGCTATGTTTTTAAAATTTAAATTTCATCTTGGCTACGTGTCTTGTTCTAGACAAGTGTAATAAACTTTTAACTTGGCTGCAGTAATTTCGCATGCATTCTAAATATTATTTGTTTCTCACTTCCTTTTTTGCGTACCTTTTCTTGTTTCTATATTTATATTAAAAATACCAGCCTACTGGGCAAAGCCCTCTTCTCATACGGAGAAGACACGAGCATTGGTTACCACGCTTGCTCAAGGTGGATTGGCGATTTCTTTTTATCAATTTTAAAGTCCAGATTTCCTTACGATATTTTACTACATTGATGTTAATAATGTCCAAAAACTTAAAAATGAATGGATTTAAAAAGTAATATTGGTACTTGCGCCGTAACTGCTGGGCCACCACGATATTTTTTCTGTTCTTTTATAAACTGACTTTTGCCCGCGACATCGTCCGCGTAAATGTCGGCTATCGCGGACGCAGACAACGTCGAAGACGAATAAAAACTAGCCTATGTCTTTTCTTGGGGTTTAAACTTACCAAATTTCATCAAAATCTGTTCAGGGGTTTAGTCGTAAAATCGTAACAGATAGACAAAGTTACGTTCGCAATTAAAATATTAGTGTGTATGTGAAAAATAAAGTACCTGATTGCGTATTAAATAAATGTTCGTCTAAAGTGAAACACTATTGTTCCATACAGTAGACTTTTACAGACGAACTCAAACTAAAAAGTCCTTTATCACTAAGAACTAGTAAATTTTTCCGTAACCCTCGCCTTGGCTTGAAATGGTTTTACTTCCCTGCCAAGTGAAAGGCGCTTAAAACTTAACCTAACTTGGAAGTCGTAGCCTTCGGCAATGTTTCTGCCGTTCAAAGGAAAAAGTTTTATAGAAAATTCCTCACTTTAAATCGTTTTGTGAGAGGAAGAAAAATGTACTTGTGAACAATGAGTGTTCTGATGTTTTGTTGAAATAAACTTGTTGGGACTTCATAATCTATACAGTTACATTATACTAATATAATAAAGAAGTAAAGATTGATTAAACGCTTTTTTACGTTTTTGTAACAAACAAACAAAACGTGGCAATCCCTGGAAGTACTGGTTCGAATTTTTCTTGTTACTGAAAGAAAGTTACACTATTGCTGTGTCTTAAGCTATGTTATAATATGATATTGCTCGAGGATGAAATCGCGGGGAGAGTGCTAGTCTTCATTAAAAATATACTTTAACTAAAATAACCGTCTCGAATCTAAGCCATAGTTACATAGACTCCATTCAGTCATCTCCTTTTGAAATTATTTCATGACATCATTACACCTAGTGCTAAAATAAACCTTCTACAACTAAAATGTTACACAATTAATATTGTCACTATAAACCTCTAATTCCACATAAAAATAAAACATTGCACACGTCAACAAAACTTAATTATGACAAATAATCAAACAAATGACAACTGCAAACTACGGTCGGGGGCCGAGAGGACCCGAATAGCCTAAACAAACAGTTCTGACGACACTTCATAATAACACTTCTGTGGAGGTCCCAGAGGTCATAAACCGGAGGACATTACAGTAACCGGAGAAATAACCACAAACAACAGTAGTTTTTTTCATCCGGTCCGAGCGACCAAAGTTATAATAATTCGGACTTGAATTTTTTGGTCCTTTGGGTGTAATGTTTAGCTCTAAATGGGTGTAATTTTAATAACAATTACATAAGACTTGTGTGTGTTGCCACTGATAAAATATTAAATGTAGCAGCCAACATTAAGACCCATTAATTTTATGGTAATTGCAATCCGTGGTACTTAGCAATCTGGGCTTTTCCCAGTTGTAAACATACCTTTATGCTTAGTTCTGTTTTGTCTCTTGCTTGTTTGGAGAGAAGTAGAAATTATGTTCTTTTCTAAATATCTTCGTTCCGTAATCCAAGACAGTTGAATCTTTTCTCTGGGACTCGTCGAGCTTCATCGCTGCGGATTTTTTCTGGTGGTCGCCACTGTTGATTCTGGCTTTCATGAGTTGCAGTAGTTGAGAATAGTGTGGAGGGTTTGGCCCAGAAAAACAGAATTAAAAAAAAATATGAAAGCAAAGAAATTAGAACAAAAGAAAACCGTTTTTTTTTGTGTTTCAAGGCTAAACAGTTTTTATAAGCAAGCAATATCAATAAAAGTATATTTTCTCTCTCGCTTTGTGGTGAGAAACCATTACAATTAGAGTCAGCTGTAGGTAAAGGTTATTACAGGTTTCGTGGACAGTTATTTTTTTGTCCAGCGTCTTTTGTCCTAGTTTAAGGACAATCGCTTGGGTATTTTCTTTTAGGTTCCTTATTTTAATGAATGGATTGATATTTTAAGTTGCATCAGTATCAAAATTCATTAATTCACATTTTATACAATCGGTACTTTTACATATTATTGAGGTATTTTATATAGCTTGTGTTAGTTTTTAAAAAAACTGAGTATAAGTAAAATTTTGAAACATTTCTCTGAAAGTCATAGTGGCAATTATGTAATAACATAAAACTATTTCTACTAATTAAAAAGATTCTAATAAGTAGTCAATCAGTGTGAAAAAAGTAAATTAGAGGCATTTGAGACAGATTGAGACTAAGATAAAATTGCTATCGCTCCTAAAAGTGGGCTGCCTCGTTGGTCTAGTGGTCGCAAAGCGCGACTGCTGAGCATGAGGTCTTGGGTTCGATTCCCAGGTCGGGCAAAGTGTTATTGGGATTTTCCATCAGGAATTTCTCAGTAGCAGCCTCGGAGTCTGGATTTGTGCCCGGTTGATGGCAATAGGCTCGCCCCCTATTACATGGGACGTAAACATAACTGGCGAAATGTGGGTGTACTAATGGGTACACCTCTGCCTAACCCTTCGGGGATTACAGGCGTGATGTTATGTTATGTTGTCCTAATAGTTAGTACAATAGCCTCCTTAGTAGTTGCTTGCGTAGTCGCAATGTTTTTCACGATTGAATTTCCATATATAAAAATTCAGTTGTTCGCATTGTTTTGTTCTAAAGATATTAAAACAACAGCAGCAACAAGATCCCAATTTTAACGAAAAACAAATCGTACATAATCCTTTTACCTTCGTCAGTGTAATAAGAGCACACGATCTTCAAACAAGCGGGAACACCTTGAAATCTCAACCGTGTTATTATAACAGGCTTTTAGGTACATACATATAAACCTACACTGTTCCGCCATTACGTGTAATAAGTGTGCTTGTGCGGTAAATACATTTTAACGCTTCTGTTTCTTATGAGAACAAAGTTTGGTGAAAATATTAGGGTCACGTAAAGTTTTGAAGGTCTAGAGCGCGTAATATAACCTAAATACGATTTTTGAATTCAAAATACTTATTACGAATATTTAAATAATTAAAGCTACACTAATTTATTAAAGTTGGCGGGTGTTTTGTTTGTTTGTTTAAACGCGCTAATCTATGGAACTACTAGTCGAATGAAACATATTATATTTTTTATATATGATACTTAGATTAGCATGAGCTATATAATGTCACGCAACGACTGACAGTTAGCGAAACAGTAACAAAGACTTGACTAAACGTAGGTAAAACCGCGTGGTATAGCTAGTAAATAAAAATAAATCTTTGATCAAAACAGCATGACGCAGTATAAAACTAGCACCAAATGTTTTCAAATATTTTAAAAAGCTTATGTATGTGGTATTCCAATCTATAATCTATCTGTGCCTTTCATCCAAATTCGGTCAGCCGCAGTAACAAACATCCATCCATCCAAACTTTCGACTTTAGAATAGTAGTAAGATAAATGTGAACAAGAGTAATATTTTACTAAAAACATCTGCACATTTCACTATAAATAAAACTCTTGCGCCTCATAAGGACAGTATCCATGGTCGTACCTTCCTATCTCCTAATACCCCCGTCGTCGGGAACGGAAATTAATCCCCCCCCCCCCTTCTACCCACAACTGGGGGTCTGATGGGGGATTAGTGTGTCTGGAGCCGGCGATACTAATTATGTATTTATTGCTCTTTTTGTCTGCAATAAAGGTCGTGGAGACGGTCGGGATTTTAATAAGATCGTGTTTGGAGATAAGTGATTTAGGAATAGGATTTGAAGTAGATATCTAAGGAAGGTTTTAGTGGAAAATAAATCAATGTGTTTTTGTCTAGCAATGGTAAAATATGCACGTTTAGATATTAATAGGTTAGTAGAAGTGAGGAAATGGGTGTAAATGATTTTCATCGTTTTTATTATTTACTAGCGAACTGCCCCGGCTTCGCACGGGTACTATACGACATTTCCGGTTTATTTTTTTATTTTTATTTGCATAAAAACCTTGTGCTGAAAATTACGAACACTACAAAAAAATAATCAGCCAAATCGGTCCAGCTGTTTTTGAGTTTTGCGCTTAGCAATACGTTTAGCGATTCATGTTTATTATATAGATTTATTTATTATATATTTATTTAAATTATTTCTGACTGAATTATTAGACTGCCTCGTTGGTCTAGTGGTGGCAAGCGCGACTGCTGTGCATGAGGTCTTGGATTCGATTCCCAGGTCCGACAAAGTGTTATTGGGTTTTTCTATTAGGAATTTCTCAGTAGCAGCCTCGGAGTCTGGATTTGTGCCCGATTGATGGCAAAAGGTCCGCTCCCTATTACATGGGACTAAAAACATAACTGGCGAAATGTGGGTGTACTAATAGGCACACGTCTGCCTAACCCTTCGGGGATTACAGGCGTGACGTTATGTTAAAATTATTTCAATAAGTACAAAAAAAGTACATTTGAAAATACATAATTATTAAAACAGTAGTGTACCTAACAATATAGGAACAGTGTTTTAGCAGTGGTCAGGGCT
The DNA here is from genome assembly GCA_949774945.1 of Hoplodrina ambigua. Taxonomy (NCBI): domain Eukaryota; kingdom Metazoa; phylum Arthropoda; class Insecta; order Lepidoptera; family Noctuidae; genus Hoplodrina; species Hoplodrina ambigua. The sequence continues at coordinate 13,292,231 of OX458979.1, forward strand.
CCTGGGAAAAGAAATCTCCAATCAATACGCGCTATGTCCAGTGCTCTCTGTATGAAGCACTAACATTCAGCACATTCCATTCCATTCCATTTTCATTCCATTCCATTTCCATTTTTTTTTTGACGGGCCTATTGGTCTAGTGGTTAGCGGCCCTGACTGCGAAGCCGGAGGTCGTGGGTTCGATTCCCACCCAGGACAAACTTTGTGTGATGAGCATGATTGTTAGTTCTGTGTCTGGGTGTGATTTATCTATAATATGTATGTATTTATAAATTATATAAGTATGTATATCAGTTGTCTGGTTACCATAACACAAGCTCTGCTTAGCTTGGGATCAGATAGCCGTGTGTGAGTTGTCCCAAGATATTTATTTATTTATTTATTTATTTTATTCTTTATTTCTACATATTATTTTTACACACATTTTATTGAATTCAATGATTACTTTTTATTTTAAAAGTTTTGCAATATCTAAATATTGACTTAACACAAGTATAAAATTGACAGATACAAATAAAAATGAGTGCAAATTATTACACTTACATTTCTCATAGTTCTGAGACAGTCAAGTAAGAAAGAGAGCTTCAAAAGAACTTTAAATAAATGAAGTATTTTTTTCTTATTTTTTCGTAGTACCACAAACTTATTATATCACCAAATTTGTCTACAAAACACCTAGAACACCTTTTGTAATTTTACATCTCTTACTAATAAAGCATAACGATCATTTTATGAATAATAATTTATGAATGCTATAACAAAGATTTTCTAGATGTCACAAATAAAGCTAAACTTAATCTGCAGACAATAGTTTAAGTACAACTTTGGTACTTGTGCCTATTTAATGTCACGTACCTGGGCAGTGATATACCTAGCACTACTCATTTTTTAATCAAAAAAGAACTAAAACATTTCAGATATAAAGTCGAAAATTGTATGCTAGATATAATTCCGCCGCAGTATTTATAATCTTGCAGGCAATTATGCAACTTTCAGCTTTATGTTAATTGTTTTTAGTTCATTATAAATTGGTTTTGGTTATGTCGATAATTTGAGGTTTATAGGTGTAAGCGATTTAAGCTATTAGAGATCCAAACGTGTTAAGTTGTATGAAATTATGATTGTGTTGGATTTTAATAGGAATTAATATTGTACCAGTCAAGAAGGTACTATTTATTAGTAGCGCATTTTTTTTCCGGCTAATCTCCAAAATGGCTGTACCGATTTTGCAAGATTTTCACTTGCAGGTATTATGCTACTTTTATTTTAAAAAAGAATTACACTACGTACACTAATTCTTTGCGCAAAAATGATTCGCTTGATACCCGAAAATTCACAGCAAAATCTTAAAACCAAAGTTCAATCGATATACAAGTAATTTATTATATTCCATACCAAAACAAAACGATAAAAATCGAAGCTTAAACTCGAGCAAAATTTCTATTAAGCCATAAACTACACTTAAGTTTAAACCCCACTCTCATTGCACCTAATGCTCGTTTAAACCGCTCCAAATCCTCTCTTATGGCCCCACACGACTAGAGGTGGGATAAATAAAATATCCCTGACTTCGTCTTTTATTCATTGCCTTGAAGTAAGAGTTCTTTATTGGAACATTTCCCAACTCCGTGTGTGTCCTGGATACGCCACAAATGGTCCACAAAGTCTGTTTTATGTGTTTGGAATAAATCATAGTTTGCTTAAAACCTTTTTGGAACGTTTTTGAAATCCCAAAAGAATTTCAAAATTTTGAAATAAGAACGCGGAACAAAATGGCTTGTGGTAACTATAATAATACCAGCCTATTAGCGTTCGCTTACAACCTCTTCTCATACAGAGAAGGTTGCTTGTTCAAGGCGAGTTGAGGATTTTAGCCTTATACAATCGATACTTATAAAGAGGTAAAAAGTATTTGTTTTATGAGGTAATTTGTGGAACTAATGGTGTGATTACAAAAATAATGTCACTGATGCTGCACTATTGCCGAGTTTTTTATTATATGTATATAATATACATGATTACCTTGCGGAAGACATCACAGTAAAAAGATACTTTTATTGAAAAATCCAAGATTCCTCACGATATTTTTCTCAACTGATGTCAGTGATGTCCAGAAAAACTTAGATCGTAAATACTTACAAAGTACACACAAGGTGGTCACAATGGTACTTGCCCGATATCGAGCCCACAACCTCCAACGGCCACAACTGTCTTTATAATGAAAAAGGTACTAGTACTGAGAGATTAAATAGAGATTTAAACATAATTATTATTAAAAGGTACTTTATATTAACATACTAAACTGCTCTGAATTACCCGGTGTCGGTATATTCCGGGCATATTAAATGGAAACGTTGGTAGTTTACGTTAAAACAATTAATGTGATAAACAAAGTCATAATAGAGATTTACATTGTATTTTTAAACCACACTACAGTTCATAACGACATCCAATATTCAACCTACCACTAAATACATTATTCAACGTACACGCTAACAGAGTTAGGGAAATAAAAAAGACGAAACATGAAAGGGAAAAAAATATCGGCATTTTTTTCATTTATTGCTGGTAACACTGTATAGACTGACGTCACTTTATTAGAGGCGACGCGTCTCGCTCCCACATTGAATTATGCAAAACGTCGCGCTCAATGGTTTTAATTTGAAAAAAGTAAATTATGCGACTGGGTTGCCAGTGGGGATATTAAAATTTAGCGGTGGGTAGAATGTTAGTAGCGGTTTTCAAGTGAAATTTCATCGTAAATATGATGCTAAATTAATTAAAGTCACGCAAGTATGGAAAAACGTTAAATATTTCACAAGTACGTGTTTGAAATAGAAAGCTGCTTAAACTTGTGTAAATATTGTAGTTTAGAACTAGAATGTAACGTCATTGTATGTATAAATAAGTAATAGGGGTACCTAATTAGTAAAACAGCTAAAGATGTCAACTAATATTGTAATTTCCCAGGTCGGGCATAGAGAGATTGGATTTTTCCATCAGAAATTTCTCACTAGCAGTCTCGTAGTCTGGATTTGTGCCCGGTTGATAGCAATAGGTTCGCCCCCTTTTACAGCGGAATTAAACGTACTAGCGAAATGTGGATGTACTAATAGGTACACCTCTGCCTAACCCTTCGGGGATTACAGGCGTGATGTTAAGTTAAACAAAGTTGCTTCCCGCCGTTTGTAAATTTAGATCTTTAAAATCTTATTAATATATTTAATAGAGTTATTCAAGAGGAATGTTATGTGTTTGTTTTTTCACCCGTGTGAAGCCGGAGTGGGTCGTCAGTACAATATACAAACTCATTAACACACATAAGCTGTCCTAAAAACGTAATTTTACATTAATGACTTTACTTTCCATACAATGTTTCTTCACACAAGAATCACAATAACTAAACCCTCTTAACGAAGACTTAAAAGCCTATAAACTCACGCGCATCTCAAATATTCCGCTTTATGAGGCTGTAAGCGATGTAGCGATGTTTTCATTAAGTGCTTAAAGCGAGATTTTAAGCGTCTTACGTGAATAATTAATAGCACTTCGTTATAAACGTGTTAAGTGTTGGAACGATCGATAGGAGCATAAGGGTCATGTGAGAATTTTAGGTGCTGAGTTAATTCTATTAGGTTCTAGATGAGTTGGGTGTAAAATGATACTTTAATAAGCCGAAAGTTACTTAATACTTCCATGAATGCGAGATTTTTTATTTATTGGACTATACGACTTTGACACGATCAAAGTGCAAACTTTTTTTTTCAGGTTTTATACGAAATCATGTCTTAATTATTGCTCTATCTAAACTTTAACCACCTCAATGGAAATTAAGCACAATTTTTGAGTGGATAACATAATGACATGTGTTACCTTAAACAGAGATTTTTCGCACCAAATATATAGGTCGTTTTCCAGAAAAAAATTTGGCTCCATATTAAATGTTTTTGGTTAGTCTGAACATCAATATTTTTATTCTTGTCAAGAATTGTAGATACGTTTTAGATAAAATTTATATTAGAAGCACCGTTATTTGGCATGCTAAGTACATAATGTGTAATTTGTGGAGATGAATAAAAACATTTTTTTTTTTTTTTTTTTTATTGGTATGGGGCAGACATCTATGAACCAATAACGACAAATTTTTGACCGCTTTTTTAAACTAAACTAACCTCAAAAACACAACTACAGAATATCACAAACAAATACATAACTTATTGAGACCAAAATCTCAACAACGCAATAAGTAGTTCTTCCATAAATTACCAATTTCTTATCGAAACAAAAAGAGCAACACCAAACTAAACTCGACTAGCAATCAACAAAACATTAAGAACGAAGGAGCAAATTATACGGAACTATTCTGACGCCATATTGCGGTGAAAGTTTCTGTATTCAAATGAGATGGTAATGGCGGCTGTCTTCAGAAAACAATTATTATTTGGGAGAGTTGAGGATTTTTTGGGCCTGAATATTAAAGTTCTTGAACTTTTAGGAATTTCTTTGTTTTTTTTAGCAGGGAATGATTATTTTTACCTAATTGCGCCAGAAGAAGGGTTATGTTTTTGAGTGTATGTATGTATATTTCTTTGGCACACTCTGTAGACTTGATGAGTGTAGATATCTTAGACAAGATTCCAAAAAAAAATATTTTTTCGAACATTCTTTGGAAAAGTTAGTTTGCATCCGTGCGAAACCGGGCGATTCACTAGTATTAAATGAAAATGAGGAGACAAAAGCACGGCGAACCTTCAATTTAATTGAGCTTTACACCCACAAATGGCTGTAGCACATTTTACACTGCCAACAACAAGATAAACATTTTAATTTCACACACATTCTGAAAACTTCACGCGACACACAAAAGAGGACAAACTGACTTAACAACTTTATACACAAGAGGTTTCTAGAAAAATAGAACGAAACGAGATCCACCACTCAGGGCGATGACCCTCCCTCTTTGTTTAGGGATAACCCGGTCAGAGGTCGAGACTCCCTCCTATTTATACCCTCACTCCCTCCAAACGACCTCTTTTCGTATTCTATCACAATTTTGTTCTATTGACAACAGCCACTAATGAATAAACGGTTATTTGTCTCTACCAATAAGAGCGCTGGCTTTAATTGTCATTTGGAATTAGGGTTGACAACGTTTCTACAGCTGATTACCTATAATGTTTTAGAATTAGCTATAAAAAATATAGTACAGTTAAAGAAATAAAATATTATATGGCAATAGTAAGATATAGACGAAGATGTAATTGCAAATTTTTTTTTTCTTTACTTTTTTATTTTCAACCGACTTCAAAAAGGAGGAGGTTCTCAATTCGACGCGAATGTTTTTTTTTTTTTTTTTTGTATATTTGTTCTACGATTACTCCGCCAATTATGAATCGATTTGGATGATTCTTTTTTTGTTCGAAAGAGTATAGTCCCGAATAGGTCCCATAGGAATATTGTCATGATCTGAAGATGAACTTTGGAGATATGGAACGGAACTCCTTACAAAATCACAGCAGAACCGCCGTAACAAGAAAAATTGCTTTGTTTATACGTGTAGTCGATGACTGACAGAAGGAAGTGGGGAGGGGGTACGTCAACCCCCCTCCTACCACTTTCCAAAATTAAATATATCGTGTGAGGTATTGTTTGATAGGGCTTTTTGTAAGGATTTCAAACATTAACACACAAGCACTAAAAAGTAAAAAATAAAAAGCTTTTTTACAAAAAAAGATAACCGCCTTCAAAAACTACAAAATAAAAATAACTTCAGCTTGGAAGTCGGTGGCTATACCTACATAAAGTGAAACAAAATCAAAGCCCCCGACTTCCAAGCTGAAGTTATTTTTTATTTTGTAGTTTTTGAAGGCGGTTATCTTTTTTTGTAAAAATGCTTTTTTTTCTTAGTAAAACTGTATTTTTATTGTGAGTAAAGTAAATAAATATTAATTAATTGAACGGAAATGTAGAATTTTTTCGTACTTTATACTTCTTCAACAGTATATAAAACGCAGATCCATAATACAGTACAATACTATCTATACTAATATTATAAATGCGTACCCCTGTCTGTCAATTTCGCTTTCACGACCAAACCACTGAGCTGATTTCGATAAAATTTGGTACTTACGAGGTAAGCTTGGACCCCAAAAAAGACATAGGCTACATTTCATTCCGCGACAGTGTTTCCACAATAACCGACATTTATGGTGTTTTTTTTTAAGGTAGGGAGAAGGTAAAGACAAGGGACAAAAATACTGTGAACGCCATTTTGTATAAGTACCTACTTTCTAAGCAAATCAATATATTTTTATTGATGGCAATAGGCTCGCCCCCTATTGCATGGGACTAAAAACATAACTGGCGAAATGTGGGTGTACTAATGGGTACACCTCTGCCTAACCCTTCGGGGATTGCAGACGTGATGTTATGTTATGTTATATTTTTATTATTAAATCGCGAGTAGAAGGTAGTACTTATATTAATGTACCTACAATTGCCAACCCTGACTGGAATGGGTGAAGTATGAATTTGGAAGCGAAGATGTTAATTTATTTACCCAGATGTTAGTTCGGTGGTCTAGATTCTAAAAACGTTCCCATGAGTATTGTATGGGAAGGGAAATAACTTAAACATACACATATAACAATATTAATCTCCTCAGGGTCTTTTGATGAAGGAGGTCTATAGGGAAAGCCCTTGTTTAATTCATTACATAATTGTGGTTCAAGGTTAGATTAGTCAATATTAAAATATTTTTAGGGTTTCGTTCCTCAGTCGGCAAAAACGGTACCCTTGAAGGATCAGTATGTTGTTTGTCTGTCAAGACCCTTTTTCTCAGGAACGCTTGCAGGTATCAAGCTGAAATTAGGTACTATCAATACTCAGGTCTGCTATACCTCATGGAAGTGTAAAAATTAAACTTATAAGTCAACGGAATTTAAAGACAAAATCGTTCATGGCGCATATTTCAAATCTTGGAGATTTCCCATTGACCGAGAATCATGTTTGGCAAGAAGCAATGCCATGTAGCACAAGTAAAGGAATAAATCCGAAAACCGTAGTAAGTAGTTATATCGAAAAATAATCAGTTTTTGTGATTATAAACTTTTTTTTGATATAAGTAGTGTTACATATTGTATAGTGTGCAGTGGTATGGAACCCTTCGTGTGCGAGTCCAACTTGCGCTGGGCTGTTTTTTGTAAGGAATAATATTTTCAATTTTATGAAGTGCGGACTTTGCGTAGTGTTATTGGTTTTTCCATCAGGAATTTTTCAGTAGCAGCCTCGGAGTCTGGATTTGTGCCCGGTTGATGGCAATAGGCTCGCCCCCTGTTACATGGGACTAAAAACATAACTGGCGAAATGTGGGTGTACTACTGGGTACACCTCTGCCTAACCCCTGGGGGATTACAGGCGTGATGTTATGTCCTACTTTGCCTAAAAAAATTTATTTGAAATGTGTTTTCTAAAACCATTTCGTCTCCGTACGTTCCCCAAGGTAGTTTCCAATTCGACACTCAAACGACACACATAAGTTCGGCACGGAGAAGCACAAATTCCCTAAAGTGTTAGGAAACTGCCGCTTCTCCGTTCTTCCTTAACACTTAATACATTTTAAAACAGTTCTGAACACATTTTTCAGGCACATCAAACCGCCTTATTGATCTTAGTTGTCACAAGACGCGACTGCTAAGCATGAGGTCCTATGTTCGATTCCCAGGTCGGCCAAAGTATTATTGAGTTTTTTCATCAGGAATTTCCCAGTAGCAGCCTCGGAGCCTGGATTTGTGCCCGGTTAATGGCAATAGGCTCGCCCCCTATTAAAATGGCGAAATGTGGGTGCAGTAATAGGTAACCTAACCTAACCTAACCTAACCCTTCGGGGATTACAGGCGTGATGTTATATATATTAAAATATACGACGCGTGTGTCTTTACACAGCATAATAAATAAATCACATTCATTTTTAAATGACTCTATTAACGCTGATTTTTTAACATAAATATTTATTAATTGTTTGATGAAAGCATGCAAAAAACTTGCACACTTATGTACTTATGTACATACATAATCGACCGGATCCGAATACCAGATTTGTACACGCGAATTGATTTATGTGAACTTATGTAAAGTGAACGGATTTTCTTGGAAACACCATTGTAGTGTTTAGTTTTGTTTTAACTAATTAACGAAAGTGGGTTAAGTAATTAGTTTTTGACTGTATAGTCGCCAGTACATCAGACTTTAATTTTTTGTTGGAAAATCGCTCCTATTACAATTGTAAAAGATGCCAGAAGTGGATTTTTTTTTAAAGCTCCACTTTTCTTCTCTGATTAATTTAGTAACTCCAAAACAGTTTTTATCGTTTTTACAGAACTCGTCGAGCTTCATTGCCTCGGCGCTTTTCTGGCAGTCTCCACTGTTGATTCTGACTTTGCAGTGGAAGGGATGGAATGGTGGCCTTGCCCAAAAAAAAAAGATGCCGAGGTTTTACCCATTATGTATGCAGACTGTTTTGCGCGCTACAATAAACTGTTTTTTTTCAGACCAAAAATGAAAGTCGTTTCCCTGCAATAATGTCTACTCAATGTTACTGTGAGAATAGATTAATTAGTTGATAACAATTTAGTAATTGGCAATTTTTTAATTGCTTCATAGTTATTCGACACGCGACACTTCCGTTTGAAGTAAAAGGCTCACAAATAATAGTTTTCGTGTGTAAATATGTAAATGTTATACAAGGAAGTTTGGTATTCGCTTATTTAGTATACATTTTAGGTGTTTTTTAATTGCAATTACACGTATGCTTGAAGTGGCTACCAAATAAATATATTGTTAACTGAAAAACTACAGTCAATACGTTCCAAGTAAAAACTAGTTTTTATCCTCTTGACTTCGTCTGCGTAGACTTCACAATTCCAAATTCCTATATTATACCACGGGCATACAAAACAATCAATCTATATGTGTAAAGAAAAACAGCAAATTCCGTTCAACTGTTAAAACGTGAAAGAAACACAAACATCCATCCTCACAAACTTTCCCGTACAAAATAATAGAAAGATATTACGATAGAACTAGCTTCAGCGCCCGACTTCGTCCGCGTCAAAATTGATATATTATCCCACGTGAACCGTACTTTTTTCCGGGATAAAAAGTAGCTTATGAGCTACAGACTATAATCTGTATGTGTGCCAAATATCCAGATTTATAATATGTATTAGTAGGTTAATCCTTCTGTCACTGGTCCGAATTTTCCACCACAATTTATTTCCATCCCTTGCACTATAGATAATTAATGACGCAGTCAGCGCTGTTCATCCTAACAAATAGGTTATAGTCAAGCTAAAATTCCCATTATCTGTACAGCCTAGTTAGCGCGTTAATTAATAAATGAACCGGTTTTAATGAACGTCCAACGCTGCAAATTCTGTAAAATATAACGCGTCATACTGGAACTAACTAGCTTGTTATAAAAACTTCAACGTGAAATATACCTTTTGTTGTTTTGTATTGCTACCGACTTTCAAAACTCAAGTAATTTTTCACTTTATAGTTTTTGAAAGCAGTTTAGTTTTTGTAAAAAAGCTTTTTTATTTTTCGCTTTTTAGAACTTACTTCTTATCATCCAAATCCGTAAAGAAACCGTAACGCGTAAATTAACCACTGAAAAACATGGATGACGTTTGTTTTCAGTTATTTTGATTTAAAAACTAAACTGTCAAATCAATTTCGATGGATCTAATCTAAAAGTACCTATTTTCTTTCAAATTATAAATTTTCCAAATCGAAGAAGAAGAAGAAAAACAAGTAAGGTAACGAATATTAAAAAAATCCGAATTGAGAACCTCATCGTTTTTTGAAATCGGTTAAAAATTAATCACTTTGTATACTTTTATTAAAGTACACTTTACAGTCTCTCTGTAAGCGATTAAAACTATTTAGATTATTCGGTTGAAAGAATTTTTAATGAGTTTCTTGTGTGTCAAAGCTAACTTAGTTAAAGTAACTTAGTAAGGGTTCATTAAAAAGTTGCTTGAAAGCTTAACAATATCTAGGTTTTTCTAGCGCATCGAACGTTACCTAAGTCTTTATAATAATATAATAAGACGAGACTTTTATTCACCCACTGCAAGACAAAGGGTAGTCTCTTAAAGGGAAGTTACAAGCATTGAATACCACCCTTGCTGAACCTACACCTTGCTCTATTTAAATATATAAAAGCGAAAGATCTCTCAATCATCACGAAATATCGAAAACCGCTTGACGTTTTAAGATGAAATTTGGTAGGGAGGTAGACGTCTGTTAAGAACGGATTTCTTAAAACGAGGGTCCGACATTTACACGGACGAAGTTGCGGGCAAAAGCGTGTATATTGATAAAAGTATTTGAAAATGTGTATTTTGTTTAAGCACAGTGGTTTTCTTTGCTATTGAGATCTTATACATTTTTAACGTTTTTAATTAATAGAATTGACCTTTCAGTTTCCTCACGATGTTTTCCTTCACTTATTTAGTTCATTGTTATCAATTTACTCAAGCATAAAAATATTGCTTCTCTATCTACGTTCTATGTGAACTATTATTCTCACAAAAAGTTCTCCAGTAACTTTTTAGTTATTCCAGACAAGTCTTAGGTTAATGTTTCCTCCATTTGTAAATGTGAGTTTTAAGCCACAAGTTCAGCGCTGCATCTAGCTTTAAGCAGTACTAATGCAAATGCAGCCATTCGTAGTGGAATCACGTTTTTGGGTTTCATACATGAGACTACCTCATTATATTTTGGTTATGGCAATATGTGATAGTTTTACGAGATATGACTGGGACAGAAAAACATTCAATAAATATCTAATATTCTTACTCCTCCGCTATTCTTTTCTGATTAATTTCGTTGCGGGACCTAAGACAGAATAAAACAGTAGAATCGTTTATCCGGGACTCGTCGAGCTTCATTGCCTATGCGCTTTTCTGACGGTCCTATTGACTCTGGCTTTCAGGAGATGTAGTAGAAAAAATAGTGTGGCGGGCTTGTCCCAAAAAAAAGCAATATTTAAAAAAAAAAATTGAATAAATCCATTTTATTACTATACACTACTACACCCGCGTCAACTTTCTTGTTTCTCTTATTTTTTATAGCCTTTAAAGTTAAATATAGCCCCCTATTAATTTTGAAAATCGGACCAGTAGTTGTAGAGATTAGCGTTCAAACATAAAACCAGACTAATAAACTCTTCAGCTTTTTAATTTAATATTTATAATTTTTTATAACATTATAATATATTTCACACGTTATTGAAATACATTGTACTCCGTTGAAGAAGCGCACGCAAATTATGTATTGGTCCTCCCATACAAAAGCCTTCAATATACTTCTATCTTAACCATAAATTCTCACACAATACGCACAACCACAAACAACCACTTTCAACCACAAGGGGAATCGATATACAGGATGATTCAATTCTCAGTGTGTAACCGGTACCATGCAACAAGTTTACAGCGTGTTCACTATGCTGCCTACAATTAACCCAGTTCCGGCAACCTTCGACATTTAGTTCACATTCGGGGTGGGAAGCGGTCATATGTTTGAGGTGGGGGGTAAACTAATATTCAGTAGGTGAAGGTGGTGTTTCAGGGTGCCACTTAGTACTGCTGTAATATTTATTTTATTTTAGGTCTAATTATATTGGTGCCGATTCCCTTGTTCACAAACTAGACCAAATTTAGAGAATTGACATCTCTTACTAACATACAGCGAAAGGAAAGGACGGTGACATTCCGTGACATTAAAGAACTAAGTTAGAGATGTCAAATTAGTTTTGCCTTCAACTTCTCCGTATTTTTAATCCACACGTTTTAAGATGTCAACTATAACTGTATGGATGTGTCAGATGGACTAAATTTGACAGCTCTTATTTACATTAGTCTCTTTCTTATTTTATTGGACAGAATAAGATGGAAATAGTCTAATTTTAGTTTAGTTTGTGACCAAGGGAATCGGCACCATTGACAATAATATTATAGAGCGCGCTAATCTCAGGAAATACTACTCAGATTTGGTAAAACGTTTTATGTTACTTGTCAATCAAGGAAGGGTATATAATGGACTGCCTCGTTGGTCTAGTGGTCGCAACGCTTGACTGCTGAGCATGAGATCTTGGGTCGATTCCAGGTCGGACAAAGTGTTATTAGGTTTTTCCATCAGGAATTTCTCAGTAGCAGCCTCGGAGTCTGGATTTGTGCCTGGTTGATGGCAATAAGCTCGCCCCCTATTACATGGGACTTTAACATAACGTGCGAAATGTGGGTGTACACCTCTGCCTAACCCTTCGGTGATTACAGGCGTGGTGTTAAACTATAGGTTATAGTTATTAAGGCAATAAAACGTAACGCTATGAATGACGGGAGCAGAGCAGTAATCAAAAAATCAATTATGTTTTTTTAATTACGAATCCGTCATAAAATTCAGTCGTACAAAGTCGTAGACAAAAGCTAGTATACAAACAAAGTATTATATTCTAAACGATATCAATTACTTACAATACAAACTTCTAGAATACAAAATCACGAACAGTTTGTCTGACAAGAGTATAATAAACTCTCAAACAACGTAATCCAATACTTCAAGACTTCCAATCAGAGACTTGTTTCCAACTTCGACTAAAGTTTGTGACCTTTCTACATAATACATCAACACGTCAACAATGATGAAGGCAGTACCGGGATAAATTACTAAAGGCCATACCACACTGGAGCGGGCAACTCGCGGAGGCAGTTAGCTAATGCAGTATAGTAGTATGCAGTTCGGGGTGTAAAAAGACATATCACAAACTCTACACACTATACATTCAGGCTATCAAATCAAGCAACATTAAGCAAAAAAATTTGTTGGAGAATGATGATATGGATCACTGTAACTTTGACTTGTTATATCTCCGTAACCATCAGGTTCATTTCATTCGGGATTAGTGCAAAAAAGAACACAAATTAAAAAATCCCTGACGGCGGCCATCTTGGATCGATTTTCTTCAACCATAGCTAAGAACACTCCCGACTAATTCACTTTTCAAACAAAAATAACAAAATCAAAATCGGTTCACCCGTTCGAGAGCTACGATAATACAGACATACACACACGTGACACGTCAACGTCATAATACCCCGTCGTTTTTACGTTGGGGGTATGAGAACATGTAAGTTTCGACTTCGTGAAGTGTTTTTTACATAATAAACCGTTAACACGCTGACAGCGGCTGCCCGCGTTGGACTGAATCCAACCATACGATTACTGCAGTGTCTGACCACAACCACGACTGCTTCCGCAAGTTGGTCGCTCCAGTGTGGCCGGGGCTTTAGTCAAGTTTTCGTAATCATCCTATTTTATACTTAAGGAAACTTGCCAGACTGTCTTCCAGTTCTTTAAAGGTCAACGCTATATAAATGTCTGAACACACCGTCGGAATTTCACGGTGGTTAATAATTTGTTGACTAAAGTAACCGGGGCTAATCAGTCTTTCAAAAACTTAGCTAATGATGAGACTACAGATTACAAGCTTTGACTTCTGAATTTAACTTTATTTTGATAAATAAACATTTCTTAAACAATTTAAAGAGATAATGACTGCCCCGTTGGTTTCGTGGTCGTAACCGCGACTGCTGAGTGTATCGTCCTGGGTTCGACTCCCAGGTTGAGCAAAGTGTTATTGGGTTTTTAAATTACGAGATTCTCAGTAGCAGCCCGAAGTTTGGAAATAAGTGGTGTGAGACTCGAGTTGATCAAATGTTATTATTACTGAAATGAAAAGATATCCTAAAAAGGTCTGTGGGACTTCAACAAAATAAATATTTTATACAAAATGTTAAATAAGTCCTACTCAAACAGAAGTATATAATTAGAAAGCCTTGATAAAATCTATTCATAAGATTTTCAAGAAAAATGTTATTAAATAAAAAAAAAAAATGTTTAGATATTATTTAGTTGGTATCAAAGTTAACCATTTTTATACTGTACGTAATGTACAAGGGTTTTCGATGCTGAAAACGAGTAATAGAATGCAGACGGAGTTGGGTAGGACACCTAAGTTGTTTCAGAGTGGTCTTCAAGGATAGGAAGAAGTGTTCGTCAGAAGGCAAGATGGGTAGACAACATATTGTTCCTATCGAGGGTAGACCCTAAATGGCACAAGAGTGTGGAAACTGGTATTAAACAAAGAGAAGTTTTTGTTTTTTTTTTAGGAACTTTGTTTCTGACGGGGGCGCCCTATCTGCACAGTTTTTATTTTATAGTCTCTGGAAGTAGGTGCTGATCCGATTCCATAAAATCTTTCACTGACAGAAAGCTGTACTATATCCGAATGTCATAGGCTATATTTTATGCTATACTTGACTTCAACACAGATGAAATCGCTTACCTTAATATTAAGAACAACCTTAATAAAATCAACAACAAAATCACCAGCAATTGTAACAATGACAACAAAGCAGCGTGACGTTGTCCTTCAACATCTTATATACATACATACATACATATCATCACGCCTGTAATCCCCGAAGGGTTAGGCAGAGGTGTACCCATTAGTACACCCACATTTCGCCAGTTATGTATTTTTTTAGTCCCATGTAATAGGGGGCGAGCCTATTGCCATCAACCGGGCACAAATCCAGACTCCAAGGCTGCTACTGAGAAATTCCTGATGGAAAAACCCAATAACACTTTGCCCGACCTGGGAATCGAACCCAAGACCTTATGCACAGCAGACGCGCTTGCGACCACTAGACCAACGAGGCAGTCCAACCTAAACCTCTTATACACCTAATAATTAAAACCACGAATTCTTTTACAATTTTCATAATAAGGTTCTGCTCGTTCCCTCAACATCAAATTTCCTATTAGAAGCCCTTTAAAGTTTTCCATTTCGTTAACTTTCCCTCCAATAGCCCTCAGGCTTTCAATATGCGACCTTCTTGGACATTTTCGACGATATTTTACTTTAGAAAACGTTATATTTATGCCTTTTATGTCTTACTTTTAGGTATTGGATTTTTTTGGGTTTTATATTCATTTAAGCGCGGAGATTGGGTGGTTCTTTGATCGTGGGGTGATTATACGGTTCCTATTTAAATTTTAGTTGATGATATTTTACTGCTGCTTTGAGTAAATTTTTTTTTTGGTCAGCTATAAATTTCTCAAATGTCGCCGCTATATAATATAATTATGGTAATCGTTGCGAAGCCGTGTTTAAATACTGAAGAGAGACAATTATGATCATGGAGCTTTTTTTTTAACTCATTGTACCCTCAATAATAAAATTAACAACATCAAACTAGGTACAGTCGCGAAAAAAAACAAGTATACACTTAGCAACATTATCAAGCGATTTTCTTCGAATATATGGATTCAAATGTCATGTTTTTATGAATATAGTATTTTGAATCCAATACTACTGAGATAGGTCCCATATCAAAGTTAAAACCATTATATCACAAAAAAAAATATAAAAAAAATCGTTTCTAAAAGTTGGGAACAATTCTGCTGATGAATAAAGGCGTAAAAGAAAAACAATAACTTAACCAACTATGAATAAACAATCTAAACAATAATACAGACTAAGCATTCATCATATTGTACAATTATTACCGGCGCGAAGACAACACAGAGATCCATCAACGCGAGGCTTAATGAAAATGTATTGCAACCCCGACCCAAGTGTTACAGTGTCTGTTTATCATTCTATTCCTAGTCTATATTAGCTTTTATATTACTTCAGCCTTTTGTCAAGGGTTGAGAGGATCTCGAGTGATATACAGATAAAAGAGATGGATAAAATGTGCTGCAGATACAAGAATAAAAGTATTACCATAATTATTTTTAATAAAAAGAATGATTATAATTCTTCTGATCGTGAGAGCACACACCCTAGTGTCAGAGCTTCTAAACCGTCTAAAGGGCAATAAAACATTGAAATAACTACGAGTATTTACATCTTAAAGCAAAAGTTTAAAGACATTCGTTTATATAATGTTCATGAAACTCAATCACACAAACAGACTGCCTCGTTGGTCTAGTGATCGCAAGCGTGACTGCTATGCATGAGGTCTTGGGTTTGATTCCCAGGTCGGGCAAAGTGTTATTGAATTATTCCATCAGGAATTTCTCAGTAGCAGCCTCGGAGTCTGGATTTGTGCCCGGTTGATGGCAATAGGCTCGCCCCCTATTACATGGGACTAAAAACATAACTGGCGAAATGTGGGTGTACTAATGGGTACACCTCTGCTCAACCCTTCGGGGATTACAGGCGTGATGTTATGTTCATGAAACTTTATCGTAGTGGTGATAAAACGTTGATTTCGTCACCTCTTAATGGTCAAATCTTTTACTTTGAGACTGAACTTCCCAACCTGATCCTTTTGGCAAACAGAAAATCAATTACCGTAATTAAAATCATTAAAAACCTAGTCGCAAACTTTCAGCGACAATCAACGTATTCATTTTTTAAAAATTGACAATAATTAGAGGCATTTTTGACAGAACGAAATTGAAATTAGAACGCGTAAATTTCTATAGATACAAGAATTGCCTCTCTGATATACAGCACAGCCAGTTTAACCAAAGAACATAAAACAATAGAAATATCTATTACAAACGCCAAAAACTAAACATCTCGTCGACACAGAACCATCCACAGAGGTTTAATTAAAACGTATTGCGGCACGACCCTACCTACTAGAGTTTATTGTTTTATTTCTAGCGCTGTCTGTGTGTGGTATGCCCCTAGAGATATGGCCGGGTTACGATACGAATATGTATCGTATTGTATTGCCTAGGGCTAGGGTCTGTGGAAATAGACGTTGTAATTTTGACACACTTTTGTGATAACTGAAAGTGGTTTTATTATTGTGTTGTTCAGTTCGGGCGTTCATAATGTTTTTGTTTCATGAAGCGTCTTGTAATGGTTCTGTGTTTTTAACTTATTAATGCATACGATTACTATACGTACCTACTGCCTACGCAAGACTGTAT
This sequence comes from Hoplodrina ambigua, assembly GCA_949774945.1. Lineage (NCBI taxonomy): Eukaryota > Metazoa > Arthropoda > Insecta > Lepidoptera > Noctuidae > Hoplodrina > Hoplodrina ambigua. Next base: position 13,309,253 of record OX458979.1, read on the forward strand.
CCTATATTTTAAATATTCGTTTTAAATAGTGCTCATCATTCACGGAGATTAGCCGGAACAAACAAACTGAAAGACAGTTAACAAAAAGAAAGATAAAAGAATTTAATAAGCTGTTAATATTGACAATACAAATAGACGCTTAATATTATTAAATTATTATTTTTTAATAATAAAATAGACAGTTATGTACCCTTTTATACTTATAGCTATAGATGGCTAAGCCGACAAGACTACAAATCTTTTACAAAACCAAAACATTTCAAAACGTAACACAGATTACTTACGAAAATTACGCCCGATTTTCAAGCTTCGTATACTAAGTGTCTAAGATAATAAACCTTCCCGAAGAAGACACAAACTTGTCCCAGATTGACGCATGAATAAAAGATTAAAAAAAAAACGTCGCACCGTCGAAGAAAAGGCACAATTGTCTGAATAATTAAGGAGAAAGGGAGCAGAAAAAAGAAAAAATACTGTGGACTGATATTAATTTCAAAGTGCCTTCTAGATGTTTTCGATTTTTATGGTTTATTTATGAGTTACAGTACCTACATACTTGAGGATCTTGGGTGAATATTTCTCTATAAATAACTAATAGAAATCTTGATTCTTTTCTTTCTGTATCTATTTCAAATATGGGCAATTCATACAACAAAGTCAATATAATAATTTGGTAGCTTTACCTAGAAAGTTTATCGGAAAATTAGTCGCAAAAGAGATATTGGTGCCGATTACCTTGTTCACAAACTAAACTAAAATTAGACTATTTTTATCTTATTCTGACCAATCTAACTAAAAGGGGCCGAAATAAATTAGACCTGTCAATTTTAGTTATTCTGAAACTTCTATGCAATTTTAGTTGACATCTCAGAACGCATATGTTATTAAGAACACGAAAAAGTTCAAGGAAAAAGTAATTTGACATCTCTAAATTAGATCTAAAATGTCACCTTTCTTCCTTTTTTAACGCCTAAACACTAAATTCCAGACTATAATCTATCTCTATGCCAAATTCCATCCAGATCCGTACAGCCGTTCTGGTGTGATTGAGTAACAAACATGTATCCATTCAAACTATCGCATTGATTATAATAGTAAGATTTAGTCATTACCGAGTTTATATGTATAATCCGATAATCCGTCAAAAAATTATGAAATTAAGAACGTGAATATATATTTTTTATTTATCTTCGACCCAAAAAAATCCTTCTTTTTCACTTTAATCATAAAATAATTTAAACCAAACACAATAATCCTTTCCCATCTTCAATCCATTACAAGGAAAATATAAATCCAAATATTCTTGATCCATTAAACTTAAGACGAATCTGAAAATCTTCTAATCCGCGAGGGTTACCAACGTCAAAAAATAACGAATTACTTTCTTAAAATCTGATTTAGTTGAGCCTCTTATATCCATTATTTCTTTATTTGTTTATCCTTTCAAATCTGTTTAGTTAAATTTCTTTCAGTAAGATATTTTTTATTTGCCTTAACTTAACATACATAAACTCACGCCTTTTTCCCATTAAGGTAGGCAGAAACCACAGAACGCCACCTGCTACGATCCTCACATACTCATTTCGCCTCATCTACGTACATTTATATCTCGTCATACAAGCACGCCGGTTACGAGTACTGCTCATCTGACCTTTTTGAATTTGGCTTAACACACCTAATAAAAGAATATTTTTCTATGTTTATCTTGGACATCACTGACATTGGTGAAGGTAAACATCGTGAGGAAACCTGAACATATAATTAATATTCGTTTAAATCGTCAATCTGCCCTAAGCTTGCTTGACGATCAATGCTCGTGCCTTCTCTGTATGAGAAAAGGCCTTGCAATGGGATAATAATAGGCTGATACAACATAATGTACACTCAACAAAGGAGATAGGTATCCAGGGTCATCAGATATGGTTAAAGTTTTCTTAGAAACCTATGGATGTCTCAGATTGAAACTTAACTTAATTGATGATTTATCTACATTTTAAATGAAAAAACAGTTAAATACATCCATCGGTTTCTAAGAAAACTTCAACTATATCTGTCGGCCATGCATACCTACCTAACTGTTTTATCGACTGTACGTCGCTCTTCAAAATATATAAGCTCGTATATCTAGGCATTTTTATTTTTAAAGATGTGAAATCATCGAATAACTTCTTTCACTGTGGGCGGAGCGGAAGGAAGTGTCAGACTCTCTGACTAAAACCCATTCGTGTCCCTTTTAAAGCCCTTTATATTCCAGGGCCGCGGTAACTCTTTCAAACTAAATCCGCTGTCGCAAAAAGTGTACTAATTGCATTTACGCAAACACTAATTAGTGATGTTCCACCTTCTCATTGAGTTACGAGAAATTATTTCCTGCAACACAATAAGTACGCTACAACCCCCATTTCCTACCCCCTACCATACACAAACATACACGTGCTAGGTACGTATGTACCGGAGCGCATAATTTCCTTCATTACTTCCTCTAGGGCGTTGCAGCTTCGCCCGTGTATTTAATAATAAACTCTCGCGTATTTCATACTCTCTCCATATTAATATTGTGCAGGAACGTTTAATGTGAGAATATGATGTTAACGCAACTGGCAGGTAGTTTTCATAATTTTATATTTGGAATTCTTTTATGCTTTGTATTTTTTCCTTCTTTTATAGACAGGACATCGGTCGTGACGCAAACTTTTTTCATAGAAACATAACAGGCTTTGTTCATGATCCCTAAACCCAGAAGTGTCTAAATTTTTTGGCGGTTATAAACAAGAAAGAAAGAAAAACTGTTACTGTTACTCACGCGAAAGTGACGCACATAACATATAACATTTTGTATACAAAAGCCCCAAAGCAAAAAACAAGTTGGAATTAAATCTGGAAAATTTAAAACATACATACATATTAACTAGAAGGAAATATGCACCACTACCGCGCGAAATCCAGCTTATATCAGCTGTTCAGCTGTAATTGCTGTTGCCCTTTTGAAAGAAACAGCAGATTTTTTGAATAACATCTCTAGATAGATGAACACAAAGTCGCTTCCCGCTGTCAGATCTTAGAAATACGAATATAAAGTACACAAAGATTTTGTCTCTTTTCATCAATAGATAGAGTGATTCAAGAGGATAGTTTATGTATCTACGGATCGCTAGTTTAATAATAAAAATGTTAACCCTGGAGGGTCTAAAGTCCCCGTCACTAGAAGCTATAAATTTTGTAAACACATTCAGGGGATCGCAACCCGTAGATTAAATACTGCGTCAGCGTGAACTTACTTCAAAATGACGGCCCATATGTTTAAGTTTCACGTGTCAGACGCGTTCCAGTACCACAAAACATTAGACGACAGCGCTTTATATCGCTATAATATAACCCGAACAAGTGAAATTGCTCGTTAGTTTCGTATTACATGTATGTTACTTTGAGTTGATTGTATTTGGGATCATTTGTTGTCGATTGAATTGGCGTTATGTAATTTAGAAGAAGTTTTTTATTGACTTCTCGTGACTGGGACTTTAGAATCTTTTAGTAGTTTAAACGACGTACTAATATCACTTTATTGTTCCAGGGCTGCTGTCATGGGACTCTGGAGAGCACCAGGTCGACTTGGAGAAGGAGTTAGCCACCCTCACGGCGCAGGCACCCGAGGGGGAGGAAGCTCGATATGGCACGTACCTCTTTACTTGTTATAAATGATTTATTTCAGGTACAAATACTTATACGTACAGGTCATATTCCAAAGGATTTGATGTTTTCTGTGTTGACGTAGAAGACCATAATGGCACTAAGAAATTTTTGAGAGACACTTCCTACTTTATCATAACATTACGCCTCTATTTCCTGAAGATGTAGGCAGAGATGGTTGTAAGAGGACTTCCCTGACAGCTCTATAAATTTATTCTCGTCACAATTTAGTCAATAAGTGAATAGATGCCATTTTGTAGATAAAAGGCACTAATATATTCCGGCTATCATAGGTGGATCTTAGAAAGTTGTTTCGGGTCGTTAGAAGCTCGAAAGTCGGACAACCAGTCTTACCAAGGGGTATCGTATTACCCAGTTACTGGGCTGTGGAGGTCAGATAGGCAGTCGCTCCATGTAAGATACTGGTATTCAGCTGCATCTGGTTAGACTGGAAGCCGACCCCAACATAGTTGGGAAAAGGCTAGGCAGATTGATTGAGGCCCTAATAACTTGTCGTGTTGTTAATTAATTTCTTGAACTTGATTTTTAAAATGGCTGACTAAGCGTGTTAAGTCTCATACACATGCAGTGCATGTGTATGAGCATGTATTACTATTATTTTAAGGTTTACGTATGAATTGTAGGTATAGTGTGTACCTCTTCGACCCTTCTGGTCGTCTGTAACCACAGACGACGCAAAGCGCTTAAAACTTTAGTAAAATTAACGTAAAATTTGAAATACTATTAAAAGTTAGAGTTTAGTTTCTAACACTAAGTTTCTCGTTATTTTCAAGGATTCTTAATTTAAAAAAAAGTAATTAGACGCCAGAAATTTTAATGGACTGTCTAGTCTAGTGTTCGCAAAGACACGCGACTGTACCATGAGGTCTTGAATTCGATTCAAAGGTCGGGCAAAGTATTATTGAGGTTTTCCAAAAGGAATTTCACAGTAGCAGCCTCGGAGTCTAGATTTGTACCCGGTTGATGGCAATAGGCTCGCCCCCTATTACATGGGACTTTAACATAACAGGTGAAATGTGGGTGTACTAATGTGTACACCTCTGCCTAACCCTTCAGGGATTACAGGCATGATGCTATGTACCTATTACATAAACTAGACTCATCCTAACGCAATCCAATTTGAGCAAAAGCCTATGAAACATTATGTAAAACCAGTCGATTACGTACATAATAAACGTAAAAAAGAATATAATATTCCAATATAAATACCGTTTTCTTTAGTTATTGTTCACGATACCGATAACCAACAATACTTGAGGGAAATAACCGTTTATTGTATTTTACCGCCTCAAGGCGTCGTATCAAAAACAATTCACGCCTATTTTGTTAGACTTGGTAACAGGTATTGTTAGAATTCCAATTTGTAAGAAGATATCGGTGTTTTTCGATATTAATATGCCTATTTTGAAAAGTGTTTTGTATTTTATATTTTTTGCGCCGGGAAATGAATTGTGGTCGGATGGAAATTGCTGTCTTGAATCTTTTTGACTTTATCTCTTCATTTATGTTCATAGTAGGTACTTACTATTTATAAAAGACTAGCTTCTGCTCACGTCTACGACCGCCAATAAGACATTAAGTATAACATATTATATTACTTACATATTCTATGACAATCAGCAATAGCTTTCTATCAGATTTTGAGATTTTGTCGGTATGTCAGAAGTACTGTGAGGTGAATTTATGAAAGGGATGAAGTTATTTTGTTTTGTTTTTAAATGTATCTTTGTGTTTTTTTTTATATTTTTACTTTTATCCGTCCTCTGTGTCTTTAATTATTTTAATTGGTTATGTAACCGTTGTAATTAAAGTAAAATAAATAAATCAGTGAAATCTATTTCGCGTTCGGGCCAGTACTCCTAACAAAAAAAAAAACAATGCTCTTTTCAATTGCCGGAGTCAGTCAGTTAGTCAAACTGTTGAAGCTAGTTGCTCGTTCCAAAACGGTCGGTCTTTATGGGGAAGAACGAGCAAGAAACTCCACGGACCGGACAATAATGTAATACACGTATAAACAAACAAACAATCGAAAAATCTCTTCATGTTAATATAGTTTCTGGTACAACAGAATTGACAGTGAAGGTGGCACAGTACTGTTTCATTGCAAAGCCAATGTCCCTCAACATGTGGTCTATTAGTCTCCACTTCTGTAGACCACAGACGCCCCGCAAACCACATACTGTGGCATTTCTCCCCTTGATAGTGCCTTGTAGCGGTTTGTTATTGTATGTCTACACAGTCACTGTGAAAGGTAATTCTGCAGTTAGTTACTATTATACTCTATGCAAAACATTATTAGAAAACGTTAAGTTACATAAATATCGTTATTTCAATATTAGCTCCGTATATTAAGGGGTATCGAATTACCCAGTTACTGGGTTGAGCAGGTCAGATGGGCAGTCGCTCCATGTAAAATATTGGTATTCAGCTGCTTCTGGTTTGACTGGAAGCCGGCTCCAACATAGAAGGGAAATATTTTTTTTTTTGTAGCTCATTCCAACTAAGTAGGATCAAAACATTATTTTTCTTTTATTCAATACATTTTCCTTAAAAATATTATGAATAGATCTTGTCAACGCTTTCTAATTATATACCTCTGAAATTGAAGTGAGACTCTTTCAGAATTTTGTATAAAATGTTTATTTTTGTTTTAGCCCCTCAGACCTTTTTAGGGTTTCTTTTCATTTTTGTAATAATAACCCTTGAACAACTCTAGGGAGAAAATTCTAATAACATTTATTCTCAGTTTCAATCTGTCAAAAATGCCTTACATTTTTTGCCATTGACTGTCACTGAGATAAGATTGCCACTAGATTTAATTCGAATACGATTAAGATCGTTTTAATTAGCAGAATATTTGTCTTCCGATAATTATACTTTTAAATGTTCACCTTTCCGTTAATTACTTAAAAAATACATTAATTTAAAAAGAGTAAGTATAGAGTTTCCTATCCATTCTTCTACATAGAAAACTGCCTTTTGGAAGAGGCAACTAGATTCAATTCCTTTTTCTTGTGTATGACAATCAAAAGTGCCTTCAAATGGTCTAATTGAAATGTTTTGACTTTGACTTTGACAACGACCACAATTTCCCATCTCAATCTGTGAACCACAATCGACAGCAATAATAATAATTGGGTGTCAATTTATCACGGACGCGGGTCGGTGTGCAATCAATCAGTGGATACCGCTACCGCGCGGTTGAGGCGCTGACGTGACTGATTGCTGTACCTACCTGTAGCTAGTTAGTTACACATTTACATGTACTAGCTAACGAATATACGGGGTGTAAAAATAACACATCATATAATCGTTAATTATGCATACTGACCATTAAATTAAGCATGAAGACGTTTTTCATTTTTGGTGTGAAAAATTACTTTTTATTGTAGAGTGCAATTTAATGCATCTACAATATTGTGATTACGGGTACAGTCCAAGTAGTAGTCCGGTCGTGGTTTAATTAAGTTTAGTCAAAAAAATTAAACTTATTTTACGTTTAAATAAGGTTCACTAGAAACAAATGAATGCTTTTTTGTTTTGATAAATGCAATCAGTATTTAATAATGAACAAAGTACACAAACATACTGTCGAACTATTTGGTAATGTACGGCAGTAAATCATGCAGTAATGACATCAAGCGAGCCGAGATAAAAGTACTTCTAATCTCGGCTAATAATTAATAATAATATTACAAAAACATTTAAATACAATTGTATTTACTGGGCAAGCGTAGTAATCGCCTTCTCTTTATAAGAAAAAATATTTACTCAACAGTGGGACAATTTAAAGACCCTTTTCGGTGTAAAAGTCAGAATTTGTGCTATGATCCTTACATACTCCTTAAGCCTACAGATGACTGCATCGGACGTATGAGTGATGTTAGTAGAAGCAATCAATCAATCAGAATGACGTCATATAAATGACGCCATGACGTGACCGATTAACGCACCTGACACCCGCAACTTAATACGAGCGAGGGCGGGGTTTATTCCTATAACCTTGTATAAAAATTGAAGCTTAAAACTAATCCCATCAGAAGGCTAATCTTCGTAATTAAAAACAGTTAAAATGTTGTCAGAAATAATGCCAAAATCTTGTCATAAATAGAGGTGTTTTTGGTCAGATTGAAACTGGGGTTAGAATGCGAACATTTTAAAAATTTGACTCACATTTTTAAGTCCAGGTTTCCTCACTCCCCAATGAGGCCAACGCCTGCCGGGGTTGCGGGACGTCTTAACAGGATACCGTGGCCCCGGAACGTAGAGGGCAACAGAAGGAACAGGGTGGTTTTTTAGTCAGTAAAAGTCTGACAGTCATAGTGGAGGAAAGGAGTCATATGATGATTTTTACCAACTAAAAAAAAAAAGGTTAACTCGCTATGTTTTTCTTCACCGATTTCAATAATGGCCAAGATAAACAGAGAAAGTAGATATGAAATAGACATAGTCACATTGATACTTGCCTAGATATGAAATAGTCATACTTGCCCGTTCCAGGTAGCAAACCTACAAACTCGTGTAGAGGTACTACATAAACTCACGCCTTTTTCCCATGGGGGTAGGCAGAAACCACAGAACGCCACCTGGTTGATCCGCGATCCTTACATGTATACTCCTTTCGCCTCATCCACGTTCATACATCTCGTCTACGTCTCGTCTCATCTCGTTCAACTACTATCACGATATTTACTTAGAAAAGCATCTTACATACTTAAATAAACACGAAATATTGTATTCAACGTAAGTACTCCGATCTCCACTTAAGACATTATCCAGAGTCGGATTTTCAGCAGTCTTAAAACTTTTATTCCATGTATAAATTCCACTCTTGTAAGTAGATACACCATATATAAAATTGAGTTACACCGCAGAAACCAGGATTAAGCGAGGACCGATTAATCCTATTACGGAACTTGATTAATTTAATTATGAAACATGTAAGTTGGTTAGGAAAGACGTCATATACTCACACAATATGGAAGCTCGGATCCGTAATTTAATTAATCTCTTCCGAGAAAACCCGCTGTTGATTTTCTTCCTAACTAAGCAAAGAAAACAGACAGAACGAAAGAGGATTGCCTTTTCATTTTCTCCTTTATGGCTCTCGGGAAATTAAAAAGTATAGTTTGACAGCTGCTTTAGTTCCCGCGCCAGTTTTAAATATCGAACAAAGGAATTGGGTTGCTAGTCGAATTTCTAACGGCCTCGCTAATTTATTATTTAGGTAGGCTATCATTGAGTATATAAAGTCTGTGTAGGTTATACTATATTTGTACATAAGGGTATGCGGTTCAAGGCTATCAACTTAGTAACCAAATTGAAAATTATACAAATACAAATTAATTATATAGTCACTCTAAATATTAAAAGTAATTACTAGGTACCTAGGTATTTTAATATTCATATTACCATTGTATTTTCTAATCTATGCGCCGGAAAAACTGGAAAATGACTGTACCGATTAGGTAATTTTTATATCGTTCGCTGTTACATTGGAGGATCTAAGAGAAAAGAAAATTAGAAAAAATAAATCTACGTGATATAAAGTTCATCGGGTCATCCTAACTAATATTATAAATGTGAAAGTAAGTTTGTTTGTTTGTTTGCTACCATTTTACGCCTAAACCACTGAACCGATCATCCTTAAATTTTGCATATACGTTGCCAGGTGTACAGGGACGAACATAGGCTACCTTTAATCCCGAAAAAAAGTACTGTTCCCGAGGGAAATCACAAAAACGTCCTTATGACAGTAGATGGCGCCACGTGTCTATCGGATCATGATTAAATTTTAAGTTTAAGCATGTAATACATTATGAGTCTACACTGTCGATAGACCAGTTTCAAGTAAACAACCTAGGAGTGCGAAAGTTGTTTGCTTAATAATTTTTCATGCCCAAAACCGCTGAAGAGTATCCTGACATTTTGCATAAAGTGGCTTCCAGACGGACGGACTTGCGGTTACGGCAAACCGCAGGCCGCGGCTCCTAACGCTCCAAAAACACACCACCGCGGTCACAGTGGCGGCCTGAAGTGTCATTAGCGTGGTGATTGTGCTACAATCGGACAATCGGACGTCGCAATCGGACGTCAGTCAATATGGCTAACCGTAACGTTGTCTTATTACTCTCATGACTCATTAGTCCTCTCAGAAGATAAGAAAAAAGGTAGGAAAACCGTTTATTTAAACACTTGAGGTGTGAGGTAGAGATAAACTACAGAAACATGACGCGCCCTTCCACAATTCAAAACGTTTGAAAGTGTTTTTAATCGTATTAAAAATACTCACAATGCATGTGTGCGTATTGAGACGGCTCTCGAGACAAAAACAAATCAGCGATTTGTTGTCCGACTAGCGGCGTCAAAAATTACTCATTATTATTAGTATGGCGCTGCACTGAAATTCTCTATGAAAATGAAAGGTACGTCGTCTTGCGCGGTTGGCTATTTATGATTAGTTGACAAAAAATATCCTAGCCTGCTACTGAAGACGATTACTCACAAAGTCTTTCATACGAATGTGACTACACACATTGAAATGGTAATATGGAGGGAAGCGTCAAGGTATAATAGTTTATCTCTACCTATATTATCATTAGCATCGCATATTACTCTTAGGAATAGAGAAGTGTGAGTTTAATTTAAATTATTATTTAAATTCAACTATTTCTATTACAATTTCCATATTTGGCGTCATTTTACAAAGCAGTACACGCGGCCGGTTGTTAAAATTTGCAATTGACGCGGCCGCCACAACATTTCGCGTTTGTCTGTGACCCACTTTATATACGTTGTCAGGGATACAGAAAAACTGCGTAACTGACACTGTCATCACTGCCACTGACAGGTGTAAACGCATTCATAGAGGATGCATGGAAGAATAAAGGTGAACCTACGCTCTGTCAATGAAGCATACTCTGCGATTACTCCGCTAATTGTAAATTGATTTGGATGATTCTTTTTTTGTTTATTTTTTCGAATTGGTCCCAAATAAATACTGTCATGATCTGATGATGAACTTCGGAGATATGGAAAGGAAACTCCTCATAAGATCACAGCGCAGAACTGTCTTAACAGTAAAATTGCTTTGTTTAATGCGTGTAGTCGATGATTGACTGAAGGAAGAGGTTAGTTGCTAAACTAACCGTGACTATGTCGATGTATGTAGACAACAGTTTTTCAACGGCAAAGTTAAGTTTGTCCCTCAGTACTGTTTATTTTTTCGTTAGAGGTATTTCCGGTGTGTTTTAATGAGGGTAGGTAGGTGACGTTTTTCAATTTTAGAATATCTCGCAGGTCCAACACACAACCAAAAGCTCATTGCGAGCCCGAGCAAAAATTACTGCTCAATCCTCGGAATCTTCCGTTCATGCCGCATTAAGAAGGCAAGTACAACCTGAGCGACAAGTAAATTTGAGAGCTGATGAGACATTTTCTTAAAGCCAGGAAAGACTAGAGAGCCAAGCCGTTCGCCCTCCAACCTACTCAGAGAGTGACTGAAACGCCCTTTTAAACGCAATTGCTTTTGGAGGAACAAGCCGAAAGCCAGAGAGCTGTAAGAGCAACTGAGACGCCTTTTCAATCAAACACAACTTCGTCTCATAGAACAAGCTCAGCCATTACAGCGACAGAAACTCTAAAATAGTCGCAGGTGAGAAGGACCTCTCTTGCAGAAATGCAAACTGAACGCCGACGGACTTTTATGAGTCACAGTCTGTTGGTCTGTAGGTATTTAATAATTCTGGATCTGGCCGAACAACAAGCCGAGTACAGCCCGAATTGATTGTCGAATTCTAAACAAACGCGGGCGAAGCCGCGAGTAAAAGCTAGTCTAGTTATAAATAAATAATTATATTTTAATTGTTCTCCATCGTTATAAAATTCCGCATAATCTCATACCTCATAAACATCTTATAAAGGCCTCTCTTGAATAAGTCCATTATGGTCCTCATGCTGTATGTAATGAAAATGTATCAGCCTTAACATCTTCTGTTAACTATAACCTCTGACGATCTCCACAACCTTCTATCAGTCAAACAAAACCTAATTCCTGAAATACCCTCCTCAATACTTTTCAGAATAAAAATTGGCTTTTCTCACAATAAAACGTTCTTCACAACTACCAATATGGGTCGATGTATTCACACCCCTGTCCAAATTGATAATATCATTTTAACCACATTAGTAATACGTCATCGCGCCCCTTCTAAATGTCACAACAAGGAAAAATGTTAGCAAATAGGTACATTTTCTTAGATAGATACATATTTTTTGTAACCCACAAAATAAGCTTAGTGGTATTACATCGTTATTTTAAGGAGCGATCGTAAAAAGCCTCGTAAACTCGAGATTTTAAGCAAACGCTAGATAAGCGGCTACAGCTGAAATATTACTGAAGTTTTCCTAGAATTGCGGGAATGAGATAAAGTATGGTTTAAAGATAATTTAATACTTAGAGATTTTTCACAGATAATTCCATAAAGTTTAATCATTTATTTAAGCTTCGTGAACTTAAAATAAACATAATTTATGGAACTAATATTATATTATTCGATTAATTCATAACATTATATATACAGTAATAGTTGTCTTTTATATATACCTTTATATAGATATAGTTTGTTTGATTACCTACCTGTAAATAGGTCAAAGGTAACTTAAAGAGTGTCGGTTTATATAAACGACTAAAGGCACGCCTCTTCATGTTAATTAATATGAAAGAAAATAGGTACTGTTATCCATCGCCTTTTTTATGTGCTAGCATGATTGAAAAACAAACAACCATACATTCAAACTTTCGCTTGTATAATAGTAATCTTCTTCTTTTCGATTCGATGGTTTAAGACATACACATACATACATAAACTCACGCCTATTTCCCATGGGGGTAGGCAGAAACTACAAAACGCCACCTGCTACGATCCTTACATACTCCTTCCGCCTCATCTACGTTCATACATCTCGACAAGACAATCCCATTTTTTTCTATAGTTTTTAGGCCGAGTAGGTGTCCACATATTAGTAGTAAGATTACAACAAATAAATCATAACGATAAACATTACACTCACACTAAAATCTTTGACCTAAATAATGGCCTAATAAGCAGTTAGGACAAATTTATGATTCAGCTTGCGTTGCTAATCTCACACAACATGCGACGTTCGTGACCACAGGCTAACTAATTTATTACATTTAATTATAGGCTTTGTTTGTAATATCACATCGAGTAGGCATTCTCTACTTACAATAAGCGGAATAACATCATCATCTGCCTAGCCTTTTCCCAACTATGCTGGGGTCGGCTTCCAGTCTAACCGGATGCAGCCGAATATCAGTATTTCACATGGAGCGACTGCCTATCTGATCTCCACAAACATTTTACTTATAAGGAACAAAACAACCAACAATAGCACGACATCAACATTAACATTCAATACTTAACACTACACAAATATATATAATCCTAAAACATAATTGTTATGCATTTTTTTCTTTTTTTCTATTAGTACAGACTGATGATAAATATAAGATATGATCTATGTTTCCTCACGAAATACCAATCCTAATATACTATCGAATAAAGTCCCCTACTTATTTCATTCATAATATTCCAACACACATCCTAGACATGAACATTGCTCCATATTTTTTTTTCGCTAGATTCTCGGCCAATCGCGTTCTCGTATGAACATATTTCCATTAGTTGACTTTTATGAGTCAGGCGCAAGCATTAGATAACGAAGGAATATATTTTGTGATACTTATTCTTATTATGAGGTAGATCGTGCCAAGAAAAATTGTCTTACAAGAAAAGCCTATGAAAATTGTTTTATCTTGAAAGATAAAAGATATTTTATTTGTAAAATATGAATGTACTTATTAGTCAGACAAGAAAAGCTTACAAGAAAATTGTCTTATTTCGAAAGATAAAAGATATTTTATTTGCAAAATATGAGTATACTTATACAAGTTTATAGTGTAAGGTTAGGTATAAAAGGGTCTGCATATTTTTAACAGAATCAAGTTTTGAATACATAATATCGTAACATCACGCCTGTAATTCCCGAAGGGTTAGGCAGAGAGTACCCATTGGTATACCCACATGTCGCCAGTAATGTTTAGTTAAGCCTATTGCCATAAACTGGGCACAAATCCAGACTCCAAGACTGCTACTGTAAAATTCCTGATGGAAAAACCCGATAACACTTTGCCTGACCTGGCAAAGTGTGTTTTGTCATATACTATGTCCATATAAATATTTTAAAAAAAAATACCAGCCTATTACTGTCCTACTGCAGGGCAAAGGCCTCTCTCATACAGTGATAGCATGAGCATTGATCACCACCCTTGCTCATAGATTATTATAATGAATACGTAAAATCTTCACTTCGCAAAGTCTAATTCTGCCCATATCCTAAACAAACAGAAACGTATAAACAATACGTTTATACGTTCATCACCGATTGAGCTATAAACATAATAATTAAGGTCACTTTATTAACCAAATGTAGGCAACAAAATGAGGGAAAGTTTAAGCCCTGGCGGTTTATCGCAGTTTCTGGCTCACTGACTCGTCGCACGATCAGAAAAGCGGACCAAATGGTTACAGATTTATGTGTTTATTTTTTGTGTACCGAAATATTTCGATGAGAAACTTCGGGTTTATAGAGTGTGAGTTATTAAAGGGTGATAAATGGTTGTAGTTAGTTTTATGACCAGCCCTTTTCTCAATAAGGCGTGCGATTAGAAGTTACGGTTGCTTAAAAAGTTTATGCGGAGATTTTATACTGTAAATCTATGTCGGATATTTTATCGACAATTAAGTACTTGGTCTGTCGATTTTTTTATTACGTTTTTTGAACTGTAAGAAAAGAAGCCTATATTTGGACAGTTGAAGACTTTGCAAGTGATACCTTTTTTAGATTCCGATAGTAAACAAGGTTTAAGGTGTCAGCAGGAATGTCAAATAAACTATAGTCTTCCTACCTACCTTAATACTTATTTAAAAAAAAAGACACTAAACAAAGCCGAAAGTTACAAGTTTTTCCCACCATTACAATCAGTTTTTTGTTTTAGACCATTACTGGGTCAAAATTCTACCTACTTACAAATTACGACAACATATTTAAAGTTTTCCAAATAAATCGCCCCACGACCCTTGTACATGCAATCGTAAGCACAATATTTTGCGCGATATGTTGTATTGCGCACTACAAAAAAAAAACAGAGAAACAAAAGTCGTTTCCTAGCAGCAATTTTTTACTTAAGGATACCGGGGTCGCGGAACGTCTTAACAGGATATCGTGGCCCCGGAACGCAAAGAGCAACAGAGGAAAAAGGTTAGTTTTTCAGCCAGTAAAAGTCTGACGATCCCTTCCGTCCCACCCAAGGCATTTGATGATTTTAACCACCGAAAAAAAAGGGTTAAGTATAACCATCGATTCGTAAAGTAAAATAAGTGCCATAATTAATAATGCCGAGGAAAAAAAGGTGTACTAGGAAAGAGTCTGATTAAATACCAAGAAATAAAAAGTAAAAAAATTAAGCATTGAAAGCCTCAAGTAGTAAAGAAGGGTACCTAATGGTTTTAAAAGCTTTCCTCCACAATAGTCGACGTTGGCTTATTTTCAAGGCTTTTCTAACTATTTTAATGGATCTTTTCTTTACTGATGGAGCATTTATATTTTTAATAAGCTGAATAGAAGTCGCTTGGTCTTTTTATATAGAAAACTAGCGACCCGCCCCGCCCCATACATAAACCTTCCTCTAGAATCACACTATCTATTGATAAAAACGCATTTAAATCGGTTGCGTAGTTTAAAAGATCTAAGCGTTCTGATGGCGGGAAGTGACTTCGTTTTATGCTTGTAAAGATCATGTATTTCTTAATGTAATGGCTTCGAAGCAAGTCAGTTCAAGATGTATCTATGCTTTACATCTTCCCAAACCTTTTTCCCACCTACGATTGGAGCGACTGCCTAACTGACTTTCACAACCCAGTTACTAGGCAGCACGATACTCCTTGGAAAGACTGATTGTCAGATTTTCGAGCTTCGACTGTCAAAGATCTACGAATGACAGCCGGGCCCAATTTAACGGCTTTACGTGCTTTCCGAGTCACGGCACGGAAAATTAAATATTCAAAAGTGCCTTTTTATGGTCTAATTGAAATAATTACTGGGCAGCACGATACTCCTTGGTAAGACCGGTTGTCAGACTTCCGAACTTCATTATACCCATAACGACTGTCAAAGATCTACGAATGACAGTCGACAATTTAACGGCTTTACGTGCTTTCCGAGTCACGGCACGGAAAATTAAATATTCAAAAGTGCCTTTTAACGGTCTAATTGAAATAAATAATTTGACTTTGACTTAATAAAATTTAGCTTTATGTAGAATTATGTATCTAGTATACTTTTGTAATGTAATGTTCGTGGAAAGGGCTGTTGTTTTGTTTATTTGATTTCATTGGTCCCTTTCCCTATTTTTTTATTTTTTCCAATAATAATCGGATTTACCTATTCAATTTATATAAAACCGTAATTCTAATTTGAATAATGATAAAATCCATTTATCCTACCTGGTTTTCATTTTAATTGCTAATTGGTATGAGCAATGGAATGTAACAGTTAAGGTTCGCATAATCCGATTAAATGGAAACACACATATTTTAAACATGGCGGCGTATGGTATTTCGAATAATTCAGTAAAAGGTTCTAAAGCCGTTTGGTACAAAAATAACGATACGGTTTACTAATTGTAATATTATATAACTTAATTGAATTTTACTTTGAAATATAGGCTTGATACTAACTGCCTATGCTATTTTTGTTCTAATATTGTAAGGTCATGTTATGTAAGTGTTTAAGCAAGATTTACTTACTTTTGCTGATGTCATTATCAGGGTATAAGTTAACAAAATAAGAATGTCAGTCAAATAATCATTTATTTTCAATTAGACCAAAGGCATTTTCGATCGTCATTATACCAAAAAAAAAAGAATTGAATCTACCCCTTCCAAAAGTAAGACAATGATTGATAAGAAACTCCATACTTACTAGTCCCTGATTAAGTAACGCCTGATAAAAAAGTACAAAATGGCGTCCAAATTTTAAATTCAGAACAAAGCACTGGAGACAATAATAATACTCTTTTGCTATCTCAACCTCATAGAACTTCCAACTGTGATTTCTCCAACAATATCTCCTTACTACAAGCGTCCCGTTCAAAAATAAACAAGACCATTCGATTCACTAACGGAACTGAAACCGAACTCCAATTATCTCGGGAAGACATTGTGGATCGAGTCAACAAACTGGTGTTTATCTCCGCTGCAAGTGAGCGAGGATTTGCTCAGCAGCTTCATAGAAACCCGAGTGTTTTCAACGAAGCTATTGATATCGTGGCACCGGGATACGAAAGCCGTATCAAGTATTTGCTCGCTTTTTTATATTTATTTTATCTTGTTCGAGATGTATTTATTGAAGTCTGCTAATCGGATCTCTATTCCGATTTCGAGAAACGAATTGGAATATAATCGGATTTTCTTGCTACTTGCAGCTGTTTTATATCAAAGATTTTTCTGCTTAATCAAGTACATATATCGTTTCAGTTACCATTTGGTTTTCGATTGTACCTACTTGATTGAACTGTATAAGTTCAAGTAACTCTCCATCAATTCAATTCAATTTTGATCAGAATACATTCGAAATTCATCGACTGTTTAATATTTCCAGAAAACTATAATAATAAACATTAAAGACTAAGTACGGAAGTTTCTTGTCCATTCTTCTCCATACGAAACTACCTTTTAAAAGTGATGAAGTGAGAGGTGCCTATCTAATTAATGATCTAATTGAAATAAATGATTTGACTTTGACTTTGACTTTGGCGTTATTCTTCTTCCCTCGTCAATACTTCTGTTCTTATGTCACTCTTCTCTTCTAACCATCCACATCAGTACTCAGCTTAATTCAAAACAAGAACTAAAGCTAGTAGTTACTTAGTAACACTAGTCAAGTCAAAACTTCTACCTAAGCAGCATCCCCACATCACTGTGAACTACATTCCGAAGGTCGTGTCTCTTGTGTGGCGTCAAAGCCGGCGGCGCATTGTCACGAGTCCTCTCTTCTTTGTGTTGATGTGAACAAAACGCTTTGTTCACTGATATCATTATTTTTCACTCTTTCACCTCCGAGCTTTGCGACATTTAGACGTAATTTGAGGATGAATATTTTTTGCTAAAAGATCTTTTGGCGTAACGGAGCTTTTGGTTGGGTTGGTTTATGTATTTTTTTGGTTGATTGCATTTGTTAACCTTTTTGTCGAGAAAATTGGGAGTTTATTACTCTTTTTGCCTTCGGATAAGGGTATAATATCTTATAAATTCACGGTCATAACGCGTTTGTAGTCCCAGAAGGGTTAGGCAGAGTCGAACCCTGGTGTGTGACACACTTGCCACAGTGCCATTACTGCTGCTGGGTACATGTACTATTAGACCAACGAGGCAGTCCAATTCACGATATGTCACAAGATAGATTCTAAGATTCCTATTTTAATTTTCGGCACATTAAAAGCTAAAATCGATTACCGCCCAGAACAAATATTTGTATGGCCTACAGGTAGTTGTTCCGGTCTGGCTATTTGTGTATGTGAGCTTAAATGTTATTAAATGCACTCACGATACAGGAGAAATTAATTATCCGTGTAAACATTAAAAAAAAACTTTTTACGAGTTAGTTGCTAAGAACAATTAAAGTTCCTGATGGAAACTTTATGTAATATGCAACAGAAACAGTCTTTATCAAAACTCAATTGATAATAAAACCATTCCTAAAACATCCAGTAATAATTGAAACGAAATCTATTATTATTTCTGCAAATGGTTCTGCTCTGACTGTTTTAACATAATTCGGACATTTTCAACTTTAAAACAATCGGAGTTGATTGAAATTCTGCTTTCATTTTGTAAAGAGAAAATTTGGAAAACCCTAGGTGTTTAAAACTGTTTCAACGGAGAGTAATGATGATCCTAATTATGTTTCTGTTTAAGATAATGGCCACATAAAAGGCTTTTAGATATTTTATTCAGGATGAGAAATGTATTTTTGATGTTTCATTATGAAAACGTTTTGACCCAAAAATTGCAAAACATTTTTGAATATTGGTTGTTATGTGAAGGTTACACAGAAGCCCTTTCTATTCTCACTCAATATTTCTAATCAAATTCAAACAATAACTCCAATATTGAAATATGGCGTAGTATTTCAGTATTTTCAAGTAGGTACTCTATTGTTCGAGCTTCTAAAATTACTTTGAACTATCCTTAATTAAAAGTCTGGCTACCCTGTTGGCATCGTGGACGCTTGCCTGTTGGCTAAGCATGAGATATTCGGTACAATTCCCAGGTTGGGCGGTTTTATTGGTTTTATCCATTAGAAATTTCTCAGTAGCAGCTTTGGAGTCAAGATTTGTGCCCAGTTGATGGCAATTGGCTCGCCTCGTATTATAGGGTACTTAATCTGGCAAAACGTGGGTTCATTAATGGATACACCTCTGCTAAACCTTCCTTCACTTTGCTTTAGGCAAAACTGTAATGATACATCGTCAAAACTGTTCTCGACTACTTCATTGGTTATCACCAGATACTTCTTCACATTGATTATGATCTTTTTGTCTATTTGGATGATCTGATCACTGACGTGCTCAAATAGTATTTGTAATTTTCAACCCCACACTGCTTAGCACTTGGTGACCATATATTTTGTCCCGTCACATTTTAAAATTCTACCCACTTTGTTAAAAAATGGATCAAAAAGCTATAAATAAAAACCCAGCTTTTTTAGGTAACATCAATTAGTTGGAAGCGGCCGAAAAATTCGAGGGCCTTTGACATTTAGGGAACAATAGCCGATAGCCGATGTTATTAATTTGCTATCGATCGCTTACAAATTGGGCACTAATTGAAAGTGATAAAAGGTGGATGTGATGTTTTATACCTTTTTACAATGTCTTTGTAGTCTTTTGTTAACATTTTACGAAATTTTGAGTTACTAGGGTGTACATAACAAGTGGTCTTATTTTCACTCTTATTAAAAGCATTACTGGACCAGCTCTTTTATTCATCGACGTACGGAGAATATGGAGGGACTAACTAAATATCCAGTATTCTTATAAAAATCTTACAGAAGACAATGGTACGCTCCTAAAACAATTCTGAATAATCGTCATGAGTTCTTGCAGTATGATATTATCACCATTTTGCGGTTTCTCAATATTGTCTGATGACCATGGCATGATATTAGATTTTAGCTCCAAGGTCAAAATTGGTATCCCACTTCAATAAGTCTTTGGTGAATCTTATCTCCAAGGTCAAAATTAGTATTCTACTGGTTTGGCCTGGTCTTTGTGAAGTCCTATAACCAAAAACACATTTTCTAAATAAGACTAGAATAGTCTAATACCAGTACCCCAGATCCAATCAGATGTCCGTATAATTGTTACAAAGATTGACAATCAACTTATTCACCCCCTTATTCAGCACGAAATACTGTAACACTTAACAGTCCAGACTTTATCACCCTGTCAATTGCTCACTTAATTCCCCCACACGAGTAAAACGGTGAAGATAAAGCCAAACACGAATTATATTAAGACGGTAATCAAATAAACGACGCAGAATTGGTACGTAACGCGGTGAATAGCGACGAGGTGAATTGCGATGAATGGGGATGAATAGCGGTGAATGGGGGTGAATGGAGACGTCGATAGCGAATAACTGTGCTGGTGGAATGGCGCAATGCGGAACGTTTTTTGTCGCCATGGATTTCATATTTTTTCTTGAACGCTTTGTGGGCTGTTCAAGGTTGAACGTATGTGTCAGCTGAAAGTTAATAGAGGTTGGGGGTGGAAAATTATGTTAGGATGAGACGTCATATTAAATTGGGGTAGGACGAGGGTTTTATCTTGTATTAGGCATAGCTCCAAAAAAAAACCAATGATGTCTAAGACAATTTAACTCTCCAAGTAAAACATATTACAAACTTTTGCTAACAGCACCTTTAAAACATAAACACTATATAATTATTTCAAAAAAACCCAAAAAAAATTCGTGTACTCTATATAACTAAAGTGTATAACGTTGATAGCTTTGTTATTTGTTGAACCAACAAAAAACGGGGCCAGAAGTTAAGAATTGTCCCGCTGTAATGTTATGTGCCCGCAACACGCAATATTTTACTTAACCATGAAGCACGAATATTAAGAATGAGGAAAAGTTCTTTACGTAACTAGTAATACACGAAAACACGAAAAGTCAGGTAACAAATATTGGGGTCTCGCGAGAATAGAAGGACGGTAGAAGGGGATGAGTAATGAGAAATGGAGATAGAACAGTTATCAGACTGCAATGTCTCATGATTTATCTTCGAACTAGCTTTAGCCCGGGACTTCGTCTGCATAAATGCCTACCCCCGTTATATCCTTTTAGGGAGCGAATTTTGGAAGATCCTCTCTCAGCTCATGCCAACGTAATAACTATCGGTTTAACCGGATGCAACTGAATACTAGTATTTTATATGAAGCAACTGCCTATCTGACCTCCACAACCCAGTAACTGGTTAATACAATACACCTTGCTAAGACTGGTTGTCAGATTTTCCGAACTTCAGGTGGGATCAACGGCTCAACTGCTCTCAAAGGCATGGAGGAGTCTCTGTGTGTAAAGATGGTCACCCATCCATTGAGTAACCGCGGCAAGCGTAGCTTAACCTTTTAACGGGCATTTATTACTTAGCCACTAGCTCCTTCTTGGACACTATTAGACTTTATTAACAAGAGCCTTTCTTTCTAGGCGAACGGCTCATCCAGTTCGCGTCGGAGAACCTGGTGACGGAGATCCTGATCCACCCACAGATGAACACGCTGATGCAGTGCATGCGCAACCTGCTCAGCTCGTTCACAAGACACAGGCACCTTGTGCACGCCGGATATACATTCGCAGGGAATGGCTCCTGGATCATGCAGGTAAGAAGCAAATTTGTAAAACATATGATATAAAATGAACTCTATACCTAAACACTACCCAAATAATGTAAAAGAAGAAACTAAGCAGCGTGATTTACTTCCAGAGGCTGAGTGCCTACCTACACGATCTTTTCCATGGAATTTTTACTGCAGAATTTTAATAAGTTTTATATATAGGGTACAAATATTAATAAACAATATATACCACTTCATAAAAGACCTATAACAATAAAACTAAAAGAAAAATGGAGTCAAATAACTCCATAATAGATTAGTCCACCATTAAGAAGGTGATCTTTTTAAAAATTTGGCTTCTAAGATGTTGATGATGAAGGAAACGGTAATGTTGATACAAAAGAGTAAATTTAGAATTCATCTAGATACCAAAAGTCGAGGGCAAATGCTAGTTACTATATACAATAAATGTTGTTAACAAACTTATGCTAACATTAAACCCATGGTATATATTATTACATCAAAACTCAGTTCAACTTGTTTTTGTTAAACAATAAATTCAACAAAAGCCTTTAATAACAGTTCCCACTAAAACAGAACCACAAAAAGCAAACACCATTAAAACAAATAAAGCAAAAGCCAAACTAAATCAACATTTATGAATACTAAAAGCTTCCAAGCCACAAGCCGAACTGAGCAAAGAGAAATTAACGTATTTACGTCACCACCAATCAACGGAACCGAATCAAAATGGGACGCCATTTTGGGACAAATTAAGGTACATTATCAAGGGAACGGCTGTAATGTAATAGAATACTGTGTTCCCATTACGTTTGACTAAATTGGAATTGAAAATGTGCCGAAGATAATTCGGAGTCTTTTGGTTAAACTTCAAGTACGTGTGTGATTAGCTTTGAAACTGTTATTTATTCATGTGGGTTGTGTTTAAGTGTGGATATTGGAAAACTACTAACTGTAGTTCTTATAGCATAGTTTTGATGGCTATTGACAAATAGTAGGTGTTTAGTTTGAAACTAAGCATATCTCTAAATAGTATGAAATAAAATATGCTTGGATCTTTCAAGAGTATTTATGGAGTTTCTTTCCTGTTCTTCTCCATACGAAACTACCTTTTGGAATGGGCAAATAGAATCAATTGTTATAAAAAAAAAAACTTGTAAATGACGTTCAAAAGTGCCTTTTAATGGTCTAATTGAAATAAATGATTTGACAAATGCAATGGATTTTAATACATTTTTCATCAATAGATAAAATTATTCAAGAGGAAGGTTTATGTATCTACATTACACCCGTGTATAGCCGGGGCGGATCGTTAGCCATGTATAAAATGTAGCCTAAGACCTTTCATGGGGTTCATATTTCCCTATACCAACTTTTATCAAAATCGGTTCAGTGATTTAGCCATGAAAGCGTAACAGACGGGATCACATTCGTATGAATAAAATAAGTACGTATTTTAATTGATTACGCACTAAATAACGTCTTATAACAATTTTGATGAAGTAAAACTTACACAAGACTTATAGGTACTTAACTATAGCGACTGAAATTCTTCGCTCGCAAAGTAATTTAATATCGCTGTTATTTGAACTCTCAAGTTTCATAATTGGATAAAGTTTTTATTTATTTTTCGCGGTACGAAATGTAACGGATGAAAAATAAATTCGTAAGACGCAAGATGAAAAAGAAAATATACACTGTATTATTGTTTTTTTATTGCGGATTAAAAAAAAATTGTATTTTTAAAGGAACCGGTATCCATGACACTAGCCTATTGTCGTTGACATTGACAGAGATTGTAAAAGACAGCTGTGACGTCACTGTTCTGCCGACTCAATTGACTAACTATTTATTTATTTGAAAGCAATTAAAAATCAAATTTTACAGTTAATTGAAATTTAATCGGGTTTTCAGAGCTGTGTTTAGCAAATAAAGTGCTTCTTTAAAGAAGAAATGCCTTGGAATTATTGTCAACTACTCAATTGAGTTCATTAACAGTAGACATCATCAACCAACAACAATACTTCCGAGATAACATTTTTAACATTTTTGTAAGTAACAAGAAAAAATAAATAAATTGTGATACAGCTAAATTAGACCAATTTTAAGTTTTCCATAAGAACAGAGATTTCCAACATTCTTTTTTTTAAAAAGACATTCTGAAAATATTCTCAACCAACTTTTTAGACCTATGTATCCTGCTTTAGTGTGAGAAGTTGCATTAAAATCGGTTTATTCATTTCGAAAAATAAGGACTGCCTCGTTGGTCTAGTGGTCGCAAGCGCGACTGCTGTGCATGAGGTCTTGGGTTCGATCCCCAGGTCGGGCAAAGTGTTATTGGGTTTTTCTATCAGGAATTTCTCAGTAGCAGCCTCGGAGTCTGGATTTGTGCCCGGTTGATGGCAATAGGCTCGCCCCCTATTACATTGTGACTAAAAACATAACTGGCAAAATATGGGTGTACTAATGGGTACACCTCTGCCTAACCCTTCGGGGATTACAGGCGTGATGTTATGTTATATTATGTGAAAATTCGTGCGGCGTAAACGCTTTTAAACTAAATTTCATTTCCTACCTCTACTTCCACAACTAGGTACTTCTATTGATTAAAAACGAAAATGCAAAACTGATTCGTATTTCAATTTCATTTAGACAGAAGTTTCTTTCAATTGAAATATTGAATTTTGGAATGGATTTCGAGCTGGTAACCCCGTTCCTTCATAAACGATGAATGGACGTGTATTGAGTGACATTTCCTCATGAGCTTCGACGGAAATTAAAACTACAGGCGAACGTCGAACAGGATTTTATAGCTGCAATATTATAGGATTGCTTTGTGATGAAAAGCAAGGATAAATTATGAAGGTGTTTATGAAATGTATTGGAAAATGAAGTAAATGGCTGTTAGATATGTTATTTAGTGCTATAGGGGTCTTACCTTAACCCGCACGGGTCGATCTGTCAGGTTAAGCTACGCTTGCCAGGGTTGGTCCGTGGATGGGTGACCATCTTTACACAACGAGACTCCTCCGTGCCTCGGAAAGCACGTTAAGCTGTTGGTCCCGGCTGTCATACGTGGATCTTTGACAGTCGTTACGGGTCGTCAGAAGCCCGAAAGTCTGACAACCAGTCTTGCCTAGGGGTATCATATTACCCAGTTACTGGGTTGTGGAGGTCAGATAGGCAG
The DNA here is from genome assembly GCA_949774945.1 of Hoplodrina ambigua. Lineage (NCBI taxonomy): Eukaryota > Metazoa > Arthropoda > Insecta > Lepidoptera > Noctuidae > Hoplodrina > Hoplodrina ambigua. Next base: position 13,334,155 of record OX458979.1, read on the forward strand.
TCGCTCCATGTTAAATACTGGTATTCAGCTGCATCCGGTTAGACTGGAAGCCGACCCCAACATAGTTGGGAAAAGACTACGCAGATGATGAGGGGTCTTACCTTATATGAGAAGTATAAATCTGTACAATATAACTTTAAACATACAATTGCAATCTATAATTATATTTTTTTTATTATGATAGCCAGATTCATGAGAAATCATATCCATATTAACAGAATGAATTCGAAAGTAGCTTTGTCTGCTCGTCTGTTACGCTTAAGCCACTGAACCGATTTTGATAAAATTTGGTATGGGGTAAGTTTGAACCTCAAGTAAGGAGCTGGGCTACGTTTTTTTTGCGACTTTGCCTGCGTCCGCGATAACCGATGCGGAGGAAGTCGCGGGCAAAAGTTAGTAAGCTATATAACATCACGCTATGAACCACGGAAGTGGAGCAAATAGCCAAAGACGTGAACTAACGCGGGTGAAATCGCGGGATACTACTAGTCTTTAACAGAAATAAAAAAATGAAAATACCTACTAAGCATCAAAATAATGTTAATTTATCATAAAAGTTAAGCAGCTTCTAATTTCGATCACACCATCTGCTACAAATTAATATTAAATTAAAATCTTATTACTTCAAATTAAAGCTCAATTTCATCAAACTTTATTTAAAAGAACAAAGACAATTTAAATCAATTTACATAAATCACATATTGAAAAAGGTATTCGTTGAAAATTAATTCGCTCACAACACATGGCGTTCAAATATTTTTAATTAAGTCCTGATAATGAAGTTTAAAAAGTGAAACTAACTGCTGCACGGTAATTAAATAACCGAGGACCGTAAAAACGTTGGCTCTGGAACAATCGCCATTGTACGCTGGTGAAAAAGTATGATCCCTTTGTTAAAAGACTGGATTATGAAGACCCGTGAATGGGAATACGGAGTATTATGAGAATGCTGTTAATGTTAGAGGATTTTGTGGGAATACGCGATAATGTGGAGATGGTAATGAACGAGAAAATGTTAACAATGAAAGCGGTGATACTATAATTTAACAATATGGACACACGCTTAACATTGTAGATACTGAAACCATACAGAGACTAGTTTAAATTTATAAATAAGCTATTGTTATAGACGAAAAATATTGTGACAAAGATTTATGTTTAAAAATGCTTGTTCGTTTATTTATCATAAGAAACAGACAGAAGAGAGAAGAAGCATAACATGCATAAGAAGCATAATAGATATAGCATTCAATTATTTTTATAGTACGAAAGCATAAAAATCCACAACAAAATAACATCACGCAGAGTTGTATCCATTAGTACGTCCACTTTCGCCAGTTATGTTTTGAGTCCCATGTAATAGGGGGCGAGCATATTGCCATCAACTGGGCACAAATCCAAACTCCGAGGCTACTATTGAGAAATACCTGATAGAAAACCCAAAAACACTTTGCCGGACCTAAGAACACAAGATCTCATGCTCAACAGTCATACTTTGCGACCACTAGACCAACGACGCAGTCGAGACAGAAAAAATAACAAATCAATAATGGTGTGATGTCTTATGTTGTAAATACACAAAAAAGTATATCTTGATAATATAAGCGGAGGAAAATTCTCCACCAACGAACCGACGTTGATTGAAGCAGAAAACACTTGCCAATAATTACAAAATGATTGTTTTTCTCCTCCCAATACGTATCCGTCCAGCTACTTGTCGTAAGAGATGTCGATACTAATGACCCATGTCAGACACATGTCACACTTGATGGATGGATCGCTAACTACTTCAGCTGATCTCTTGGATACTAATGGAGCAATATCAAGGGCTGTATCTGTTTGGAGTAGTGTTACAGTAACCATACTTAGATTAAGATTTCCTTTTATGTACTTTAATAAACGGATGTAAAAAGACACTTAGTCGTCTTCTTCCTATCGTTGTGATAGTTTTATTGTTTCGGTGATATTGAAGGTCACTATAAAAAAAAAAAGTTTTTAAATAAACTATTTATTCACCACTAAAATAAGATTTCCTTTTGCTTAGCAACATTATATTTTTTAAGGTAATAGTCAAAAAAATATAATATATGAAATATATTTCATATTACAACATAACTATAATAGACAACTAAACTATGAACCACAAAACACGCACAAAAAAATATTGTATTATACTTAAAATACTATTATTATGTGAAGAAAAAAGTTAGATTGTAAGTTTAAATAAGTCTTTATCCCTCCAATTTCTTTAGCTTTGATTACTTACCACCTAAGCAAGTACAATGTCGAATGCAATAAATAATTGAGTATTGAGACCACAGGTGATTATTGATCTATTCGTGCTTGATGCCTTTTTCCGTATTCATTATTTCTCATACTTGCCTTTCTTTGTTCTAGGACGGGACCTTTTCCCTCGCTGACTTCACTGATGCTTACCAAGAGAACGAGGTACAGCGCGTCATCCGCGCTTACGAGAACTCGATCTCCATTGATGTCCACTGCTCCACGAGCGGTGGCGGAGAATGGGCCAAGCTCCCGGAGATGCCCTTCGTCAAATACTGCAAGATTAGGGTCAACCCTACTGATAAACTCGACTCTGGCTCTCAAGCCATCAAGGATTTTATTGGTAAGTCTTTATTTGTCTTTAACTAGCGAACCGCTAAACCAGCCAGTATCTTCAGTACTAAGTAATTTCTACCTATATATCTTCAAAGTTAAAGATTTTTCAATTTTATTGAATAACGAAATCTGTTCAATTATGAGTCTAGGTCAGTCGCGACCTTCCTCAATATAAAGATGGACGGGATTAGGCGGAATCAAATAGAATTTATCGTTTAATCTGACATTGGACTAGCTTTAGTTGGATAAGATCTCCTCGGTATTATTAAGTTAGTTTGAACGAGTTTCGATGGAACTAAAAGAACAACTAATAGTAGTTTTCATTTTGTTAAAGACAAGATAAATTGCTTTCAAATTCCAGTAAAGATGATGGCTCTAAGGGTTTGTGCTGAGATAAGTTCTGATTAACTACAAATTCTGTTTTTTTTTTTTAATTTATCTGATCAATCAGTATACATCAGAGATGGTAAATCAGGCCTTAAATATTCCCAAGAAATAATTCCATTAGAGACACAAATATCTACATTTTCATGGTTTTGACGGACCTGTTGGTCTAGTGGTTAACGGCCCTGACTGCTAAGCCGGAGGTCGTGGGTTCGATTCCCACCCAGGACAAACTTTGTGTGATGAGCATGATTGTTAGTTCTGTGTCTGGGTGTGATTTATTTATAATATGTGTGTAATATGTGTGTTTATAAAATATATAAGTATGTATATCAGTTGTCTGGTTACCATAACACAAGCTCTGCTTAGCTTGGGATCAGATAGCCGTGTGTGAGTTGTCCCAAGATATTTATTTATTATATTCTTTTAATTACACCGACTTAATTTAAAATGTTAGAATGAGGTACGTTACGTACGTTAATTTGACCATTGGCCAGTAGTCTCTACCAATCAATTGACTGAACTTTTAAGTTATCAAAATTCGATTCCTTCATAGATGCATGCCAATGGCAAACTAAATATTGAGTAGTAAATGTTGAACTGTCACGTCACTTATATGTCAACTCAATTGACTAACTATTATAAATACCCAAAAAACGAATTTTATAATAGTCTTGGAATTATTGATTAACAGTGTCTAATTTCTAATTCAAATGCTTCTCTCACATAATCAACATTCATTAATTCGACAGCAAGTAAATAACGTCACACTAAGTTATTCATTGTCTGTCTGTAATTGGAGTAATCTAATGAGATTACTAAACCAATATGTTAGGATTACATCTAATACAGTTTCGTTAGTCAGTAATTATGTTAGCTTCTAGTGTTATTGATTCTGCGCAATTTAGTTCTGTGTACTTTGCTAGTATCAACATAGACGGAGCAACAATATGTTGGAGCAGTTTTGAAAATGAACTTTATTGCTAGTTATATAGAGTTGAAAACTGCTTAATAAATGTTGCTTGGTATTGTATCCTACACACAATTATTATAAACGAGTATGTTCTACGTACGTCAGGGATCACGTTATTGTGCGGTCTGTGATATTATGCTACCTTGTCAATGAGGATATTAGTCAAGATTAGAGATAGCCTGCGCTAATTGATTATTCTCGTTTTTAACTGAGTCGAATTTATGTAAGTAAAGATTTTTTACAGCTTTATGATTTTTCCATCAATTAAAAGAACAATCTCAAAAGTCTTTCATACATACTGATATTATAAATGCAAAAGTAACTTAGTCTGTCTGTCAGTCTGACTGTTACACTTTAACGACCAACTGAACCAATTTTGATGAAATTTATTCGTTAAATTGGTCTGGTTTTCCAGCAATAACTTTTAGCCAATCTTACTTTGATGGTCAATATGCGTAGTTAGTAGTTATTTCATGTGAGTTATTACACTCCATATATAAATCCCATCATAAAACAATTTTCCTCTCCACTATTCACATCACTAACACATACCTAGAAACCGTACTAAACCCTCTTCATGCTACTAAAACGTAATTAATAATACGTTAATTAGTTGCCATGAAACTTCACAACTGAAACTACGGATATTTGGCTTCAGCACGAAGTTGTGCTACAACTTGCATAACTGTGTGTTCAACTGTGTGCCATTCGCACTGCACTAACGATCCCGTTTGTGCGAGAACCTGGGTAACTGGCACGTGCAAGTTGTAGGGTTACCAGATTATAAGTGGGATAGTCCTGGAATATTAATAAAATTAAATAAATAATAACATAACAAATCAGGCGATGATGTGGGTGTACTAATGGATACATGTTTTTAACAAACAATTTCTGTCCATATTATGTTATAAAACATTTTATTAAAGCTGTGTTAGTAAGATTTACATTGACTTTCTGGGGTAAGAAATACTAAAAGTCGCGTAGAGTAGATCTTTGTCAAAAAATAGGACGAGAGAATAGACGCCCAAAAAAGGCTTTTTCTTCTTCTTTTTGAGTCGATGGTACAAGTTTTCTCTGATACGGTGCGTGAGCCCAGTTTTAATTTTAATTATTTATTCAATTGAATTTTAAATAGCAAAATATATTTTATACGAGGATTTCAACATAAAATCTGCTAAAAGCCTGTTTTTCAAATCCATTTCGGCTGGCTTACAGGGATAAATTGTTAGAGCTTTAATGGGGAACCCTTAGTCCTTTAAGCCCCAAAATACAGCCTAAAAACAAAGCACATTTTCGTTCTAACACCTTTAGTATTAACTCAATTACCTCTCTTACAGTAAATTAAATTTAGTAAGCAGGTTTGAAGTGTTAACGGTAGGTGTTTGAGTGTTAACTTTGTCGGCGCCGCTTCGTACCGGGACGTAAATCCTTGTAAATATTTAACGAAGGATACCCTTGCTCAATGTTGAGGGATCTTGTTTTAGACGGATTGATTCTGTTTTTTGTGGAGCTTTTTGATTATTTTTACTTTGGGAAAAAACTTTTCGTGAAAAATTGAGAAAGTTTTTTATACTGGATAAAAAAAAACATAAAAAAAATTCATCTACTTACGTAAAGCCAATCTAAAATAGAAAGTGAAATAAAAATCTACCTACTTAAAATATTTAAATTAAAAAAGAATCTCAATAATTTCCTTAAAACGATGGTCACCCTACCGTATACAGTTCACAATGCTGGGAATGACAAGCGGTTTGTAAATGGCAAGCAAATCAGCGTAGCGACGTAGACAAGTGCTACGAGCGCTACGAGCTGCTACGCGCTACGACGTAGCACTCAATAGTGATTGTAATTTTAGTTATTGAATATTGTTGGTTGTTTAATTACTTGATTTTGTTTAATAATAATCAGATACTTTGTGACTGCCTCGTTGGTCTAGTGGTCGTAAAACGCGACTGTTGAGTATTAGGTCTTGAATTCGTCTCCCAAGGTCGGGCAAAGTGTTATTTGGTTTTTCTGTCGGGAATTTCTCAATAGTAGCTTTGGAGTCTGGATTTGTGCTCGGTTAACGGCAACAGGCTCGTCCCCTATTACATGGGACTTTAACTTATCCGGCAAAATGTGGGTGTACTAATGGGTACACCTCTGCCTCACCCTTCGGGGATCTTCTTCTTTATCGAGTGGGCAGTAAGGTTTTACGACCCGTCACACGGTGTCACAGTTTGTAAACACCCTCAAGGGCCTCTGACATGGTTTGAGTGGAACAGTAAGTGCAGGTTTCCTCACGATGTTTTCCTTCACCGATGCCAGTTATGTCCAAGATAAACTTTACTTTACTTCGGGGATAACAGGCGTGATGTTATGTCATACTTAGTTAATTGATCGAGTATCAAAAAGGCTTATTTAAAATTGATAATTATCTAGATTGGAACATTAAAACCTATTAAACAAGACTTAAATTGACATAGCACCAAAATTGGTACTAAAATTACACAATTAAGCTGCCACTAGATTTTAGTTTGATCGTTAAAATTTGAGTACCTTTTTAATTCGTTTCCTTCTCTCCTTAGAGCGTAGGGCTCTAGCGGCCCGGAGTAATATGCTGTCCCGTAGATTTGCGCGGTGTACAGACCTGGTAGAAATGTCACTTTTTAAGGCCCATTGCCAGGGTCTGTACACGGGCAGTCTGTGGGTCAGTTATACGAAGAAATCGCTGGATGCCCTGCGCGTCTGATATAACATCACGCCTGTAATCCCCGAATGGTTAGGCAGAGGTGTACCCCATTAGTACACCCACATTTCGCCAGTTATGTTTTTAGTCCCATGTAATAGGGGGCGAGCCTATTGCCATCAACCGGGCACAAATCCAGACTCCGAGGCTGCTACTGAGAAATTCCTGATGGAAAAACCCAATAACACTTTGCCCGACCTGGGAATCGAACCCAAGACCTCATGCACAGGAGTCGCGCTTGCGACCACTAGGCCAACGAGGCAGTCACTAGACCAACGAGGCAGTCAAGCGCGTCTGATATAACAGTGCTTTTAGGATGTTGTTAAGACTGCCTCGTCACTGTAGTGCATCGGAGATGTTTGTACAAGCCCGTACTGTTGGCCTCCACGCGATTATACGCAAAAAAAACAGCGTCGTTATTGAGGAGAGTGAGGGACAGCAAAACAAAACAGCATCCTGAAAACTGTAGCGAAGAGTTTCAGCTCATCAATTGTACAGAAATTTGTCCGGAAACTGATTTTTACTAACACTAGAAAATAAGTTTTTCTATGTTACTAACGCTATAAAGATTTTTGTGTCCGCAATAATACTATTATTATTTTATTACCTCTTAAAAGATATAAGTAGGTTAGCTGCGTGTCCTAAACTATTATGATTTTCGTATTTCAACCTAAATGTAGATGAAACTAGGTCCAAATTATGGGTTTCGTTCTACATCTCATTAATTATTCGTTAATTAATAACTAGACTTTATTGCTCGACTGTTACTTTAGCCTGAATTTACTAAAATATTAGGGCCTTTTGTTTTGCTAGTACAACGAAAATGGCCAATATTCTTGATTCAATATATTGAATTATTCGAAACTATTGTTTGAAACCATTGTTTCAAATATTCTATCTATCCATATATGTGAAAATCTCGTGTCACAGTGTTTGTGGTCTGTCTTCTCCATAGCGGCTCGACCGATTCTTATGATTTTTTTATGTATATTTGGTAGGTATGAGAATAGGTCGTGAAGTATTTTTCATACCGCTAGGTGATAGGGATCAACTTTGACGTGGAGGAAGTCGCGGGCACAAGCTAGTACTTTTTATTTATTTGTGGATTACCAACAAGTGTTGTCTTAAATTAATCGTCTGCAATACATTAACTTGAACAAGTTATATCCATACTAATATTATAAATGAAACTTTGTCTGTCTACGCTTTCAGAACTAAACCACTGAACCAATTTCGATGAAATTTGGTACGAGGTAAGTTTAAACCCCAAGAAAGGACATAGGCTACTTTACATTCCGTGGCTTCGTCTGTCGCAGGCTAAAGTTAGTTATAAAGACAACAATCAACGTGACTTAATTACATGTAACCTAAACTTATACATTGTTTAGTTTATACATACGAGTATATTTTATTTTATTTTATTTTATTTATTAGGTCTACCAACAATTGTTTACACTCAAATAAACAATAATAAAACGTGCATTTAAACTTAACATAGTGCAACAATTACTTATAGGTAAACACCACATGAACAAAAAGGAAACAACAATAATAAATCACTATTCTAAACTACATACTACGTACGAGTAAACATGACGAGCAAAATTTTAAAATTAGCAAAATTTTAAGTAGTAAGCATACGTACTGAAAAAAAATCCAAAACGAAGGCCAGACAACCAACAAATCCTTATAACAGCATCAAAATTACCTCCAAACAAACTTCCATTAACGTTCTACAGCAACAACGCTCATTTTCAACTACAAAAAGCAGCAATAAAAACTCTTTTGTTGCTGTACAATGTAGTGCGGTCGGTTGTCATGCGCCAAGTTCCGCTCGACATGGCGGGAAGCTGCACAAATACTAAGCGGGGTTAATTTGACGTTCACCAGTTGGAAATTGTTTGTAACACTGAAGTTTGTTGGTAGTTGTGTGTTGGTAGGGCGGGAGCGGAGCTGTGTTTCCACAAGAGATGTGTAGCAAGAACCAATAATATCGCTTCATTTTCGCTGTAATAAGTTACGTAGATATAAAAGTATTTTTACATAAAATACATAAGACTACGCCTGTAATCCCCGAAAGGTTAGGCAAAGGTGTACCTATTAGTACACCTACATTTTGCCAGTTATGTTTATGTCCCATGTAATAGGGGGCAAATCCAGACTCCAAGGCTGCTACTGAGTTTCTGGTGGAAAAACCCAATAACACTGATGACCACTAGACTAACGAACTTAAACGAACGTTTCATGAGAATAACTATGTAATTTATTACACAGCAAAATTAATAAGTTTTATATACATAGGTATGTACTGATATTCTAGGCTAAAGTTTTTTTTTATATAATCTTGTCACTGAACCCATTGTCGAAAAAATATATTTCCAAAGAATAACCAGCACAAAATGCATCAGTTTCATAAACCACAGATCGCGCAATATTCAATAACAAAATATAAACACTGAATATTTTCTTTCCATCTTTAAATAACAATAAAAATCCGGATCCTAAACAGATTTGCTTCAAAGAAATCAGATTTAACGAGAAAATCACGTCTCGCCGCGTCTTCTTTTGCTTTTATTTCGATACATCTCAGACCATTGACAAATAAAATAAAAACGACGCGAAGACTTCCTGTTGACGTCACCTTTACCTTTATATTTATTCACTTTAGTTACACGATTTCACAAGATCCCTGATCTCTGTTGAAATTAACACATAACATAACTTCATGCCTGTAATCCCTGAAGGGTTAGGCAAGGGAATTCGGGATGGGTTTTTTTTTTCATTTTAATTGACAATGGGCTCGCATTACATTTGACTTAAACATAATTGGCGAAATGTGGGTGTACTAAAATACACCTATGCCTAACCCTTCGGAGATTACAGGCGTGATGTTATGTTATGTTTTCTTGCTCCATAAAACCTTACTACAAATAATATTACCCATTAACTTGTTAAACTTCCCCAATACGCAAATCATGAGCAACATAAAACCAATAACGTAGAACATTGAACAGCGCAACAAAGTTCATACTTGCAACTTCATACATTCGTGTGTCGGCTGTACCCGCAACTTGTTACAACTTTAAATTGCTTTCAAAACTTACACCTATCGGTTAACCGTTTAAAGTTTTATTGAAACCCTCATCGTTAAACGTTTGATGTTTAATTTTAGCATATGTTTTGGTTAGTCGAGAAGTTTTAGAATGTTCAGCTTTCTGCAACTAGCCTTGGGATATAAAAGTTGATGATGGAAACAGTCGTCGTTTCTGTATTTATTATCCTACTACTATTATAAATTTGAAAGTTTGGATGGATGGATGTTAGTTACTCAGAAACGCCTGATCCGGATGTTTAGCACAGAATTAGATTATAGTTAGATTAGTGGGATAAAAAACTAACTAACTAACTTACTTTGAAGTGATCAAGTCTCGGGCAGAAGCTACTTTGAAAATAACTTTACTTGCAGGTTACATATAGGTTTATAATTTGTTTCCTTCAAAGGTTTCAATACAAAAAAAAAACATTATAGGAATCCCAATAATATTTAAAAAAGAAACTAAAACTAAATTTGTAGGTATAGACTTAATCAGTAAAGCCTAAATATACTCTAGATAAAAGTCTTTTACTTAAATTCAATCATAATAAATTATCAACACAGCACAAGTGAATTTTAAAAACTAAATTGCTTCAAAAACTTCTTCCGCATCACCGTCATCTGGAATTGTGCCCAAAAGACTGGCCACATTGCCACGTTAGATGACAATGTTTCTTAATTACAAAAAATAATAATAAACCATAATGCCTTTAAATTCTTCTTCATCAAAAACTAGTAATTAACAAAGAGAATATTACAAGCAGTAAAACCCAGAACTTGACGACCAAACTTAGCTGACATTTTAGTTCCCTCATCAAAGAAATTACATAAGATACGTTAAAGCGCTCAGCTCGCGAAATAATAAGATCTTTAAGAGGGTACGTATATTGTAGGACAATGGTTTGAGACAGGCTTGGGTAGTAACGGTCTAGACTCGAGAAATAAGTAAGTGCCTTGAAGTGGGCAAATAATTTTTATAATAAGTCTGAAAGGAAGATTTAGAAAGTAATTACTGTCAGGCTTTTCCGAGGTTATATTTGAGAGTTGGAAAAATAAATGTTTTACTTTTGTAAATCTTAAGATAGGAATATAATACTTATTGTAAACTGGGTCTTGCCCGCGACTTTATCAGCGGAGACTTCAGAATCCATACTAATTCATATCATAAATGCGAAAGTGTGTCTGTCTGTCTGTTACCACTTCACGCTTAAACCGCTGAATCGATATTGATGAAATTTAGCATAGACATAGTTTAAGACCCGGGGAAGGACATAGAACAGTTTTTATCCCGGAAATAACCCCTAAGGCGGTGAAAAGGGGGATGGAAGTTTGAATGCACGTACGATAAAAACAATTTCCACGCGGACGTAGTCGCGCGCAAAAGTTAGTCTTAAATAATAAGGGAGATAAATTCTATTTGTTAGGCCAGATTAATTTTTAAATGTCAGTTAATTCTGTTCAGCCGTTTAAGCGATAAACAGTAATAAAAAATGAAAATATTAAAAGTCCTCTTCTTATACAGAGAAGGCACGAGCACAGACCACGCTTACTCGAGACTAGGTGGCGATTTTAGACTTATATTAATCTCTCCTCCTATGCCAAAACTATAATTAAAAACTCAAACCATATTGGGCACAATATCGATATATATAGAGTTATTATTTGTCTGTATATTGGCACATCATCCCAGGAATTTTCAATAAGCGCATACCGTGCCGGCCATACAATAGCCCCGCCATTTTATTGTTTACTCACACACAGCCTGGTCTAGCCCCTAACCTTTGATCCGGCGAAATTAAAATCTGTCTATACGTATTGACATCGGAGATTCGGAACAATGTAGGCTCGAATCTAAAGCCTGGTTTTAATTGAAAAAATGAATTCAGAATTTGTAATCGTAATAAAGTTTGATGGACGTGACACATCTGTGTTAGTTTGAGTTGAAATATTGTTACCAAGTAAATATGAGCTTATACAGAGTGTTAGTGTAAACACCGTTATCCTTGAAACCAGTGGTTTGGTTTCACTAATAGAACGTAAATTCTATGAAAAAAAAAAAATATTTTTAAAGTAAAATCTTCAATTTTCCTCAAAATTATTTCACCCTATATTACAATGATGTAATTAGTAAAAACTTATGTAGGTAGTTATAACGGACGGCCAGTGCAGCAGGTCAACGCCCTTTGCGGTGATTACGTAACTCGGGCGCATAGTATCCATGAATGTACGGACGGTGTCGGACAGTTTTTTTTTATTTTTTGAAAGACAACTTTGTTTATTTATTTTTAAATTCAGATAAACATTTTTATAATAAATCAAGTACCTATGGTTGTAGTGATAACGGTGTTTACACCAACAGTCTGTAGGTATAATGGTGGTATAGGTATAATGAAAATTTTCCAGTGTGTTGTTAAGGGCCTTTCCACCCACAAGTAATATTACACGGAGATAATTGTTCTACGGCTGTCTGAAATTCCCCTTGTGATAATATGACTCCAGATATTTTTCCTCTTTTTGGAACAAAGTTCGTTAACGCAGCTTGCGGTAGGAAATAACTGACAAAAACTATCACGTAAGGAAAAAGCGTTATGCAACGTTCCCTGTCTTTCTCTTTGTCTGTTATTTATATATATATTTTTATAGAAACGTTGCTCCACTCTAGAAGTTTCTCCTGTATTATTAGTGCGTTTACAAACTCACACACACAAACGAATAACAAGAATATTTCGAATTGATTAATCGTTTTTCCGTGCAAAGTATATGGAAACAGTTTGTATCGATTTCTGTAATTTCTAGTACTCCTATCTTAAATGGTCTATAGAGACTTTTGATCCCTACATTAAATCGGATCGAGAGGCATAAAATTTTTTTTTTGGTATTTTATCATTATTTTTTTCGCTGATTGTTATTTTTTTTTCGAAAATCTGTGAATTCCGTTCACGCCGCCGTTCAGAATATCTCAATAAGTTATAGATGATTTACTAGGAACATTTTCCTGCTATAACGGTTAAGGTACCTGTTCTTACTGTCCCGTCAGTCAAAAATCCACCCTGTATACATATAAATTAGATACATATTAGGTAAGTAAAATGGGGTTCACCTAAGATGGACGTGGTAGAGCATCCACTACACGGAAAATAATTAACAACATCCTTGTAATTAACCGTGTCCACTTAAGCGTGTCCACTCGAGCAAATTGACCTCTGCCATTCCATATTAAACTTTATCGTACAGCGCTTAAAGTTTGAAATGCGTTGAGAGCAGCTCTCAGGTGTACGAGTTATTAGGGCGGGTAGGTCCCAGGTCATTGATTGGGTCGTAGTAGCGGATGCAGGCTGTTAGGCTAGGATCTAGGTCATCTTGTTAGGTTCTCCTTGGTTTTGCTAAGGTTGTATAAGTAGGTTAGTTTGCTGTGGACTGGCAAGGTATAAAATTATGTAACTTTGTTCCATCGCACGGTATCTCTTACAAGATTTGGAAATCCATAACATAACATCACGCCTGTAATCCCCGTAGGGTTAGGCAGAGATGCACCTTTTAGTACACCAACATTTCCCCAGTTATTTTCAAGTGCCGGGAATTAGGGCGCGAGCCTACTGCCTATTGCTATTTCGAAATCCAAAATCTTGGAAATCAGTGAGCCGATTTTAATTAAACTTGATATATACACGCAAGATAAATAAAATAAATATCTTGGGACAACTCACACACGGCTATCTGATCCCAAGCTAAGCAGAGCTTGTGTTATGGTAACCAGACAACTGATATACATACTTATATAATTTATAAATAAATACATATTGTAGATAAATCACACCCAGACTCAGAACTAACAATCATGCTCATCACACTAAGTTTGTCCTGGGTGGGAATCGAACCCACGACCTCCGGCTTAGCTGTCAGAGCCGCTAACCACTAGACCAACAGGCCCGTCAATAGAATTTAGTCGTAGAGTAAAGACTAGCAAACTGTGACGTCACTCATTTGCCAACTTAATTAAATATCTATTTATTAATTAAAAAAAAAAACTATCATTCAGTTTTTCAGTTAAATTAAAATATTGGGATTATTAGGGATACCTTAAAGTATCTTAGAGAATTAGTGTCTTGCAATAATTCTGAAACGCTTAACCCTGTATATTCCACCTCCTATTTTCATAGCTGACAGCATTCAGACTTACCCAGGCTATTCACTTTACTGCAGTATTGTGCTATTTAACCGAGAGAATACTAGGATTTAGCTCAAATCTCTGCGCGCATAAATGTTAAAATAGGGTCTATTATAATCCGAGCGCATTCACGGGTTATTCCTCTTTGTTCGTACTGACGAATGGGCTTTACTTTTGTTAATTGTTCTGCTAAATAAAATAGTCTGTGTATATAAAAATTTTCGGGTGTTATAATAATGTCATCATCATTATCATCATCATATTAGCCAAATGACGTCCATTACTGGATATGGCCTCCCTTAAAGATAGCTAGAATGATATATTAAATTCAATTATTTTTTCTTGTATTATGAAAGGAGGTTTCAGAATCTTGGAGGAGGGGGTTTCTTGAGGTTTAAAAGTGCATCTAATAGTCTAATTTAAATAAATGTTTTGAATTTTGACTTCAACTTTCAGCTTCAACTCTCTTAATGATTATTATTATTATTATTACTTTTAATTTGAATAAAAAAGCAATAAGAAAAAAGAATTTTAAACTGGAACAATTTCAATATGAAATAAAAATCAAAAACACAATAATCTTATAATACTCGTACAAGAAAATATCTTATAATTATTTTAAATCATAAAATACACTACCAATTTTTTAACAAATTTTTATAACCAAGTTTACGAGTCAGTTTGCGAGCCAGTTTAATAGCCGCTGATAATTAAAATGATAACAAAAGTCTTCTCAAACTCTCAAAACATTTGTCTCGTTAATCCTTCGTTAATTTGTGATAAAAAACTAATTAGAACTCGAAACCATTTGTCGAAAGTTTCAAAATGAAGTGTTCGTTTAATTAAGTTTCTTAGCAAACAGTAAAAATTACTAACCGTTTCTTTTAATATGGGAGTAAGTTTTTTAACGATGGCGAATGGAACTAAAAAATGAAGTTGTGAGAAGGAGGTTTAGAATTCTCGTTTAATGAGAGTTTTTGTTGAAGAACTTACTTAATAAGGTAGTTAGGTAGGTAGCTTTAATATTATAAAAACTGTCCCGACGTAGATTTTACAGAACAGACCGATAAGGTCCCAACTGTCATACGTGGACTTTTGACAGTCGTTAAGGGTCATCAGAAGCCCGAAAGTCTGTCAACCAGTCTTACTAAGGAGTATCGTATTACCCCGTTACTGGGTTGTGAAGGTCAAATAGGCAGTCGCTCCATGTAAAATGCTGGTATTCAGCTGCATCCGGTTAGACTGGAAACCGACTCCAACTTAGTTGGGGAAAGGGTAGGCAGATTGATTGATTGAGACCAACAGTTCCATTATCTTCATCGTATTGTACTTTAGATTTCCAGAATATCTGTAAATCTTTAAACTCTTGTTCACAGCATACCTGGACCCCTACGTGGTGCCAGCAAGCCTGGACCAACTCCTGGTGTCGAGCGACGTGGTGGGCAACATCAGGTTCAGCCACCCGACGCTCTACGTGTTCCCAGGAGGACAAGGAGATGCCGCACTCTTCGGCATCAATGGATTTAATATGCTAGGTAAGTCAATTCCAAAGAGGACCCAAGATAGGTCCTTGTTGTATGCCAATGGATAAATTCAATTAGTGGTTTAATTTGACAATCTTTAAATGTTTGATGCTGTACATCATAGCTTAGTACTTTTGGGGATACCTTTAAAACGCTATTGGTATTTCAAGAAAATAAGAAAAATTGTAAACTTTTTGCCGAAATATCACTAAAATGTAGATTTGTCTTCATTGGGCCACTTTTTGTCTAATGCTAATAAATGGAGTATATAGAGTTACTTAAACTTTTTACAGCCGAAGACCGGGTTCCTACATATAATTGACACTTTACATATTATTTTCTCAAAGTGTGAAATTAAATTACAATTTAAGAGTAACATAGTTAACTCGTCTAAATTCCATTACTATATATCCTTACTTTTACAAATAGCAGAATGTAAGAAAACTTCTAGCTTCGAAGCTCGTCGTAAATCTAATTGATAAATTTCATTACGGGCACCAAGACGCTAATGTTGCCTCGGGGACTCCACCTTTACTGAGAAAAATCGAGTTAAAAATACAAAATAACTTAGTTCTTCTCCCCAAAGTTACATAACTAAGCAGACTAAGGTTCGGTAAATACTGTGCCCTCGTTCACCACGCCTGAGGGTTTCGATGCGGGTTTTTTCGGCTGTACACTTTCCATTGGCGCGCTGCCAAAACTCATCTCTTGGTTACATTGGCGAGATTACTCTGTGTACTTCGTTCAATGTTGAACATTTTACAATTTGTTTTTACGAGACTTTTGTTGTTTCAACTGCTTATGGTTTTAGCCTTTGGCTGAAAGAAACGGTTGGAAAGTTTTAGCATGTTTTAGGACTTTGATGCTTGGTTGTTTAAACAATTTCTGAGTTTAAGACTTGTGTCATTACGTTACTTTTAGATGTTTTGCGTTTGACATTACAAAACCTCGGTCACACTGGAACGGAAAACTTCACACGGTCAAATGCTGCACTAATATTTGTATGAGCATATTCATACCAACGTAGATAGGTAATACTACTACTGCAGTATATCACCTCGCCCGCAACTGCGCCTACTAGATGTTCTCTCTTGTATGGCCAAGCCTTAAAAGAGCCTTGATCTAAGAAAATAGTGATTCTCAGTTTCTCATATTACATCTTCCTATTAGCTTCTACATCATTTTCCCCACAAAACATGTTACAATTTGTAAGAGAATCCGCCAACCAATTGACTCACAAAAGTCGAACCTTGACACAATCTCAAAAGCAGTACAGCCACTTGGAACTTGGTACTGTGCCAAAGAAATATTGGCTGTCTCCGGTATAAAGACGCCTTCAAGCGTTAGCTGATGGCCTGTCAACAACACAATGTTATATTGTTTGAAGAGTTTTGTATCGAAACGTCTCGAGTATTTAGATAATTGTTTTGTTCAGCATTGTCGTTGTTTTGTTTCGAATTGTTGTGAAAGTGAGGTTAGATTGTCTCGAAGAGCTTGTCTACTAAATCAATAAATTATTTATTTGATTCGTCCTTTGTTAACTCTGTGTTTTCTTGACAAAGGACTACGGTAATCTTAACCGTACTATATTCATAGACCTTGTTTATTTTAAGCTTGGCTTTTATCAGTTATGTTTACACTTCATTTGTATTGCCATTGTAAATATCTTCTATTAGCTGTACCCCGCGGTTTCATCTGCATTTAGTAGTGTCTTTGATTACTGCCCCTCTTCCTTAAGTCGCAGTGTGACGATATATCACTACATAGTATAAAAGTCGCTTGACCTGAGATTTGCGCGTTCGGACAAACAAAAAAAACTCTTCAGCTTAGAGTTGATAATATCTAAGCGATGTTTAATGACTTAGATATATTCTTTCCCCGAAACAACTAAATTCTTTATCAGTAATTCAGTACAATGTCGCCTTGTGAGATTTAAAATGTTTCTAGTACATACACTTTATTTGATAGAATTCAACGGAAGTATCGTAGTACAGTATTCTTCAGTTGACTTTTCCACTTTGTATCGAACGTACATTTGCTGATTCACTCGTTTCATTTCTGTGATTTCCTACATAAGATATTGAATAGAGAATATTTCTGCAAATTGAACCAGCAATATGAGATATTAAATAGATTGCTGATTTATTGAATTTAACTTCTGGCGTCTTGCTGAGTTTTCATTTCTAATGACATATTTGAAGAATGTTTATTTTAAGGTCTTCGCTCCCTATAACCGCTTGAGTTGAAACCGTCTCGCTCTGGGCCTTGTTTCATAATTAAAATAACAAAAATATAAGAAATTTTCTTCTCTTCAAAAATACCTTGCGCTACGCCAGGCTCATTTTTTCCCTAATAAGAATACATTAACAAACTTAAGCAACCACAAACACAAATAACCAGATTCAAAAGGAAATACTGCGAGTTACCGTCATAATTCTGATAATATATCCATAATACTGACACCGTTTCTCCATAGCAGTAATATAGGGTACCTAGATTTAACAGCTGACGCCAGCTGTTAGGTGAAGGTAAATAAAGTGTACCCCACAAACAACGGTTTCCATTAAGCCACCACACAGCGTCAAGCCAAGAGCGTGCTATCGTGTTACCAAGTAAACTCGCCGTGTCACGTTACTGACATGCTGTTGGCTTATCTGCATGACGTCACTGTTTTAACGTCAGAACAAATGGGGCTCTTAGAAGTAATTGTGGAGGTGTTTTATTGAAAATGGTAGGTGATGAAGTGGAATGGAATTTTCTATGTATGAAGTATATACATACAATATAAATCTCAAATCTTTACTGCAATCTATAATGTGGAACATACACGTGGGTGTTGATAAATAAAAACAATTATGGTGTCAGTCGGGACGGCAACATTTTAGAAAAATAGGAGAGAGGAAGAGCGTTTTAATATAATTTTTCCTTATTAGTTAATATTTGATCGACAAATTAAAAACAAATATTTATTAATCCTATTTTTATTTTATTTTTCCCTGGCCCTCATAATATTTCATTGTTTGTGGAAATATTAACAGTGGTCATCTATAGTTCCAATAATATAATATTGCCGTGATTTTTTCATTTATAATAGTTTCTAGTGATTTGACTTTGGATAAATTATATTAATTTATTCCTTTATCCTATTGTTAACCTTAGTAAAAGCTAAAGATAGTATTATATTCACCAATTTTTCTCTAGTATCTATCACGGCGAATTTTTGCTCGAGTGAGTTTAGGATCAAAACCCAATCTAGTCAGACCAAACAAAATATCCATTTTTACCAACGGAAAATACTCTCTAGTCCTAACAATACTTCCAGCTAGGCGTAGCTAAAATACACATTTTTCACAAACAATATTTTCCATTAAATCCTTTGCCTACATTGTCACGTCTAGCCGACAGCGGGACAACGGTATGCTGAACAAACACCCACTGTAAAACGTGACTGTCATACGCCACGATGGTTTACATTGAAATATTGAAGTTTTGTCTTTAGTTATAACATAACTTTCCAGGTGTTATATGTCACGCTGTCTTATTTACAGTAGAGATATGTGGAAAATATCGACTTTGATTGAAATATGGTTATAACGTAAATCGAAATTTAAAAAGGATATCGAGTAAAATTATCACGTATTCGATTATCACGCTGCCAATCACAAATAAATAATCAATTTCTACCTGTAGACTAATTCCACATAATACCTAAAATTGAATTATGTCGAGCTTGTTCTTCTGAATAGATGTTTTCCGTATAAAAACTCAGAAACACGCCACAAACAGCATTTCCCATTAAGCCTTTTGTGTCACGTCACGGCCGAGAGCGTGCAGCGTCGTGTTACTAAGTAACCTCACATACGTATAAACACGCTCACTACTGGAAGTGTCACGTCGTTGCCCTTAAGTCTCTGTGTAATACAATAATGTTGGAAAGTTTTTAGAGTACACAGTTCCTTTTATTATAGTTCCTTGTTTTTATTAATCATTTATTTCTAAATTTTGTTGCATACATTTAAGAACTTAATTGTCACTCAAAATATCTTAATTTAAGCTGAAAAAACAATATTTACACTTTTAATAAAAAGACAAAAATAAAATAAAATAATTAAAAATACCTCAATAAAGTAGGATATTAAACTAGCTGTTTTTGTTATAAGAATTGTAATACGAAAATATGTTACTAAACTACTTGTCTTTGACTTTGACCTAAATGAGAGATGAAATAAATTTAATTTCAACAATAATATTGATAGACCTCTAATCCATTTAGAATTGGAAATTAAGCTTTATGCTCAGTTATTACAGCCCTAGAATAGTAATGTAGGCACGTAGTAAACCTACTGGCCTATTTGATTTTGCATAATATTCTGACAGAAATGGAATAGGTAAAGAGATATTGAGATTAATCTTACTGCTTTGGAAATTATTATCACATAGCCGTAATTTTTTTTTTGTAACACTTTTTACGTATTATTATTTAGTAGTTTTTTTTTAAGGTACATTGCATTCACGTGTCATAATCGTGTTTCGTGTTTTGTGTGTATAGCATCGTCTTGGAGTAATCTGTAAGATGTTGTACTTATTAGTAGGAATAAATAAATAAATAAATAAATAATGCTTAATTCTGTATGCAAAAATTTTTAAAAAAATATTTTAAAAGAGTAGGTACGTATGGAGTTTCCTGCCTATTCTTCTCCATTCAAAACTACCTTTTGAAAGTGGCAACTAGATTCAATTCCTTTTTCTTTTTGTTTATGACGTTCAAAAGTGCCTTGTAATGGCCTAATTGAAATAAATGATTTGACTTTGACTACACATTGTGTCCATCCAGTTAATTAAGATTCAGCAAAAAAAAAATATTTATTAACATAACATAACGCCTGTAATACCCGAAGGATTAGGCAGTGGTGTATTTATTTATTTATTTATTTAAAAACAACTAACTTACACTTACGGTGTGCACCAGACGTACAAGTTAATTAAAAAAACAACACAACACACATTACTAGGAAACAAGTTTTATTACTGTGAATTGTTTTTTTTTTTTTCATAGCTAGGTAATCTTTATTCCTGCCAATCTCTAACCCTCTCCTTTTACATTTTATTCAGCTACACCAATCAATCTACAATTTTTCACCGCTATCCGCAAACAAAATGGCGTGTGGTAGCATCATTCTCTGTTCAAACAAAAATGCACATCGAAATCCATTCCCTCTCCAATTTATTTTTCAATCAAGTGCCCATCGGTGGGTTTTATCTATCTTGTTTGAGCTCCGCCTAGTCAATATTTTGGGAGGTTAAATACCTGCCTTACTGCTATAGCTGCCACGATAAACGCGCCAAAAGTTATTGAAAAAAAATGGTATTGTCTACGATCACCGGCTCAAAGAAGAAGATAGCTATATTAAAGAGCCATTAAAGAGTTAGGCAGCACAAAGAAATTGAATTTTTTAAAAAAAGTTATTTTTTGTAACTTTTTTGAGTTTTTAATGTTTTTTTTGACATCATATAACTTATCCTCTACTTTTATTCTAGTAGATTTTTTTTTCAGACAGACTGACTTCAGACATTTTGAAATTGAGTTTGTACCAGTACACGAAAAATGGCTTGTACTCACATTCTTTACAAAAATAAATACTGCCTTATTTTTAATACTTGAAATTAGTAGACTATACTTGAATTTAGTGCATCTAATTATTAAAGCAGTAATCGTACATGAGTCAGATAAATACACGACCAAATCCTGTGCATTAATAAGTAGATACATTAAAACAAATTATATTAAAAAGAACAAAATGGACAATACTCCATTTAAGTCTATAAACTGCCAGGCACACATCGAACTGACAGCCAATTAAAAACTTAACATTCCGTTCTTTATTTAAATCGACGTCTGACCTCATTCGACTATCCGAATCAAAAGCTCATTGGCAGAACCTAATGAGTTCAGTGCCTATAGGAATAAATTAAAAGCAATATGAAACAATGCAAGCTTGATTACTATTTACCGGGAGCATCAATTTGAAATTGGAGTTTCGCTTCAGTGAGTATTCCTGTATGTTCTAATCGTATTGCGTATTAGATACGTGTTTGCGAATGCGTTTGTATCGCGAGCCGGCAATGTATGCTTAACGGCAAACCGTATGTGATTTGTATGCTGATTTCGGAATGAAAGGGGGTTGAACTGTATTCATGTGATTAGATTGTAATAGGGCGGTTGTTTGGTCTGAATACTTGAATATGGTTTTGGAATTTATGCGAACTGCGGTGCTTCGACCACGTACGTACGTGCTGTTTGGGGTTAATTGAGACCTATTGTGGACTCTAATATTCTGTTCTTTTGTAGTTGTCATAGGGTACTGATTTAATTAAGCCTCTTCAAGTATTTTACTTACAAATTCTCATACGAGCGTAAAAAACTCAGTACAACAATCTATACTAATGTTATAAAGAGATAAATTTGTGAGGTGGTTATCTCTGGAACTACTGAACCGATTTTAGAAATTCTTTCGCAAATTGAAAGCTACGTTATCACTGAGTGCTATAGGCTATGTTTTATTATCAAAAAATAAGGGAACCATATGAAAAATCACGCGAACGATGTCGCTGTGAGAGTAGTTGTTACTTTAAATGTACTGCCGAGCATCATTACGCCTCGCCTCATTTGAAGTGGAACATATTCCTCGCTCAGTACTAAAAAAGAGGCTGCTCTGACAAACCCTTTTTCAAGTCTAGTCCTACCTAACAATAGTACGCCTCTGTAGAATGAGGGCAAGACACGCTAGATCCCCTGCCAAAGGGATGTTAGCCAGACAATAGCGCAGCGGCTATTACGCTGACAGACGATCTAAAGGTCGCGAGGTCTAATCTAACCTCGTTTTGCTATTCCAGTTAAGTCTCTCGTAAAACTGATGGAGATTTTGTTAGATGGAACCGTTTGGGTATGTTTTATTTTACTTTTGAAGTTTCTATTCATTGGAAGGTTTTCAACGTGGTACGGTCGCAAAATTATATTACTAGGTTTTGCACGCGATTTCGTTCGTTCTTTTATTAGCTAATTTAATTTTAATCATGAATATTGTGAGTTTTTCTTCTACTTATTGGGCTATTAATATGAACAAAATTAAGGTATTTGCCAATAAGTTAATTATGTATATAGCCACTGAGGTATTAGCCCAATAAGCTAAGTATTCCACTTCTTCTTCCTTTACACTAATATATTATTAGTGTGGCCTTCTGTGGCCTTCTAAAATTCTAATTATTTCCAAGGGAAAGAAATGAAAAATTAAGAAATACTAACCAGTACAGCTGTATTTTCCAGTTGACGGAGGATTCTCCCGCAAGGCATGCTGGTGGGACTTCGCCCGCCACCTGGACCGGCTGGACGCGGTGCTGTTCACCAGGATCAACAACTGCTCCATGTCAGGCATGGCATCCGTGCTGCGGAGGAAGGCCGGAGCTACAGTCTACCCACAGATTGGACACTTCTTCTGTAATTTAGAGGTGAGATGAGGTTTCTGTTACTTTTGTCCAGAGGTCTCTGAGAGGCCAATTTGACTACTATTCTATTTTCAACCGACTTCAAAAAGGAGGAGGTTCTCAATTCGACGCGTATGTTTTTTTTTTTTTTTTTTTTTTGTATATTTGTTCTACGATTACTCCGCTAATTATGAATCGATTTGGATGATTCTTTTTTTGTTTGAAAGAGTATAGTTCGGAATAGGTCCCATAGGAATATTGTCATGATCTGATGATGAACTTTGGAGATATGGAACGGAACTCCTTAAAAAATCACAGCAGAACCGCCGTAACAAGAGAAATTGCTTTGTTTATACGTGTAGTCGATGACTGACTGAAGGAAGTAGGGAGGGGGTACGTCAACCCCCCTCCTACCACTTTCCAAAATTAAATATATCGTGTGAGGTATTGTTTGAAAGGGCTTTATGTAAGGATTTCAAACATTAACACACAAGCACTAAAAAGTGAAAAATAAAAAGCTTTTTTACAAAAAAATATGACCGCCTTCAAAAACTACAAAATAAAAAATAACTTTAGCTTGGAAGTCGGTGGCAATACCTACATAACAAGAAACAAAACAAAAGCCGCCGACTTTCAAGCTAAAGTTATTTTTTATTTTGTAGTTTTTGAAGGCGGTCATATTCTACTTACTATCATAAACGCGAAAGTTTTTGAGGATGGATAAATGGATGAATGGTTGATGGATGTTTGTTACTACTACGCTTAAACGGTAAAACGCGATAAGCTGAAATACACACATACGTTTAAAAAGACATCACATATTCGTTAAACAAGCGAGTAAAAATTATCGCTGGAAAACGATTTTCACTTGTCGTGTGAAAAAAACAAAACAACAAAAACATAACTGGCGAAATGTGGGTGTACTAATAGGTACACCTCTGCCTAACCCTTCGGGGATTACAGGCGTGATGTTATGTTATGTTATGTGTGTAAAATCACTGTTATGGTAACGCCCAAAAAAGTTATGCGTACGAGTGCATCTAACAGTACAGAGGTCATGAGAGTTTAAAATAAAGTGTTAGAACATTTCAAACTTGTTATCATAAAAATGTTGAAATAAGTTGTAACCTTCTTCATTACAATAGGCTGGTATACCTTCACACTTAACACCTTCTGCCTCCATGTCCTACATTCAAAGAGTTATTCCGACAATGGGAGCAGAGTACTTGGCGCCACACAGACGCCCTTACAAGGCCGACACACGACACCGTGTCGATACACTTCATTGGACATACTGCTTACTGGTTGTGTGCGCTTTAGAATCTAGTAGAACTGCCATTTGTTTGCTGGTAAACCTGGCTGTACCTGTGGCTTCGTTCGCAAGAAGGCGATTCGTTTTACCGAGAATATTGTTGTCGAATCACTTATATTTGGAAGATAAGAATGATGAACTCGGATAAAAATAGTTTAATTTTTGTTCGTCTGTGCAGGGACCGATCTAGATATTTAAGCGCTCTTGGCAAAAATTATATTCGAAGCCCTTTTCATTGACAACATAATTATAATTATTAAGCTTGCCATTCCAAAAATGAGATAATACATACATACCATTAACTCACGCCTTTTTCTCATGGGGGTTGGCACAAACCACAGAACGCCTGAGATGATATTGATGTGATATTGTTTTATTAGTATAATATTCTCATATTACGGCAAAGTCAAAGACAAAACATTTATTTCAATTAGACCATTTACAGACATTTTTGAACATGTTACAAAAATTCATGAGAGTATGTTGGACTTTGTGCAACCGCCCGGCACCCTCAATTTCGCCGCCCCTCATTTTTGCTGCTCTCGGCATTTGCCCGACTTGCCCCCACCTAGATTAGGCCCTGCCTGTGTGCATTATTTCACCTAAATCAATCCAAATGTTAGGTGTAAAAAGTCATCATATACTAACATAACGTTAAGTTTTCACTTATGTCGACCGTCCCCATGTCTGCCTATTGCTTTTTGTTATTATTTCGGTATGATAAATAATCCTACTTTATATAAAATCAATGCAACATTAGCATAATATTCTATAATCTACGGTAATCAGTGATGCATACAGTATCACCTTCCAATCAGTATGTCGCGATCATTCATCACAAACGATAGTTTCGAAGTATTTCAGTGAGAATTTCTTGTGACTGATTAACGTTTTCAGTGATTTAGTGATTCTTTTTTAGTTATTGTGTATCAAATCTGGTAATATGTGACGTGTTAGGGTATGTTTTTAAGTAACATATATACGTACCTATATAGAAAATAGCTAAGTTAGCAAGTTAACAATGAAATTACCGTAAAAATTAAAATTTTACCGTAACGTTCTAATTTTTCATTTCAAATTTTACCGTAAATACGGATACCCATTTTTTTTAAGACGATTTCTTTTTTTATATCTATATTAAATTAACTTGTATATATCCATGTAACAACAATAACACGGTTTTGTGTGGCTATTGTTATATGTTACCTGATCAAAATTAATAAATAAATAATGTAGAATTGTATACCTGACAACAAGGTAAATAATAGGAAAGCTTAGTCAGTAATCAAATTACTCGAAAACTAAAGGCTAGTAAAAAATAAACGCCTTTTATTTAGAGTATTTAAATCGTGAGATAATGATTATCTAGTTATGTACACGACGTTACATTGGAAATTAATTTTCTGACCTCCACATCCTGTCCGTCATGAAATCGTTGTTGTTGAATGTTTCGTTCGTTCGTTCGTGTTTCGTTGTTGTTTTTGTGTGTTGTTTTTTTTTCAAATTAATTTTGCTCTTTAGCGCTCTCACTTTAATTTGCACCTACCATGTTATCTCTTCTCCACCTTTGGTTGACTGTTAGAGAATGCCTAAGGCATTAAGTCCGCCTTTGTACTTTTGTTGCATAAAGTTTAAATAAATTAAATTATTAATCCAAGTCACTACATCAGCACTTGATCCGCCTCGGTAACGTCGTCTTCAGGCACCCACTGTATTAAACATCCTTCTCTTCTAAACCCATCTGTCCTACATTGAATACAATGTGTATTTCTGTATGTTTAAAAAAAACACACCCATACCCCACACTAGGTTTGTTTGGGTTGTTGTAAGTAAGATCGTCACAAAAATAATTCCCCACGAAAAAAAGTTTTGATTCTCCTAGTACTTACTTTCTGTTCAGATTCCACATTGTGTCCTCGTTTTCGGTAGTTTTATGGTGGATTTTATTATTTAATTGTTCTGCTTTCCGTGCGGAAAAAAGACATTGGGCGAATTTACAATAATTAAAAATAAAAAAAAAACAAAAGTCTTTGGCTAATTTATACATACTTTTTTTCGTGGGGAATTATTTTTGTGACGAACTTACAACAACCCGTTTTTTTTTGTTTCGTAGGTGCGTTTACGAACATATAAACTCACATGCACAAATAACCAAACCCGTAACAACTATCTGTAGATTACAAATATTTGCTCTGTGCAGGAATTGAAACTGTGACGGATTCAAAAACCAATTTTTAAATCCAACGGTGCTGTTTCCAGGAACGACGCGCTCTCGCGAGCCCCGACGGAGACAAGGACGCTGACCCTCTGCTGGTGTCGTTACTGCAGGAGGGATCGGACATGATGGCCGATCTACGCCACATCAACCTCAAACCACAGCACTGCTACAGAAACCCTGAACCCATCAACTTGTACCACAAAGTTGGACATGGTAAGTATTAAATGTACATAATGTACATTTCCATTTTCATTTAACCTTACGTAGTACCTAAATACCTTTTTTTAATTCACACGTTTCTTGAAACATTAGGTTTATGTGATCATAATCTTCATTATTAATTTCTTTAACTTATACCTAAAATACAGGTTCAGGGTCTTTATTCAGCATACACGAATGTTCTGTGTTAGAACTATCCAATATGCTTAGTAAACTAATAATAATAATATTTTCATCTTGTAATACTTCATTTTTCTTTAATTTCAGGAACCCTAGACATGTACGTACTGAATCCGTCCAAGGACTCTAAATACGTTCGTGAATTCCTAAAACGTTGGCACAATAGTGAACAAAAACTATTCGAAGGCGCCAGTGTATCTGGACAATTCAATTTCCCGATACCCAACTTAGTATCGATATGCGCGTTACTAGTATGGCGTCCAGCTAACCCTGATGATACGATTACCAGGATTATGTTCCCAGGATCGACTCCACAGCATAAAATATTCGAAGGCTTAGAAAGGCTCAAACATTTGGAATTTCTACAGCACCCTACTTGCACGGGAAGGCAGATGGCTCCCACGACGCCACCCGCCACTACAACTACAGTCACAACTACAAAGACTAGTGCTAAAGTCGCAACTAAATCTAGCAAAGAAAGAAGTATAATTACTGAAAAGACGAAAGAAGAGAAAATCTCTGAACCAGAACCTCTGTCAAAGGACCTCAAAGAAGGTGAAACTAAAAATATTATTGACAATAAATTACTCAGTGAACTAGTCGATGGAGAAGATAAAATGGACTCCGTTTTACACGATGCTATTACTGCGAGAATAGAAACTAAACTAGATGATAAGATTGCTCAATACGAGAGCACTGTGATAGATGGTCTGCCTAAGAAGAAAGAAGTTAAAAAGAAGGCTGTGGATAAGAAAACGAAACGCGTTGATAAGACTGATGAAGTTAAAGACTCTGTAGTTAAGGTTGATGCAAAAAAAGTTGACGCTGAACCGAAAGCTAAAGTAGAAAAGAAAACACGGGTAGGCCCTCGCACATCTGAAATGACATCATCAATGACTAGGACCAAACTCGGCCATCGTGCAACGCGGGCCGTATCAGAAAGGAAAACAACGGTGAGCACTGATAAGAAAACAGCGACTGAGGACAAAAAATCACCTCCAACTACGCCTAAAAAGTCAGTTGATGCCAAACCTAGCCCATCTGTACCAGCGGTTAAAGACAAAATTAAAGCCAAAACCAGAAGACTGAGCCCAGGTAGCACCCCAGCCAAAAGCACCAAAGAAGCAAAAAATCGCATGGTTGCCGAATCAAAATACAAACAAGTATCACCTAAACGAGACGTCACAGCAAAAGCAGCTGAAAAGAAAGACAGTAAAGCTAAACGAGAACCTATCTCTCGGCGGCCTAGACCGCTTTCATCACCAGTGAAAGGATTAAAAGCTATGAAGAGCCCTACTAAATCAGTGAAGTCAGTTAAAGCTGATTCTGCAAAGTTAAAGGGGCTACAAAGAGTTAACTACGAAGATATTCTAAAAGATGCAAAGAAATCTGACGAAGACACATCAAAGTCCCTTGATGATATAAAACAGCAAGAGTTAGACGAGAGAGAAGAACAAGAAATTGTCCGAGAAATCGAAGCAGTATTCAACAGGGATAGCGAAGCCGAGGAGAAAATTGAGTATGTAGGGCGATCAGATATCGAAAAAATTACTTGTTTATTAGACGATACCAAGACTGAAACGACTGCCGACGGTGAATTTGAAGAAGAATATCTGATTATTGAAAAGGAAGAAGTTGAACAATATACTGAAGACTCGATTGTAGATCGAGAAGATAGTCATGATCATGAAGATGAATTACAAAAACATGCTAAAGACAAAGAAGAATCTGAGAAAAAGAAAGACGTAACAGTATTAGAGCAGGAAAAACCTGAAGAAACGCAAATAAAGACTGAAGCAATTATTGAAACGGAAGTAAGACAAATTGAGTCTAAGGAACACTCAGTGAGTGTGGAAGAAAAACAAGATATTAGCAGTGAAAAGAAGACTTCTGATAGTAAGAGTATTCCCAAACCCAAAGATTCTCTTGAAATGCAGGTTCAAGAGTCTCAACCGGATGAGAAAATTTCTACTACTATCGAATCTGGAGCAACAACTGCGCCCACTCTACCTGAAGATGAACGAATAACTCTCGATGAAATCAAGGAAGATCAACAAGTTGAAGAAAAACATGTTCAAGAGGAAACGAAGGAGGTAATTCCACCTCAAAGCTTAGTCGACACAAAACCATTATCTCTCGAAAAAAGTCCTAAACTTGAGGCCATTCCAGTGCCTATAAGAGAAATTGTCAAGACACCTGACGAAGTAGCCGACCTACCTTTGCACGAGGAAGTAGACTATAGAACTTATGTAGAAAAGAAAACACCAGAAGAAGAATTCATTAAACGTAAGCCGGATGAAATCAAAGTTCCTAAAGATCTACCTCTTTTGGACCAGGAAGCTACTATGTCTTTTAAAGGAATGAAAGCTGTCCAGGATGACGTGATAGTTAAAACTGTACAACGTGCATCACATCCTGAACTCGTTACAGTAACTCCTGGTTCAGCACCAGAGTCCCCTATGTACCACGAGCAAATGAAAGTTTCAGCAACCCCTGATAAGGACTTAAAACCCGTCAAAGAATACGATGATGCTGACTATGACTATGGTCAGTACACTGAGAAATTAAGAGAAACTCACATTACGACACTTGATTCACCAATCAAAGATGATATTATTGTAATCGAAGAGATCCCATGTATGCCCGAAAAGATCCCATCAATACCTGAAGATGTCGAAAAAGAAATTGAGGAGGCTCGCAAGTTAGAAATGGCTGACAAACCTCCCTTGAGTCCCAAAGAAGTTGAAAAAATTGTTGCTGACGTCGCTGAAGTTCTGAAATCAGAAAAAAGCTTAGAAGAAATCATGGCTGAAAAGTCGCCTTTATTAAGTAAATCACCTGAAGCCTTCCCGAGTACGGATAAAACTGTTAGTGTCATTGAAGCGACAAAGATGCTTTTAACAAGTGAGCAAAAAATAAAACATGATTTGCATGAGGATGTTAAAGAAATTAAAACTCTTGATGCAAAACCCACGCATGAAATTGCTGAGACTATACAGAAAGAAGTATCACCAGTGCGGTCAATAACTTCAGAAGATGCCAGTGAAACGTCAGACAAGACCGTTCTAAGTGAAGGTAAGCGAGTTAAACGAGAACTTTTAGAAGAAAAGATCAAAGATAAAGTAGACGATATTATTGAGATTTCAGGCAAAGACGTTAAAGTTGGAATTACGGAAACACATGCAATTAGTACAGATATAACTGATCATGCCACAGTAGATTTGGAAGAATTAAAACCTGACAAAAAAGTCAGCACTACATTAGAATCGGCTAAGACACTTGAAAAACTTGAAGAAAAAATAGCTGATCTAAAGAAAAAAGAAGAAAAAATTCTACTTGAAATGATTGAAACAAAACCATCTGAAGTTAGTAAACCTAAAATACTTAAAGGTACTACTCCAGATATGTCTGAGAAGCGAACCAGCTTGGACGAAGCCCCTGCCGAACCAGAAAAAGAAATAATTCCAGAAAAACCTGAACAACCTGAAATACTTACAAAAGAAAAGACACCTGTTGAGGAGAAACCATTAAGTCCTGAAAAGGAACTTCCTAAGAAAACGTTACTACAAAAAGCTGAAACAAAAGTAGAAAAGGTTGCTGAAAAGGTGTCTGCTTTTAAAGATGAAGTGTTTGGATTCTTTGGCAAAAAAACGGATAAGAAAGAACCTAGCCCAGAGAAAGAAATTCCAACGAGACTAAGTCCTGAAAAAGAAATAAAAGAAAAAGAACTTGTTACCGAAATGAAAGTTGTCGAAACGGATGTTAAAGAAAAGGCAGATATAGTAACATCAAGTGAACTTAAAGATTTATCTCCAGAAAAGATTACTGTTGATAA
This sequence comes from Hoplodrina ambigua, assembly GCA_949774945.1. Classification (NCBI taxonomy): domain Eukaryota; kingdom Metazoa; phylum Arthropoda; class Insecta; order Lepidoptera; family Noctuidae; genus Hoplodrina; species Hoplodrina ambigua. The sequence goes on from OX458979.1 coordinate 13,364,890, forward strand.
ACCACATGAAGAAAAGCCGGAAGTATCAATCTTTGATGAAATGAAAAGTCAAATTGCAGACACTACTAAGGACGTTCTTGATAAGCTGGACTTAGATTTAGAAAAAATAACGAAAAAAGAAATTATTCCTGAGAAGGTCAGTCCTGAAAAACACGTTCTGAGTGAAAAAGCGCCGAGCTCACCAGAACCAGGAGAGATAATACCTACTCCTGTTGAAATTCAGAAGGATATGCCACTAGAAGATAAGATCCCTAGCTTGATTTATGATGAAGATCAAGAGTTAGACATTGAAGAAAGATTAATTGGGTTTGAACCTATTGGGAAACCAGAAGAAATCTCTACTACACAATTTACGACAATTACCGAGAAAGGTGTTGTCGTAACTAGGAAAACTACAATCACAACTATCTTACAGGAATATAGCAATATTACAAGAACAATAGTTAGATATAAAACCACTGTTTTGACCATCGAAGACGACCAATTTCCTGATGGTACAAAGATTGGGAGAACTTACAGAAAAGTATCCCTTTCTCATGAACGACCAAAGCTCAGTCCAGTTAAGCTAGATGAAAAAACACCTAGCCCAACCAAAATTGATGAAAAAGCACCAAGTCCTGTAAAACTCGACGAAAAGCCTGCTTCTCCCGTGAAGGCAGATGAGAAAATGTCAAGCTTGACTGATTTAGAAGAAAAAATTCCTAGCCCAACTATATCAAAGCCTTTAAGTCAAACACCACCAGACGATAAGCCTAGCTTTATTTACGATGAAGATGAAGAATTAGAAATCGAAGAAAGACTAATGAGTTTTGAACCAACAGGAAAGCCTGAAGAAATAACAACAACACATATTACAACAGTTACTGAAAAAGGCGTCTTGATACAAAGAAAGTCAACAGTTACAACAATCGTCCAGGAATATACCAACGTAACTAAAACAACTTTCAGATATAAAACGACTGCCTTAACTATTGAAGAAGATGAGTTGCCAAATGGTGATAAAGTAAGCCGTACCATCAGAAAAGTTTCACTCGCATATGAAAAACCAAAACTTATTTCTTCAACACCTGATGAGAAAAGTCCAGAGCAACAAATAATTGAAAAGAAACCCATCAGATTAGAAACGGAACTGATAGAAAGAAAATCCCTGAGTCCTGAAAGGGAACCATTCGTGAAAACCACTAGCCCTGTCAAACCTCATGAGAAGGCATCAATTCCAAGCAAGCCTGATCACGAAACACCGGCTTCTGAAAAGCCGGATGGAGGTAAACCTACTTTAATCTGTGACGAAGCGCAAGAATCAGAAATTGGTGAAAAACTAAAAGAATTTACACCTATGGGTAAATCAGAAGAGCATACTACTAGCAAAGCTGAAACTATCACTGTGAAAGGTATCGTTATAAAAAGAGAATCTCTCATAACGACTGTTATTCAGGAATATAAACATGTAACTAGAAAAATTGTGAAATTCAAAATTTGCATTATGACCATTGAAGAAGATGAACATCCAGATGGTTCGAGATACACTCGAATTATTAGGCAAATGAAACTTTTTGACAAAAAGCCGCACCCCATTCCATTTGAATTCGAAGACAAATTACAAGCACCCGAGGAAGTTGATCAGAAAGCAAAAACTCCAGACATGCCTGATAAAAAGGCACCTAGCACAATCCATCTTGATAAAAAGACAACCAGCCCCGTCAAGACAGACGAGAAAGCACCTAGCCCAATCCAACTTGATGAAAAGGCACCCAGCCCCGTCAAGACAGACGAGAAAGCACCTAGCCCAATCCATCTTGATGAAAAGGCACCCAGCCCCGTCAGGACAGACGAGAAAGCACCTAGCCCAATGCATCTTGATGAGAAAGCACCCAGCCCCGTCAAGACAGACGAGACAGCACCTAGCCCAATCCATCTTGATGAAAAGGCACCCAGCCCTGTCAAGACAGACGAGAAAGCACCTAGCCCTATCTATCATGATGAAAAGGCACCTAGCCCTATCTATCATGATGAAAAGGCACCCAGCCCCGTCAAGCCAGATGAGAAAGTACCTAGCCCAATCCATCTTGATGATAAGGCACCCAGCCCCGTCAAGACAGACGAGAAAGCACCTAGCCCAATCCATCTTGATGAAAAGGCACCCAGCCCCGTCAAGCCAGACGAGAAAGCACCCAGCCCAATCCATCTTGATGAAAAGGCACCCAGCCCCGTCAAGACAGACGAGAAAACACCTAGCCCAATCCATCTTGATGAAAAGGCACCCAGCCCCATCAAAACAGACGAGAAAGCACCTAGCCCAATTCATGGTGAAGAAAAGGTACAAAGCCCTGTCAAGACCGATGCGAAAGCACCTAGCCCAATCCATCTTGATGATAAGGCACCCAGCTCCGTCAAGACAGACGAGAAAGCACCCAGCCCAATCCATCTTGATGAGAAGGCACCAAGCCTCGTCAAGACAGACGAGAAAGCACCTAGCCCAATCCATCTTGATGAAAAGGCACCCAGCCCCGTCAAGACAGACGAGAAAACACCTAGCCCAATCCATCTTGATGAAAAGGCACCTAGCCCAATCCATCTTGATGAAAAGGCACCCAGCCCCGTCAAGACAGACGAGAAAGCACCTAGCCCAATCCATCTTGATCAACAGGAACCACGCCTCGTCAAGACAGACGAGAAAGCACCTAGCCCAATCCATCTTGATGAAAAGGCACCAAGCCTCGTCAAGACAGACGAGAAAGCACCTAGCCCAATCCATCTTGATGAAAAGGCACCCAGCCCCGTCAAGACAGACGAGAAAACACCTAGCCCAATCCATCTTGATGAAAAGGCACCCAGCCCCATCAAAACAGACGAGAAAGCACCTAGCCCAATTCATGGTGAAGAAAAGGTACAAAGCCCTGTCAAGACCGATGCGAAAGCACCTAGCCAGATCCATCTTGATGAAAAGGCACCCAGCCCCGTCAAGCCAGACGAGAAAGCACCTAGCCCAATCTACCTTGATGAAAAGGCACCTAGCCCAATCCATCTTGATGATAAGGTACCCAGCCCCGTCAAGACAGACGAAAAAGCACCTAGCCCAATCCATCTTGATGAAAAGGCACCTAGCCCAGTCAAGCTAGGTGATAAGGCACCTAGCTCAATCCATCTTGAAGAAAAGGCACCCAGCCCCGTCAAGACAGACGAGAAAGCACCTAGCCCAATCCATCTTGATGAAAAGGCACCTAGCCCACTCAAGAAAGACGAGAAAGCACCTAGCCTAATCCACCTTGATGAAAAAGCACCCAGCCCCGTCAAGCTAGACGAGAAAGTATCTAGCCCAATCCATCTTGATGAAAAAGCACACAGCCCCGTCAAGCCAGGTGAGAAAGCACCTAGCCCAATCCATCTTGATGAAAAGGCACCCAGCCCCGTCAAAACTGACGAGAAAGCACCTAGCCCAATCGACCTTGATGAAAAGGCACCTAGCCCAATCGACCTTGATGAAAAGGCACCCAGCCCCGTCAAGCCAGGTGAGAAGGCACCTAGCCCAGTCCATTTTGATAAAAAAGCACCTAGCGCCGTCAAGCTAGACGAGAAAGTATCTAGCCCAATCCATCTTGATGACAAGGCACCCAGCCCCGTCAAGACAGACAAGAAAGCACCTAGCCCAATCCATCTTGATGAAAAGGCACCCAGCCCAGTCAAGCCAGGTGAAAAGGCGCCTAGCTCAATCCATCTTGAAAAAAAGGCACTCAGCCCTGTCAAAACAGACGAAAAAGGACCTAGCCCAATCGGCCTTGATGAAACGGCACCTAGCCCAATCGAACTTGATAAAAAGGCACCCAGCCTAGTCAAGGCAGACGAGAAAGCACCTAGCTCAATCGACCTCGATGAAAAGGCACCCAGCCCACTCAAGAAAGACGAGAAAGCACCTAGCCCAATCCATCTTGATGAAAAGGCACCCAGCCCCGTCAAGACAGACGAGAAAGCACCTAGCCCAATCCATCTTGATGAAAAGGCACACAGCCCAGTCAAGCCAGGTGAGAAGGTACATAGCCCAATCCATCTTGATGAAAAGGCTGCCAGCCCCGTCAAGACAGACGAGAAAGCACCTAGCCCAATCCTTCTTGATGAAAAGGCACCCAGCCCCGTCAAGCCAGGTGAGAAGGCGCCTAGCTCAATCCATCTTGAAGAACAGGCACCCAGCCCCGTCAAGACAGACGAGAAAGCACCTAGCCCAATCGACCTTGATGAAAAGGCACCTAGCCCTATCGACCTTGATGAAAAGGCACCCAGCCTAGTCAAGACAGACGAGAAAACACCTCGCCCAATCGACCTCGAAGAAAAGGCACCCAGCCCACTCAAGAAAGACGAGAAAGCACCTAGCCCAATCCATCTTGATAAAAAGGCACCCAGCCCGGTCAAAACAGACGAGAAAGCACCTAGCCCAATCGACCTTGATGAAAAGGCACCTAGCCCAATCGACCTTTATGAAAAGGCACCCAGCCCACTCAAGAAAGACGAGAAAGCGCCTAGCCCAATCCATCTTGATGAAAAGGCACCCAGCCCGGTCAAGCCAGGTGAGAAGGCGCCTAGCTCAATCCATCTCGAAGAAAAGGCACCCAGCCCTGTTAAGACAGACGAGAAAACACCTAGCCCAATCGACCTCGATGAAAAGGCACCCAGCCCACTCAACAAAGACGAGAAAGCACCTAGCCCTATCCATCTTGATGAAAAGGCACCCAGCCCCGTCAAGCCAGATGAGAAGGCACCTAGCCCAATCCATTTTGATGAAAAGGCACCCAGCCCTGTCAAGCCAGGTGAGAAGCCGCCTAGCTCAATAAATCTTGAAGAAAAGGCACCCAGCCCCATCAAGACAGACGAGAAAGCACCTAGCCCAATCGACCTTGATGAAAAGGCACCTAGCCCAATCGAACTTGATGAAAAGGCACCCAGCCTAGTCAAGAGAGGCGAGAAAGCACCTAGCCCAATCGACCTCGATGAAAAGGCACCCAGCCCACTCAAGAAAGAGGAGAAAGCACCTAGCCCAACCCATCTTGATGAAAAGGCAGTCAGCCCCGTCAAGACAGACGAGAAAGCACCTAGCCCAATCCATCTCGATAAAGCACCCAGTGCCGTCAAGCTAGACGAGAAAGTACCTAGCCCAGTCGACCTTGATGAAAAGGCACCCAGCCCCGACAAGCCAGGTGAGAAAGCACCTAGCCCAATCCATCCTGATGATAAGGCACCCAGCCCCGTCAAGACAGATGAAAAGACACCTAGCCCAATCGACCTCGATGAAAAGGCACCCAGCCCCGTCAAGCCAGGTGAAAAGGCGCCTAGCTCAATCCATCTTGAAGAGAAGGCACCCAGCCCCGTCAAGACAGACGAGAAAGCACCTAGCCCAATCCATCCAGATGATAAGGCACCCAGCCCCGTCAAGACTGATGAGAAGGCACCTAGCTCAATCGACCTCGATGAAAAGGCACCCAGCCCCGTCAAGCCAGGTGAAAAGGCGCCTAGCTCAATCCATCTTGAAGAGAAGGCACCCAGCCCCGTCAAGACAGACGAGAAAGCACCTAGCCCAATCGACCTCGATCAAAAGGCACCCAGCCCCGTCAAGCCAGATGAGAAGGCACCTAGCCCAATCCACTCTGATGAAAAGGCACCCGTCCCCGAGAAGCCAGATGAGAAGGCACCTAGCCCAATCCATCTTGATAAAGAAGCACCCAGTGCCGTCAAGCTAGACGAGAAAGTACCTAGCCCAATCGACCTTGATGAAAAGGCACCCAGCCCCGACAAGCCAGGTGAGAAAGCACCTAGCCCAATCCACCCTGATGAAAAGGCACCCATCCCCGACAAGCCAGGTGAAAAGTCACCTAGCCCAATTCATCTTGATGAAAAGGCTTCCAGTCCCGTCAAGACAGACGAGAAAGCACCTAGCCCAATCCATCTTGAAGAGAAGGCACCCAGCCCCGTCAAGACAGACGAGAAAGCACCTAGCCCAATCGACCTCGATCAAAAGGCACCCAGCCCCGTCAAGCCAGATGAGAAGGCACCTAGCCCAATCCACCCTGATGAAAAGGCACCCGTCCCCGAGAAGCCAGATGAGAAGGCGTCTAGCTCAATCCATCTAGAAGAAAAGGCACCCAGCCCCGTCAAGACAGACGAGAAAGCACGTAGCCCAATCCATCTTGATAAAAAGGCACCCAGCCCCGTCAAGACAGATGAGAAGGCACCTAGCCCAATCCACCCTGATGAAAAGGCACCCGTCCCCGAGAAGCCAGATGAGAAGGCACCTAGCCCAATCCATCTTGATAAAGAAGCACCCAGTGCCGTCAAGCTAGACGAGAAAGTACCTAGCCCAATCGACCTTGATGAAAAGGCACCCAGCCCCGACAAGCCAGGTAAGAAAGCACCTAGCCCAATCCACCCTGATGAAAAGGCACCCATCCCCGACAAGCCAGGTGAAAAGTCACCTAGCCCAATTCATCTTGATGAAAAGGCTTCCAGTCCCGTCAAGACAGACGAGAAAGCACCTAGCCCAATCCACCCTGATGGAAAGGCACCCATTCCCGAGAAGCCAGGTGAGAAAGCGCCTAGCTCAATCCATCTTGAAGAAAAGGCACCCAGCCCCGTCAAGACAGACGAGAAAGCACGTAGCCCAATCCATCTTGATAAAAAGGCACCCAGCCCCGTCAAGACAGACGAGAAAGTATCTAGCCCGATTGACCTTGATGAAAAGGCACCCATCCCCGACAAGCCAGGTGAAAAGGCACCTAGCCCAATTCATCTTGATGAAAAGGCACCCAGTCCCGTTAAGACAGACGAGAAAGCACCTAGCCCAATCCACCCTGATGAAAAGGTACCCATCCCCGAGAAGCCGGGTAAAAAGGCACCTAGCCCAATCTTTCTTGATGAAGCAGCACCCAGCGCCGTCAAGCTAGACGAGAAAGTACCTAGCCCAATCGACCTTGATGAAAAGGCACCCAGCCCCGACAAGCCAGATGAGAAAACACCTAGCCCAATCCATCTTGATGAAAAGGCACCCAGCCCCGTCAAGACAGATGAGAGAGTACCTAGCCCGATTGACCTTGATGAAAAGGCACCCAGCCCTGACAAGCCAGGTGAGAAAGCACCTAGCTCAATCCATCTTGAAGAAAAGGCACCCAGCCCCGTCAAAACGGACGAGAAAGCACCTAGCCCAATCGACCTTTATGAAAAGGCACCCAGCCTAGTCAAGACAGGCGAGAAAGCACCTAGCCCAATCCATCTTGAAGAAAAGGCACCCAGCCCTGTCAAGGCGGACGAGAAAGCACCTAGCCCAATCGACCACGATGAAAAGGCACTCAGCCCACTCAAGAAAGACGAGAAAGCACATAGCCCAATCCATCTTGAAGAAAAGGCACCCAGCCCCATCAAGCCAGGTGAAAAGGCACCCAGCCCTATTAAGACGGAAGAGAAAGCACCTAGCCCAATCCAGCTTGATGAAAAGGCATCCAGCCCCGTCAAGCCAGGTGATAAGGCGCCTAGTCCAATCCATCTTGATGAAAAGGCACCCAGCCCCATCAAGCCAGGCGAAAAGGCACCCAGCCCTATTAAGACGGAAGAGAAAGCACCTAGCCCAATCCATCTTGATGAAAAGGCACCCAGCCCTGTCAAGACAGACGAGAAAGCACCTAGCCCAATCCATCTTGATGAAAAGGCACTCAGGCCTGTCAAGCCAGTCGAAAAGGCACCCAGCCCTATCAAGACGGAAGAGAAAGCACCTAGCCCAATCCATCTTGATGAAAAGGCACCCAGCCCTGTCAAGGCACACGAGAAAGCACCTAGCCCAATCCATCTTGATGAAAAGGCACCCAGCCCTGTCAAGCCAGGCGAAAAGGCACCCAGCCCTATTAAGACAGAAGAGAAAGCACCTAGCCCAATCCATCTTGATGAAAAGGAACCCAGTCCCGTCAAGACAGACGAGAAAGCACCTAGCCCAATCCACCTTGATGAAAAGGCACCTAGCCCAATCCATCTTGATGATAAGGCATCCAGCCCCATCAAGCCAGGCGAAAAGGCACCCAGCCCTATTAAGACGGAAGAGAAAGCACCTAGCCCAATCCATCTTGATGAAAAGGCATCCAGCCCCGTCAAGCCAGGCGAAAAGGCACCCAGCCCTATTAAGACGGAAGAGAGAGCACCTAGCCCAATCCATCTTGATGAAAAGGCACCCAGCCCTGTCAAGACAGACGAGAAAGCACCTAGCCCAATCCATCTTGATGAAAAGGCACCCAGCCCTGTCAAGCCAGGCGAAAAGTTTCCCAGCCCTATTAAGTCGGAAGAGAAAGCACCTAGCCCAATCCATCTTGATGAAAAGGCACCCAGCCCTGTCAAGACAGACGAGAAAGCACCTAGCCCAATCCATCTCGATGAAAAGGAACCCAGTCCCGTCAAGACAGACGAGAAAGCACCTAGCCCAATCCACCTTGATGAAAAGGCACCTAGCCCAATCCATCTTGATGATAAGGCACCCAGCCCCGTCAAGACAGACGAGAAAGCACCTAGCCCAATCCATCTTGATGAAAAGGCATCCAGCCCCGTCCATCTTGATGAAAAGGCACCCAGCCCCATCAAGCCAGGCGAAAAGGCACCCAGCCCTATTAAGACGGAAGAGAAAGCACCTAGCCCAATCCAGCTTGATGAAAAGGCACCCAGCCCCGTCAAGCCAGGTGAGAAGGCGCCTAGCCCAATCCATCTTGATGAAAAGGCACCCAGCCCCATCAAGCCAGGTGAAAAGGCACCCAGCCCTATTAAGACAGAAGAGAAAGCACCTAGCCCAATCCAGCTTGATGAAAAGGCACCCAGCCCCGTCAAGCCAGGTGAGAAGGCACCTAGCCCAATCCAACTTGATGAAATAGCACCTGATAAACAATTGCTAGTTGAGAAGTCACCGGAAAAATCGCCAAGTATCGTTGACATTGATTACACAGAATCAAGCAGAATTGATTCTGAGACAACTAGCCCCGTTAAGTCAGAAGACGTGAGTCAAAGCACTGTAGAAGAAAAAATACCCGATACGATACCAGACGAAACCAATGAAATAGAAATTGAAAAGGCACTAAAATATTTTGAATTATTAGATAAACCTGAAGAACAAACCACAACAACTTATGTCACTGTTACCGAAAAAGGCGTTACTATAGTGAGAAAGTCCATTGTAACAACAATTATACAAAAGTATTGTAACACTACAAAAACAATATTTAAATATAAAGTTACAGTCATAACCAACGAAGAAGACGAACTTCCCAATGGCCAAAAAGTCAGCCGGACTTTCAAAAAAGTTACAGTTCACGATAAGCAACCAACTGAAATCAGCCAACGTGAAGAGCAAGAACAAATCCTAACCAAGCCTGATGAAAAGCCAAGTCACACACTAGAAGAGAAAACATCAACCTCAGTACATTTTGATAAAGAGGAGCCAAGCTCAATTAAAACTGACGATAAAAAGCCAAGTCTGATCAAGTCTGATGAAGAAAAGCCAAGTCCTGCTAAACCTGACGACAAAGAGGCTAGCCCAGTCAAACCTGATGAAAGAAAGCCAAGCCTAATAACATCAGAAGTAAAGGCACCAATCTCACTAGAGCTTGATGAGAAAGAGCCAAGTCCAGTTAAAACTGATGTAATAAAGTCAAAACTATTAACACCACAAGAAAAAGAACCAACCCCATTAAGTCTTGATAAGAAAGATTTAACTACAGTTAAACCTGGCGAAAAAGAACCAAGCCCAGTTAAGCTTGATGAAGAAAAGCCCAACCTAATCACACGAGAAGTAAGTGAACTGACCATATTAGATTTTGAAAAGGAGGAGCCTAGCCCAGTCATACCTGACGAGAAAGAGTCAAGTCCAGTTAAACCAGGTGAAAGAAAGCCAAGCCTAACTACACCAAAAGGAATGGAACCAATTGAGATAGAGCCAAGCAAAGACAAACCTGACGAGAGAGAACCAAGTCTTACCACATCAGAAATAAAACCACCGACCTCATTACGCTTTGACGAGAAAGAGCCAAGCCCAGTCAAACATGACGACAAAGAGCCAAGCCCAGTCAAACATGACGACAAAGAGCCAAGCCCAGTCAAACATGAAGACAAAGAGCCAAGCCCAGTCAAACATGACGACAAAGAGCCAAGCCCAGTCAAACATGACGACAAAGAGCCAAGCCCAGTCAAACATGAAGACAAAGAGCCAAGCCCAGTCAAACATGACGACAAAGAGCCAAGCCCAGTCAAACATGACGACACAGAGCCAATCCCAGTAAAACATGACGACAAAGAGCCAAGCCCTGTCAAACATGACGACAAAGAGCCAAGCCCTGTCAAACATGACGACAAAGAGCCAAGCCCAGTCAAACATGACGACAAAGAGCCAAGCCCAGTCAAACATGACGACAAAGAGCCAAGCCCAGTCAAACATGAAGACAAAGAGCCAAGCCCAGTCAAACATGACGACAAAGAGCCAAGCCCAGTCAAACATGACGACAAAGAGCCAAGCCCAGTCAAACATGACGACAAAGAGCCAAGCCCTGTCAAACCTGACGACAAACAGCCAAGCCCAGTCAAACATGAAGACAAAGAGCCAAGCCCAGTCAAACCTGACGACAAAGAGCCAAGCCCAGTCAAACATGACGACAAAGACCCAAGCCCTGTCCAACCTGATGACAAAGAACTAAGTCCAGTCAAACTTGATGAAAAAGAGGTAAGCTCAATTAAACATGACGACAAAGAGCCAAGCCCTGTCAAACATGAAGACAAAGAGCCAAGCCCAGTCAAACCTGACGACAAAGAGCCAAGCCCAGTAAAACATGACGACAAAGAGCCAAGCCCAGTAAAACCTGACGACAAAGAGCCAAGCCCAGTCAAACCTGACGACAAAGAGCCAAGCCCAGTAAAACATGACGACAAAGAGCCAAGCCCAGTAAAACCTGACGACAAAGAGCCAAGCCCAGTCAAACCTGAAGACAAAGAGCCAAGCCCAGTCAAACATGACGACAAAGAGCCAAGCCCAGTCAAACCTGAAGACAAAGAGCCAAGCCCTGTCAAACATGACGACAAAGAGCCAAGCCCAGTCAAATACGACGACAAAGAGCCAAGCCCTGTCAAAGATGACGGAAAAGAACCAAGCCCGGGTAAACCTCACGACAAAGAGCCAAGCCCAGTCAAAGATGACGACAAAGAGCCAAGCCCAGTCAAACATGACGACAAAGGGCCAAGCCCTGTCCAAACTGACGACAAAGAACTAAGTCCAGTCAAACTTGATGAAAAAGAGGTAAGCTCAATTAAACATGACGACAAAGAGCCAAGCCCAGTCAAACATGACGACAAAGAGCCAAGCCCAGTCAAACACGACGACAAAGAGCCAAGCCCAGTCAAACATGACGACAAAGAGCCAAGCCCAGTCAAACATGAAGACAAAGAGCCAAGCCCAGTCAAACATGACGACAAAGAGCCAAGCCCAGTCAAACCTGACGACAAAGAGCCAAGCCCAGTCAAACCTGACGACAAAGAACCAAGCCCAGTCAAACCTGACGACAAAGAGCCAAGCCCAGTCAAACATGACGACAAAGAACCAAGCCCAGTCAAACCTGACGACAAAGAGCCAAGCCCAGTCAAACATGACGACAAAGAACCAAGCCCAGTCAAACCTGACGACAAAGAGCCAAGCCCAGTTGAATCTGACGACAAAAAGCCGAGCCCAGGTAAACCTCACGACAAAGAGCCAATTCCAGTCAAACATAAAGACAAAGAGCCAAGCCCAGTCCAACCCGATGACAAAGAGGTAAGCTCAATTAAACATGAAGACAAAGAGCCAAGCCCAGTCAAACCTGACGGCAAAGAGCCAAGCCCAGTCAAACATGATGACAAAGAACCAAGCCCTGTCAAACCGCACGACAAAAAGCCAAGCCTTGTCAAACCTGACGACAAAGAAGAAATCCCTGTCAAACATGAAGACAAAAAGGATAGCCCAGTCAAACCTGACGACGAAGAAGAAAGCCCTGTCAAACCTGACGACAAAGAGCCAAGCCCTGTCAAACCTGACGACAAAGAGGATAGCCCAGTCAAACATGATGACAAAGAAGAAAGCCGTGCCAAACCTGACGACAAAGAGCCAAGCCTTGTCAAACCTGACGACGAAGAAGACAGCCCTGTCAAACATGACGACAAAGACCCAAGCCCTGTCAAACCTGGCGACAAAGAGCATAGCCCAGTCAAACCTGACGACAAAGAGCCAACCCTAGACAAACATGACGACAAAGAAGAAATCCCTATCAAACATGACGAGAAAGAGCCAAGCCCTGTCAAACATGACGACAAAGAGCCAACCCTAGACAAACATGACGACAAAGAGCTAAGCCCAGACGAGTCTGTTGAAAGAAAGCCAAGCCTAAGCCTACCAGAAGACAAGACACTAAGTCCAATCAAAACTGATGAAAAGGAGCCGATCTCCATTGATAAAATTGATAAAAAGACGACAAAGCCAGTTGATCTTGAGGTAGTATCACTACTTGTTAAGCCTGACGAAAAAATACCAAGCTTAAATGAGCCAGCTACACCTACAGAAAAGTTACCGAGCTTAATCTATGACAAAGACCAAGAATCAGAAATTGATGAAAAACTGAAAGGGTTCGAATTGGTTGGAAAACCAGAAGAAGATACAAGCACTCAGTTCCTAACTGTTACTGAAAATGGAATTGTTATTAAAAGGAAAATTATTATAATGACAATCACCCAAGAATATAGTAATGTAACTAGAACAATTTTACTGTATAAAAAGATAGTTTTGATAACTGAAGAAGACGAACTTCCTGACGGCACTGTCAAGACTCGTACAATAAGAACAGTTACACTTACTGATGACAAGCCTTTACTTAGCCCAGGAGAAGATTTACTGAAATCAGTCAGTCAGGAAACCCAGACAAGTAAACCTCTAGGGGAATTTGTAAAGGAGGCAGTAAGTCCAATCAAATTAGATGAAGAGGCATCTACTCTAGTTAAATCAGATGAAAAAGAACCTTGCCCAGACAAGCAAATAGAGAAAATCTCTAGCCCTGTATTGACAGAAAAAGAGCCTAGTGTGCTGTCGCCTGATAAGAAAGAACTAAGCCCAACTCAAAAACATCCGTTTAGTTTTGCCAAAACAGATGAAAAGACACTATTTTCAATCGAAACCCATGATAAGAAACTGACAGAAAGTGATAAAAGCATGCCCATAGAAGTTGATGACAAACTGGAGTATAAAAAGGAAGAGCATTTAGATGAGGATGGCTTTGTTGTCGTTGACAAACATCTTCTTGAAGATTACGAGAATCTAAAAGATGTTTCAGTAGAAGATAAAATAAACTTAACCAAAGTCAGCCCAGTAGATAAACCAAAACAGTCTTACATTTATGAGGCAGACAAACAAGACGTACACACAATCACCATCGATGAATCACCACTTGTCCCTCAAATTTCTGATGCCATTCTCAGCAAAGTTCCTGTGAAAGAACCTAGTTCAGAGAAAGAGGCTCAGATAAAGGAAGAAGTGGATCAAGGTATCAAAATCAAAGATGACCTTACACATGAAAAAATAAAGAAAGAACTCACTATTGATACCGGCACACAAGATCAATCTGAAGATGAAATTCCAAGCCCTGAACTTGTGCTGGATACACAGAAAGATCCCAGCCCTACACATATCAGTTCAAAGTTGGTTGGTGAAAAGAAACTGAGTCCCGCCAAAGTCACGACAGAAACAAAAGATATGATCAGTGTAGACGCTAAAACTGATAGTGACTTAGAAGACTCGATTTCACATAGAGTTCCAAGCCCACTATCAGCCAAAGAATTTATGAAAAAACATATTTCTGAAAAAGAAGAAGATGAAAAAACTACCGACGAAGTATTGGTAGAGAAAACGAGTGACGAATTCAAATCACTTGATTCAGAAATCAAGGATATACGACCCTCAATTCAGTCTGTTGATTTCACTGATACAAAACAAGACTTAATACCACAAGAAGACCCTTATGAAATCACGAAAAAAGATATAATTTCTGACAAACTTGATGTCAAGCAAGTTGGTTTAGAAATGATTCATGACATCAACGAAGTTGAGAAAAAAATCGATGGTGAAGATTTATTAAATAAATCTAAAGATTTTCCAGCTGAAAAATCAACTGATTCAAAATCACTTTTAAGCAAATTTGAAGATATAATAGATACGACGAAAGGTTTTATATCTGAAAAATTACTTCAGCCGAAGACTGATGATAAAGCACCGAGCCTAGAATCATCTGTGAAAGAAAAACTAAGTCCAGCCAAACCTGACGAAAAAACGCCAAGCCCTGTGTCATCTGTAAAGGATGAACTGAGCCCAGCTAAGCCTGATGAGAAGCTGCCTAGCCCAGTATCATCTGCGAAGGACGAAGTTAGTCCAATCAAGCCGGATGGGAAAGCACCAAACCTAGTATCATCTGTAAAAGAAGAATTTGGCCCAGCCAAGCCAGATGAGAAAGCACCAAGCCCAGTATCTTCTGCAAAGGACGAACTTAGCCCATCCAAGCCTGATGAGAAACTGCCTAGCCCAGTATTATCTGTGAAGGATGAAGTTAGCCCAGCCAAGCCTGATGAGAAAGCACCAAGCCCAGTATCATCCTTGAAGGATGAAGTTAGCCAAGCCAAGCCTGATGAGAAAGCATCAAGCCCAGTGTCATCTGTGAAGGAAGAACTTATCTCAGCCAAGCCAGATGAAAAACCGCTAAGCCCTGTATCATCTGTGAAAGAAGAACTTGGCCCAAAAAATCCAGATGAGAAAGCAACAATCCCAATATCATCGGTAAAGGACGAACTTAGCCCATCCAAGCCAGATGAGAAGCTGCCTAGCCCAGTATCATCTGTTAAGGACGATGTTAGCCCAGCCAAGCCTGATGAGAAAGCACCAAGCCCAGTATCATCTGTGAAAGAAGAACTTGGCCCAGCCAAGCCAGATGAGAAAGCATTAAGCCCAGTATTGTCTGTGAAGGACGAAGTTAGCCCAGCCAAGCCTGATGATAAAACGCCAAGCCCTGTATCATCTGTGAAAGAAGAACTTGGCCCAACCAAGCCAGATGAGAAAGCACCAAGCCCAATATCATTGGTAAAGGAGGAACTTAGCCCATTCAAGCCTGATGAGAAGCTGCCTAGCCCAGTAACATCTGTGAAGGACGAAGTTAGCCCATCCAAGCCTGATGAGAAACTGCCTAGCCCAGTATCATCTTTAAAGGACGAAGTTAGCCCAGCCAAGCCTGATGATAAAACGCCAAGCCCTGTATCATCTGTGAAAGAAGAACGTGGCCCAACCAAGCCAGATGAGAAAACACCAAGCCCAATATTATCGGTAAAGGAGGAACTTAGCCCATCCAAGCCTGATGAGAAGCTGCCTAGCCCAGTATCATCTGTTAAGGACGATGTTAGCCCAGCCAAGCCTGATGAGAAAGCACCAAGCCCAGTATCATCTGTGAAAGAAGAACTTGGCCCAGCCAAGCCAGATGAGAAAACATTAAGCCCAGTATTGTCTGTGAAGGACGAAGTTAGCCCAGCCAAGCCTGATGATAAAACGCCAAGCCCTGTATCATCTGTGAAAGAAGAACTTGGCCCAACCAAGCCAGATGAGAAAGCACCAAGCCCAATATCATTGGTAAAGGAGGAACTTAGCCCATTCAAGCCTGATGAGAAGCTGCCTAGCCCAGTAACATCTGTGAAGGACGAAGTTAGCCCATCCAAGCCTGATGAGAAACTGCCTAGCCCAGTATCATCTGTAAAGGACGAAGTTAGCCCAGCCAAGCCTGATGATAAAACGCCAAGCCCTGTATCATCTGTGAAAGAAGAACTTGGCCCAACCAAGCCAGATGAGAAAGCACCAAGCCCAATATTATCGGTAAAGGAGGAACTTAGCCCATCCAAGCCTGATGAGAAGCTGCCTAGCCCAGTATCATCTGTTAAGGACGATGTTAGCCCAGCCAAGCCTGATGAGAAAGCACCAAGCCCTGTATCATCTGTGAAAGAAGAACTTGGCCCAACCAAGCCAGATGAGAAAGCACCAAGCCCAATATCATTGGTAAAGGAGGAACTTAGCCCATTCAAGCCTGATGAGAAGCTGCCTAGCCCAGTAACATCTGTGAAGGACGAAGTTAGCCCATCCAAGCCTGATGAGAACCTGCCTAGCCCAGTAACATCTGTGAAGGACGAAGTTAGCCCAACCAAGCCTGATGATAAAACGCCAAGCCCAGCATCTTCTGCAAAGGACGAACTTAGCCCATCTAAGCCTGATGAGAAACTGCCTAGCCCAGTATCATCTGTAAAGGACGAAGTTAGCCCAGCCAAGCCTGATGATAAAACGCCAAGCCCAGCATCTTCTGCAAAGGACGAACTTAGCCCATCTAAGCCTGATGAGAAACTGCCTAGCCCAGTATCATCTGTAAAGGACGAAGTTAGCCCAGCCAAGCCTGATGATAAAATGCCAAGCCCTGTATCGCCTGTAAAAGAAGAATTTGGCCAAGCCAAGCCAGATAAGAAAGCACCAAGCCCAGCATCTTCTGCAAAGGACGAACATAGCCCATCTAAGCCTGATGAGAAACTGCCTAGCCCAGTATCATCTGTGAAGGACGAAGTTAGCCCAGCCAAACCTGATGATAAAACGCCAAGCCCTGTATCATCTGTAAAAGAAGAACTTAGCCCAGCCAAGCCTGATAGGAAAGGACCAAGCCCTGTGTCCTCAGCGAAGGACGAACTTGGCTCAGCCAAGCCAGATGAGAAGCTGCCTAGCCCAGTATCATCAGCAAAAGATGAACTTAGCCCAGCCAAGCCTGATGAGAAGCTGCCTAGCCCAGTACCATCTTTGAAGGATGAACTAAACCTACCAAAGCTTGATGAAAAGTTAACAAGCCCAGTATCATCTGAGAAAGAAGAACTAAGCCCAAAGAAACCTGATGACAAATCGCCAAGCCCAGTAACGTCTGTGAAGGACGAACTTAGCCAAGCCAAGCTTGTTGAGAAGGTCCTCAGTCCAGTATTATCTGTGGAAGAAGAGCTAAGCACAATTGGAACTGATGTAAAAACACCAAGCCCTGTAAAATCTGCTGAAAAGTTAGATAGTCCAGATAAAAAAGTTCTAAAACCAGTAAAGCTTGATCTTGTTACAAGTTTCGAGACATCCAGCCCAGTAATATCTGATGAAGAAGTACTCAGTCCAGCTTTAATGGAAGATACTGAACCTACTGATGTAAAAGAACCAATCTTAGTAGAGTCTCAAGAAAAAGAACTCAAATCAGGTAAACTAGATAAGAAGACCACTAGCCCAGCTAAGCCCGATGAGAAGGTAACTAGCCCTGTGCATCTAGATGAGGTAAAAATAAGCCCCAAACGTGATGTAAAAGAAGAGATCTTATCAGTTTTAGACCAAGAAACATCAAGTCCAACTCAAGATGAATTAGAAATTGAGAAGCAGCTAACAGGGTTTGAACCGATAGGAGAAACAGAGGAGGATACAACAACACAGATGGTTACTGTTACTGAACATGGCCTTGTCATCAAGAGAAAAACAATAATAACTACAATTATTCAAGAATACTCCAATGTCATTAGAACTATAACTAAATATAAAATTACAGTAATCTCCATGGAGGCAGATGAACATCCAGATGGCACCAAATTCAGTAGAACCTTCAAAGAAGTGTCCATTGCTGATACCAGACCCAAAAAGAGCACTGTTACAATTGAAGTGAAAGAACCAACTCCAGTTAAGGATGAAGATATGACATCCAGTCTAGAATTAACATTAAATAAAGTTTTACCAGATACAACCGATGAAAAGAAAGAATCTAGCCCGATTATGTCTGAAGAAAAGGAAGCAAGCCCTGTGAAGCCGGATGACAAAGAACCTAGCCCCGTCGTGCCTGATGCCAAGGAGTCAGGCCCAATCAAACCAGATGAAAAGGAGCCTAGCCCAATGAAACATGATGAAAAAGATCCTATTTCAAAGAAGCCTGATGAGAAAGGACCAATCCTCAAACCTGAAGATGAGACTCACGGCCCACTGAAGACAGTTGAGAAAGAGCCTAGCCCCGTCAAGGAAGATGAAGAGCATAACCTAGCCAAGTCTCATGAGGAAGAGACTAGCCCTATCAAGACTGATGAAAAGGTAATTAGTTCCGTTCTTGAACAAAAACTAACAAAACCTCTCAAGCTGGACGTTGAATCTGTACTTACTAAATCTGATGACAAGGAGTCTAGCCCTGTCAAGAAAGATGAAGAGCCAAGTCTTGTCAAATCTGTTGCAATGGAGCCGAGCCCAGCCAAACCTGATAATAAAGAGCCAAGCCTTATCAAACATGACGAAAAGGAACCAATTTTAGTCAAGCTTGACGAGAAAGGACTAAGCCCCAAACCTAAAGATGAAGAACTTGACTTAGTCAAACCACATGAGGAAGAGCCTAGCCCCGTCACGCCTGATACGAAAAGACATAGCCCAGTCAAACCTGATGATAAGGAGCTCAGCTCTAGCCCTGTCAAGCCTGATGAAAAAGTTGAAGAAAAAGTAATTAAACCTTCTGAGCTGGGCGTAAAATCTGCGTTTACTGAAGCTGATGATAAGGAGCCTAGCCCTGTCAAGAAAGACGAAGTGCTAAGCTCAGTCAAACCTGACGACAAGGAGCCCAGCCCAGTCAAATCAGATGACAAGGAACCTAGCTCAGTCAAGTATGATGAGAAGGAACCTGTTTCAGTTGAGCCCAGCCCTATCGAGACAGATAAGAGGGAGCCTAGCCCTATCAAGAAAGATAAAGAACTTGACTCAGTCAAGCCTGATGAGAAGCAGCCTAGCGCCAGCCCCATCAAGCCTGATGAAAAAGTAATAAGTTCTGATCTTGAAGAAAAACTAACAAAACCTTCTAAGTTGGACGTAAAATCTGTGTTTGATGAATCTAATGAAAAAGAGCCCAGCCCTGTCAAGAAGGATGAAGAGGTAAGGCCGGTCCAACCTGATGACAAGGAGCCTAGCCCAGTAAAGCCTGACGAGAAGGAACCTATTTCAGTGAAGCCTGTTGAGAAAGAACGTATTCCTATACCTAGCCCTAAAGATGAAAAGCCTAGCTTAGCCAAGCCTCATGAGAAGGAGCCAAGCACTGTCAAGAAAGATGAAGAGCCTAGCCCAGTCAAGCCTCATGAGAAAGAGCCTAGTCCTGACAAGAAAGATGAAGAGCCTAGCCCAGTCAAGCCTCATGAGAAAGAGCCGAGCCCTGTCAAGAAAGATGAAAAGCCTAGCCCAGTCAAGCCGCATGAGAAAGAGCCTAGTCCTGACATGAAATATGAAGAACCTCATGAGAAAGAATCCAGCCCTGTCAAGAAAGATGAAGAGCCTAGCCTAATCAAGCCTCATGAGAAGGAGCCTAGCCCTGAAGATGAAGAGCCTAGCTTAGCCAAGCCTCATGAGAAGGAGCCTAGCACTGTTAAGAAAGATGAAGAGCCTAGCCCAGTCAAGCCTCATGAGAAAGAGCCTAGTCCTGACAAGAAAGATGAAGAACCTCATGAGAAAGAGTCCAGCCCTGTCACGAAAGATGAAGAGCCTAGCCTAATCAAGCCTCATGAGAAGGAGCCTAGCCCTGTCAAGAAAGATGAAGAGCCTAGCCCAGTCAAGCCTCATGAGAAAGAGCCTAGTCCTGACAAGAAAGATGAAGAACCTCATGAGAAGGAGCCTAGCCCTGAAGATGAAAAGCCTAGCTTAGCCAAGCCTCATGAGAAGGAGCCTAGCACTGTTAAGAAAGATGAAGAGCCTAGCCCAGTCAAGCCTCATGAGAAAGAGCCTAGTCCTGACCAGAAAGATGAAGAACCTCTTGAGAAAGAGTCCAGCCCTGTCAAGAAAGATGAAGAGCCTAGCTTAGCCAAGCCTCATGAGAAGGAGCCTAGCCCTGTCAAGAAAGATGAAGAGCCTAGCCCAATCAAGCCTCATGAGAAAGAGCTTAGTCCTGACAAGAAAGATGAAGAACCTCATGAGAAAGAGTCCAGCCCTGTCAAGAAAGATGAAGAACCTAGCCTAATCAAGCCTCATGAGAAGGCGCCTAGCCCTGAAGATGAAGAGCCTAGCTTAGCCAAGCCTCATGAGAAGGAGCCTAGCACTGTTAAGAAAGATGAAGAGCCTAGCCCAGTCAAGCCTCATGAGAAAGAGCCTAGTCCTGACCAGAAAGATGAAGAACCTCTTGAGAAAGAGTCCAGCCCTGTCAAGAAAGATGAAGAACCTAGCCTAATCAAGCCTCATGAGAAGGAGCCTAGCCCTGAAGATGAAGAGCCTAGCTTAGCCAAGCCTCATGAGAAGGAGCCTAGCCCTGTCATGAAAGATGAAGAGCCTAGCCCAGTGAAGCCTCATGAGAAGGAGCCTAGCCCCAAAGATGAAAAGCCTAGCTTAGCCAAGCCTCATGAGAAGGAGCCTAGCACTGTTAAGAAAGATGAAGAGCCTAGCCCAGTCAAGCCTCATGAGAAAGAGCCTAGTCCTGACCAGAAAGATGAAGAACCTCTTGAGAAAGAGTCCAGCCCTGTCAAGAAAGATGAAGAACCTAGCCTAATCAAGCCTCATGAGAAGGAGCCTAGCCCTGAAGATGAAGAGCCTAGCTTAGCCAAGCCTCATGAGAAGGAGCCTAGCCCTGTCAAGAAAGATGAAGAGCCTAGCCCAGTCAAGCCTCATGAGAAAGAGCCTAGTCCTGACAAGAAAGATGAAGAACCTCATGAGAAAGAGTCCAGCCCTGTCAAGAAAGATGAAGAGCCTAGCCTAATCAAGCCTCATAAGAAAGAGCCTAGTCCTGACAAGAAAGATGAAGAACCTCATGAGAAAGAGTCCAGCCCTGTCAAGAAAGATGAAGAGCCTATCCTAATCAAGCCCCATGAGAAAGAGCCTAGTCCTGACAAGAAAGATGAAGAACCTCATGAGAAAGAGTCCAGCCCTGTCACGAAAGATGAAGAGCCTAGCCTAATCAAGCCTCATGAGAAGGAGCCTAGCCCTGAAGATGAAGAGCTTAGCTTAGCCAAGCCTCATGAGAAGGAGCCCAGCCCTGAAGATGAAGAGCCTAGCTTAGCCAAGCCTCATGAGAAGGAGCCTAGCCCTATCATGAAAGATGAAGAGCCTAGCCCAGTGAAGCCTCATGAGAAGGAGCCTAGCCCTAAAGATGAAAAGCCTAGCTTAGCCAAGCCTCGTGACAAGGAGCCTAGCACTGTTAAGAAAGATGAAGAGCCTAGCCCAGTCAAGCCTCATGAGAAGAAGCCTAGCCCTAAAGATGAAGAGCCTAGCTTAGCCAGGCCTCATGAGAAGGAGCCTAGCACTATCAAGAAAGATGAAGAGCTTAGCCCAGTCAAGCTTCATGAGAAAGAGTCTAGCCCTGTCAAGAAAGAAGAAGAGCTTAGTTTTGTCAAGAAAGAGGAAGAGCCTAGCTTAGCCAAGCCTCATGTAAAGGAGCCTGGCCCTGAAGATGAAGAGCATGGCTTAGTCAAACCTCGAGGAAAAGAGCCTAGCCCCGTTAAGCCTGATGCTGAGCAACCTATTTCAGTCAAGCCTGATGAGAAAGGACTAAGTCCCAAACCTAAAGATGATGCGCTCGGCCTAATCGATAAAGAGTCTGTTAAGCCTGATGCAAAGGAATCTAGCTCAGAAAAGCTTGATGACAAAGAACCTAGCCACTCTAAACCTGATGAGAAGATAAAAAGCCCTGTCAAGTCTGACGACAAAGCAATTGATTCCGTTTTTGGAGAAAAAATATTGAAGCCATTGCAACTGGGTATTTCTTCAGCTCTTACAAAACTAGATGACGTGCATAGCCCCGACAAACCGGATGAGAAGATGCTGAGCACAGTTGAACCTGATGTAAAGTCACCTAGCCCTGGTCAACTTGATGTTACTAAAATAAGTCTTATCAAGTCTGACTTAAAAGAACCTAGCATCATTCAGCTTGAAGCAAAGGCACCGAGCCCAGTCATGATCAAGGAGAATATACCTAGCCCTGTGAAAGCAGATGACATAGCACCAGTGCCCATAAAACCGGAAGAGAAAACGTTGATTCCAGAGAAGCTTGATAATGGACACCTCAGTCCAAGTAGCCCAACGCAAGATAAATCCTTTTCATTCTTCGATGATCTAGAAATAGAAGAAAGACTAAAGGATTTCAAACAAATGGGTGAATCAGAAGAAAAAACTATTACACAATATCTTACTATAACTGAAAAAGGAATTGTTATTATGCGAACATTTATTATAACTACGATTGTTCAGAAGTACTATAGCATTACGAGAACAACAGTGATATATAAGATAATGATTGTTACTATCGAAGAAGACGAGCTACCAGATGGCACTAAAGTCAGTAGAACATTTACAAAAACTTCACTCAGTGACACCAAACCTACCTTAGAACAACTTATGCAGCTTTGTAATGTTAAGACGTCGAGCGAATTACAGCAAAAGGAAATGGAACCACGTTTTCAGAAAAAGGAATCTAAACCAATAGAACATAGTGTCCCTTCAGTTTTAACTAAAACCGATGAAAAAGTAGAGAGTCCAATAAAACATGATGAAACGCCAGTTAAACCTGTCGAAAAAGAGGCTAGCCCAGAGATGGTGACAAGTCTTGCTAAGCTCGATGAGAAGGAACCTAGCCCAGCCAAGCCTGACGAAGAAGCGCCTGGCTCCGAAAAACTTCATGAAAAGGCACCGAGCCCACACAAGTTACATGAAAAAGAACTAACTGCTATTGATCCAGAAAAGACACCAAGTCCCGTTAAGCTTGATGAAAAACCACTTAGCCCAGTAAAGCCTGCTGCAGTTGCAAAAGCAGGAAGTCCAGACAAACCTGACGAAAAAATAGCTAGCCCGGACCAGCCCGAAGTAAAGCCATCTACCCTAATTAAGCCAGATGGCACGGTAGTTAGCCCAGATAAACTCGACAAAAAGACAGACAGCCCAGAAAAGTCTGCTGAAACTGCTAGTCCTAACAATGTGACTGAATCGCTAGCTAGCCTAGGCAAGCCATCTGAAACGGCAGCTAGTAAAGACAAGCCCGACAAAATAACAGCTAGCCCTGCTACGCCCGATGAGAAAACAACTAGCCCAGACAAGCACGACGAGAAAGAATCTAGCCCAGTCAAACCAGAGGAGAAAATATCAAGTCCTGAAAAGCCATCAGAAACGGCAGTAAGTTCAGACAAGTTCGATGCAAAAGCGCCTAGCCCAGACCAGCTCGATGAAAAAGCAGCTAGCCCAGACCAGCGTGGCGAGAAAGAAGGTAGCCCAGTTAAACCTGCGGACAAAACACCTAGTCCAAACAAGCCAGCTAAAACGTTAGCTAGTCCAGACAAGCCCGAGGAGAAAGCATCGAGCAAACTCGATGAAAAGACAGCTATCCCAGACAAGCCGACTGAAAATACAGCTAGCTCAGACAAGCCAGCTGAAGTAGCACCTAGCGCAGTTAAGCCTAAAGAAAAAACACCTAGTCCAATTAAGCCCGTTGACAAAACAACTAGCCAAGAAAAGCCTGTTGAAACTGCAGCCATCCCGGACAAGCCTGATAAGAAAGCATCTAGCGCAATTCAGCCGGATGAGAAAGCAGCTTATGAAGAGGAAATAACTCCTATTAATTTAGAAGAAAAACTATCTACTATGTTGCTAGACCTCAAAGTTCATTCTCCATACGAGCCAGATGAAGACATACCAAGTCCTGCAAGGTTAGATGAAGGTCCAGATGAAACTGCTATGTATCCAGAAAAAACAGTCGATGATAAAGAACTTATCTCCATCAAATTAAAGGAAGTAGCGGCTAAACCGGATATGAAAACACCGAGTCCTCTGAAATCTGAAAAAGAACTAAGCCCAGAAAAACCCGATGAAAAAGAATCTACCACAGTACAGTCTGTAGCTGCTCCTAGCTTAGCTAAACCTGACGAAAAAATTGTTACCTCTATCAAGGACACTGAAAAGGATAAACTAGAAAAATCAGAAGTTACTAAAAAAGAAATTGAAACAAAATCGAAAGATGATGAAAAAGATATTGATGAAAAAGAATATTTTGATGAAGAAACTACATCTATCATTAAAGAAAAAATTGTTCCTAAATCGATTAGTCCAGCAGCAACTGACATCCTCAAAAAATTAGCAGACGAAAAACTTGAACCACAGGACCAAGACACAGATGAAAAAGATATATATGAAGACGGAGAATCAATCAGTGAAGATAGTCAAGTAATAGAAAGAGTTGACGTTAAAAAAGATTCACATCAGATTACAACTACAAAAGTGCAATCATTATTGACTCAAACTGAAGAAATGCTAAAACAAGAGAGACAGTTTGTTTCTAAGTTAGAACCTAGCCTTAAGGAAACTATTAGTAAGCCACATGAAATTAAGAAAAGATCTATTCCAGATGATAAGTCTACTCTAGATTCGCTTGATAGCATTACAGATGGTCTTACTCCCATCCCGCATGGTAGTAGTTCCGAAGACGTATCCAAAGAAACCAGTCTTGAAGAAAAATACAGTTTTGAAGGCTCTGAAAAATCGGAAAAGAAATCTCTCAAAGAAAAGCTATACTTAGATGATGCCTCCAGTCATAAAGTGGAATCTCTAACTATTGACGATTCAATTACATCGACGTTGAAAGATACCGATTTGACAAATGTTCATGATGATAAAACGCAAGAACTTGGATCACCTAGAGATGAAATTCCTCTTTCTGAAGCGTCAGACTCGGGAGTGCACAGTATACCAATTGATTTAGGGCCAAATGATGTCAAAAATGTAACACAAGCAATGAAAGATAGTGCTGTACATCTTATGGAGTCAATACATAAAGCATTTGGAGAAGATACTGTACAACAAGGTATTAAGACTGAGAGCGTGGAATCTTTGGTCAGGGTATCTACTCCTCCAACAGTACCGGTCAGTCCACTTCCAAAGACTCCTAGCAGCTTCCAGGATGTAAAGATAAGTGATGGAGTTCAAAGCGAAGTTACCTACGATAAATCTGATGGCAGCGAAGAAACAATTACAAAAGTTGTCCACGTTGGAGACGATGTTCTTACTCAGAGAATTTCAACATCAACTGAAAAAGTACCTAAAAAGACCACAGCTCTTGTAGAAGACGAATCTGATCTATTATCTTTAATGCAGAACGTAGGAAAGATAAAAACAGAAACCGACACCGTTACGAAGATTATTAAAGAAGGTGAAAATGTCGTCACACAAACTATCACTACTGTAACCACTAAAGAAGTCATATCAAGAGAAGATGGCACTCCACAAAATATAAAGACTACAATAGAAACAACTACACTTAGCAAAGGATCTGATGGTTCTACAACTACAATGAAAGACACACAAACATTACTCTCAGAATGTTCTTCCAGCCTTAGATCTACCTCATCCATGGATTTGTACGCCAAAGACAGAATAGATAAAGAATATTTAGAAAGCGAAGAAAAGTTTGAAATTAGAGATTTGACTGACAAACGCGAGTCTTCCGTGCCTAGAGATGTAGAATCCCTCAAATCCTTTTTAAGTGAAACTGATGAGTCAGATGATAACATTGAAGATACGATCATCGACACGGATGTTAGTAAACGAATAATTAAAGAAAATAACAAAGATATTGTAGAAACTGTAACAACAACAACTAAAAAAGAAACCATTAAGGTCAGTGACCATAAAAAGATAATTCGAACCACAGTTGAAACAAATGTCACTAAAGAACACTCCGATGGTTCCAGAGATGTTCAGAAGAACGTTGAAGTTAAGACTGAAGAAATTATTTTAGATTCTAGCAGTAATTTAGACAGTATACTCAGTGATTTTGAAATATGTAGTGAACCTGAAGAAAGTGTCACTTCTTCAACAGAGGAAATCAAACAAGATACCTATATTATTAGGCGAACAATCGTTACAAGAGTCATAAAAACGAAGTATGCTGATAAACAAGGTGTACCTAAAAAGCTTAAGACTGACACAACTATCACTACAACCGATGATTACCCTGACGGTTCATCTCGCACTAAAGTTGATAGTAGTACTTCCTTGACAGATATTGAAGTAGAATCTGTAGAAAGTCCTGAACTTCAAGACTTAACAGTAGTAGAAGACAAGGCAATTGAAACTGACAAACAAGAGAAAACTATCACTATCAATGGAAAAAGTGCTCTGCAAATTGTAACTACAACAACAACAAAGGAAACCTTGAGCACAATCGACAGGACTAGGAGAAAAATAAAGACTACTGTGGAAACGGTGACCGAGACGATGCTTTCCGACGGTATGACAGAAGTTACTAAAGACGTCAAAGTATCCGTTTCAGATATCGGGATAGATGCTGTAGATGAAAGTCTCGAAGGGTTTGAATCCATTGGCGAACCTAAAAAGGACACTACTACAGAAACCGAAACAGTTACGGAAGACGGTATAGTAATTAAGAGAACAACAACAATTACAACTACTATACAAGAGTATACTAATACTTCTAAGAGCATAAAACGAATTAAGACAACAATTAAAACCGTCATAGAAGATGAACACCCAGATGGCTCTGTTATCAAAAAGACCAGCGAAAAAATTTCTCTTTTAGATGAAAATCTCGTGGAGATGCAAGAAGTGGATCCTGAAAATGAAAAAATAGAAATGATTCTAAAGGATCTGATTCCATCAGAGCCAGAGATCAGTGAAGACGTACATACAGAAGAAATTAAAGAAAATAAACTTACGATCGTTAGAACTATTATAACTAAGATTGTTAAGACTAAATACTCTGATAGTCGAGGATTACTGCAAAAACTTAAAACAGTAACTACAGTCACTACAAGTGACAAATATCCTGATGATACTACAAAAATTACTGTTGATACAAGCACTTCCATTACTGACATGATTACTGAAGAAATTCAAACGAAAAAGAAAGTACATAAAGATGAAAGTAAAATGCCAGAAACAAAGGAAGACTTACAACCTGTTGTCAATGGAGTTCATGATCATCGTGAGAAAGAACAGCTTAAAGACGACAAATCAAAAACAAAGGAAATAATTTCAGTCGAAGATGAAGTCCCATCCACCGACGAACATACTGCTGAAAGTGGTAAAGTAGATGCTGTCCTGAAAGAGCTTACGCCAATTGGAGACCCAGAAGTTTGTGAATCCAGCGAAACAGTAGATATCAAAGAAAAAGACATTACTATCAAGAGGACAATCGTTACTAAAATTGTCAAGACAAAGTATTCCGACAAACATGGCAACCTCAAAAAACTAAAGACTGTTACTACTCTCACCACTACCGATTACTATCCAGATGGCTCAGCGCGAACAATTGTTGAAAGTAGCACTTCAGTTACAGATATAGAAGTTGAAACAACTGACACAGCCGAAGAAGGATTTGATACTATTGGAGAGCCAATAGAAGATACGACCACTGAAACTAAAACCATCATTGAAGATGGTATTCTCCTTAAAAGAAAAATCACCATTACCACAACAGTCCAAGAATATGCTAACACGGACCAAAATATTAAGAGAACTAAAACCACAGTTCGAACAGTATTAGAAGATGAATACCCCGATGGCTCAATTATTACAAGAGCTAGTGAAAAGGTTTCTTTAGTAGACGAGAGTCTTAAAACTATTGAACCCACTGTAGAGGAACAAGCTGAAATAAGAAAATTAGAAGCTGCGCTCAAAGACTTATCACCTTCGGGAGAAGCTGAAGTAATCGAGGACACAGACATAAAAGAGATAGAAGAGAATGATGTACACATCAGAAGAATCATTAATACCAAGGTAGTCAAAACTAAATACGCTGACAGTCAGCACGTACTAAGAAAACTGAAGACAGTCAAAACTGTAACAACAACAGACGAATATCCTGACGGTGCTGCAAGAACGACAGTGGACACCAGTACGTCGGTCTGTGATTTAAAAGAAGATCAGAAAGAAATACCAAGCCAACATGTGGCAGGGTATGAGCAAGTAGGAGATGTGCAAATTAATGTAGAAACAAAACACAATGTGATAACTAGAGATGGCAAAGAACTTGAACAAATTATTACAATTAAAACAACAAAAGAGATTCTTGAATCACTACAAGAAGATGGAAAGAAAAAGGTTAGAATTACTGTTGAAACAGAAAGTCAAATTGCATTACCTGACGGAAATACAGAAATCACAAGAGACAAAAAAGTCACCCTAGATGATTACAAAACAGAAACATTCTATGAAAATCTTACGGGATATACTGAAGTTAATGAGCCAAAGGAATCAGTGCAAACTGAAGAAGATATCGTTTTCGAAAATGGCATAAAAATCAATAGAAAAACTACAGTAGTAACAATTAAACAAGAATTTGAAAACAAGGTTACAAGTTCTAGGAAAGTAAAAACAATAGTCAGACGTGAGACTGAAGATGAACACCCTGATGGTACAGTTATTACTAAGAAGAAAGAAACTGTCACAATCACTGACATAGCCGGTTACCCTCAAAGATCAATGGAAGATGTTCCTGAACGTCCTGAAGAATTACATATAGGTGATACAGAAATCGTAGAAAGTCTGACAGAGGATTTGGATGTTAAAAACGAAGTAATACAGCGAGGTTCCATAGCCATCAAGCGCAAAATCACGATTGCTACTAAACGCGAATTTTTGGCTAGTAATGATGTCAATATTAAACGCGTAAGAACCACAGTTGAAACAACTACTGTGGATGAGTTCCCTGATGGAGCAACTGAAACTACCAAAGATGTGAAAATAACTGTTTCCGAATTTCAAAAGACATCAGACAGTGATTTACAAGCTGCGCTACAGGGGTTAGTTCCTACTGGAAAGATTAAGACGTCCGTCGATAAGAAAACTAACATTATAAGGACAGATCATGGTGAAAAAATAACTCAAACAATTACGACTAACGTAACTAAGGAGGAACTTAGCAACAGTAAAACTAATGATGTCGCAGTTAAAACGGTCACAGAAACTGTTACTGAAAACGTAAAAGATGATGGCACTGCGGAAACAACGAAAGATGTCCGCACACAAATCACGTATTTACCTCCGGGAACCGGCCTGGACGATTGGTCTCCAGAAGAACTTGAAGAAATAGAAAAACAACCGGTTGCGCACGAAGAAAGAAAAGTACTAGACGATCAACCTGCAGTCATTCAACTTCCACTTGAATCAAAGGACAAATCAGAACAAAAACCAAAGAAGCAACGCTCGCCAGTAGGAGAAATAACTACGGAAACTGACACTTACACAAAAATTATCAAAGAAGGTGACAACGAAATCACACAGACCATCACTGTGGTAACCACAAAGGAAGTAATAAGTCCAGAAAAAATTAAGGTTACAATCGAAACAACTACAGTTAGCAAGGGAAGTGACGGAGTCACTAAGACCACTAAATCGACCAAAACTACGATATCAGAGTTCAGAGAAGAATTTGAAGAAACCGTCGACACAGGAGAAAGTGAGAAGTCGTTCTCCAAGCTCTCCTCAAAGACTGGTGATATGCGAAGCTCGTCAGCAGCTAGTGATGATCTCGATCACCCTGGTATCGCCACTCCTCCATCAGATATCAGCTCAAGAGGTTCAAGGGCAGCTACTCATGTTTGGGGCACAGAAAGTGGCAGCGGCATGTATTATAGTGACGAAGACGGTCAAGGTAGCCCCAGTAGTACTAAATCACAAGTCGCACACTCACCAAGATCTAATCTTAGCTTTGAATTAGACACTGCAAAATCTCAACAGGAACTATTAGACAAGGATATCATGTCAACTTCTGTTTATGGACAACTTCCTGAAGATGATTCATACAAATCATCATCACATTCCGAAGTAACATCGACTGAAGTACATACCGGT
Organism: Hoplodrina ambigua; assembly: GCA_949774945.1. Classification (NCBI taxonomy): domain Eukaryota; kingdom Metazoa; phylum Arthropoda; class Insecta; order Lepidoptera; family Noctuidae; genus Hoplodrina; species Hoplodrina ambigua. The sequence continues at coordinate 13,394,792 of OX458979.1, forward strand.
TCTACCACAAAAATGACGGAAGCCTTCTTAGCCAAAGAAAAATCAGAACATTTAAAACACAGTGACGCTACTTTCTTGAAAGAAGCCGATGAACATTTTGAGAAAGCCATCGAAGAACACAAGAAGGTCAGCGGATCTCAAGTTATTTCAAACATAACAGCTAAATACGAACTCGACTCTAAATTCCATTCAAGTTCAAGCCATTCTTCGAAGGAAGAAACTACAATTACATTAAAAGACCTTAAATCAGAGTCAAAGAAAGTAGCGGAAAGCAGTTCATCAAGCAAACAGGAAACTAAACACGAAAAATCGGAACTTACCAGTGAAACTCGTAAACCATCCGAAGATCCTATCGAGTCATGGGGAAAGCCACTTGGTCTGCCAAGTCCAATTGGGGTACCAACTCAGACAGATGGCAAGAGTACTCCTAAGAAGCAAACAAGTTCAACCGTCTTGAACAAGAATAAGATCAACCAGGAAAAGAGCAAAGAGGCAAAGAGTCGCGCCTCGGAATCTCCCAGCAAGAAGAAGGCTCCAGCACCCGTGTACATGGAATTAACTTATGTTCCACACCATGGCAACTCTTACTACTCGGCCGTTGAATTCTTCAAACGAGTCCGCGCACGCTACTACGTGTTCTCCGGCACAGAGCCATCGAAGGAGATCTACAACGCCCTGCTCGATGCCAAGAAGACATGGGAAGATAAAGATTTAGGTAAGTCATTAATTAAATCACCTCCGAGAAATCTGTAAGTTTAGAATTGTATTTATTCTTAAATATTAATTTTATATTTGGTGATTATTATGGGTCACACATTGATTTGTTTTAGAAATAGGTTTTAGGAGTGATCATCTACAATTTTTACTGACCAACATGAAAGAGGAATATTTGTCCACCAGTGTGACGTCATAATGAGCTCATACAAATAGTAATCCACCGTGTGTGTATTAAGTAAATGACTCTAAATAACTCTGCTTTATTTCTGGCTCTTACAGAAGTCACCATAATTCCTACGTATGACACCGACGTCCTTGGCTATTGGGTCACGGAAAATGAGGAAGCTCTCGAGAAGTACAAGATCGACCTCTCGCCGTCTGCGTCGCGGTGCACCATCAACCTTCAGGATCATGAGACATCGTGTGCGGCCTATAGACTTGAGTTCTAGGTTTCGGGTCTATTTGTAGCCTTCTCATCAAAGAAGTGAGCCTCTTTCACGGAGTCAACGCTTGCGAAACGAATGAACCAAAGAAAAGTGTAATTGTTGTTGTAGAAAAAAAAGGCTGTGATAATGAAAGAAACGCTCGTAAGCATTGACTCTTGAGGCCACTCCTTTGCGTGAGAGTGTTTGCAAATAGATGCTGAGTTTTTGTGATATATGAATGCAATTAACAGACTGCTAAAGAGTTTGATAAAATCTTAGTTAATAATGAAAGTAACGATAATGGAAACGAAAACGAAAGTGCTGGTGTCAAACTGTGTTGTGCAAACCACGGCCGATTCGTAACTCCCAAACTGACAGTGTCCTAACCACATCCAATTGTAAAGTCAATAACCAATTCTCGACCTAAGAACAGAGACGTCCATTTTTTTCTAAAAACAACTGTTTTCTAGTAGCTTGCCATTTAAAATATATTTCTGATGATGTTTTAAAATTTGGTCTTATACAAAACTGTAGTGCTTTTATACATGATATTTAGCGTAACCAGTCCATTTTGTTTAGCCAAAACACCGCTTTGCGATCAAAATTTTTGGGGGAATAAATAATATAAATTATTTTGCTATCGCCATTTGTCATTTACAAATTGTACAAAAATGTCTTAGCGGCAATTCTTTTGTTTAGCGTAGTCGCTTTAAAAGGACGTGAACACATGAATGTCATGTTATCTGACGTTAACGTAAAACCTGATGGTACTTTTTTAAAGGTTTAAATAAAGATATACTTATAAAACAAAATATTGTCTTATAAAGACGTTCTTAAAATGTGAAGTCGCTCGTCGGGCTAGTGCCACGTGCGCGTGCACTAGTTTGTATTAATATTTGTTAGATGAGACTTATTATTACGACTCTAGAACGACAAAGATGACTTCTCGTGTCAGCCTGTACCTCGTAAGTAATTCAGTTAGATGTAAGGAGTGACGTTTTCCACTTTTATTTTCCACTCGAGCTTATTTCCCTGCGGTTACAAATAAATAGACGAATGGTGGCGATCGATTGTAAAGTTCATTGTAGTTTTATAAACCTCCAAGAGATGGCGCTGTTAAGAGATCAGATTCTACATCACGCTAACGAAATTTATCTTCTCGGCTATTTTAAAATGAGTTGCGCATACAATCACAAGCTAACGCAACATTGATCTATATTCATAACGCCATTTCTGAACGACTTTAATAAAAAAATATGAGAAATTTGACACAGAGTCAATTATAATTGGAAATACCTGCAACTCTAATATTAATTGAATGTGTGTGAAATGTTCTCATATTATGTTAAAGTGAAACAAAACTTGGATCGATCGCAACTGTGTTACTGAAGACATCTGTGTTATTCTAGACCAACAGTGAGCCTAAAACGATAGAGAGCTTAACCATTATAAATAATAAATGTTTTAGTAGAAAACTATTATTAAAGAATTCATTATATTTACCTCTGTTTCAGTTGATACTTGCTTGTTGCGTCGAGGTATAGTAATATAACATAGTTATAATTACGTGTTATATAAAATTTACTCATTTCCAAAAGATAATTATTAATTGAACGAGATTACCGAATCTCTATTTATATTACGTTGGCATCTACCTATATATTCTTTCGGTCTGTTGTATTTTTGTTTGAAATTTCTAGTCGTGGCGACCCAAATACTTATAAAAAAAAATGTTATAGTCTAAAAATTCGTTCCTATTCAGATGAATTGTTTTTTTTTAAGCATTTTTGTAATTTTTGTTTTGTCGAAGATGAAATCCTCATGTAATTATAGATAAAAATACCTACTCCATTAGATTACCGGTTTGTTTCAAAATGTTATGTTCGGATGTGAGCGAATGTGATAATGATCCATATAAATGATTCAGCATCTAGTATGTAAGCAGTCCTCAAGGCTTTCCATCGTCAGAAGCGAGCATGATCAGCCTTTTATAACTAATATTAACGTAACATCTACTTGTAACAGCTCACTGCTCGCATAACCACAGTTAATTTGTCCTTATTTGCCAAATATCCAATGAAAATGTTTGAGTCAATTAATTTTAAGTCATCCATAGTTATAAGTGGATTAATGTCACAACAACCGCTTACTTCGCCGACATTTCTTAATATAGAGAAAAAAAAAATATAGCGCGAACAATTCGTATTCTGAACGCACCAGCACAATGTATTAACATATAAAAAAAATCTTTTAAAAAATTGTAAACGAATACATACATACATAAAGAATATTTTATTTTATTTTTTATTATTATGTCAACGAATGAGTTTTTTTTTTTTATTTTATAGTTTAAAATACATAATTAATATAGTATGTGTTACTGTGTGTGGATTGATGTGAGCACAATATTGTTTCATTATGTGGTTTATGCTTTAGGTAGTTTGGATGGGACTAAACAGGGATGAGAGTTAATACCTTGTGGAGTGGAGTCTGAACCGATGCTACTGAATCACCATCATTGGCTTCACTCGTCAATTTTAGCAATAAGCAGCGCTTGTACATCTCTACGTTGCTAAAAATCTTAAATTATTTTTACGGTTGCATTGCTCTAATCATAGTAAAGAATTTTGAACTGTTGTATGACCAAATCAACCTAAAAATAATAATAAGATTTTCGCTAAAATTTACGATTAATAATCATAGCGCGTGCATCGGTGACGACGAATTTAAATGCTTCGAAAAAAAAAAAGAATTTGAGTATATTTTATTTAATAGGCTTCGTTCTTTTCAGCCAGCCACCACAGTCTAGCTGGCTATAAAGCCTGACCCTAAAGTTTACTATTGTATTTTATAGCTAGAATTCTAATTAATGCATATTATTAGGAATATTAAAAATGTTATTAAAATTAAGAATTGTATCAGCTTAGTGAACATCAATAGCTCTGAGAAATAAACCATTATTGAAATTATTAAATGTTGTATTCTTCCAACTGTGGGTTACTTTTAACATGTTTAAATTGTAGTTAACAGAATATTTAGTGTTTTATAGAATGTATTTTGACTGTCAAAATGTTGGCAGACAACCATGCGGCTTACCTGAGTAAGCTTGTCAATATTACCTCAAACCAACATCAAATAAAACTGATCACTTTGCCAACTTACAACCTGCTTTACCTCAACGCCATCTAAAGATGCCTAGGATTAAATATATTAAGAAAAATAACCAGGTACACCGTATGACTGTTTGTCATCACTCAAAACTTCAAACACTATAAAATGAAATGGAATTGGAATGTTCGAACGGTTCGGCTTGAGATCGTATTAGGCGTGCTACACACTTAACCGACCTTTCAAATTTGGTTCGACATTGCGCCGAACCGAACGTGCCGAACCGATTGAGTGTGTAGTACGTCTTACATATAGTTCTCAAGTAAATTACATCGATTTAAGGAGTAAAATAAATGGGAAATATGGATTTGTAGGTAGGTAACAATGTGGGATAGTCGTTTGAAAATAGAGCGTGATAATAAAAAAAATCAAAATAAAAAGAAAAATTTATATTAAACCTACTTTGTGTATAAGTGCACAGATAACACAAACAAGTCTATAGTTACGAAAATTGACATTACCTGTCAGAATTTAATAAAGAATAATTTGACCCTATTGAACGGTACTTATTGATAAGAATCGTGTGTACTTTACATAAGTATGTATCTCTGAAAAATTATAGGACATTTATCACGCTCTATTCTCGTAAACGAATTTGAATGCTTAAGTGGTGCTAGAAACCGACGCGTTACAATATTAGTATTGGAGGTGCGCCCTGTAAATGATGAGGGTGGAAATATAACACATGAAACTCAATACAAACGAACATAGAGGTAAAAAACAATATTAGACGCAACGCAGCGTAATTTACGCCACTCAAAGTGAGTCACCGAAATTACGCCACACTTGACGTAAAATGAGTCACGGCTCATTGTAAAAATCGAACGTTAATTCCTGCACTGATTTTAAGTGACTACAAATTACGCCTGTACTTTTAAATACGGACTTATTTAAGCGAGTGGGTAGACTTGTGTCTTAAGACGTCCCCAAACACGAGCGAAGTTATCGCTAGAACGATATTTATAATCTATCAGTAGGAATATTTCTATCTATCATTATCGCTCTGGCGATAATATTTCTCGTGTGTAGGAACGCTTTTAAGTATCCTTTTTACATGAATATTTCACTGTCATCGTTTACATGGTGCAAGTAACACGCTTAGTGGTAAGTAAGACTGATCAGATTTGTTGAACAGCTAAAGTCAATGCTTCAATCTGTTGCAAGGTAAACGCTGTATACGCCTAAATTATTAATTATATTAAAGGATTTGTTACGGGAATGTTGGATTAGAAAAAACGAAGTTTAAGTGCATACGGTATTCTTAGTAATCATGAAATGAAAATTAATCAAAGCAAAATACGTTTAACTAGAGATTCAATAAATAATTTATGATTGTTTTTTGTTCGTACGTCAATGTACTCCATTAAATATAACATTTAAAAAAAATGACTAATATAGATTAATAGCCATTTACAAAAAAAATAGGCTGTCATTAGGATTACCGACAGAAGCGAAATCTTAAAACTTCAGATCAACTCAACAACTTGTCACATTACCATGTCAGTGACGCGGTTACTTTAGCATGTCGGTGACGCCATCCTATAAGTGCAACCCTAGCAAAAATCCGGTTAAAGAATTTTTCACTGTCACATTTTAACAATATTAGACATAATTTTTTAATGCTATAATTTTAATGGAGTATAGTATAGATCAATCTGAACAGTGAATGCCATCTATCGGCCACAGCCTAGTACCATCTAAATGTTTTGTCGTATGCACTTAAATTATCTTGAATAACTTAAAATGCTTGCTCGCTTTACTAACAAACCTGCTATAAAACAGAGATGTTTAATAATTTAAATAATGTCAAGCCCTTAAGGGCAACTAGGTGCATATTTATGATTGTATTGTAATTTAAAGTACTCATTAATTATCATTGTATCAGTCATGTCGCTATAACCCATTCAGCGTGTTTGGTGGTAATGTATGAATCATTATGAGTAATAAAATGTTTGAAAATGTTTTTGGTTTATTATTTTTGAGTTAGTTACCTTGAAACACGTATATCTTATAGCTAGGTACCTAATGTTAATATGATTCTGTTTAGTAGAAGCGAACCAAAACAGGGATTATTTTAGTACTTATTACCGGTAGGTATTTTTTTCCCGTAAAACAGGGTGAATAAAAAGGCAGGGATGAATCGAGACGAAACTATTGACTGCGGGCGAACATTCGCTGCGCCAAATGCAAGTGCGGCTAACTACCACTGTTCGTGTGTTCGCCATAGAAAAACACATACGTTTGTGTGGGCGCCGCACTTGCGTTTTTAGTCGAAACACAACGTGTGTGTTTTCCCGCAGTCAATGGGTTAAAATAGATTTTAATGTTAAAATAATATCGTTTGTTGGCAAAAAGACTCTACTGTTTTAACTGAATTATAATTTACAAATTGGTCTCCTTGTTGGCGACAAACTTTATTAGTTTAACGTTAAAATCCCTTTTAAAGATCCGTCTCGATTCACCCCTGCCTCTTTAATCACCCCGATTTAAAAAACTCTGTACCTAATTCATCTAATTATTTGTCTGTACCTGCGCACTGAGCATGTGGTAAGTACCCAATTATTAGCATACATTTTTACTAAATTTGTAATTTTAAATATAAAAGTAATAATATTTAATAATACCTATTGTAATTTTGAATAAATTATACGGAATAAAAAGTAGGTACAAAAAAGTAAATCGATTTGAAAACATTTAATAACAGCACATTTTTACAATTTAAATGCATTATACAAATTATACAATAAACAGTCGTATACAATACTTTTTGGTTACTTATTTCTACAAAATAAAGACTACTAACAAAGGCAATACAAATATCGCTAAATAAATATCAAAGATATACAGAATTAGAAACTTCTACAATTAAAATATTCATAATAATGTATTAAACCTTCTCTGTATAAGAAGAGGCTTTTGCCCTGCAATGGGACAATAATAGTTTGGTTTTAAATAAAATAATGTTCTAGTAGCAATACGGTATTCAATATATATTTATTATTTAAATAAATTAATAAATAAAAATAAAATAAAACAATTTCAAAATGGCTTAATACGTGATTTTATAAATTGTTATTAGATTCGAATTGACGTACTTATTTATGGCGTATAACTTATTAGATAAAAAATTTAACATAACATTTATTTGGGCATTCGATGAGGTCATGCACTTATAATAGCTAACTCCGCAAACACAACATAGCTCAAAAAAATTGCCATTTCTAATTTTCTAAAATGTAACGCGCTGTTACCATTTAAATTATCAAATAGTTTAAAATAACTGTACTTATAGTTATAATGCTCACTAATTAAAATCTTATCAATTTAATCTGGAATGGCTTTTAATAACCTACTTACTATAATCAAGCAAGAAAAATATGCTTAAAAAAAAACAGAAAACAACGTGCAAAGCATTTGGCACAACCTAGAAGAAATTATGTAAGATCTGTGAACATTTATTAAAAAAAAAAACATACTGTCAAATTTTTGAAACTACTTTTTATTAAGATGTTTTAACACGTTAATTTATTGGATTTTTATTAAATTAATTATTATTTTATTTAAAAATTAGTCATTATGACGTGAAAGCCTTTTGGTTAAGGTGTCCACCTCTAATACACGAGGTTGTAGGTTCACAGCCGGACACGAGTCAGTATCAATGTAACATTTTCTACTTCATTCATGTACTTTTTAAGTTTATTTTAGACATCGGTGAAAAAAAACATTCGGAGGAAAAGTAGACTTGTAAAAAATATATGTCCGTAATATCGCTAGTCAATGTCTTCTCTGTATGAGAAGAGGCCTTTTCCTTTTGAGGACAATAATAGGCTGGTATTATGAATCAGAAATCTTCAAGAGATCAATAAAAATTAATACACAAAATATAATTATCTAAAGCTAATCTTATTAGAACTACGTACTAAAAAGCTACTAACTTTGGAATGTTATAGTAATCACAATAATCTTCGTTAATTACTTACGTACATAATTACGTATCTACATCAGCTTCTGAGCACTTATATTCTAAACACTTAGGTACATACAGGGTGTAAGGGACATCCCTCCGAAAACTTACAGGGTGAATTCAGTAAACCATATTAAGATGACCGGTACCTACATGAAATTATTTCAGGAACATTACGGGAATCCACTAAACCTGATTTGTTTAAATACCTTATATGCAATGTATCGTTTTCGTGGCAAAACGCACGTAGCGAACGGTAAGCGCAGCGAGCCTTCGTTTGCCCTCCCCGCCAAGCGCTCTCGCGCCGGTCGCGCCACGTTATTTGTTAGGTACGTAGGTACGTCATGTTGAAGAGAGTACGAGCGAGCCATAAAGCAGATACCGGCGTGACGTACCTACACGTAACACATCAAGTTGCATTATGTGGTCAAATAAAAAAAATGTTAATAAATCCTAGATGCCTTAGAATCGCTCCGGTCGAATGAGATACGGCTCGAAGTGACCTCCACCGAGGCGTTCATATACATAGGCACGACGCAGGGTCTCTGCGTGCAAGCGGGTCATCAGCGTGAGCGCCTTTCCGGTGGGGAACAATAGGCAAGAATAGTAGGTTGACACGCGGTGATAAGCATTGGTAAAAATCCGGGAGTCTGATAGACGCCGACGGTCAGGATACCTACCTTGAAACGTTAATCCTGAGCACTTTGCTAGCATTTCCCCGAGCTTCTCTGTAGCACATAATCATTTCTCCATACTCACGAGCACTAAATGTTTCTAATTTTTTTAATTTCTTAATAACAAACAACACCACAACAAAAAAAAATAAGTCGAATAGCGTAGGTAGGTACCTACGTAATGAAGACGCGGCGTAATATCACATTGAGACTGCGCGAGTAACGAACTACCGACATGCGCTCGCGGCACAACTCAAAGCGACACAAAGGGACCGGCGACCGCCCGGCGCCAGCGCTTTGCACGATTTTGCACGATTTTACGGGAATGTGTTACCAATTATTTGCACGAAATTGTGATTTCGTGCAAAAAGTTGTGCAAAATAAGAAAAAAAAATATCTTTACTAAATCTTATTTGTTATTTTTTTTTTGGGAGAAATAAGTAATTATCCTTTCTAATTTAAGTGCACGAAAAGATTCACTTTTATCAATAAAGGAGTTCATAAGTTTAAACCGCAAACTACAGCATAAAACTTTAAATCGGCCGCGGATGGCCGGGACAACATCGTCCCCGAGTGGCCTCACGTACGCTTTGTCGGGGCTACGAAAATCCGGCTGGTGCATTATGGGATGCATCAAGATAGTTCTAACATTTTCGTTCACAAATTGAGGTCTAATAAGTTGGCAACACTGTTGCGATTAGGCATTTTGTGCAAACGCCGACCATTCGACCAATAGGAACGAAGCAATACTCTAACAGGAGCGTCTGTTACTGGTTGGGAAGGGTAGGTAGTTTGCGGTGAATTCAATGAACTCTGTAGCTAGGCAGAACGTAAACAGCTGATTTCGCGCGTCGTTTGTTTCGAGTATTTCAACATCCATTGCTGGTTTGATTTTAGCCGTATTTTTTACATAAATGGAGTACTGCGTGCAGATAATGTAATTTTACATTGAAATAAAGGAATACTAACTGAAAAAACGGGAAAACATATGGAAATTTTCCTGAGGAAAGTTCCGGTGGAATACGATTCAAAATAAGGAGCTGAATGCACCCTGTAAGTTTTCGGAGGGATGTCCCTTACACCCGATATACAGGGTATTTAAAAATTTACCCGAAACCTGAAAAGGGGTCATTGTACTCATCATTATAAACAAATTTTGCTATGGGACCAACCCTGAAATCATGAAAAAAAAACTGCTGATCCATTCATTACGATCATTACTTTTGTAGGGAACAGCTGATTTTTTTTTTATGTATTCTGGTTTGGTCCCATAGTAAAAGTTGTTTATAATGATGAATACAATGACACCTTCTCAGGTTTCGGGTAAATTTTTAATGATCCTGTATGAATTGTTATTAATCTTGCTAAAATAAAAGCTAAAGGCATTGACACAGAGGTCAAATTTGGACATGCAACTTATGATTAATTATGTTAGAAGACAGTATAATTTTGATACTTTATTGCAGTGAGATAGCCACTACTGAGAATATCAGTCTAGTGATTTAAAAGTAAAGACATAACCAAACGAAAAATATTTATCTTATAATGTGCGAATAAATTGTGCGATTGTTCTTCAAATAAGCTAGAAAAGTATTGGGTAAATTTGAAAATATCAAGACTGGTCAAACTATGTATACATATTATGACAGGCATACTTAACAAGTAGAAACTACGGAGGATTCCTTAGGGTTTACACATAGTACAGCTAAAAATCTCTCAATTATAACGAGGCAGTGAGTTGACCATATCTTTTGAAACTAGATACACAGAGGCTCAGTTTTGATCCTTTTCTTTTTCATATTTCACTTTGGTATAAAGTATGAGAACTTTCAGCCTCTAGAAAATGCGCAATGAATTAAAAATCAGCCTGTACCTATAATAAATTTCACTAGAGACATAAAGACATCTCCATACACGAGCGATATTATCTCCGAGACGATACATCCATGGAATATTTTCTATTTTACAAGCTTTCACTGCTCGTATGTAAATAAGTTGTCCTTTCTGCAAACCATATTTCAACCATTTCTTATTATCCGATTGACCTGAAATTTTGCATACACCTTAAGGTGTATCAGAACTTAAGTTCTGATGACAATACAATGTCCAATACTCACTTATTTAATCATTTTAAATTAAAGCTTGTTTTTAAAAATATTTTTATTTCATCTGTACCATTATCGCTAAAGTGATACTGATAACATCGCTTGTATGTGGGAATGCCTTAACAAGTTTGAACATCTCGCGAGAACATTGCCTTACTGTTTAGGTACCTATAATATCTACAAAGTCACTTTGTGACGCTAGTTACCTTATAGGGATATGTAGACATTCTGGTTTTATTTTTATTTATATATTTAGGTATTTACTATACGTCTATTGGCTCGTTTGGGCAGATTGTACTTAGTTTAATCAATCAAAATCAACTTGACTGCCCGTTGGTATCGTGTTCGCGAGCGCGGCCTGTCCTTGATTTGATTCCCAGATCAGGTAGATTAGATTGTTATTGGGGTTTTTTCATAGAATATTTCATTAGTAGCCCGGTGCTTCGGAAAGCACGTAAAGCCTTTGGTCTTACTAATAAATCTGAATCTACAAAAATATTTATTTGCACTAAAATCTAAACATAGCATTTTTCGTTTACAAGACTAGAATTGAAAGATGAAATTACTTTTTACATAACAAGTGAAGAAAAAGTAGTATAAATTAGTTTTAGTAGTATAAATTATTTCCTTATATTAAAACACACTAAAATGATAGCAATAAAACATTAGGTACTCATGTTCAATTTGAACACGAAATTATAAATTATAGGAATGTTCATTACACACACTAGTGCATTAAAGATTCATTTATATTACTACCATTACATAACCGTACTCTTGCCTCCTAATTAGTCAATAATTTTTCGATAACTAACCTGTGTTTTTGGAGGGACTTTGATATTGAACAAGACTTCCAATAAAGTCATTCACTTAAGAGTAAAAAAAAATCACGAAGAAATATCCGAATTTTGTCTTTGTATATTCAGAAGAAACCGACGTGCTATTTGAATCTCATGTCATCTGGTTTCCTGACGAAATAAGCCACTTTGTCGATAGGAACTTTGTACTCGTGCATCCATCTATTGCCCTTGCGCAATGAGCCGTCTATACCGTCCTGCCACAGCCCAGTTGGGAGGTATACTGAAACATTAAAAAAAAAAAGAGTAAGTATAGAGTTTCTTTCCCATACTTCTCCAAACAAAACTGTCATTTGGAGTGGGTAAATAGATTCAAATATTTTTGGGATTTAAAGTGCCTTTTCATGGTCTAATTGATAAATACATATATACATATTGATACATAATTTAAATTTGACTGTCAAAGTCAGATCATTTATTATTTTGTGAAAAACAATTAACATGTTTGTTTAAAAATGTGACGATGCTTACGAAATGCCCATGTCCAGTAATGGACATCTTTAGGTTGATAGTGAAAATGATACTAAGTGTAACACAACTCGGAGTATCTCAGAGTAAAATATTAATTCTAAATAATCTTACCATCTCTAGTAGTTTGACCCTGTTCCAACACAGGAGCGACGACAATCTCTCCACCTATAGCGAACTCGTCTTGTACGGGCATCGGCGCAGTGTCACTGCCGCTCAACAGCCACAGCGGACGAATGAGAGGCAGACCTTCCTCTAAAGCTTCGCGTTTGTATTTCAACAGAAGTGGAGTCACCTAGAAATGTATATTGTTTAATAAAGAAATCATCAAGATCTATACGCAGTCATTTTTAAAGTTACTAGGGCAAATGAAAAAGTAAAATTCTTTAATATAATTTCTTACCATCCTTTGTCTCAACGAAGTCAAGTTTTTCGCCATCTCCAAGACCCTTTCATCATTATACTTGCTAGGCAGATGCGTGAACTTCATCACAGGCAAGAATGTCGCCATTTGCAACCATCTCATGTACAACTCTCTCTCCGGTAACTCTATTCCATTCTCCTGAGTAGCATTCGTCGTTTCCACTAACCCCTTAGAAGATGGTAGGAACTGCTCACTGCCTGGCCAGTAGATATCTCCTCCAACTGCTCCCGGCATTATAAAAGGAAAACCATTGACTCCGTAAGTCAGCATTGTTGGTATGACCAGCCTCAATGCCTCCCATGTTGATTCGAATGGCGGAAGAGAGACAAATATTGGTGGACGTGGTAACGACACAGCTGAGGATACCCCAATAATACTCAATAATTTCTCAAAAGTCTTGGTGAAGATCTTCTTGTATTGGTCAGGGTTAGTTAAAAGATTTTCGCATCGGAAGTAATGTGGCATGTCGTAGGCTGTTCCCAAGTCCAAAAAGAAAGAATCTATATGGTACTCATCGATTACTGCTTGCAGTTTATCCAAAAACCAGGGTACTGATCTGTTATTCGTTACGTCTAAAACTCCAGCACTTGCCAATGATTTAAACCGAGTTAGAGCCGGTATACGTCTATCACTATTTCTTTCACTAATCAATAATCTTCTCTGAACACATTCTACAAAGTTTTTACTCTCAGTACTAATAAATGGTTGGATAGTAAACGCTACCTTAAAACCTCGTCTATGAAGTTTGTCCACAGTCGTGTTCAAAGTTTCAAATCGACTCATGTCTACTGATAGATCACCTATTTCATTCTGCCAATGTTCATTGATTAACACATGTCCCTGTTTCAAAAATCCTAGATTAATAACATCTTCAGTATACTTGGCGATGGTTTCTGCTCGTAATTCGTGCTTAAATCTAGGAGCAATTTGCCAAACGGGCTCTGATATGAGAGACTCAAGTGTTTGCATATCGGCGGGTTTTAAGCCATCCCATAACGGGGCTCTACGATGACTATGGATCGAAGAGTGCAGTGATGCCATATCTTCAGACGTGCATATATTATATTTCATTTCAGGGAACTCAGTTAATTTGTTGGGGTAAGCAAACTCATGGTACATAGCCTTCAAACAGATTTGTTTGCCCCCTTTGTTGACGGAGACATGAAGAGGAGTCTCATCATCAATGATGAGAGCAGCTCCCTTGGAATTGATGAAGTACCGCGTGAGGACGTTGCTCCATTGAGATTTTTGCATATCTCCGGTTATGAAAGGAGTGTAGTCCAAAGACCCACTGTCTAAAGGCCAAGTCAGGTTAGAAGACTGGCCTCCTCCGTACCAGTGGACCTTTGTAGCACCCCAGTCAAAGCAGTCATTTGGATAGACATCTGTGAAATAAAACGTTAATTAGGAACTGAATTTAGACTATAATTTCAATCTGTTTTCATTGTTTACGATAACACTGCCAAAAATGATAATAAAACAATTAAACCAAGATGTTGTTGACGTAAAGAATTTGGCGATTTCCCAAAGATTTACCTACGTTTATCAAAACAACCGTATATTTACAGTATGTCCACTTACCAGATCTCAAGGCCTTCCAATGCACGTGATAGCAGGTTGTGTTGTCCACGCCAGGGTCGTGGGGCAAGGACTTAAGGTAGAAGCGGAGGGTATGGAGCCACTCTAAGCACTCTGAGCCATCTTTGCGCCGGTGTTCAGGCAGACATGGATACGCGTTTACTTTGCCCTGGATGTTGACAGCTGGAAGATATATATAAAGAAATAAAGAACTCAAAATAGTATTTCCTCCTAAGAGGCAAAAAAATTTAATAGCCTTAATCTTTTAAACAAAGTCTTAGAATTCTTTACAAACTTGGTAAACGAGTTTATATTATCGTCGGAACATGTTGACTAGAAGTCAAGTCAAGGAGTCCGTCAGTTTAAGTAGGGAATCGCGGAAGGCGCATACGCTCCCGCGGATCTTCGGCGTAAGTATGGGAAGAACCCACCGGGGTGGACTTTAGTAAGTAAGAGTTTGACAGACACCACCTTCTCTCAGGGTGGGGGACATCCATTAGGATAACCCAAAAATTAAAAAAAAGGAAAAGAAGTAAGTTAGTCGGAAAGTTGAAAGTAGGAGAAACAAAATGGTTACCAAGTTTAGTGACCTACCCACTTTCAGAACCATGTTCCAATCACTAATTTAATATTAACCGACGAAAAAACAGTATATATTTTTTTTCCAACCATGATGACTATTATAATAAACTCATTTGAACGTTTAAACAGACATTATGTTCCTCACGCTCTAGGATGGTGCCGGTGACATTTGTCAAACTGTTGCTTTTCACTCTTGAACGTTACGGCGATTTACAATCATGATTGAATATTTAATAACATAGTCTTAAAATACAGAATCAGTAATAAGAAAGTAAATAGCTAGTAAATTAAATATTGTCACTGACTTAGATATGCGGTTCTGACATCCATAGAAGAATTGCTGACATGTGTCACCCGCACCATCATAAAACGTATGGAATATAGTAGACTCCGACTTAATTATTATCTAGTTCAAAAATATAATCACTCACCTAAACTAGCTCTCAGAATCTCCACATCATCCTTATTATATATCCTGATGAGTCTCTTGGGCTCGTTGAACTGCACGTTGTCGAAGTAGGCCTTGGTCAGCGCCTGCTGGTGGTACAACACGTACGCGAAAGCCACGAAGAACACAATAGCCAAGAACATAAGACCCACGAACGCGCGGAGCTTGTAGTCTGTCGGTTTTTTGCGGATTTTTTGAGGAATACTCTGAAAATTTACAAAAAATAATCTTCAATAAAGTAGACCGGAACACATGGGGCTATACAGAAACTTTATCAAACACTAACTTTTGCCCGCGACATCGCCCGTATGAATTTTCCGTAAGATTTTTGAAAATGAAATATAGCCTACTTATGATAATCGTTGAGCTTTACACAAGTGAAAGAATTTTATAAATCTGTTATGTAGTTTTTGAGTTTACCCTTTACAAATGAATATACAAATCTTTTCTCTTTATAAAATAGTCTTTGGTTCCTGCTCCTCTCCCGTAGGTCGTAGCGTGATGTTATATAGCCTACCTATACTATATGTTATTTATACCTCATGAATCTGGCTATCATATACAAAAAGAATTTTGTCTGTACGATTGGAATTTCCAGAGATTAGCGCCTTTAAACAAACAACAAAAAACTTCTTTTTTATATTATATTAGTAAAAGAAGATGATAACATAATAATTACAGTGCGATGGTGTTTGTAGTTCAATATATAAAAAGCTAATTGTTTTAGTGTTAATACTTAAACAAAGGTAAAAACCCGAGTATCATAATAATCGGTTAAGTTTATTATAACTGGTGTAAAAGACATTAAGTAAAGCGGAAAGTATTAATATGTTATTGCCACGATTTACACGTGTTTTTACGAAAACCAGTTTTAAATGTTTGTTCATAAACTTTAAATTCCCCCATGACCACTGTTGCCTGCAGCCGTGAGCATATTGATTCGAGTACATTGCGCGCTATCAAAAACAGTCATTTGACACCAAAAATAAAAGTTATTTCCCAGCAATTATGTTTGTCCAAAGATGTTGATGAGTAATGTGCATATATCATCATACATCGTATGTCAAAAAAAATTTTTATGAAGATATTTCAATTTCGTGATGGCCCAGGTCTGTGGGTTCGCAAAAGGGCACGAGCAAATATCAATGCGAGATTTTCTGTTTCATATGTTCTTTCTAAGTTCATCTTGAACATCACTGACATCGGTGAAGAAAAACATTGTGAGGAAACCTTAGCCTTAAAATTCATATAAATCTCAAATTGCCAATCCGTCTTGAGCAAGCGCGATGATCAATGCCCGTGCCTTCTCTGTATGAGAAGAGGCTTTTGCCCTTCAGTGGGACAAAAATGGGTTTTCAAGATCTTGACCTCCTTAACATAGGTATGTAAAATAAAAATTTGAATATATCATCAAAAGAGTACGTACCTGTAGTTTCTCCCTCAGAAGACTGGCAAGGGAGTTGACAGAAGTGACAGAGTTGCTCGGCGAGTAGTCATCATCGTCCATGCTGAACTCCGACCGGCCGAACCTGCGGGGCGCCGTTGATTTGCGTCGGGGGGAACGGAGGGGAGTCCTGAAATAGAGGAAAAAAATATATATCAATACAGGAATACATAAAATAGTGAGGTTCTAATTTTAAAGAGGCAAATGTGCAGTTTAGCATTCTCGTCTTTCAGGAAGTGGTCATAAAAGACATAAATGATCAAATAAAATTACGACACCTAGTCAATCCTACAAATAATATTATAAATGTGAAAGCTTGTGATTTTTAGATGTTTGTTACTCAATAATGCGTAAACCGTTGAAAATTTGCACATAGATAGACCATTTGATGGATTAGCACTTAGGATGCATATTATGATATTATCCGGTAATGTATTCCCTTGGGATAACTATTAAGGCAGGCGAAGCCGCGGGTGGAAGCTAGTAATTTTATTAATAAAAAGATGAGTTTTTATATGCTTAGTATTTAAAAAAAGAACTTTTTCAAAGAATGGAATCGCCACGTTGCGTATACATTTGGCAGAGCCGCGTGACTACATCACTGCGCGTGCGGGTTCATCGCCCCGGTTGCCTAAACGCAGCGGTAAGATTTATTAATGTTAATACGGCTTCCAAAAACCAACATTAATAACAATAAAAATAACATAATTATTCATAGACATCATAAAAGTTCAAATAATAGAACAAAACAAAAATTAATGACTTAATTAAATTAAGCTGGCTAGTTCGAATTTAAGAATCACCTAGGATTAATAAAAATAAAAAACCTATATTATTTATTAAATTCGTTTTGTTTTTTCGAATGTCTGGCATGGTTGCCTCCTTAAATTTGACCTTGAGCTTGTTTGCAGTTATTTATATTGTCCTTGATTTCTTTCTTAAGAATTTTCATGTTAATGTCATGATAAGCAATAGAGATTTTATAAATCCGTTAAAACTATTTTTAACATTAGGCACGTTTAATACTTAATTATTATACAATTACATATGTGGACGGAATACTATAAAAAATCTAATTATCATAATGAATGTGAGCGAGACTCCAACACAAGGCAATGTAGGTAAATATTATTCACTAGCTTCAGCACGCGACAAGGTTGATATATTATCCCATGGGGACCGTACATTTTACCTATAATGTATTACAGACAATAATCTATATCTGTGTCAAATTTCATCCAGATACAGTCAGCCGTTCTGGCGTATTTTAGTAACAAACATCAATCTATCCTAAATTTCGCATTTATAATAGTGCCAGCTTTCCTTCGCGACTTCTTTCGCGTTAAAGTAATATGTTATCCCAAAGTAACCAAAAATTTGCCTACGTGCTATTCCAGACTGTAGTCTATCTCTGTGCCAAATTCCATCCAAATACCTTCAGCCGTTCTGGCGTAATTAAATAACAAACATCAACCTATCCAAAATTTCGCATTAATAAAAGTAGTAAGATTTAAAAGAAACTGTTTGAGCAGTCCTTCCCACACAGTTCCAACACTAACAAATCCTAATGCAAATAAAACTGTCAAAAACAACTGCATATGACGTCACACCACTCCGAGATAACGAACGGAATGACAAAACTAAGATGGAGCTAAAAAACTGTCTCATGCCGCGTGGTAATGAGGAAACTCATTTACGTAGTTATCATTTGGCTAACACCGACAAACACTTGAGGCTGTCATAATGGACACTTAAGTGTTCAAGTTTTTAGAGGTCTAGAAATTGCCTCTAAGGAACTGTCCAAACTGTTGGTTGTCACTTCCCATGAAGCAAGAGCTGGCTTTAACCGCGGCCAGAGGCTAAGCATTGCCATCCAACGTGGCAATGCCGCCAGTCTTAGGCGATACAGAGAAAATTGTTTTTTAAATTTCTTTTTTATTATTGTGCCCTGTTGATGGCATTTTTGCCCGGTTGTTGGCAATAGGCTCGCCCCCTATTACATGGGACTTAAACACAACTATTCTGGCGAAATTTTGGTGTACTAATGGGTACACCTCTGCCTAACCCTTCGGGGATTACATGCGTGATGTTATGTTATGTCTTATTTTTAATTTAGTAAGTCTGCAAATATTTTACATAATTATGTTTGATTAAAAAATATTAAAAATAAATTAAATTAAATATTATAAAATATTTTCTATACGTTATTATAAACTGATTCATAGAAGCATAGAGCGCTTAACTCATAATCGAGTCGCCGTATTCGGCCTGCACCGAATACACCGAACCGAATAAGCCGCACTTAAGTGTATAGCGGCCCTTACGAGTTGAAATGATGATGATGGCATACTCTAATGTTCAATTTTATAGCTATTTACACCAACTGAGCTTCCTACTCAACTACATACTTCTACAAGATTCGACGATACTAAAGTGTATTATATGGCTAATAGGTATAAATCTAGTTATAAGTCTCCCGAGCAGCTTAAGTAGTCTTTATTCAAGGTGAACTCTAGTTTAGACATTGAAAACGTCCACTGAAAATCAAGTACAGGAAATGGAAAAACAGTTTTTTACTTGTCTATTCCGAAATTAAAATTAACTTTCATTATTTTCCTTATTAAAATCTCTTGCTAGCTCAGAAGATAATATTAGAAACTATAATAGCGACACCCGCCCCGGCTTCGCACGGGTGCAATGTAGATACTCTTTATGTATAAACCTTTCTCTTAAATCAGTCTATCTATTGATGAAACCGCATTACAATCCGTTGCGTAAATTCGAAGATCTAAGCTTAAAGACGGTGGGTAGCTAATTTGTTTAACACTATGTACTTATGTAGGTACAGATACGCATTCTGTTTGAGCCCTAACTTTTTGTTAATAAAATATAGCCTTAAGGACTCTAGAATAATATAGCTTCATAATAGTATAAGAATTTTTAATAATCGATCTAGTAATTTGGAAGATTGCGGTGTTCGAACGAAATAAAAAACAAGCTCTTCAGCTTTATAATTTTGGCACCTATAGATATTGTATCAAAGCGTCTACTTACATACAATTTTGGTTCAGAAACCTTTCTCTATTCAAAACAAACTATAGTGTTTTAAATATTGTTCTTTCCATCTCTGAGATGGTCGATTCTGTTTTTTTTTAAAGGCTTAAAGAATGTTAATTGCTGTCGTTTCATTTGATTACTTTTATCTTAGTTTTACGACGCGTCTAATTTCACAGTTTAATCTACAAAGTAGGCCACGGTTACGACTGAACTGCCAACTGACTTTTCTTTTAGAACCTTTATTTTTACGTTTTGTTAATGTCATGTTTTTCTACATGATCATAGAATTAATTACAATTTTTATGTTTAATACGGTTTGTCCCATTTTTGTTAACTGTGCGTTTTAAGTGCCTAATACAATTAGAAAGATTGTCAAATTTATCATGCCAAGCCTTCGATATGTCCAAAAAATAAAAGTAAGTCAGGAATTTCTCAGTAGCAGCCTCGGAGTCTGGATTTGCGCCCGGTTGTTAGCAATAGGCTCGCATTTTGCCAGTTATGTTTATGTCCCATGTAGGGGACATGGGACATAAACATAACTGGCGAAATGCGGCTGTACTATTGGGTACACCTCTGCCACCCCTGAGGGCATTACAGACGTCATGTTGTAAGAAAAGTAGGTAGGTAGACCTACAGCTATTCGATATTCATAAATATTTAACATAAAGCATTTCAAAATCTTTCCAAAAATTGATAACGGAGGAAGAGAAGGTAAGAAAAATAAGCACTTATTAAGAAATTATTTAAACACTTCCAAGATAAACATAATAAGGCCAATCCACGCATTAATACTAATTACTTACTATACAAACACTAATTAACGTCACTATCAGTCACAATCCGCGTTTAAGATGTCAAACTAATCTCGAAATACACAACATTATCTATAACCTCAGAGCTTAGCGTAAGTAACCTTTCATGTTATCAGGGAGTGTATTTATAGCATTTTAAAACCGTTAATTGCAATGAAAATAAAATACAAACTTTTAGTCTTTTTAACTAAAACTTAAACATAATTTCAAAATTTTAGTTTGACGAAACTATATGTATAAATGTTTAAGTTCTCTCTACTTTTTAATTTTTACTTTACTATTCATTGTAACATTAACGTGCTTTCCGATGCACGGAGGAGTCTCAGTGTGCAAAGATGGTTACCCATCCATGGACCAACCCCGACAAGCGCAGCTTAACCTGATGGATCGACCCGTTTAGAAATATCACAAAGATCAAGGACTCCGTACACATTAATCAGTTGAATTTTAATTGTTAACGTATTGAATATTTCTCTTAACAAATGACAGCTGATATTGTCAGTCAAAACAACGGAATCCGAATGCAATACGAGATAACATCGGGTCAATGTTTCATAATAAATAAGAAGTACTTAATTATCACAGTTATTTCTGATGGACCTGGATGTCTCGAAGCGAGAAGAATATTACTTTATCACATAACATCACGCCTATAATCCCCGAAGGGTTAGGCAGAGGTGTACCCATTAGTACCCCCACATTTCGCCAGTTATGTTTTAGTCCCATGTAAAAGGGTGCGAGCCTATTGCCATTAACCGGGCACAAATCCAGACTCCGAGGCTGCTACTTAGAAATTCCTAATGGAAAAACCCAATAACATTTTGCCCGACCTGAGAATTGAACCCAAGACCTCATGCTCAGCAGTCGCGCTAGATCAACGAGGCAGTTAAAATTATTTTGTAATAAGTATTATAATTAGCCTATACTGTCCCACAGCTGGGCAAATGCTTCCATCCATTCCTTCCATCAGTCACGACTTTGCGCTATGCAAGATTGGTGTCCCAAAAAGGCGAGACGGGGTCGCAGTAGACCACGAAGGAGATGGCGGGACGGCTTGGACGGCTTCCTTGAGAATTGGAAAGAAAATTATTTTAAATTCGCGTAATTAAAAACATTCAAAATCTAGCCACAATCTCATCTCACCGATTATGTAAAAAAAACTTGTCAGATCTGTAGGTATGTAAATTAGATAGTTTTTTTCACAAATTGATGCTGAGGTCAGTATGCGATCATTCTTAAATATATGAGGATTACTCCACTGGAAAGTCAGTTTAGTTTTTCGTTATTTTGGATATTATTCTTAAGCTAGATGATCGAAACTAAACAATTTTATTACTTGAAACATACACTACCTCCTTGCCAATTTCATCTTTATAAGTCAAGTGATCTTCGATATTTCATGTTAAGTTAGTGAGTGAGTTACGCTTTAATATATTTCTTACTCGCAGTTGTATAAGCTGAATTGATCAGTTGCAGTTTTTACTGCGACCACTTTTGCAATAAGGCTTTTGGTCTGTCGCGAAGTTCTCATGAGTTTTATTGGTCTTAAAATAATTAATTGTAGGATTGGCTTACTCCAATTATTATTAGTGCATCGACTATTATTCAAGGTCATACAAAAATGCTTTATAAAACAGTTGATATTTTTTTCATGATTTCAGGGATGTAAAGCTTTTATAATGATGTACAAATTACCTTTTCAGGTTTTTTCTTTTCAGATTATTTAGTGGAGTTTTCGAAAGAATAATAACCTACGAATAAAAGCGAGAGACTTCATGTGTATATCCTAAGCAAGATACACAGGTCATATGGTTATACATAGGTCTGCTAATTTAAAATCAGTTCATTCATTTCGAAAATAAGAACTTGGAAAGTTTATGAATACAGCGTATACTCTCCTAAACGCAAAGAAACATGAGCACGTGTTTACGCATACTAAGGAACATTAGCGTCAGATTACGAGTGATTCTACAAAAAAAAACACGTCAAATTGCTCGTTTTTATTGTTAATAGGTACCTACATAACATCACGCCACTAATCCCCTATGGGTTAGGCAGAGGTGTACCTATTAGTACACCCACATTTCGCCAGTTATGTTTATATCCCATGTAATACGAGCGTATTGTCATCAACCGGGCAGAAATCCAGACTCCGAGGCTGCTACTGAGAAATTCCTGATAGAAAAACTTAATGACACTTTGCCCGACCTGGGAATCGAACCCAAGACCTCATACTCAGCAGTCGCGCTTTGCGACCACTAGACCAACAAGGCAGTCAAGTCAGTTAATAGGTATACGTATTTTTCCGCTTAAGGCGCAGTGAAAATAAGGACATTGAGCTGTTCATCAAGCTTAATCTTTACCAGACGGCATGAAAAATAAAAGAAGAGTAATGAGTTTTGTGGACGTGTTTTTGGTTTCGTTAAGATTTAAATAACTAGCATTCTTCCCGCGACATCATAAACGTGATTTTTCTTACGGATCCCTATTTTTTTTTATAATAAAATATAGCCTGTTGCAGCACTCAGTGATAACCTAGCTTCAAATTGCGAAAGTATTTTCAAAATCGGTTCAGTAGATCCAGAGATTACCCCCTATAACCTCACAAATTCTCAAACAAACTTTATCATATTAGTAAAGACTAGTAGTCTAAGCCAAAGTTAAGAATAATTAGTACCTATAGACAAGTTCAAAAATTATCCCTCGAAAATAACAAAGCGCGAAAAAAAAATTCCTTTGTTTTTAACTAGATCAATACCAATATGTGTGCCAAATTTTAGCTAATTCTATTCAGCCATTTAAACGTGGAAGTGTAACAAACATCCACCCACCCATCCATCCTCACAAACTTTAGCGTTTATAATAGTAGAAGATATCTCTATATACTAGAAAGTTCTCAAAATATATTTAAAAACAACATTCTTAAAAAAGACAATACAATTAATATAACTACCTTGAATAGCGCTTTCGAAAAATCCTTTAAATTATTCACAACACTATTCACAACACACTTGCACTGCTGACAAACTTGCTCAAAAACTCACTAAAGATCTATAGATCTTATGTTGGGTTGCGCAGGAGTTGCTCGGAAGCGCTTGCGAGTTATACTGACCGGTATGTTACACATGCGCTCGCGACGATATAATATCTATGCGCCGAACTAGAATGCGTGCTTTTTAACCAACTTAAAAAAGGAGGTTCTCAATTCCGTTTTATATTTTTTTTTAATGTTTTTTACTCCGATAAGTAAAACCTATTTGGAAAATTATTTTTGTAAAGATTTCTTTTTTTTGTTTTTGTGTTATTTACTAAAGTTACAAAATAAAATATTAAGCGTGAGCAATAACGTGCTAAACGGTTCCCAGTTTAATTTAAATTTGAAAAAAGAACGTTGTGTTTCACAGACACCTACCACAGATAATATAATACTACGTCACCTACATACATCTTATACTAGCAGAAGGTAACCGCATTTTCGCACATATGGATCTAAGTGAAACTTAAGAAAATAAGTATTGAATGCTATGTCATAATGATTCTCTAAGCTGGTCTTATGGTTGCAAGTATGATTGCAGAGTCTAAGTTATGATAGTGAATTTTTCCATACTGAATTTGTCTTTCGACTCCCAAAGTCTTGGTTTGTGCCCAGTTGGTAATTTGCTAGCTAACCTGAGACTTAAACATTTTCGACGTAATATTTTGTTTACCTACTTTCCAAGAGAATAAAAAATTATTTTATTCTATTCTAAAACTCATTAGCTGCACACTCAAGAATTATATTCAATGGAATCTCAATCGATGTACATAGTTACTGGAACAACGATCTATTTGTAAAAACCACAGGGCTATTCTCAACATGATATCAAGATATCGTCATTATAGGAATATTATAATATTTTCCTCATCATTTTACCATTCAACGTATTTCCATTGTACATCTTGTAGGTAATGTAGTTTCCGAGGTGTAAACAATCAAAGTGATTAAAATAGTAAAGAAAATTAAAATAGAAATCAATTTAGTTATTAACGCATTAAAACGGTGATAAGAAGGAAACCGGTTCTTTAATTGTGTTTAATTAATAATGACGATTTAATTTTATACTTTGTTGAAATTCCTACATTCTTATTGTGATTGTTTCCTACGCAGATTAGGTATACCTACTAAGTCAAAGTCAAATTTGACACGACGACGCAAACCTTAAAAGTTTTTAGGCCATTTTATGTGCAAAAGATGCGCGGTGTTATTTTGTATCGACAAAATCACAGATTCATCAATAGTACCGCCATTTACAATAGGGTATGTGATACTGTATGTTTTAAACAAAATAAAGTAAGTTATTTTATGTGACTCAAGCGTTTGTTTTATTAGAGGATCTTAAAACGCTAGCTAGCAGGAGTAGCAGGTGGGTTTCTGCGATCGTTGGGCGGTGAATACGACTGCTCGCAGACAAGTACACATTCCCTAGGATCAGCGTGCCAGAGAACAATTGCTTATTCCAAGCTAGATAAGCTTAGAACAAGCAAATGACCACTTTGTTGCTAACTCTTGTTAGAAGTTTTAATAATAAATATGGATGGAAGTTCTGATAAAATGTTTATTGTCTATTATTAAAAATTGTGATAAGTAATGAATCCATAGTGAAAATTTTCGTTACGATGTCCTTTCCACTCGTAATAGCCACACATTAATTTAGCGAATGTATTGCACTCTTTCTTCGATCAAAGTTAACGCAACTACTATGTCAACTAACTAACGGGGAACTATGAATATTAATTGTTCTAGAAAATTGTAATTAAAATGCTTGTGACATACTGACAACATTAATTAATTGAATTAACTAATTTTGTTAATTCGGTTACTTGCATTTGTCAACAGTCCTAATTTTTGTGTAAGGGCCAAATTTCCGATAATGTTTGTGTCTTTATAACATGATGAAATATGTCACAGGAATACGGATAATTGGTAATTAGCTAACTAAAAAAAAAACGTTGTGTATTAAAAAAGCAGGTAGTGAAACTAAAACAATAAGTGCTCTATGTAGAAATATTAACACATTTAATGTTGAAGGTCATCATCAGCCTAGCCTTTTCCGAACTATGTTGGTATAATAATTTAAATGTTGGTGTAATACCAGTATTTTACATGAAGCGACTGCCTATCTAACCTCCACAACCCAGTAACTGGGTAATACGATACCCCTAGGTAAGACTGGTTGTCAGACTTTCAAGCTTCTGACGACTCGTAACGACTGTCAAAGATCCACGTATGTCAGCCGGGACCAACAGCTTAACGTGCATTCCGAGGCACGGAATGATGTCAGTAATGTCTAAGATAAACTTTAGAAAACACATATGAATTGAAAAAGTCACATTGGCACTTGGCCGGATTCGAACCCACAACCTCAAGCATGAGAGTCGGGCGCCTTAACCGCTAGGCCATCACGACATTCCATTTCACATTTAATATCGAAGGTATCATATTAATACTAGATGCGACAATAATGCAACCAAAACTGCCTATCTTCTAAAAGCCCGACCACACTGGAGCAGACAACGTGGCCGTGGACGCACTCGGATACTCAGATAGCGGCTACCCGCGTTGATGTGGTCCTTTACATTGTATTGTATAATAGACAAAGCGTTTAGCACGAGTTTCTCTACCAATTTGAACGTGGTCGATCATGTGAGTGTTAACTACAATTTGTGTGAAATATTAGTGATTTCCATTATTGTCACTAGGCGGCGCTATTTCCATTCCGAATCGGTAGAAATCTCGTACTACGCACTCTTGTGTCCACATCTGTAATATCTTCATCAGGGGTCAATTGCCTCGAGGGAAGCCAGTATTCGGCAAGCTGGTCTAAATTGGCGATCATTCAGATGTACCCAACCCACAAGGGCGGTAATTCGGCAAAGCAAAGCATATCTTGGTTACGCACAAGATGTGGAATTGACAATACAAATACTTCCGCAGTATCTATCTAACCGCGCCCGCAAGTATTCCGCACCAGTGTGGACGTGCCTTAAAACGTAAACAAGACAAGTTCCCACTGTCCACTGTAAACAGCCGCGTAATGTAAACATTAACCGAGGAACATGTAATCCGACCCTTATGTGGATAACGTCACAGTCCATGCGATGCTTTTAACCTATAATCGACAGAAAAGACTATTGTGTAGTTGACACAAATAACTAATCACTCAAAGATAAGCAATTAACTTCTCAAAAAAATTCATGAACTAAATAACCAATTGATTTTCAATTAACAGTAAAATTAGATTTTTAGCTAGTTTAAAATCAATTTATAAATTAGTCAATTGAGTTAACAAAAAAGTGACGTCAAATTTAACTATGTCGATACAAGATTCTCCCATAGATTATGGGAGAATCTACGTTTGGAGCTCATAAAAAGTATTAAAATTTTTTTGCGGTGTCATATACTCAATTTTTGAACACTTCAGAATACATACATTAACAGTAACGTCATCTTAATAATCACTGGAAAAATTTATTACACAAATATAACAACTGTGTAAGGTACACAATAAATTAGTAATGCATAGTACAACAGTCAAAACCTCACTGATATATCTTCGACGTACCTACTAGATAACATAGGTCAAATATTAATTAATATTATCATAGTCATTAATTCAATGTTCTACTTTTTGAACCAATCGTCGAATTTTATCACAGTTCACCTATTGAAGTAAAATCTTACTATATCTTTCTACTATTTTAAATGAATTTTGGATGAATGTTTGTTTCCTAATTACGTCAGAACGACTGGTAGGATCTGGATGAAATCCAGCTACTTTTTATCCCGGAAAATGGTACGGTTCCCGTGGGATAGTACATCAACTTTTGCGCGGACCAAGTCGCGGGCAGAAGTTAGTAATAATACAATATTGTGAATGTTTGTATGTTTGTTACTTAATCATGCTTTAACGGCTGAATTAAATTAGTTAAAACTAGGCACACAGATAGACTACATTCTAAATGAAGACATAGGATACTTTTTCGTTGAATTTTTATCAAAATGATATCATACGAGTATTCCAAGAATCCAAGCCCCACGTGGCTGAAGTCGAGGGCAAAAGCTATAGTACCT
The DNA here is from genome assembly GCA_949774945.1 of Hoplodrina ambigua. Lineage (NCBI taxonomy): Eukaryota > Metazoa > Arthropoda > Insecta > Lepidoptera > Noctuidae > Hoplodrina > Hoplodrina ambigua. The sequence continues at coordinate 13,422,626 of OX458979.1, forward strand.
ACTTAAATAGTTAATCCAAGAAGTTATGTAGGTAGCCGCTCCAAAGTGAATTGAGGAAAACGGATTTCGAAACAAAACTGATTAGGCTGTTAGAAACTTGAAGACCTGTTCTGGAAAAGGATGGAACTACCTAGCTTCAATAACATACGCTAAAATATTCATCGGTTTTTCAAAAAAACTTCAACTATATCTGACGACCTTGGATCCCTATCTATTTCGCTGACTTTACATAAACTCACAGATAAGCGCAAACGCACAAAATGTCGACAGGAGTTCCAAGGGTCAATTGACATAAATGCTCTGATTTCTCTCGACATGAATGATGATTCCTCCGTACAAATTCCCTTGGCACACTCGTAGTAACCGTCTATCCATCTTATCCCCACATTGCAGCGCACACGCCGACACGCCGACATTTCGCAATGCATCGGTCATCGTCCTTCCTTATTAACTCCTGATTTGATGCAACCCTCGCGCTAAGAGGACCTATATTCCAAGTGGACTCATTTGGAAGAAAGGAAACGCAAGATATTGGGCTTGGGACATATAATAGATACTTGCCTATAGAGATTCTTGAGAAGATTCGTGAAGTCTATGCGTGTATTTGGTTTTGATTAAAATGTTATTTAAATCTCAAATTGAGTAACGGACTAGATAAAGAAATAAAGAGAATAAAGTTTTATCTTATTAATCGTTTAAAAGCGTTGTTCCGCTCTATTTCTTCTTCTTTCTTCTATTTCTTCAAGGCCTTTCAAATATTTAGCCATACAAACATTTAAGTAGATATGTTTCTAGCATTCATATAATATTATCATAGCTAGTGGACCCAAAAGACATTTTCTTGCCCGGCTTCGTACTGTACTCCGTACAACTACAACTAAACCAATTGTGAAACTAAATCACCTATAAACTCTCTCAAACACACAAAAAAATATTAGAATCGTTCCAACCGTTCATCGGTACAGCCTGCAGAGTTCAGTGACATATAAACGTATTGCATTATTATTTTAAAGATTTAAAGAACCTGACGCCTAACTGAATATGGTCCTTAATAGGTACTTCCCAAACGCATAGTGATAGAGTGAAGTACCAAATTAACTAGTTATCAACTTACTTGGCTCTGTCATCATCTGACAGTACTTCGGTGTGGTCATCAGCCGTGTTGTCGCCATCGCTGAACCCTGACGCAGAGCTCTGGTGATGCTCCGGAATCTGGAAATAACCTCACATTCTAATTACTTACAAGTGCACATTCCAATCACGATATTTTGAAAAAAGAAACTGTTGTTGATTAGAAATGGATAAAGGTATCATGAGAAAAAAACACAAATATAGGTACTAAGAAAATCAGCTTTGATTATTTGGGGGCCTTTTTCTACATGTCAAAGTCAAAATCAAATCATTATAACAACTAAACCATTAAAAGGATTTTTTTAACGACATACAAGAAAAAAAATTGAGTCTAGTTGCCCCTTCCAAAAGGTAAATGTACGAAGAAGAATGGGCAAGGAACTCCATGGAAAAGAGAATCCCAACGTTGCCTAAACTGATGCCAGCCTAAACTATTGATGTATTTCAAAAGCTACTATAATTAAAAAAAATAAAGAACACGACTTCAAAAATTGCACGTATTTGTACTTTGTTTACTCGTCAGTTTTTTTTTTACAACGTTTTTTATTTACAGTGTTACATATTTTTTAAATCTACTTGTCAAATTCTAGACGATAAACATAGACACGAACAGATTCATTAAAAAAATAATTGAGGCTGGTATTAATTAACGTTTTAAAGTGACTACACAGGATTCTTTTTATTTTTCACCTAGCCTATGTTACTCGGAACGATGCAAGGATTATAACGATACCCCATACAATCACCCAAATCGGTTCAGGCGTTTAAAAGTTATGGTGGAATAAAGAATCTTACATACATATATACATTAACCTTGAACACATAACACTCCTTTTTTGGGGCAGTTGTGTAAAAAGGGGAAAAGTCAATGCAAATTCATATTTTCCTTCGCTGCGTCAGATGTTGGTTTTGCTAATATGCTTAATCAAACCTGAGTAAGAGGTATGCAGTCGAAGTCGACCTTCCTCCTGGATCCTCTCATGTTCACTCGTCCTGCACAACTGCATGTTCAGTTCTGTTCAGTGGTGACTGAGTCAAATCATTAGTAACATCTCAATTGTAATTAATTTAGCCACATTAATCACCAGAGGTGTTTCAAGCGCGTCTAATTTAGGGGTGTCATTTAGTATTAGAAGCTTTTATTTAACTTTCAATGTACTACCTATGTATGTAACTTTGTTTTTTCTGATCAAATCGTGCAACTGAATTTTAAAGCAGTTGTCTTCAATCAATTTAACTGAATTTTAGTTTGCTCATCAAATAAAATAACATTTAACAGCAAACATTTTTTTTAATCTCAATTATTTAAGTTACCACCTAAGTATATATTTAGAGAAGCAATAACTATATTAAGAATTGAGTATTAAAATTATTACTGGGAATTATGTTTATGTAAACAAGCAGCGTACCAGCCACATGTACTTTCGGGTGCACACAACAGGAGGGGCTGTGGGGATATTTAAAGTTGCGCTAGATCATAAATTATACATTCAATATCTCAGAAACTAGAAGTATCCCAGATATTATGGCCCCGGTCAAAAAAGTGATCGCAATGATATGAAATTATATAAGTTTCGGCTCCATTATGTACTTTTTTACATGCGTTATTTAGTATTTCAAATAGTATCGATGACTACATAATTTGTTGATATAATTTCTTTGACATCTTTTCAGTTTATCTTTCCCGAAGACATCCTGACCTTCTTTTGAGTACATCCTTCTTCAAAGTGAAGAATACTTGAGGATGTCCTCGATTGTTAATCGAGACACAAAGAGTGCGTCGATTGCGTATGCGCATTCGTGTATTCAGCTTCACATAGTCGCAGCCCTGTGACATACAATAATAGACTGATAATCTAAAATTACGACACAGGTGTCGCATAAGTATTTTTAGATTTAGATCATGGTTTTTTTATGTGCTAGGTACTATTTAGCTATCTGCCCTACCTACTTAAACCTAGGTACCTAACTAGCTACTTTCTTTTCCAATAATGGTAATCATAAGTACCTAAGGATTTCTTTCAATCCTAAATGTTATAAAAGGTTTTAAAAGGCAATAACCAAAAGTTTCAAAATAATTAAAAAAAAACCTAACGAACATTCGTCTAGCGACATCTAGTAACAATAATCAGTACTAAACCTATCCTATAACATTTATGTTGAATACAGCGCCATCTAATAGTAAAAGTTAGTACTAAACACTCTGTTGGTGTAAACTACTCCCGCAAGATGGCGCTGCAAAAAATAATAAAATGTATTTTGAAATCACTCCGCTTGTTGACAAAAAATTATTGGCATTATAGTTATTGTAAGTCAAGTACTTATAATTAATACTAGATACTAATATATTTTTGCCTACAACTAAAAGTACCAGACTTACCTACTTTGGAAACTCGCTTTTCGTCACTCTCAAACACTTTTAATAGATACTAATGAAACGTGCTGGAAATGCGTGAAGAACTAATTATTATGTTCATTTGTAATGGTTATGAGGAGCAACAGCCATACATGTTGTAACGAAATAGATGATCGGTTACAGAAATTACATAATCTTGGTATTTATGATTATCTACAATTATTTGTCGTTATTAGCCGACAGAGGAACGCTAACACGAATCCTCAGAATTTTAAACTCGTTCATTTTTTCAACCGACTTCAAAAAGGAGGAGGTTCTCAATTCGACGCGTATGTTTTTTTTTTTTTTTTTGTTTTTTTTTTGTGTGTTTGTTCTACGATTACTCCGCCAATTATGAATCGATTTGGATGATTCTTGTTTTGTTTGAAAGAGTATAGCTCCGAATAGGTCCCATAGGGATATTGTCATGCTCTGATGATGAACTTTGGAGATATGAAACGGAACTCCTTATAAAATCACAGCAGAACCGCCGTAACAAGAAAAATTGCTTTGTTTATACGTGTAGTCGATGACTGACTGAAGGAAGTGGGGAGGGGGGTACGTCAACCTCCCTCCTACCATTTTCCAAAATTAAATATATCGTGTGAGGTATTGTTTGAAAGGTCTTTATGTAAGGATTTCAAACATTAACACACAAGCACTAAAAAGTGAAAAATAAAAAGCTTTTTTACAAAAAAATATGACCGCCTTCAAAAACTACAAAATAAAAAGTAACTTTAGCTTGGAAGTCGGTGGCAATACCTACATAACAAGAAACAAAACCAAAGCCGCCGACTTTCAAGCTAAAGTTATTTTTTATTTTGTAGTTTTTGAAGGCGGTCATATTTTTTTGTAAAAAAGCTTTTTAAATAAAACGTATTGAAGGTTTTTGGGTACATTACCTAGATTAATAACTTTTACGAATAGGTAGGTACTGCAGCAAACACTAGGTACTGTGGTAACGAAATTATCAATCTAAGATGATTGTAAGACTGTATAATTATTATTTACGTATATTGACTGAATTTACTCGTTACATTATTTATTTAATCCAGCTATTTAAGAGCTGTCAGCCGTGACGGACTGTGAAGTCTTTTTTATTTTAAATAATGTTTATTTTGTTTGAATAATCCACTTAAATTAGGTTGTAGGTATATGGCTCAGCCATCCAGAGCCTCTACTCGACTACTTCTTCCTAAGCAAAGGAAAAGTCACATGAGAAAGGAAAGCAACAAGATTCGTTCATGATTAACAACAAAGAGTCATCACTTATTCGTTTACAAAGCATGTTGATTGAATGAATTGCCGTTGGAAAACCCATCTTTGACAGTAAACCATCTAAAAGAAGCAACAACAAAGAAAAACCTTAGAATCCAGAAAATTGTTGATACTCCCGGAGCTATCACTGCTGTGGCAGCCGATGCTGTCATCACTGTTGCACAGTCCACCGCTCTCTTGATCACGAGAATCACTCGACTTGCTGACGTCAGAATCCGACTCGATCCACAACGGTGATCGATATTTGAATTTGTGAGCGAACGCACTGAACTTTGATTCGTTACTCATTTTGTGTTATGTGAGGAGCAGAAGTTTTTGAAAATGGTGGAGAAAAAAAAATGACTTGCTTTGATTTTTACTCTGTATAAAACAAATGTTACTGAAGCTAGAAGAGATCTGTGTATCGTGATTTGGATGTTACTTTGTTTACCTGTCTTTACAAACAAAAACTAATTCAATTTTAAAATGGTTACACTGTTACACAAATCGTAGTATAGTGGAAGATCGCAAAAACAATTTAAAAGGCACTTTAACTGAAATAAACACAGGAGTTGTTATGTTTTTTAATACTTTTGTTCTTGTTGTGATGCAATATGGTCTGTATAGGTAGGGGTATGAGACGAATCTGTGTCTAAGATCACGGACAAATCCCGACGATTTGAATGTAGGCAAATAGGTCGAGGGACGATCATGTTGAGACAGCGAGGTACGGCAGTTTTATCTCTTTTTTACAATTGCAGAAAAGTCAAAGTCAACGTCAAAACCATTTAAAAGTTACGTTTTGGTAGTTAAGTTACATTCATAGTAATGAAATGAATGGTCATCTTTAAAAGTTAAACAGACGCCTTTATATCGAGTTCTTGCTCATTCTTCGCCACAGAAACCTACTGTTTGAAACAAGCTACTTTTTGATTGACTGATTCCTTGACAATTTAAAAGTACCTACCTGTTAATGGTTTATTTGAAAATAGCGATCCTAGCTGGCTTCGTACGGACCAATGTCAATGTGGATACATAAACCTTCCTCTTGAATCACTTTATCTAGTTTATCTTTTGATGAAAACTGCATTAAAATCCGTGAAAGCGTGTACTCCATAAATGTTGATTTTGCAAAAAATATCACACTATTTCTTTACGGTTTTTAAAGTGTAAGCTCCTTTTCATGTTCTGCTTAGCTACACATACCCAGCAGAACTTGAAAAAAAGGGGGATTTTTTTCAAACACGAATAACGTACGGTAACCCAAGAAAAACCAACGCATTTTTTATCTCTTTGTATTTACAATTTAGACAATTCCCATGCTGTTAAACAATCATAAAACTAGTTTTATCTTGTAGATTATCTTTAATTTTATCGTGAATCTACCTCATTATCTAAGGCCGGTAATCTCAGATAGCGTAAATTCACACAAAGTTATTAGTCTAGCGAACACGTGACGTCATAGGGTTTATAGAGGGTGTAAAAAGACACATCATATATTATAGCCATTAATTTCTGTCTATTAAATTAAGTAACATTGAGCAATAATTATTGCTGGGAAACGATTTTTTCCAGTGTGAAAAACAACGACGATAAACAAAAGGTATTTATATGGCAGAGGTGAGTGGCAACGCAGGGAGAGGTCGCCCTAGGAAGACCTACACTGACCTTATTGGTGAGGTCCTTCAGAAAGGTCAGGTGCGGAGTACTCGTATCCGGCGTGGTTGTGTGACAAGATATATGAGCGTGGATGAGGCAAAAGGAGTATGTAAGGATCGTAGCAGGTGGCGTTCTGTAGTTTCTGCCTATTCCCCCATGGGAAAAGGCGTGAGTTTATGTACGTATCAAGAAGTATGTGTGAAAAATCTCTGTTTATCGTAGCGCGCAATGTAACGCACGCAAAACATACTTGCGTACTACAGTAACGGGGAATTTAAAGTTTTTTATACCTATTATTTAAAACGAGTTTTCGCAGAAAAACATAAAAAGAAGTTTTACCTACGACCTTCTTCAATATCTCCGTAACCAAAAGGTTCCCATGTATGATCAAAAACAAAATAATGTTTACAATTATGAAAAGAAGATACCTATACATTCAATTACTATAGTGTGTTTTTACATCCGATAATATGTATAGATTTAAGTGGGTAGCTTTCCTTTAAGTAAAATAATCCTATAGCTAACCATTCCGTATGATTTAATAAAAATAAAAATATTTTAAGTTTTTAAATTATTTTCGGAATCAGTAACTTTTAAAGGTAGGTAAGTTACAAACAGCACCTGACTAACAGTTAAGATTTTGCTTGTTTGTAACTTTAATAAGTGCTTAAACATACAAGTACTACTCAGACCTCGAACAAAATCCCATAACAAGCAAATCCTACAACACGAACTTGATACCAACACCGTGGGTCTAAATTGATCGTCCCGACAGGACGTCGCAATTTATTAGACGCGTCTTCGCTTTCAGTGTCACTGTTGATTGCTACGTATCAAGTGATGGTAATAGTCCTCACTCCAGAGGTCCCCACAGCAGGGGTTTTTAAAGCTTGGAGTGGTGAATGCTTATGCGAATCCCGCACCCCCGGCCGTAGGCAGAGGTGGAACACTGCGGTTGTTTTAGCTGGTGGTTGGTCCGGCAATCCCCTCCGTCACCCCCACGACATAAAAAGACTATGAAAATTTCCACCGAGGAAACATTTTTAAGTGTTAATTGTTAAGGCGCCCGCCTCTCATGCATGAGGCTGTGGGTTCAAATCCGAGCAAGTACCAATGTGAATTTTTCAATTCAAATGTACTTTCTAAAGTTTATCTTGGACATCACTGGCATCGGTGAAGGAAAACATCGTGAGGAAACCTGGACTTACTGTTCCACTCAAACCATGTCAGAGGCCCTTGAGGCGGTTTAGAATCTCTGACACTAGGGTGTGTAGGGTCATAAGACCTTACTGCCCACAAGAAAGAAAGACCAAGGAAACAAAAAAAAAAAGAAAAAAAAGGGGGTTTGTCAAAACAAGGCCGAATTCACTGTTGTGGGCACGGAGGGCATCCCCAAAAACCAAAATCGCAAAAAAAAATTAGTATATTTTAAGTTGCTGGCTTAAACAAAATTATTGAGTAAGTATAAAAATGTACACCAGCTTTTGAGCAAAAGGGGAGCGAGAACCATCATTTCATACAAAGCAAGGCATTTCATACAAACTTAGTACCTAATTTATGTACCTACTTGAGTTTAAAAGTTAGACATTAAAACATTTTCGCAAAAAAACTTTAATGTTTTATTTCTGTCTGTGTAATCCTTGATACTTAGTTATTATCAATTATCTGGGTTTTATTTTTCTTTGTAAAAATTAACTAGGGAACCCCTGCTCCAGAGGGAGGAGTGATGGCTAAAGAAATGTGGGGGATATAGACGAAAGGTGAACAAGGACATTCAGTGCAACAGTCTTTGTTAAATCGAAAATTTCTTAGAACTCTTTCTTAGAACAAGAACAAGAAGTTTTGCTAAATAAAAATGTTCTCGCAAAAATCTAGTCGAGACCAATAAGTGTCAAATAATGCAGGTAAAACAGAAGCATTTTTGACAGATTGAGACTAAGATTACATTACGATCATTCTTAAAACAAATTGCCCTTCATTCAGGTCTTGATAAAGAGGAGTCATATTACTGAATAGAGAAAACACGAATTATTAAGCTAGTTGACACCACCAATGAATTGACATATTTTTTATGACCTGTCAAAACGCGTTTCTTCCATTGATTTTGTACGGCAATATCGAACTGTGACGTCACTTATTTGGCAACACAATTGACTAAATATTTATTGATTTCAAAATCTAATTTTATTTTTTCAGCCACAAAAAATCTAATTTTACAGTAAATTGAAAATTAATCGGGTTTAGGACTAGTGTTTCGTGTTTGTTTTTAGTGTTTCTAGTTATGTCTTGGAATTATTGGTTAAATGAATGTAAAGTAAATATTTTCTTACATGATTAAGCTACAACACACATAACACTACAATATAATAATCCAATTCCCGGTTATTGTGTGTGGGATGACCAATGTACACGCGAGTTTCCTTGAAAAACATCGTGAGAAAACCTGGACTTATAATTAACTAGCGCTCTCCCCACGACATGGTTTACGTGATTTTTCGTACGGATCCCTAATTTTTTGATAATAAATTATAGCCTATAGCACCCAATAATAACGTAGCTTCTAATTTACGAAATAATTTTCGAAATCAGCTCAGTAGATCCAGAAATTACCTCACCAACTTTACCTATTTATAATATATTGTCTATAAGTATTGATAAGTTGTAAATCGCTTTGAACAAGCTTGTTTGCTCGTGTCTTCTCTGTATGAGAAGAGGCCTTTGCCTTTGTGCATAATAGGGTGGTATTATTATTATTAATATCATCATTATCAAAGTAACTCACATTTAAAATATCCTTCTTTGTTTCTTTGTCACTACCACCCGTATCCTCTACAATAGTAACTCCTCCTCTGTTGCCTTTCCTGTAAACAACAGGACTTTCAGCCGAAGGAGTGTCTTGTTTTGACTTTTCATTCTTATCTTCTACTTCCTCGTCTTCAGGGCCCACAATTCTCACTTCAGGAGTCCTGGTTCCATCTCTAGTATCATCAGGATCATCAATATTGCTGGTCGAAGGAGTACTAATGGTTGGGCTGATGCTGTTTCGAATCAATTCCTCTATTCTCTGCCTGGTTTTAGGAGGCATTTCCACATAGTCATGGGGATATGAAGGTATGTCTATACGAAGATCTGGCTTCTTCCGTACTCTCATTTTATTACTCATGTCAAATTCACTCACTGATAAGATTCTTAATTCAAGGGCAATGAAACTTTCCTAATATTTAAACACTAGCACAAAATTAAGGTTGTTTAATTTTAGACAAGCGTCTGTTACCTGATTTATCACTTAAACAACTTGTCTTACAACTTAATGTTAATGTCTTATAACCTCGTTTTTCACAATGACTTATACGGAAAACAGTATAAGATAATTTTTGGTAATGTTATCTAAGAATTTTTCTTTGCTTTGTTTTATCAAATTCGCACCAATGGTAGCGGTGTAGATAAATAACACGTAATACCGGATTGTTATTTTGTTGGCATATGTTCGGATTAGTTATCTTTCGTATGTTTTGAGTGCTATCATTACCGGGTTAGACAAAAAATCTGTTGATCTTGTGTTGTTTATTGTTACTTAGGAGTGCATTTTGAGAACCGATATCAATAGATTGACGCACTTGATTTCTTGTCTACGATCTGTATGTAGTAGGAATGGCTATGATTTTATCTCCTATTTTGTGTTTCTATTTGTATGATTCGATTGATTCGAAAGTTGACCATACTGACCTGACCAACCTGCTCATTTTAGAATTTTGTCTTTCTCTTCTGTCAATTTTTTCTTCCGTTTTCCTCATTTCCCTTATTCATACCAAAACTTATGATTTATTGGATCTTTGGTGTGTATTAACGCGCTGGCTTTGTGCCATAAGCCACCACTAATATAACACTTATGTTACTCGTTAACACTTCAAAATGTATCAATCAATCAATTATTTATTGCGTTCCATAATGTACATCAATGGTCTTATAAATATAAAAGTACAGAATCATTATGGACCCTGTCGGGCACAGCAATTTAAACTTAAGAGAGAACCACGGCAAGGCAAAAATGGCATTAAGTCCGCCTTTGTACTTTTGTTGCAAAAAGTTTAAATAAATAAACTACTACAAACTGCTACTAATCGTTGATGTTAATTTCTGTGGAGATTGCGTGTTATTTCATGAATTAAACCGTGTCTTCAGAGACATATCCGTAGGAGTCTCCCTATGAAGAAAGGTTTTAGTAGTAGGTAGGTATGGGGAGGCAGATGCTATCTGAGTGTTGAATGGTTTTAGATAGATAAGAATTTATAAGGGCGAGCATAGGTCAAGTGAAGGTTGCATACCAACCTGGCTGAAACATTTTTATTCCAAATACTCAGTCGAATTCCATTAAGAATTCGAATTTAAAAAAAAATGCCAACACTTGTTATATGATCACATAACTTCGAATTTAATTTATTATACCATAACAAAGTGAGCGAGTGTTTCAGTTAAAGGTAGTTGATGCCCTGAAAGTGTACACCAATTGAAGCTAGAACCGGTACCAAGGTGCTAACCTATTAAAGTTACCATTGTACCTAGCTATAAAACATAATGTAAGCAGGTATTCCCCATAACCGTTACTTTTCTTCCAATTTTGAATTTAATAAGCATAACAAGTCGTAATAAAAAGTTTCTACATATCAAATGTTGTTTTGCATAAACAAAGTTTGTCATAATATTAATAAAAAGATTCGATTGTAAATAAATCGATATGCAAAGGTATAAAGTATGGATATTTCCTGTTCAAAATGTCGCGTAGGTACGACTCATAGAATATTAATGAGGTTTTGGCTGTTATTGTCATATAATGCCGATATATTAGATCACCGATGATGCGATAAGCCTATCTCGAGGGTATTATGTTATAGCGTTATTTATTATTCATTACTTAAGTATTTATCTGTTATCTTCAATAAGATCGAGAATTCACAGATGATTATCACGACGAAATCTTATGTACTAAGATTTCGTCGTTGAGTCATCACTTTTTGAATGCAGTTATTACTTTTCTTAGTGGCAGTCCAGTAATGTATTAAGTGATACTAGTCGAGAGTAACTGACAATGCACAGCTATGATACTCGCTTTGGCAAATGTCAATGATGATAATTAGAAAGAAACTCATACCAAAGTCTATTTTCATCAGAAATCAGGCAGCTATACATATAAATAAAATTAAAATGCTTCTCAATTTTCCATAACTTAAAAATATATATAGAAACAGGTAAAACTAGAATACCCCTTCTGGTAAACAAATATGACCAGAGATTAAAGCCGGTTGTTCTTTAACCGGAGCGAGGTTACCGATGCTTGAACAATTTGGATCATCGTGTGAAGATTAAGTTCGAGATAAGCCTTCTTTGTTGTTTGTTCTGATAATACAATCGAAGTAGGTTGTTTTATTACGACTTTTTTTTGGAAGATGCATATTTACATGAATCTGTACGGGCTAAGACGTCTTGACTCTTTTTATAACGCGCCAAATAGTGCCCCACACTAGGAATTTCTTTCTGTATAGCGATTGCGTTTTCAAACAGCCAGACCTAGAACCCGCGACCAGCGGCCAATCGCTAAGCTACTGCGCCAACTGTGTCTTCAATATTAAATTTTAACTGTAAGTATATCCTATCTACCGATTAAATAAAAGACCACAGACAAAAGTATTGTGCTGGCTATCAATGCTGCAAGATTTAGATATTCGACGTCTTTTGAAATAAAAAGTATTAATAAATCAGGCGCTCACACAAAGTCACATTAACAAACTTGATATAATTTTGACAAGTCTCAGGGTTTAAACGGCCTTTATCTACTGTCACCATTAAAATATTTATTGTTTGGAAAGTGAACTCACCTCATCCTGCGGGTTATTCATATACTGCTGCCTCAAGACCTCCAACTCCAAATTCTGCAGCGTCGGCATTGATATGGAGTTCCTTCTCAAACTCATCTTCCTCTGCTCCATAGCCTCTCTTTCCTTCCTTATCAGCTCATCAGATTCTGCTGCTCCGAAACTCTTCGAAGTACTTGGAGTGGCTTCCAAGTCAGTGGACTCTGTAATAGGACTTGTAGGCTTTGAAGATTTGCCAGAATCAGGCTCTAAAGTGATATATAGAGTCCCTTCTGGAGTATTTACTATTATCGTATCATTATTTGGTGAAGAATGAACATCTCCCAAATCGGATGCATGTATTTTTTTATCCTTTTCTGGTGCAGCTGGTTCTCCATCTTCCTTCTCATCTTTCGCGCGTTTAGGTCGTATAGGTTCGTCGGGTTTGACTAGATTCAGTTCTACGAAATCATCTACGAATGGAATGTCTTCGTTTCGTTTTAATTCAGGCGAGTTTAGCCCTTTTTCTATGTCTTTTGAGATTTGATCCTTGTTTTCCATTATTCTATTTCATAGTAGAGATCTGTAAATAGAAATGAACATAGTGTAAGACAGGATGAAATCATTTACTTGTACAATCAAATCTTCATCAAATACATCGAGTGCCTTGAGTGATTTTTTCTTTGTATTGAATAAAAAAGAAACTATCTTATATGTAAAGTTTTTTGTTCCAACCGCAAGAACATTTGTTACATTGTAATTAAAAAATAAAGCGTGTTAAAACGGGTTCATTAAACTATTTTGTTATGTCATAGAATGTGATAGGTACCAAAGTTTATTTTGGCGTTTTCTTTGCCTCCTTTTTTTTTATAATAAACATACTACTTAGTTTTGCCACTGGCGTTATTTAACTCCGTACAGTTATATCAACAACACAGCAAGGACGGAACACAATGTCAAAAGTTACATAACATCACACAAAAGTGTTAAATAGTCAAATATTTATAGGGTTTCATGGTTAAAACTATCAAATACATTTGATGACTTCTGGCAGTTCGTTTTGAAGATACCGCGATTTTACCTGAAGAAGGATATTTTAATGTATAGGTATTTTAATGTATAATTTTAGGTATTTGAAGTGATGAGGAGGAATGAGGAGCGTGAAAAGGGGGATGGCTTTATAAAAAAGAGGGAGAGCAAAAAATAAATTGATGAAAAGATGATATGAGTATAATAATATCCTCCCAAACGAATTTTAGTCACGGCGGCTAATCTCAATGGAGACCAGTCAAGCACGCAGGTAATATTATAGTGCACAAGGATATCAACACAGGTGCCCTCTTCCCTTACTCTTAATGTCGGATCGTACGGCAATCCGACCCGACCGGGTAGAGATCAGGACGACCTTTACGTGCTTATCGAGGCACGGGGGTGACACAGAAGCGGATTCTTTAGAGCATATCGTATGCCACCCTCTAGGTAAGGAGCCTTCAAAATAACGATATTTTTTCACACATTTGGTCGTGATGCAGTGCATTTTTGCAGGGAACAGAAATTTATTTCTCTTGTTCGCTCTTTTAATAAAATTTGTTCATATTAACGAGTATACTTTCATCTCTCGAACATGACCAGTTGGTAAATAAAACTTAGCCTATAGAAAGTCAACTATACAACCCCAAAAACAATTATATTTCGCACCGACATACTTAACCGCAAGCACATGACATTGTTTATATTTTATTATGACGTAGATCATTTCTCAGTAGTGTAAGCTGGCTATGTGACTTGGTGTCTAATGTGGACATTTGATAAGTTATGACGCAAAGTGATTAGTACCTCCCGTATACGTTCAGCCTGAGTCAAACACACTTGATTTATTGCTTGTCAGTGTGAACAATATTGTTATTATTAAATTGTTATAGGTAAGAGTACCTTGTGCTATTATAAACCTGAATATGATCAACTTTGTTAATAACAGGTTTATTAATAATAAATATTTTAAACGTGGTCCTTTATTAGTGTCTTAATATGTGATGGTGATTTATTAAACAAGTGGCAAACAAGATTTTTTATTAAGTTTTCGTACCCAAAGGGTGCTAAACGCGACTCTATAACTAAGACTGCTTTTCTGTTCGTCAGTCACAAGTCTGTATCCTCTCAACCGTAATACGAAGATACTTAATTTTTTACGGAGTATGAACTCTATAACAACTAATAATATAAGTAAAGTAAATTTCAACATTAAAGGGGGTTCTTTTATGTAGTGTTAAATATTATATGATGGTACGAAACCCTTTGTGAGGGAATGGAAGCCAAAGAGGATGGTTCCCTTTAAAAAAAAAAACGTTACTCCGCTCTACGAATTTCTCCTGATTTGGGGGTGCATTTACAAATATATAAACTGACACACACAAACAACCAGACCCAGATTATCCAAACATTTATTACAGGAAGGAAAGTGAATAAAGCATTTTATGTCTGTTCGATTTTCCCGCAATACCTTTTCACTTTGTCCCTTAAATTGACAAAAGTATAAAAACCGTCAATTTTTTTCAAAAATACCAACCGATTAAAATTAACAAAACACCACAATAAAAAAAATCGAAATCACTGTAACACAAGATTTTTCAATATTTACACTTTAAATCTTATGACCGCGCGAGGATCCACTCTTGCGCACCGTAAGGCTCGACACACACTGGCACAAGGTTACTCACACGTCCATGTTTACTATAAGATTATCGCGTGATTAGCACTGCTTACTTTTTTGTATATTGTGACGTCAGAACTCGATCGCCGGACACAAGTTTAAAAAAAGAATTTTAAAACTGATTAAAAACTTTTTTGTCAACGACGTAGGCTGCCAGTATTATCTTATTACACAAGTACTCGTTTTCAGTCACATTTCATTGGACTGAAAATCAACACTACTGTGTTTTTTTCAAGACTAGCTTTTTAGCCATAATCGACTTCACACGCGTGATTTTTATCACAAGTCTTTAGTAACTGCTCAACTCCCGTGCATAGTGAGGTGTTATATTATACTCTATACGATTCCTTATAATTCTGGCTATCATATAAATACCTACAAAGATATTTTTTTCCGATCCGACTGGTAATTCCAGAAATTAACCCGTTTAAACAAACAAACAAAAAAATCTTCAACTTTGCTATATTATTATCTATAGATTTGTATTAATCTTAAGGTTGTTATCAGGATTTATCAATGGTTATCGGATGAAGTCTAGAGGACTGCGCTTGGAGACAGTCGCCAGTTCAGTACAAAATATTTAAAAGATAACTATTTATCTTTAAAATAATTTGCACTGATTTCAGTGCATGCTTATCAATTCAAAAAATTAGCAAAGATTTTAGAATTATACGTTACTAGCAATTCCCATTTCTCAATAGCAGTCTCGGAATCTGGATTTGTTCCCGGTTGGCACTAGGCTCGCTGCCTCGTTGGTCTAGTGGTCGCAAAGCGCGACTTCTGAGCACGAGGTCTTGGGTTAAATTCCCAAGTCGGGCAGTGTTATTGGGTTTTCCATCAGGAATTTCTCAGTAGCAGCCTCGGAGTCTGGATTTGTGCCCGGTTGATGGCAATAGGCTCGCCCCCTATTACATGGGACTTAAACATAACTGGCGAAATGTGGGTGTACTAATGCGTACACCTCTGCCTAACCCTTCGGGGATTACAGGCGTGAGTTTATGTTTATGTTATGGCACTAGGCTCGCCCCTTATTTATTTAAACTTTATGCAACAAATGTACAAAGGCGGACTTAATGTGGGCTTGGGACATTGCATTGGCTTGACATGGGACTTAAACATAACTGGTGAAATGAGGGTGTACTATGGGTACACCTCTGCTTAACCCTTTGGGGATTACAGGCGTGATGTTGTTATGTTGTAGCAATACCTCGAGGCTTCACCCGCGTTAAGTTACGTCTTTGATTGATTTGAGTGGTCGGAGAATAACGTGCTTTAAAAAACAAAAAGATTTTTTGAATTGGATCAGTAGTTATTGAGATTAGGGCGTTGAAACCAATAAACAGAAAAACTTAATAATAAAAGTATAATAGGTAACTAGGCACAGACACCGCCTACAGGATAGGTAGGCCAATTTCTTATAGATAGATTGTCCTGCATGGAAAACATGGATAATCCACTCATAGGACTTCACAACACAATAAAGGTTACCATATGATTTACCATATGGTTTACCCCTTTGAAAAAATCCTAAACGAACTTGTACATTTCCTGCTTAAAATAATCTACGTTACATAATGTACTTAATACCTAATTCGTTACAGCTATTGAAACACAATAATTACAAATAGCAATAAAATCGCCATTGACATTGCATAAGAAAGAGTTTATTTTTCACTGACTTGATTGATTTAGATCTACGATCAGCTCCCAGAGCGCATTTCAGTTAAGGCCTAACCGAAAGACGGTCTAAAGCCTCGTACTCATGGTAGGTAAACATTTGTTTAACAACAGTTGATCAACGTTGTTGATGAACGGCGCGAATGCTGCTAGAAACTTTGTCTAAATCAATATGGGTTGTCCTCACGCCAACATTTTGTTGATAAGCTGATGTTTTCGCTCGCCGGGCGTCAGCTATGCAACATGGCGTGATCAACTCCGCAACACAAGTGTTGTCCGCAATATGTTGACAGCAACTCGGCAACATGTTTATGCAACCATGTTGCAAAACAAATACCAATTTACTATGAATAAGAGGCTTAACGCTAGTCGTAGTTACCGCTTAACCGATAAGTTCTTATGACACTACCCCATGTTCCATGTAGGTAGGTACATATTATCGTGATCTGAGCAAAAATATAAGATACATCGAAAATAGAATTTTATGACCTATGTAGTAATGTCTTAGCTATAGGGAGGAGAGAGAGAAGGGTAATCTTGCATCTCACGAAAGAATAAAGATGAAAATGAAGGTTGGTTAGGTACCTAGTTGTATATTTTTAAATAAAATTTAAAGTAAAGAGAAAGTAAACATTAAATTGTACCTAATTCAAAAATCTGTCAAAGAGTATTTAATCACTCCATGTACTTGACCCTCTTCACCTCTACCATAACGTGATTAAAAAAACTTTACACGCAAATTCGAAATACAGCGAACAAGCAAACTTAAATCAACATCACAGTTAATAGGTTATTTGACTTCAGATAAGTCCGTATTAAAAGAATATTTACCTTTCTCAAACAGATTGGCTATGCAATCATAAAGTAAAGAAATAGTATTAGCAGTATTAGAACTAACGTCCCATAGAGCAGGTAATCTAAGTTATCCAAACACCAAAACCAGAACACTTTCATATGGGCACAGCACTGTGTGGTCATTTTTCTTTTAAATATTAAGTACACTGTATAAAGGGTTTAACCTTAATGAGGTAAAACTATTTGAAAAGAAACGTTTTTATTTTTAATCTCCGTTTAAAATTAGAATATGAATTTTAAATTTTTAAATTTCGAATCAAAAATTTAAACGTAGTATCGCTTGCAATTGTTTTTTTTTTTAATTTACACTCTTAAACGTACAATCACTACAGGAATGCAGAATCAATGATGATGATAAATTAACAGCACACTAATTAACCAACTTCAATTTAAAACGATAGCACTTGCAAATGTAATTAGAACTTATATTTAAAACCAGTAATGGTTAACGATTACCGCGTGACTTGCTTGAGTAGTTTTCTCATTCTAAGTTCGGTTGCCAGTCAGACGCGGCCGAATGGCGCTAAATGACGCGGTAATCCGATAAACAACACTGTTAATTCTGTTAATTACTATACATGTGGTTTGAGTACAGGCTCATTTGACGCTTGGTACCAGGAAGTGGAAAACAGGGAAATTACACTTAGTCATAACAAGTTTAGTTAAGTTATTGAGGCAAAATTCGAATATCAAAACGTTTTTCTGATAGAAAAAGATTAGGTATCTGTACATGGCAATAGGATACCGTGGCCCCGGAACGTAAAGGACAACAGAAAGAACAGGATGGTTTTTTAGTCAGTAAAAGTCTGACAGTCCCGCCCCACCCAGGGCGGAAGGAGTCATTTGATGATTTTTACCACCTCAAAAAAAACCACCACCTTACCAACCCTGAAATCATGATTAATGCAAAATGTAAGGATCTGTTGATTCTTTTTAATGATTTCAGGGTTGGTCTTTCGCCTAATTTGATACGACAAGCACTAATTAAGTATTAGTGCACGCGCCACGAAAGACGAGACTTGACACGACACAATAACATTATTACTTATTTCGTAGTAAATAGTACAATATTGTTTAGAATTTTATTCTAAATGACATCGAAATATCCCTGATTGGATACTGATAGATAACTATTTCGTACATCTACATACAATACCTGCGCAAGCTCCCCATTACTGACGCTTGTCAAGTCTCATCTTTCGTGGCACGTATTGTATCACCCATTAATATGAACAAAGTCTTCAAACTAAATAAACAGTTTCTGCGAAACGGGTATTTAATTTCAATTTAAAAACCGATCGAACTTAAGTTACGATTACGGTATATTACACAAAATCTAGCAACCATTATTTGGTAACTGTTTAGTTTTAGGTAACTAGGGAAATTAACCGCGTTCAATTGTTCAGTTTACCAAAATAGAATTTGATAACGGAGTTACGCACAAAATTAATCAAAGTAAGTAACAATTTTTCACTACATTTTTCCCGCGACTTCTTTCGCGTTAAACTATTAAACAACTAGCTTAAAAATAGCATTCAGGGATAACGTAGCATTAGCAACAAAATTTTAGGAATTGGCCCAACAGTTTCCGAGATAATCACGTTCAAACAAGCAAACTTTTCTGCACCGGTAACTCGTAAGCACATTTTACATTTTTAGCAAAAATAAAAGTGGTTTCCCAGTAAAATGTTGTTGTATGATGCAGTATTTATGCGTAGTTAATGTCTGTCCTTTTGTACCCCGTGTGTAGTGTCTATAGGATGCGAAGGACATTATTATAATTCTGACAGTTTAAACTGCAGAATAAGAAGAGCACACTATCAAGAAAACAATGCTTAGGTACCTTAGTGGTCACTTAGAGATTTAAGCCTGGCCGCACACGGGCCACAAACGAGGCCAGAAGTGTTGTTTGTTGAAGGCGAGTCTATATAAAATGTATGAAAACTACAGGAAATACGTCGGTGGCGGCGTTTTGTGGTCGTGGCCCGTGTACGGCCAGGCTAAGTAGTACAAGTAAACAATGTCAGAAAACGATAAAATATATCCTACACAAAAGTGGAGTCAAGTCATCAAAATGATTGCCGAACATTACTGCGTCCTAGCGACAACAGTTGTGGTGACGAGTCGACTGTGAAAACAATAGATCTACCATTTACGCTAAGCTGTTTCAGTATTAGTATTTTGTATAATAGAAGAAACACAGAAGGCTTATCGTTGGCAACGTATTTTGAAGTCAAAGTCAAATTATCTATTTGAATTAGATCACTGACTAGAATTAGTTGACTGCCTCGTTAGTCTAGTGGTCGCGACTGCTGTGCGTGAGGTCTTGGGTTCGATTCCCAGGTCGGGCAAAGTGTTATTGGGTTTTTCCATCAGGAATTTCTCAGTAGCAGCCTCGGTGTCTGGATTTGTGCCCGGTTGATGGTAATAGGCTCGCCCCCTATTACATGGGATTAAAAACATAACTGGCGAAATGTGGGTGTACTAATGGGTATACCTCTGCCTAACCCTTCGGGGATTTCAGGCGTGATGTTATGTGTTATGTAATTAGATCACTAGAAACAAACATACATACAAAAACTCACGCCTTTTTCTGAAGTAGGCAGAAACTACAGAACGCCACCTGCTACGAACCTTACATACTCCTTTCGCCTCATCTACGTTCATACATCTCGTCATACAAGCACGCCGGTTACGAGTACCTACTCCGCACCTGAACTAAAAGAAAAGCACTCCTATAACACTTTTAAATATCATTGACAAGAAAAAAGAATTGAATCTAGTTGCCCCTTCCAAAAGGTAGTTTCATTTGGTGAAAAATGGACGAGAAACTCCATACTTACTCTTTTAAAATACTAAAATGCTGTACAATATTTTGCATGCAAGAATTTAATAATAGATGACAGAAGAGCAACCAAATATCTCTATGAAATAAAAAATAAATAAAAATAAATATAAATAAATAAAAAATATGTCAGAAAACGAAAATAAATATAAATAAATAATAAATATGTCTTTGACGTGTAGAGAAACGAAAGGGAAAAGGTTCATTCGAACCATCACAACCTGCAACCCCTCAAAAAAGGACAGCATTGCCTTAACGTTAGTCAAGATGAACCGAAGGGTACCTAGGACCAAGACTAGGCATTACTACCTTTTGAAACACCCTTCTTGTGGACCCACTTTACTGTGGAGTTTCTGCACCATTTTTTCACGTAAAACATTTTCATAAGCACCACGTACTTTGCATAGCTACCTATTTACAGTTCTTTACTTTGATCGTTTGCGGTTATTTAGATACAGATCTAAAATGTATATAAGGAATGTTTAAAGATGCATCACATAACCGTAATAGTCACCATCACATAAAATAAAAAAAAATTGCAAGGTACCTACCTAATACTCTTATTTTTGGTTGTGATAAATTAATTGCTTATCGCAATGCGCAAAGTAACGCACGCAAAACATTGCGCATAGGGGAATCACGGAGGAAATTGAAGTTTAGTTAAAGTTAGTCAAATTAGAGCAAGTATCTCGGAATGAGAGATAGTCAGCTACAAATTTGTATAAATTTTTATTTTGTCACCCTAAAACTTGTCTCAAAACCTACTTATCGTAGGATGTCCGCGACTACAAATATTTCAAGGTCAAAGGTCAAAAAAATCGATTTTTACACATTTATTGCAAGTATCTCGTTTCCTACGGGTTTTATGAAATTTGTATGATCACAAATTCTGTAGAGGATTAAATTCTTTACAACTTTTGTCTAAACTTTTTTTTTATATGTTGAACCATTTTCGAGATAGAGAGTATTATTGATGAGTATATCATTCTAAATAATTTAATTTTTTTCTTAACTATTATATTTTTTTATTTTGACGTTATATTTTTTTTTCAATAATTCGGTATCTACTACAACCACATTTCGTCAGTTATGTGTAAGTCCCACTTAATAGGGGCGAGAGATTTTTTTTTCGCAATTAAGTATAGGAAAAATTAAGTAACTTTCAACAGTTTCAGATTCGTAAAGTGTATTCTATTACCCGTTAGATCTGATAGTACGAAAATTAAAATAATTTTAAATAACTGCCATTAATGTGGGGTTACAAGACATGTTACCTTATGTGATTAAGTGTGAATAATTGTTGTAGGTACTGCGTTATCTTGTGCGAGATTCTTCAAGTGGATTACTTGGTAGAATAGCCATGTGACTGTTCAACCTTGTACAAAGGATAATAGACTGTAGGAAGTCTCTGTTAGTCTTCATAATCCCAAGACGAACCTTTAAGAGTAAGCTAAGCCCTCTAGATTTACGAGTAGGTGGAAAGTATCTTTTAACTTACTTTAAAAGGATTTGTTGCCTCCATGTCATACATACTTGATTAGTGAGTTGATATAAAAGGTCGTTCGTCGTGGATCATATTAATAAGATGACACGGTTTCAACACCTATACAACCAGACAGCTTCATAAAGAACAACATTATTTTGAATGTAAAAAAAAAATACCAGACTATTATTGTCCTACTGCTGGGCAAAGATCACTTCTCATCTAGAGAAGTGTGTTGATAATAATTGGTACGGTTGCCCGGTTGCGAATCGACGACCTCGTACATGACAGCCGGGCGCCTTAACCGCTAGGCTATCACAAAATTCATTTAAAAATCATATGACTATTTAAAATTACGAGCTTGCGAAATAAACGATTATTTGAATTGAAAGCTTAATAAAGCTTAGCTTAGCGTAGCTTAATTGTGCTTATCGTTTTTTAATGTGGGTGTACTAAAGGGTACACCTCTGCCTAACCCTTCGGGGATTACAGGCGTGATGTTATGTTATGTGTGTATAAAAATTTGTAATATTAGTTCAAAATGGAAAATCTACTCGAATCGAATAGTTTTACGTAAGCGCGCTTATGCGAGGCCTAGAGGCTGGAAAGACATCAGCAATCGGTGCGGCGTTTGCGGTTATCTCAACACAAAGCTATGTAGTGGTCGTATAGCCCATTTACCTAATAAAGCAAAAACCATAGCATCCGGATACAGATCTGCAGTTTGACGCGCAATTATCACGTCAGGTTGGCCGAGTGGTCTAAGGCGCCAGATTTAAGCTCTGGTTCCCGAGAGGGAGCGTGGGTTCGAACCCCACACCTGACAGGTTGTTTTTGCAAAAAAAATATTCGAGTTGGATTAGTCATCAAAATGTAAAACAAGTGTTTTTTAACATAAATTTATTTAAATAGCAATAGAAACTTTTTGCTATACATATCTATAACGGATGGAAAAAGACATATTTTAACGAAGAAGTTTTTCATACCAAAAATAAAAGTAATTTTCCACCAATCAAGTTACAGTAGTACATGCGTATTTATTTTAATAGCAAATATATAATAATTTTAATTCAATTTTGTTTTTAATACCTAATTGAAATGATACGTACCTACTTATTGTATTGGCAAAAATAGGTATTATAATTTTAATTGAAAAGTATTGATTTTAGTAATTGTAATAATAACTGTTTCGCCTATCCTTGTCTCTTTTACATAAGAATCGTAACCTCGTGACCAAATTACCAAGATAAATTAAGCACCGCCTGTCACAGATCAAAAAATACCTAAACAAGTATCCTTGCTGCAAAACCCTCATATAGCTACTTCATTAATAATCTAAATAGCCAGCCAACTATGAATCAAAGCACAACTATGAAAATATATGTCATAAATAACTACAGACCAACATGACATCACCTAGCACTAAGAACTTCATTCAACAGCCGACTCTCCTGTGTCCACATGCACTAAGATGTCTATCACGGATGATCATCTAGTTAGCATGGTAATTAGACCTTGTGTGAACAATGGGCCCTATTCATTAGCTGCATGTACTTTACATAATACGTGTTATGTCAATGCATTCCCTATGTTACTGTTTGTGTTGTGGTTACGTTTTGACCAGGGCCGGACCTACTGCCGTACACAGGGGCCCCAAACAAGTGTAAGCAAAAAATCGTAAAAAAGTCTTCACTGGTGTCGATTCTCTTGGTCACAAACTAAACTAAAATTAGACTATTTCCATCTTTTTCTGTCCAATAAAACAAGAAAGAGACTAATGTAAATAAGAGCTGTCAAATTTAGTCAATATGACACATCCATACAATTATAGTTGACATCTTAAAACGTATCGATTAAAAATACGGAAAAGTTCAAGGCAAAACTAATTTGACATCGCTAACTTAGTTCTTCAAATGTCACGGAATGTCACCGTCCTTTCCTTTCGCTGTATGTTAGTAAGAGATGTCAATTCTCTAAATTTAGTCTAGTTTGTGAACAAGGGAATCGGCACCAATGTCTCACTTAAACCCTTAAAGTCGTACGCTAAACTTCCCGGGAAAAAATAAACATTCTTGTTTCATTTGTAAAAAATGTTTACCCTCCATTTGGGCTTCGCCGCAATGCATAAGGGCCCCCAAAAAATTGGGATACAGGGACATTTTTATTCGCGTCTGGTTTGACCTACAAAACGGCGGACATATCAAAGCTTAATCCCGCAGTCAGATTACTATATAATAAACATGCATTTTGATCTAGAAAGCACTTTGTCGGTATGTTTTGACTGATAAGTGCTGCATGGATTGTATAGATAAGAAGTATCACTGTATCAGAAATCAGTAATTTGTAAAACAAGGCCTTAACATGATTATCACTGACCTACTTATACCGAAATACTCAATTCAAAAACATTTTAAGTAATACATAATGTTAGGTACCTACATTTGTTTTACTGATGCATGGTTTTGAGCACCAAGTCTTCAGATTATAGAACAAAAAAGAAAATAGGACGTAATAAAGTTTTTTCCTTAACTTTTTACTCGTTTTGAGCGAGACTGGTGATCAGCGCTCATATTCTATGTATGAGTAAAAGCTTTTGCCCTGCAGTGGGACAGCAATAGGCTGGCTTTATTTATTTAGTACCTATTTATTTAGTAACTATAAGCAAAAGAACTAAATTGAGAACTGACCAGCTGAAAGTTGAATGGCAATCTTTTATCTAAAAACATATATGACTAAGTAAGTTATTTATCACTCGTTTCTAAAAGCAATTCAATTGTCCGCAAAAATGACAAAACATTGTTTGTAATTGATAAATGATTACTCGCAAATAGACACTTGTGTCGTTTATCATATTCGAAAGAAAGGTTATCATCATAACATCAGTCCATTGATTCGCTATCTCAATGAAGTAGGTAAAATACTCACACGTTATACCTAAATACCTAAGTTTAAGTAAACATAATGTTCTACGGACACTTGAAATTGAATTTGTGTTAGTAGACGTACGTATTCAGGTAAAGTGAATCAAAGAAACGTTTTGAAGACAGCTGATTCGAGTTTGGCTTAAAATAAATAACAGTTACTGTAAGCAATTTAAAAAAAACACACATTTAATAATTCATGTACCCACCTATATTTATAAGTTTATCTTGGACACTACTGACATCTGTGAAGAAAAACTTTGTGAGGAAACCTGGATTTACAGTTAAAAAATGTCTGAAAATGCTCGTGCCTTTCGTTTGAGGAAAGGCGTTTGCCCGACAGTGGGACAATTCTTTGTACATTTATAAGAGCAAACTTTCTTAAAGCTAACAACGTGTGCTCTAAAATAATGTTCTCCATATTATTAAGTGGCCCTTAAATGGTTTGAAATTCGAACAATTTTTTTTTTTATAGCTTCCTGGCCCTGTTTACTGTCCAATCTCATCTCTCTCCTCCATTTTTACAGGAATAAGAGCTTATCTCATACAGAGTAAAATCGAGCCGACATACAGGAAACTCCTCTCTAGGTAAGGGTTTTAAGTCCATTTAAAATAGTCATAAGAAAAGAAACATTTCAGACTATTCGTAGTAGTCTTAATCTTGTGCATGGCAGCCGAGTTCAACACGACTCAACAAAATAGAATGGTAATAAAAATAAATTCTCAAATTGTTAAAAATTGCTGTCAATTACTGAAGTAACAATGATTTACTCATTTTGTAGGAAGGACGACATTATGAGGTAATTCAAAAATTGCACAGATTTTCATAATTACAGTGGTACAATCATATACAATTGTACGTTTCAACTGTGCTCTTTTTCAATTGTCACAGAAAATCTACAGTTTTGTCTACTGCTGGAGACAGACAGACCAACAGACAAAACAGTATTACTTTATTTTATTGCTTTTAGGAAAACTTACAGCTAATACATTCGAGTAGTAAGAAGCAATAAGCAGGTCAATTACAAGTTTCCACTTTAAAAAACTTAGTACAACCAGCGTGCGAGTAACATATACAGACAACTAAAGGGAATACACAAAAACAAAACACATTACACAGCAAAGTTACACTAATTTAATAAATTAAAATAATGTGATGATGTATTGATGTGTTTTGTCTGTTTAATTTTACTTTTCCTTGGGCACTGTTGGATTTTCAACGCTCGGCGCAGCACCGAGTCTTGAAAATCCAGCAACAGAAATTACAAAGAAATATTCAATGGTAGGTACTGTCTCAAGAGATGGCCCCCAGAATGGCACACAGACGGTGTAGACTTTATTAAAAGTATCCTTAAAATGTACACTGCATAAGGTATGTAACTGTGGTGATTCGCTGATGGTAAGTTGGATCATTCGGTTCCCTTCAAGATGGTTGAGCTAAATGGTGCTGATCCACGCGTCATGTTCGTGAACGGGCAATGTTTTCAAAATTCGTAAAATATTATCGACTATTTCGCTCAAACACTTATGCCGTACTCTTAACACATTGAGACGAAATAAAAATAATGTTTCTTAAATCGCATGCTTAATATTAAAGTGACCTAAATCAAAAAAGGTCTAAAATGAGTTAGATGCACTATAATCCTTAATACAGCGCCTTCTATCCACATAAAATATGAAAGTCTTAAAAAGTTAGTGTTAAAGTGCTGTTACAAATTTTTGGTCTCTTTCACACTCAGGAGTTTGAAGATGTCATTTTAACATAACACTGACACATTCAATATTCGTTCAACCACTGTGAAGTTAATTTGTTTGAAAAGTGTCCAAATAAACAGCCGAAGTCGTAATTGCAAAACGTTTTTTGCGATTTCCCTAAAAACTGTTTTTTTGAGTTAGGTCAGTATATTAATAAGCATGCGAAATATGATAAATATTTGGGCTTTCCCACAGTTGGGCAGATGGGCCCCAAACAAATTTTGATACAGGACCGTCTAAGGCAGGCTACACTGATAGCTACGTTACTCCTCCAGAAAAATCATTGGCGCATTGCCATGTGTCTACTGCGCATGCGATCTTGCGACCTGCTACCGGTAAGGGATGTCCCTCATACATATAAGTACTTAAGCTAAAGTGAGGTTTAAACAAAGGCCGTAATTGCAATCAAAGATAAACATTAAAACTTATTCACTAATGGTTTACGACACCATAAAACAGATGAGTTGTGCAACGGTTTTCCTTCCTAATACAAATTACGTGCGTTGAACGAAGTTATTTGTAATGAGCATTTTATTATGATTAGATATTTATGTTTTGAGTTAATTATTATTTTTAAGATCTACGGCAGTCATTTTGTTCTTTGAAGAAATCAGAAATGGTAACTATAACATAACATATCTTTACGCCTATAATCCCCGAAGGGTTAGGCAACGTTGGACCCATTATTACACCCACATATCGCCAGTTTTGTTAAAAATAGGGGGCATAAAATAGGGGGCGAGCCTATTGCCATCAACAGGGCATATATCCAGACGCTACTGCGATATTCTTAAAAACTCAATAACACTTTGCCCAACCTGGGAATCGAACTCAAGACCTCATGCTCAGCAGTCGCGCTTTGCGGCCACTAGACTAACGAGGCAGTCAAACATAGGCACATAGGCTATTTAAATGAAAAAAAAAACTTAATACCGTCTGCCCAAAGCATCGTCTGTGTGGTAGTCAAGTAGTATACTATAAAACAAAGCCTGATGACACTCGACATAGAGTATAAATATATTACATTATTTTAAAGACTCGGTTAATTAATTAGTTCCCTGAGGAAACAAATATTTGTATGGTTGATCCGGATTTGATTGTTTTTGTATCTGAGTTTATAATGTCTGTAATCACACCCACGATGCAAGAAAAAATCATAGATGTGGGACCTTTTTTAAAAAACTTTAAAAGATTTTGAAACTGCTATTACAAGTGATTCTGTACCTAAAGTTGTAAAATGTGTGACGACATGACATAGGGATGAACAAATCAAAAAAATAATTCGACGTAACTTATAAATAACCCCTAAGTAGGTACAGCCTGCCGAAAAAATAATATCATAGTTTTTATAAAATACCTGCCAGATTCATTAGAATAAATTAGAATTACCTACCGTGTGAAAATGTCTTTAGATAATTATTATAATATCATCACTAAGATGTAGGTAGATTAAGGAATAATGGTACCTGCAGCCTTGGGAATCAGGCAGAGGTTAGTAGGTCCATAACATAACAACTAATTAATATTCTTTTTTTAATTACGAGTAAAAAAACATAACTACCTACCTTTAACTTAGTTTGGCGGAAAACGTCGAAATAATTGTAAAGTAGGTACATAAACTTTTTTTTAGTAATTTCTTCACATTCCAAGGTAGGTTTAAGTAAATATCAATAATGCCAATTAATCTGAAGACAGGGTATAATAAAAAAAATACCTTTACTTACACACTAAAACATATAAATCACTGCCAGAAAACAAAAATAAAAACAAGTCTTCATTCGAAAAATCAAAAGCGCACTTCACTTAATCTACAACCAATCACACGCGTTCTCACTACGTCGGATGCGCAGGAGTCGCTTCGGGGGCGCGAAGTACACTGCTCATTATCTGCGTTTACCCGACAAACCGAGTAATAATGACGACAAACGCACGTGAGGATTTCCTCACGACTTGCTTTAAGTGGGTAGACAGATACAGCAGAAGTGTTTAATTAGGCAGATACCTACATTTTATAACATATCGCTTAGCATTAGACGCTGCGCCCACGCAGATAATATCTAAAAACGTGCGCCCTACTTGAGGGAGTTACTTGTGCTATACCTATCACATGTAAATGTTACTAGCTTTAAGCCGCGGTTTCACCTGCTTTAAGTTACATCTTTGATTACTACTCTGCTACCATGGCGTCTGTTTTTTTAAATTGTTGGATCATTATTATTTTTTTGATTACTTAATGTATAATTTTTTAAATTTAGTTCTGTTATTTGAGTATTTTATTTTATTAAATTTAAAACAAATACATAAATAATAAAAGAACATCTTTATATCAATGCCCATAATGACGACACGGCTGTGGCTGAACGGCTGCGTGTCGCGGGTTTTGTTCCCGCACGAAGCAAATATTTGTTTGGCCTAGGGTAGTCTTTCTGGGTTACGTTGATTGTAAGTTACTACTTACGATACAGGAGAAATTTCTTTAGTCCCAATGTAAACGTGTATACTAAACTGTGCCCTACATTTCACGCGCAGGTACCTAGTAGGTCGGCATCGTCCGTCTCCAAGTCTGGAAGGAAACATTAACGCTACAATAAGATCCGGCGCCGCGCTAACTGGCCGCATGTTAGTAGCTTGTGATGCAACGAAAAATTACCTACACTGTACCAGTTAGTGACCAGAACACCTGAGTTTTCGTCGACAGCTGTATAGCATGGCAATATTCAATTTCTTTCGCTTTAACTTCAGTATTCTGGTGGTATCTTTCTAGTCTTCCATCGAGGTAATAATAAGTATGAGACCGCAGCAGCCAGAACCAAAAACTTCGTCCTTAGTTTTAGTTTCGGCCGAAACCGAAACCACAAGTTATTTTAATTGAAACATAATGCTACTATCAAAAAAAGGCATTAAAATTTAGTGTACTATAGATACAGTTAATTCGTGATGAATAATTAAAAAATATATTTTACTTAAAATACAACAATTTACAAACTCTGAGTTCGACTTTTCCGAAGTTTCGTACAGTTTATTTTTAGCCGAAACCGAAACTGTCGCCGAAACCTTATCATCAGTCGATCTTTAAACAAACGACATACAAGGCGTTTTTCTATAATTATGTATTTTCAAAAGAACCTTAAGGTAGGTATACCAAAGTCGAAATTATTGAAAAGTCCGCCATCATAAATTAGCAGACGTAAACGTGATTGACTGTTTAGCGCCATAACTCACGCCAGCCAGTTTAGCGCTATCATTATGCCATAAAACTGCTAATATTTTACTTAAGTTTGTTAACCAAATTCTTGATGTAAAAATAGGAATTTCGCTGTAGGGTGGGCAAGTGTGGCGAGCCATTCGTCCAATGTCAGATTCGTCTAGTTTTAGTAGTTCCAGGTTCAGTGATAGTCTCAATCAGTGTCTTTTCGCAAATCTGTTAACCTGTTATTTGTCCTTTTTTAGAACAGTATTCTTACCTTCAAAGTTAAAACATTTATTTCAATTAGACCATTTACAAGCACTTTCAAATTGTCAAGGGAGTCGGTCAGTTACTCAGTTGAAACTCGTTCCAGAACGGAGGTAGGCCTCTATGGAGAAGAATGAGCAAGAAACTCCACGGACACTCTTTTCAATTATTTACCTTCTTAATCTCCTCAGGAATGTGCAAATTACAGTGGGGGTCGGGGGGATATGGAGAGGATATCATAAGAGAACACAGTTTTCCCTGCTGATGGTAATGGTGACCACTGGGCTGGTTTTAGTTAGGTAAAGACCACATTTTACTTCGAATAAGACCATCAAAACTTGAAAGATAAGTATTCCCAAAAAAAAAAAAACAAAGTGTGGACATTGACAGTTTTTTATTTATTTGTTTGATTGGTCTACACACGATCCAATATCTTTTTTCGAGATATCCCCTTAACTTCGACTATCTCTTCTAATCTCTAAAAGAGTCTACATCAGCTATTACGACGCGATTATTTCTAGACTGCAGTCCAAAAAGTGTTTCACACGAGTCTATTAGGTAATTTACCAATTTACGTGCAGTTGAAGCACTTCAGACAAATAGGATTGTCTTGCGTTTCAATTCAGTCTAGGAAGGAAGTCTGAATTAAAAGGATACTTGAGGAGTCATACAATGATATTGACCTAAATGGAGACCTTAGATTCGCAGATTCGATTCTTATCAGAGTACCGTTTGGCCTTAATTGCCATTTCGGGATAACCTAATGCCTGGAGCCCTGGCATAGAGGAAGGTATTCTGGCTAAAGTTATAATTTAACTATAACGATTTTCTTAAATTGGATGTCATAAGAAAGTTTACAAAATAATAAACAGAATTGAATACAATTTATTTATTTAAGCGAAATCTATACATACTGATTTTATCACACAAACACTGTGAACAACATACATTAATTACATAAAGTTATAATTAAACTGAAGTTGGACGACTTTTTAGATATGTGTCTCAATAGCCAGCGCGAAGGGAGGATAATGGAAGACAGAGTTCTAAGCCTTGTCACTCCGTAGTACAAGAACGGGCAACTAAATCCGCCGACAGTTGCCCGACAGTTGGGCGACATTTGTTGAATATAGTTGTTGCATTTTACCATTATCCTAAAATGCAGTAACTACATATCAAAAATGTCGCATTTAACAAGATCCAAATGAATGTCCACTCAAAAATAAAATTAGAAAATACTCTAGCGATCTTTCAAGTTTCAAAAAATATGAAAACATCGAAGTTATTTTCACTGTTTAACACATTGAAGCCACTAAAAAGTTGCCCAACAACCACTAAGTATCGGACACAGCGATGTGAAGTGAATCTATGCTATGATTGGAATGTATTATACAGTAAACCACACCTGCAAACATTGGACGAGCAACACCAACTTTTTTGTCCAACAAGCAGTGTAAACAGCGTTGGACATTGCATTCAAATATTGGCCATGTTGCTCGACCAATGTTTGTAAACGCCGGGAGAAGTAATTACATTAGAGAAATGAGATTTTAGTCTTACACTATAATACCACTATCCATAATAGTACACTGGAGTGCAATAAAAAAGGTTTTGATAATATTATTTTTGATTTTTCTTCGATTCATGACCTCTAATTAGTAAACATTTGATAAGATTTAATTAGTCACAAAATAAACTAAAATTTCATTTACCATTGACTTTCAAATTACACATCAGACCAAAATAATTATGTTACTTACAAAAAATAAATATAAATAAACAAAAATTAAAGTATTCTAAATTACGAAAATACTAAAAATAAAATTATACTTAATATGGATAATATTCTATTAATTTGTAGTTACTTAGACATGTCAACAGAAACATGCACGCGAGATAGCATATCTAATATGTTACATCGCTTTTTATTAAAATTTGCAAACAGCAAAAACTATAGAGCCTCGCCATAGAACAACTTATATTTTTTTAAACACCACAGACTATATAACCTCTTTCTCAGTCCTTCGTGCAATGGCACCATTTCAAGCCAACAACTATGCTCTTTTAACGAAATATACATTATTTCATTTTTCTAACACTTATTAAAACCAATTTTTAAACATCTACCATTAGGGCCAACGTAATTTAAAGCACTTATTGCATTTCATAGTTCCATATTCTTGGATACAAGATAGAAGTAACATTAGATAAACTTCATGAATTTGCTTTCATACAGCATTTATTAAATTCAATATTTAATCTATACTAGTCAATACTAATATCTATCCTAATATTATAAAAAGGTAAAGTTTGTTTGTAAGAGGTAATCTCTGGAAGTACTGGTACGATTATAAAAATATTTCACTGATAGAAAGCTACTTTTTTGCAGAGTGCCTTAGGGTAAACTTGACATCCCCGCGGAGTCGCGCGCAGAAGCTAGTTGTTCATAATAATGCTACTTCTATCTTGCATCGTTTTTTCTATCAGTGTAACCCACACAAACCCGACACAAAAGATTAATAAGTACTTGTCACTAGTTACCGATTTGTCATGAGAAGCTAAATATCTATTACTACTACTGAGATTATTACACTGACGTGCAAAATGACTTGAACACGCAACCGTAAACTCATAGTCACAAATTGTTCAGTGGAACCGCAAAAGTTTTCAACAAATAACTAATTTTACCCAGCGAACTAATCTGTTAGATTTTTATAAGGCAATATTAATGATAGAAAAAAAAAATAGGCTGTATATACTTACTATACAATGGGGTCATTTTCAGGTTTCTGGTAAACAAGGAGTCTTCTTTTGTA
This sequence comes from Hoplodrina ambigua, assembly GCA_949774945.1. Lineage (NCBI taxonomy): Eukaryota > Metazoa > Arthropoda > Insecta > Lepidoptera > Noctuidae > Hoplodrina > Hoplodrina ambigua. Next base: position 13,455,433 of record OX458979.1, read on the forward strand.
TGACTGTCAAAAACTTTATTTACTAAATAAAAGTTCTTACGAGAGCAGTGCACCTATTATAATTATTTGTTACTAATATGCGAGAAACTTAAAAAGGGGTTTTTAGGTTACTCGTATACAAAGACTTGTATATTGTTAAGCTCTTACTATGAAATTTTATTCCATATGGTGGAGAGTTTTAAAATCATGAAAATTGAATATGAAAGTTTAAGGGCGGAAACAGATAAGGTGGCGTGTGTTTCAAGTATGTACAGCCTTAACTGATCCAGGTGCGACCAACATTTTGCACGTCATTGTAATACTATAAAATTTCCTATAAACATAATAGGTATTATACGTTAGACTTAACCGCGGCTTAAACAACATAAGATTACAATCACAATAGGACGATACATTATATTCATAGCAACATTTAGACGATATCATGCGTTTATCATTTTTATAGTGCTTCAACTGTCTTTCAGAGAGATTATTTTACTACAATGTAGTTATCCTACACCTGCACAAACAAGCTCCAACGACGCGATATCTCGTTCCTCAAATCACAGGATTATGGCAGTATTCAGGCATTGTTATTTTCTTTTGCATTTAGCGATATGTGTATAACCGAATGTGTATTATCTCTGACGTTTGAATTAGGCGTGTGAAAGCTAGTGTTGTTAATTTTATCGATGCTTTAAAGCAGGATAGATGCTAGCAATATTTTTAATTAATTAATAAATATTACCGTACCACTTTCTTTCTGCGATAATATCGAAGCAACTAACCTTATGATGTTTAATTAATAGATGTTTAAAACATATTTTATCTTGATAAAGTATCAACACTATCTTCACAGTATAAACGTTTTATGGCACCAACAGTTATTTAGTACAATTAATACTGAGCTGCACTTATTACAAACAATTATAGCATAGCAAGCCCGAACACATAGCTATGCGAATGCGATGCTATACAATCGATAAAATCGATACATCTCCATAAAAAACGCTTTCAAAAGACGACGAGCCTTAAACGTATTTTAATAGCTTGATAAAAATTCGGTCTATTTTTTTTCCACTTATTTGTACTAAACCTTCATGAAACATTTCGCTGACATCAATCAATAATTATATAAAAAACACGATCATATAAAATCTATTAATATAATTTAAGATAAGGGTATAATAATAGATATGTAAGAAAGGCTTAAACTATTAAAATTAGATTTAACAGCAACAAACATTAACACGGTAATGCTGATAGAAACCAACTTTTTCAAAGCCTTTTCTTCAATGGGATCGAAAATGAAATTCGATAAAATTGCAACGATAAAAATATCACGTAACATCACTATTTCTTAGTATAGTTCTTGCAAAACACGAGCGCCAGTCATGTGACTCTTATGTCATTGTTATAAAGTATAAATTGCAATGATTGTTGCGCGTTCGTAAAATGTAACGACTATACAAGCTTTTGCTCGTAACAGTTTTGCTGCAATTTACTTTTTTTTAGTAATAACCTTTCATCGTTGAAGACAAAGATTTAATGTAGAGGCCATTTTGGGGTGATATTAAAATTAGATGTTTTACTTATACAGCCGCAAATAAACTATAAATGATAATAGTATAAAGGCGGTTTATCAAATACCTAACACATATACCTCACAAACTATATAATTGATTTTGCTTACAACTTTATTCATGATATATTTTTAGTAAGTTGTGATTTGTAAAAAAATATTTAATTGAAATCTTTTTTTCCCAAAAAATGTTTGGAAATCACAAATAAATTATTACGTTACTTTAATTACGCGAATTTCAGCTACGCGAATTTCATTTGCGCGAATTTGACTTAAGCGAATTTCACTAGCGCGATTTTCGTCTTACTCGATGTAATAGCGACATCTGGTAGTAAACAATTTTATAGTACAATACGCGATTTCAGTTTTCATGGATTATGATTGTAATTAAACATTTCTCACAAATACAATTTACTACATAGTGAAGATTATTTAAAGTTAATTTGTAATATATTTTACATTATCACGTTAAATGCGTAAATGATTCACAGTACTACAATCACTACACGAATACAATTATTGAAAAATATTACTAAATAAAATCGTCTTAAAATAATAAAAAATGAGCTTTTAGCTGCTATTATGACGCGTATATTAATTAAAAAAAAAGAATTTCTAGACATAAAACTATTTTCGTTAATCGATTATTAAAAATCGATTCAAGAATTTATTCGGTCAATTTATTTTTTATTAAAATAATTAGACTATCGATTATTAAGAATATAATTTTGCTACTTATATTTTCAATTAATTAAAAAATAACGAAATAGTTTGCGTACAGCAAATTAAACGAAGCAGATCTAAATAAAATCGTATCATAATATTGTAAGTACATAAAACCTAACTTAGGCAGAGAGAGACCTTGAGTTTAGGGACAATCGACGCTGAGACCGAAATTAATAAACGTTACCTAGCACATGCTAAGCATTATTCCTATCACTGTCGCACAACTATCAAACTACAAGTGCCAGAAAGAGACGGGAACATAGCTAAACCAGAGTGCGTACAAGTTAAGTTTAATTATCTCGGCCTAAGAATTTTGGGAGATACAGCAAATTAGTCAAATTTTCGCGCTAATCGATCAAGACCAGTCGTTCCACGTATATGACCTTTCTTCTAACAAATGCGACTGAATATCAGTAGCATTTTTTCACGATCATTTAATATTATTATTTATTAAATTGGCCTTTTAAAGGGTGTTTCAATGACTTATCTTTTTGGCGTCATGGCAGTGACTTGATTAGTCTTTGTTTTAGGGCATGCTGTATATAGATTTTCACAGAAAATATCTCTTAGCTACAACTTTGAAGTGATATATCAGCACTTAATTCACTGTAAGTAATAATTTTATTAAAATCGTATCTCCCAAAATCCCACGAAATTGGAATCTAGGTAATTATTATAACACTACAAATAATCCTTGATAAGCATAGCTTAAAAGTTAATAGTATAATGTTAATCTACAGTTTATATTTCTATATTGCGTCCAATTCCGGGAGATGATACTACCTTTTATTAATAACCAGTTGTGATTGAGTTTCTGTGACAAAATGACTATAAAAATAGTTTTTTTTTAAATATTTCTAGACAGACACGTTGGTCCTAAATGTCCTTTTTAAATATTTTGATTATATTGGTTCTTGCTATTTCAGTCAACTTGTGATTTGACGGTACCTAAATTTACAGATTAAATTTTTAAAAATCAGGTTTTAATACTTTTATAGTGACATTTTGTCCAAAAACTGAGATTGAATTATCATAATTATCACTAGAAGGTAGGTATTGAAAAGATTTACGTTACAGTTGATAATTAATCTTTAATTTTACTTTAGAATAAGAGTAACGAACTAATACTCCCGCGCTGCAAAGTTGGTAGAAATTACATTTTGGATAGCAACACTGGAGACGGTGTTGCCAGTTTTGAGATATTTTTTCTACCAAATAGTGCAGTGCTAAGGTGGCATAATACCGTTTTCGTGGCTTACTTATCTATTGGTGGTGGAGGTAGCGACCTTATCTATTCGCCGGTGTCCACCCAGTTCGCCTCTTCGGCTATTCTGTCCATGCAGTTGCATAGGAATTGGTACTGGAACAAAAAATATAATTTAATGTTTTACTGTGTAGTGAAAAAAAATTTTTTAGCCATCGTCTAGCAGTAGCATGATCTTGGGATGTGTATGACGCAGAGCAGTACTCACATAGGGCGTGAAGAGCGCGACGGTCCTGGCCTGCGCGTCGTGGCGCGTGTACACGAGTCTCGCTGCAGCCGCGTCGTCGTCCGCGCGCCACTCGCGCACGCTGCGCCAGCTCACGTCCGCGCACGCGCCGCGAGCCGCGCCCTCGCACCACGTCGACAGCTTCAGCCCCGACCAGCCTGCGGGGACCACACACGGTTACAATTAGTGCTTGAGCATGATTTCTGAGTCAGCTTCCCCGAGGAAGTTCAGGACGACAGATACTCGATCACCTTTAATGATTAGCACAGTCAGTATAATCACAATTACACTGCTATCGTACAGGCCACGTACCGATGGTGATGGCGAGCGCGGGCGTGGCGCGGCAGTCGGTCCTTGCGGGCGGGAAGGCGACGTGGCCGTAGCCGGGCAGGCTGCGCGCCAGCGCGAGGTAGTCGGTGGCGCGCCGCACGTCCTGCAGCGCCTTCAGCTGGTACAGGCGCGCGCCCGCCACGCACACGCCGCGGTTCACGTCCTCCACCGCCTGCGGGACGAGAGGGGAACATGTATGAACATATGGTTTTTGATGTTTGATGAAAATTTTCATTCGTGGAAATTTAAAATCACGTGCTGAATCCATAGTAACAGTTTTCGTAATTACGTACCGTCAACTCTTTCAAAATGCTGAAAAGTACACTAAACTGACAGCGACCTTACTGCTTTACAACTAACTAACTTAAGGAAGTAAACACCAAGACAACAGCTGCTAGAAATATGTAAACATATTGAATCCAAACAATTTAGGACAAAGAAAGAAAGGTGACGAAGTTAAGACTATTGTCTAAGATGACTAATTCTTGTGTCTGATCCTGTATTTATGATTTATAATGTGACATTTCTATCTAAAGGCTTTTAATTCATTAGAATTTGTATAATATAATTATGTAATATTCATTTCTAATATAGGGTTTTTGATATAATATAATATTTGTAAGCCCTCTGTCATTTGACTTTGACTAACCTGCCAGAATATAAACGAGGCGGCGGTAGTATCCTCAGCAACAACGGAGATCTCGGTGCGCGGGTTGAACAACCACTTGCGTATCGAAAGACAACTGCTGGACGCCGTCGAGTAGTTTTGAATATATAGCGAGTGGGGACACTCATTTGGTTGGAGTTTGCGTTCTGAAAGCATGAGGATAAGGTTGTGATTTGAAATGAAGGGTGTAATTGAAATAAATTATTTGACTTTGACTTTTGGACTTTTGCTTTTGTGTACCAAAAAGTATAATATTGTCCTAATTATTTTATTCTACTTCACTTAACTTGTTTTTTGTTTACATTAAACTTATCTCAACAATAAATAATCAATAACATGCATAAATCACTCACCAAAATTATACTCCACAATCTCGAACAAATAGAAATACTTTTGCACCGACTTCGAAAGCCCGATCTTCTCGCACACGGCTCTATATACATCATCAGCGTTGGTAGATTTGAGTACGCTAACTGTTACCACCTCCTTGTCTGGCAGCAAGACCTTCAGGTCTACCGGAGTGGGGTTTGAGGAGTCATCGGAATCTGTCAGAAACTCTTGGACTGCGTCTGATTCTGCTATTACTCGGACTGCACATACCTGTTGAGGAATCGGGTGTTAAGTAGAAGTCACAAGAGACCGTAATCTATTTATTAGTTGATTAGTAGTCCACTTCGTCCGCCTTATTTTCTTACAGAATCCGATTTTTGTATTTTTTATAATACATTGGGATCTAACCAGAAGATCTGAAAATTAACATGTTCGAACAAACTCTTAAGCTTAAGTATAGATTATCAGAAATATGAGCAATTTTCACATTGTTACTTAAGTAAAACGTTTGGAAAGAATGATACAGCAGGCATCTAAGAAGGAAGACTCATAAAGATAGGCTTACTTTTTCTAAATACTGTTCCAGTCCTCTCCTTCTGGCGTCCAGCTGTTGCTCGCTCAGTGTGAACGGCCACTTGCCGGGCAGCTTAGGGAAGTTAAAGCCTGAAATAATATTAAGCTTTACAAAAAACAGTTTAAGCCATGAAAGTCTTATTCAAATAATTTTGAGGCATCATCTGCCTATAAGAATAAATTATGATGTCACAAAAGCCTTTTGTTGCGTTGACTGTAATGAATAATTTATTAACTCTATAATAAAACTAAGAAATCCTTGGAGGGGCTGCTGCTTATTTTTCTTATTAATTTAATTTTGAAAGATAGAAAAATAATAGTATCAAAATCGTCACAGACTAAGGGATCCTACAACAAAATTGGTGTACCTTAAGGTTCAGTTCTTGGCCCTATCCTATTCTTAATTTATAACAGCTAAACAACACATTACTAACCTAGAAATTCCTTTCTAAGCGTATGATGAAGCGCAGCGAACTCTCTATACCGCCTACTACACAGGTGTCTCCCGGCCATATGTACATTGAAAGCGACATACGACCTTCCAGTATTCCTCTCCATAACGATTCGGTAATCCGGAATGGAAACAGGAAGAGAACGTTTGTCTGTGTAGTCGTAACGTTGGTAGACGGTTGCGCGGGAGTTGGCCGCGCCGCCTATGACGCCAACTGGGGCTGATCCGTCGTCGCATGGCTCTAAGCGTTCTGCTTCCTGGAGAAATGAAGGTTTTACAATAACATTATTTCCTACCTTTTTGGTATGCACGACAAGAAAGGATAATGTAACGATTATGGTGATAACTTCAGAGCATCTGAAAATAAAACCACAAACAGACCGTAAAAACTGATACATAGTTGCATCTTAGAGGACAAAGAAACCTTCAACATAGTAAACGGCACCCACTATACACAAAACAAATGATTGCGCAAATGAGTACCCAATTGATCGTCGCCTTGGAAAAGCCGTAAATGGCAATTATACAACTGATATGGCAGTAGTGAATCGCTAGAAAAGAAATATTGATGATCACTTAAACATTTACTCGTTTTAATCCAACGCTATTCAAATAAGTGTATTTTTTGGGATTCAAGTGAAAATGGTAGATGACACCACCAGTCAATTGACATACTTTTTATTACCTGTTATGTTAAAATGCGATTCTCTCATAGATTTTGTACGGCATAAGACAAATGTGACGTCACTTTTATGCCGACTGAATTGACCAACTAACTTTATACATGTGAAATCAATTAAAAATCAAATTTTACATTACATTGGTTATTAATCGGGTCTTCAGGGCTAAAATAAAATGCTCCTTAAGAGAAGTTATCAATGGTGACACTGGCTTCTGAACAAAATGACTCTATTACCTTCTTGTGAGTTGAAAATAAACATTTCATTGAAAATTAGTTGGGTTTTCAGTGCTAAAATGAAGTGTTTCTTAACAGAAGTTGTCTTGAAATTATTGGTTAATGGTGTCTAATACCCTTTTCAATGGTGTGGCTTCAGAACAAAATTACTCTATTACCTTCTTGTGAGTTGAAGAGTAACATTTTATGTACTACAACATAATGCGATCACGAACGACTTGTTCGCCATTGCAACCAAGGATTATAAAATTACAGTCGAGGGCGGATGCGGGCTTACGCATTGTTAAGTGAAGTTCACTTACTCTTTGTGTGACAGAGATGACGGTGAGCGTGAGACAGTCGCCGCCAGATTTGATGAGGTCTACCACCTGCCTGTGGGTGGAGCCTTCTACGTTCACGCCATTGCTATAACAAACAAAAGAACACGTTTAAAATATTTCATATGTCTTCTTAAGGTAGATACTATAAAATATTTATTTAAAAACTACTTTGTAGTAAGTTGACTGCCTCGTTGGTCTAGTGGTCGCAAGCGCGAGTGCTGTGCATGAGGTCTTGGGTTCAATTCCCAGGTCGGGCGAAGTGTTATTGGGTTTTTCGATCAGGAAATTCTCAGTAGCAGCCTTGGAGTCTGGATTTGTGCCCGGTTGATGGCAATAGGCTCGCCCCCTATTACATGGGACTAAAAACATAACTGGCGAAATGTGGGTGTACTAATGGGTACACCTCTGCTTAGCCCTTCGGGGATTACAGGCGTGATGTTATGTTATGTTTTTTTATAAAGTATGGACTTTCTTGCCCATTTTTTCCCATACCAAAATGCGTTTTGGAAGCGAGTACTACATTCAATATAACAAAAGATACAAATAACGTTAAAACGCTATCGTTATTTAAAATTACGCGTACAATAAGATCTGTTATTACACGATAAATGTGAAACAACGTTAACTATTAGCCATTTACGAATATCACCAAAATACAGTCATTTCAACAATGTAACACAATAACTGCCTTTGCTTTTTAAGGCTTAAAAATATTGGAGTATATTATGACTAATATGAGTGTTTGTAAATGATGCGCAAAAGAGGTCTTATTAAAATTAAATCCCTAATTTGACATTGACACAAAGATTAAAAGAAATAAAGGGCATTGTAATACGGGTCTATAATAAAATCTAGAGTATTGGTCCTTTACAGACCCATATTCAGAGGAAGCCTAGCAAAAACACGACGCAGCCGAAAAATCAACAAGCATGTTTGAGGTTTTAGTGCCTTTTCACACGCTCTGGTTGCCGAGTATAGCCTGTCGTCAAATTGTATGAATAGCCAGCTTAATTGCGCCGGAACGCGTAAGTAAAAGCTTTCATAATTATGTGAATAGGCACTTCAGTTTCACGGCACGGTTGGCGCAGTGGCTGAGCGGAATCACAATCAGCCTCAGAATGGCTACAGATAGGTAGTCGTTCCAGGTCTGGCTGTTTGTGTATGTGAGTTTATATACTTCTAAACACATCCACGATACAGGAAAAAATCCTAGTGAGGGGAAACTTTGTTATTTTTTTATCAAAAATTTTTTTTTTGCATTTTTTTTTATTTACCCACGACTTCTTCCGCGTGGTAGTCAAAGTCAAAACTGTTTTTAGCTGACAAGAAAAAAATAAAAGAAAAACTTTATTCTCCCAAAAATTACGCACATAACATAAAAAAAAATTGAACACCTACCGACCTACCTGACGTCTCTCCTACCTATAAACTACATGCATGCCAAATTTCAGCTCAAGTCATGGGTCAAGCAGTTTTGGAGGTTTTGTGTTTAGACTGCGAGTGAATGACCTTTCGCTTTTATATAATAGGATTAATATGCAATAACAAGTAGATGGATAAATTTACAATCGAGCATGATAAGTGCAGTTTTAGTAGGTAATAATATTGTTTAAATTATTTTAACTAACAAAAACCGTTTATTGCTTTATTATTAACACGCTAATAAATCATTATTTAACAACTTGTTATCAATGCCATATCGAATCGTCATGTTGTTGTTTAATCGTATCATGTTTTGAATGCAAAACTGTAGAAAAGTGTACTGATAATAAAATGCCGGTGAAAAATTGTGTAAATCTCAGAGGTCACTATGAAGATACATACTTTAAAACGATGTAAAACGTTACATGAACAAAGTAATTATCTTGTTTATTTATTTGTTTAGGATCTCCAACAAAAGATAAACACAAATAAGGTAGTACGTAGGTGTACTTTTTCACTTATTAGACTTCTGTATGCATACACAAATTAACAACTACTTAGCTAACAAAGCACTAATAAAATAATTTATACAGTTGGAAAAGATAAAACAGGAACAATTAATTTAATACTATTATGAAATTAATAGCTTCTGGCCGCGACTTCACCCACGTCAAAGTTGATAATACATCACAAGAGAAAAAAAAATCCTAAAAGAAAAAGAATAGAAAGAAAATTTCCGGGATACAAAGCATATGTATTATTCCAGACTATAATCTATCTCTGGGGGCATTCTTCACCCATCCAAAACGTAGTACCAGTGTGGACCACCATCACAGGACATGCGTCACCTCCTCAGTTGTCCGTCGTGCACTACCACCTGCACCATCCAAGACCTTAACGAGGCCAATGATATGTACGAATGTACCTCAATGTTGCTCAACATAGGTAAATTGAGCCAATCGTCTCGAAAGACAAGAGAAAGATCTATCTCTGTTTCAAAAACAAACATCTATCTAAACTATCGCATTTATAAAGATCAAAAGAATAAGAAACCAAGGCAAAGGATAAAGGGAAAATAACACATTAACTGCAGCACACAGTCCGCAGTATCAGAAATTTTAGTCAACACATTACATCATACACTGGTGCTTTGTTTACAGATAGCGCCGCGACCGGCCAAAGTAAACGAGCCGTGTATTACCAAACAATGTTAGTACCAATATCTGTTTGTATTGTTTCTCAGCAATTATCTGGCAAACCTGATAAGAGAAATTAATTAAACATTCGATTAAGCTTATCTTTTTATGAGGTTGAGAAACTGGACGAATGCAATGTTAAGCCGAAGGTCAATGCGGAGGCGATCATAAAAACATGTGAGTGTGTCTGTCACACCAAAAATATAATAATATTATGCGGTTTCACAGCAATAATATTTGAAAAATTGCCTATTGGCAGAATGCTTAGTTGACGACTATAATTATGACGGCTATATCTCGTATATCCAGTTAAAACCAACTATTCGGTTAGTCCAAACAGTCATCATTTTAGAGGTCTAGGTTAGACTGAATCTAAACAACAAAGATTCGGTATAATAGCTTATCTAGTTCCGGCGTTAAAAATACATTCAGCACTCTCATTACGCAAATTAATGTAATGTAATCATTTGAAAGTTAACATAGGTCAAGAAGAGTAAATAAAAAACATAATGAATTTGATATAACAGAACATTTTAATATCCGTTCGACTCACTACGATAAGCCAACACATATACATATAGTTTTTGCTGATCAAATACTGACGGAAACTATTACTCATACACTAAATATATTTAACACGTTGGTCCAGCGTGAACCTGCGAACAGATGCATCGTTTAGATATCCAAACCAGTTGTAAACAAATCTGTTAAAATCCCCTTTCTAAGACAAGTAATAGCAAATGTAACTTTCAATAGAATCACTGAAAATGATCATGAAACGATGGATGAATTAAGGGGAGTATAATATTGCCAGAGTAAGTGAATACAGAGATGCTAATCAAAATGTATGGCTCCATCATCTATTAGCTTCTACGCGCAAGTTCGTCTGGTTAAACTTTGGAATTAAGCCTCAGAGTCCAAGGGATAAAATAATAATTAATATATTCTGTATGTACGACAAAATTCAGCTAATTGTGTTCAGCCGTTTGACCGTGAAAGAGTTATAAACATCCATTTCATTCTGACAAAGTTTCGTGTTTCGAGATATGCTGCGTGAATCGGCAAACCTCAAATTAATCATAAGAATAAGGATAGAGATTTCATCGACAATATTGTAACGTTACATTCATTTTACATATTTGTCTACTACTTCGCGAATCACAACACCATCATTCAAATATAACAATGTAACATCACGCCAGTTTACTCTGAAGGGTTAGGCAGAGGTGTACCCTTTAGTATACAGCCACATTTCGCCAGAGTCCCATGTGTTGTCATTCAATATATTCACCTAGTATTCTTAGCAGATTCCTCAGTCTCCAGGTCATATATCTCGAAGTCTGTATTTGCACAATAATAGAAGCAGTATCGAAAGCCCCCAACTCCGCCCCTTTGTACCGACATTGCGACACCACTGGCACATTGACACACACACCACAAAGAAAAAAGAAACGTCAACTGTCACGTGGGAAAACAAACTTTTTGAATTACGAATTTCCAATTCTTTTGAGCGGGATTGCGAGATCCGAAAATATACAAAAAGGTCACAGAAAGATTTCGTAAGTTCTTTGAAGTTTTCTTTGTAATTTTCCTTTTAGTAAATAAAGCTTTGGAATCAATACAAACGCTTTAGGAACAAGAATTACACTGAGGCGGAAAATGTTGCCTCAATATTCCAGGTGATTTTAAAATAAGAAGTTATTACTACAAAGGTATATCACAAATACGCGTTCACCTAACACGCACGAACAGTTACACTAACAAACTAATAATGATTGTTAATTAGATTTATATTAACAATAAACATTGATATTTGAATTGCGACGTTGAATTATATGGGTCACGTCCGTTGATGACAGTTGATTAGATGCAGTTCTGACCTCTAACACATAAATAGGTTATAAGGTAGCCGTTTAATGGTTTAATCGGATCTTTGATTGAATACGCAATTTTCTTGTGCGTTACATCAGTGCCAAGGGGTCCAATGTAACCTTATGAATTGAAAATGTCAAGAGGTTTGATCGATATGTTACGAGTTATTAAACTTGACATTCATGCGTGTTAATTACTAGTACATTTCCTTATTGCTTATAAAGGATATGGACAAAATAATTAAACATATCTGTGCTGATAAGGCAGGTGCGTAATTCATGATTTCTAACCCGATGCCCTAATCACTTAATTGAAGTATGATTTGTAGTTGTTTTTATTTGGTTTGCGTGTCACCATTATTTTGACCTTTGACCCTTAAAAGCCGACATTGACCTTAAGATCAATTTTTGGGCGTTAATGGCCGGGCTGCCGTACTCAGCGTAGCGGAACAAAAGGTTAAAAAAAAATATAAGAAAGGAACTCCGTAGTTAATTAAATACTTCGTCCCGAAAATGTCAGGTTACTAATTAATGTTACAATTAAATCGAATCGAACACATTATCATTAGCGGGAGTGTTAAATTTCTTGTACGTTAGATAACGGATAAAATAGGTTATTGGAGTATTAATGCAGTCATGAGCTATTTTATTAAACAACCGGTTATAACCCGCGGTCGCCGTGAACTTTGATTATGTGTAAGTACAGTCAAACAAGCTATTTAGTATACAGGCAGCTAACTTGCAACTAATTTTAAACAAGAGTGTGCCAATTCTTTTAAATCACACTAAATAGGTTTCAAAATTATTAGACACCAATCAATATTTCTAGCCTTTTCCCAACTATGTTGAGGTCGGCTTCCAGTCTAATCGAATACAGCTGAATACCAGTATTTTACATTAAGCGACTGCCTGTCTGATCTCCACAACCCAGTAACTGAGTAATATGATACCCCTTAGTAAGACTGGTAGTCAGACTTTCGGGCTTTTGACGACCCGTAACGACTGTCAAAGATCCACGCAACCCAAAATTATTAGACACATCAAGCTTAAAATAAAAATGAATGGCAATGTAGCAGATGATAATTCGTTGTCTGTATACCAAAAGGAAAAAAAGAAAGGTCAGGTGCGGAGTACTCGTAACCGGCGTGCTTGTATGACGAGATGTATGAACGTAGATGAGGCGAAAGGAGTATGTAAGGATCGTAGCAGGTGGCGTTCTGTAGTTTCTGCCTAGCCCCATGGGAAAAAGGCGTGAGTTTATAAATGTATGTATACCAAATAGTTTGTTCGACCGTACGTAGGTAGAGGTTTAGGGCAGATAACGCTCAACTAAGGATGCTGCTGAGTCTACATATAGATAAGATTGGAAGCGTGTTTATGTAGCTTACACAATAGCATGCGAGGTTTACATCTTATTATGCAATATCTGTAAGTACGTGTGCATTCCCGGCAGAAGAATCAGACATTGTTTTGAAGATGATGTATAAAAGCCATACTTATATTAGTAACGCGAAAGCAACTTAGCCTGTCTGTTATACTTTCATGGCTAAACCACTAAACCGATTTTGATAAGACCTTGGTATCTTGAATGGACTTATGTTACTTATGAATCTACGATATCTGCCTCCGTGATAATCGACATTAACGCGAACGAAGTCGTGGGCAAAAGTTAGTAGTATCTGCAGTTTGCCTCGTAGGCCTTGCCCATGGGCAAAGTCTATCAATTGACGATGAATTATTACCTTGCCATAATGAAATCAGCATTAATGATTACTAATTATTAGCCGATAATAATTTGTTATAAGTAAATGCGCCGATCAAATAAATAATACAAGTCATGCACAGCGTACGTAATAATGAATCTGCCTTTTTAATGAAGAGACTTAGCTTCTGCTCGCGACTTTGTCCGCGTAGTTTTTCCACCCGCGTTAAGTTTTCGTCTTTGGTTATTGCTCCGTTCCCGTAGGTCATAGTAACATAACAGCACGCCTGTAATCCCCGAAGGGTTAGGCAGAGGCGTACCTACCCATTAGGACACACACATTTCGCCAGTTATGTTTTTAGTCCCATGTAATAGGGGGCGAGCCTATTGCCATCAACCGGGCACAAATCCAGACTCCGAGGCTGCTACTGAGAAATTCCTGATGGAAAAACCCAATAACACTTTGCCCGACCTGGGAATCGAACCCAAGACCTCATGCACATCAGTCGCGCTTGCGACCACTAGACCAACGAGGCAGTAGGTCATAGTGAGATGTTATATTTCTCATTAATCTAACTATGAAAGCAAACCAACTGGCAGTTTAGCGCGTGTAAACAAACCAACAAAAAAAGCTCTTCAGATTTATTATTATTATAACTATGTAGTGATTGGCAAAACAAACATTGGCACAAGGAAATTATTGATAAAACTGTAGTCACGTTATAATCACAGCTATTTCCGTACTTAACAAGTTATAAATAATAAAGTATAAATAATAAGTTTGCGGTTTATTGTAATTACACATATGTAAATACTTACAACAATAATTGCAGGTTCAAGACTAATTGTTATCGCGTTTCTCTTTACATACACGATTTTTTTTTTTTAACGTTCGATACTGCCGTCTTTTAAATGTTAGATATAAGGAGCAATTATCTGAGGATAAATGAAACTTTAAACACTTTCATTTAAAGACTACTCGATTGAACATAAGAAATAATTTTGTCTGTCCACTATTTCGAAATGAAAAGTCAATCGGCTTGGACAAAGTATCTGTTCAATAAATCAGCTCTTTTTTGGAACTTGTATTGTCCCACTGCTGGGCAGAGGGCTCCGTTAAATCTTTCTATAGAGTATATTGTAACGCCGCCACCTCGAACCAACTCTAATAGGTGATCAAAATAATAATAACAAAACATATCAGTAAGTGAAATTGACGTTGACGGCACTGATCCCAGATTTAAAATAAGCTTATAAAGCTGAGGATACAGTCTAATACAAAATGCTTAGGTACAAAGGTCAGCCTCGGGTCTAGGGTTGGGTGCAGAAGGGATATCTAATCTACATATTTGGCGAATCCTTCGTGATAGATAACGAAAATCTGGCGTTTGCAAAACCAAATCTCACATTGGAATGTTAGATTCGCGCGGTTACCTAATGATCAGTCTGAAGATTTGACGCCGGTACGTTAACATCGTGAATACTTTCTAATTGATCGTGGCAGATAAGCGTTGGGGGAACACTGACTGCAATTCATTGTACACTGAGTTGTCGGTGGATTCACAACTTACAATTATATCCTATGGTCACAAGTCCATCATACTATTCCTAGACCACTACAACTCCTGAAGGCCAGAATCAACAGTGGTGACCACCAGAAAAGCGCCTAGGCAATGAAGCTCGACGAGTCTCGGATAAACGATTCAACTGTCTTGGACCCCGCAACGAAAATAAAAAGCGGAGGAGTACGAAAAACCTATGGTGATATCCTATGGTCAGTCTCCGCAGCCAGCGCATTATGATGACGGTAATGGGAACCCATTAGAGCATGGCTCATGCGTACATGGACTATCACAACAGCTGACAGCTGATCTCTTGCAAATACAAAGTTTAATGTTACTGCTTTACTGGGAATCCAGTTCACCTATAAGTTGTACAAATGTAAAACACATACCTAGTATCCAGCAGAGTGTATCTTCCTTTCTCAACACCATTCTGTCGAAACTTCGGCTCGTACAAGCAATGCATGCTGTTAAACATTTTGTATCACTCTTGATGACCAGCATTACCCCTGCGATTGGCTAGACTAGATCACAGGACGCTTCCAATTGGCAGAATTTAAGTAGTATTGGAATCACGATTGGCTGAATTTAAGCGAGGTCGTGGTTCGTCTTGTTCCGGTGTCAAAGCAACTTTAAAACTGCGTTCACATTATTGAAACTTGTGCAAAATGAAGTTATGTAACTTGAGACTCGCCTGACTTGATTATCACGTCATACCTACGTGTATTATAAAATAAAAGAAAGTTAGTAATGCCTTGTGGGTGTTGAAGTGTTATTGCGTCGTCCTATCACTTTAGATGAACCAAAGGTCATGTTGAAGATGGGTAAAAAAGTAAGTGGGTTTTTCTAAAGAACCAGTAGGTCTAAGCCTCTGCTTCAAATTGTGTATAGTATTCATATATTCTAATAACACGATATGCCATTTGCGGGCTGGAGGCCCAAACATATTAAGATTATCCTTGAACAATCTAGACTAGACTACCTAATATAATAAATAATTAAAGATTGCTTGTTTCTTTGTTTGTACGAAGGTAATCTCTTGAAGTACTGGTTCGATTACAAAAATCCTTTTGCTGATAGAAAGCTGCACTAAAGCGGAGTGTAGGCTATCATTTATGGCATACTTCTAAGCCGACAAATTTGCGGGCAGAAACTAGTTTTTCTAATGGGATAACGTCAAAAGCCAGAAATTGTTTTGACCTGGTAATCAAGATCATTAGTAAGTCCCAAGAGAACGCCAAACTAAATGTTTCTTACGTAAGACGATTAACGCAAAGAGGTAATTCTCCAAATTTCAATGAACAAATAATACATAAGCATATTCATAGATTCAAAACGCTGTATGCTTATACAAACATAGTCTTAATACATTCTGACACACCGTGGGTGTATCACATAATAAAAGACAAATAAACCCGGCTATAAGGAGCGTGTAACACAGAACCACTTTCTCACATGAAACGCTTTCTCGTGCGCGACAATTATATTATTGTTGCGTTTTCGTACTGTGTTGTGAAATGTGTGTTTAAATGAACAAAAGGCTGTAAATGGCAGCTAAATATGGGGCTTTCACAAACAATGGACGTTTGTAGGTACTTAAGCAGCCAGCTTGGAAAACTGATTGGTGCTTATAGCATCTACTTTGTGTTTAAAATATCCAGGGTAGATAGAAGATTTCTATCATTAGCTGACCTTTTCTATACTGTTTTGGGGTTTTCCTGTACCTATTCCAATGCTCTCTTGATATGGTTCGTTTTTTAGATTACAGATTTAGTTTTCCGTTTTGGTATTCAAAATAGAGTCAAGATTCTGTCCAATAGGGTCAAGGATATCTAGCAGGAGAAACTTTTAACTAAGTCTACAGCGAGTGCTATCAAATCAATACAAATTGTGTGAGCAATTAATTAATTTAGTCAGTACAAACATCACTTGTTATACTTCAAGTTTGTCTTCGGTTGTTAGTTTCGGTAATACAGCGGATAAAGCCCCAATCAATAAGTCCCGAACTTTCTTATCTAATATTAATGTTTCTGTCAACAACTACGAAGCCTTCGTCGAAAATACTTTCAAGGTTCTTCAGTAGTAACAGAGGGCTTTATTAATTGGATTCCCTATTTTCAGATAATTAATTTGTAGTACAATTACTGTTCTCATTTCAAATCTCTCTGAGGTTTGCTGTTACAAAATCCAATTCTGGGATAAGCCTTCGTATATATGATTATTTGTAACTGTTATTTAATTGTAACACAGCTCAATTGTACTTTACTTTTATTTGAGGGTAATTACAACTTTGGTAGTAATAAAGCTGATAGAAATATTCCATTAAATCTTTGGATAGAAAGAAAGACAAACAAGTACAACAAAGACTTGTAATTTAATATGTGAGGATTAATCAGGTCACTTTTCAAACAGGCCAGTATCCAACAAACTGCTGTGGAAAGACTAAATTAGTTGATAAAAGTCACGAAGATGCGAATCGCTTAACTGAGTACAGTAAAGATTTTGTAGTCTAAGTAGTATTGTTACAGTAATTGGATCACAATGGATTACATATTGTTAAGGATGTTTTTATGGAGTTCCGTAGCTCCGAGAAGCGAATGAGTCAGAAAACGGGAATGATAAGTTTGAGGTAGAATAAGATTTAGGGAATCTAATGGATGAGACAGGGGCGCTTATAGTAGCAATGCTTGGGAGAAGAATTAATATAACCGCTAGACGGCGTTCTATGGCTAAATGATGATGGTAAACAAAAGGCACAAAGCTTTTTAGAGAGGAGGGATTCTTTTAATCAACTAAGTTGGATTCTTCAACTTCTACAGATGCCAATAATGAAAATGATGACATGGAAAACCTTTTTAAGAAAAAAACATGAACATTTTAAAATATGCATTTATCCTATCTCAATTGTACTTAGAAATGCATATTTGAACACGACAATGACAGTAAAAGCGGCGTGATCGAAGACAGCACAATCATTTAAATAGCATTCCATTATAATCAATTAACTAGTCACTACTAAACAGATAGAAACACGTGTCGGAGCTACTATGCAATAGTACGACAGTGTTTCATTCTTTTGTTATCAATAAATTTAATTACTAGTTCCAACACCACCGTTTTGCGTCTGATGTACTTCGGTCATGTTATTTTATGCGAATATTTACTGTCAGTATGTTATCTAACGGGTGTTGTGAGCTGGCACCAATCACATGGGACATGAGTACCATCTGAAGAGATGAGATCATCTTTATTATAAAGTATAGCTTTCACCTGCGTTATGTTACGTCTTTGGTTACTGATCTGCTCCCGTGTATCGTAGTATGGTGTTATATGTATAGCCTAAAATTTTAAAAAATAAAAATAAATTTCCTACATGAATCCTATTGGTAGTTCCAGAGATTAGCGCGTTTAAACAGACTCACAAAAAAACAGTATAAATAATGCTACAATCAGATGATTATTTTAAATTGTTTTTTTTTTAATCTCTAATTTCGTTGTTTTACGTTCGTACAATAATTTGCACCTGCCATATTATCTCTTCACCACTTTTGATTGACTGGCAGAAAACTGTTGTTGTTTACTGTTTGTGTTTTACTTATTTGATGCATAAAGTTAAAAGAAATATAAAATCCCGTCCCTCCAGATGATTGTCACAGGCAACTAAATATTTTGATCAGAGGAATTGGGACCATCATAATGCCTCGAAGATTGAAAAACTGATAAGCAATTTGACTCAATCTGGATGCTCAATTACTATGCTGAAATTGTTAGGTTTTTGCAAGATAAACGTTCGAGAGCCATTGAATAATCCAACTGAGTTTTAACGAGCAATTAACCTGAGCACTAAAAGATTTTAGGGGACTGGAAGAAAGCTGTCAAGATAGCAACCTTGTAGTTCATTCGTACACTTTGGAACGCTACTGATGTCGCGATAAACATAGCTTACTACTGAGCCCAAAAATTATTTATACTATACAATGTATAAAGAGGTAAAGTTTGTGAGTGTAAAGGGGAAATTTCTGGATCAACTGAACCGATTTTGAAAATTATTTCGCAAACATGCTACGTTATCACTGAGTGCTATGGGCTATATTTCTATGAATATCAAAAAGGGATATGTAAGAAAATTCACGCGAACGTTGTCTCGGTGAAAGTGCTAGTTTAAAAATAAAGGGATCCTCTAAAATCACGAAAAGAAGAAGAGAAAGAAGTACATTGGCAAAAGCTGATATCAAAGAGCTAGACAACATAAAAACTGAAGAAAGTACTCACAATGAATCAATACGAAAACGCAATCAACATTCAAACATCAATTAATAAGTATTTTAAACAATATTATGAACACAATAGTCATACACTTGAACAGAGAAAGAGACCAGTGGCGTTCACTGATAGGAATGCACTATTCAACATTATCACTTGCTATTGTTGTTTTAATAGCAATAGATATGTTTTGCAATAAAAATTGAGTTATTTCTGTTAGTATTTGCGTTAGTGAGTATAAAGGATTTGTGTCAAGTGGATGATAAGAATCGCTTCCACTTTAGACATAGGGAGCTACTGTTGACAGTAAAAGCTTTAGTAGGCATAAGGGTTGCCAACTGTACTCTAAAATAGAGTATTGTACTCTCATTTCATGTTGGTGTACCTTATAATCTGTAATATTTCTTCTTTTCGATGTCGATGATTTAAGACAATCCCTTTTTTTCTATATTTTTTGGGTCCAGTGGCCACGTTTAAAGCGGCTTCAGTAGCGTTGTTAACGTCCTACAAAGTGGTGCATGAACAGAAGTACGGCACTCGCACTGGGTATCGGTGAATACTGTTTACTGTTTATATCAAAATATATTGATATCCCCAAAAATGGTTATGTGCCGCAAAAGGCATAACAAATACCAAATTGTTTTTACTCTTTATTTGCTCCCTCTGAAATCAAATACACTGCGTATATCTTTTTTGTCAAGTTGGCAGCCCTAGGAATAAATAGCCTTCAATTGATAGGTTAATGAAACCTTCAGCCAAGGATTATGCTATCCCAAAATATCCGACAAAATAAAGAACCTACTGGAACAGTATTTCGTCACTGCGCAACCAGGTCGCGCTGTCAATAAAATGGATTATGTCTCTGCTCTAGGGACAGTACCACACCTATCGTTTGCTTGGTTGCGCAACCAGGCATACATTTTGTTGGCAGCGCGATCCTGGTTGCGCCGCGATGGCCTCTCGGTGTAAAGCTGGTTTTACACTGGCGAGGCGAGAAATGAATAGGATGGGCGAGAAATAAAATCTAAAGTAAAAAATACTCTATTCATGCCGCAATATAGTTCAATGTTGTACTGAGAAATATTACAATTTTCGTCTCGTTAATCTTAGGTGCGAAAGGTTTGGATGCGCGAGGATAATAGAGGCTAGAATTGAAATATTTGGTCGTGCAAAATTGAACTATTTTGCTGCATGAATTAGTATGAATATTTATTACTTTGCAAAATGGATGTCACAAAATTCGCGCAGGCTGGTCGGCGAGGCACCGAATCTTTCGGTGTGAAAGAGTTTGCGGTTTTCAATTCTCGCCCATCCAAACCAGTCCACGCCATGCCAGTGTGGAACCACCTTAATATCCTTAATAAGATAAGGAAAATGCCCTTATCATTATCTAAAAACATAAACATTATAGGACGTAAGGCGGCAAAACAGATCTACAACTGTACACATCGCCGATACCATAAACATTCTAGAAATGAAACTGAAACGATCCTATATACAATTTCATGCGTATGACCTTAATATGTTTATAGGTATCTTATTTATAGCATTTTTTTAAAGGGATCCTCAATCAATCTTGCTGACGTTAGAATAAACAACATTAAAATCTGCCCAGTTGTTCTGGAGTTGTGGGCGCACAGACTGACTGATGGAAAAAAGTTTTATGGTTTAACAATACAGGCGTTGTGTTTGTTATCAACAGTTTGGGTTTAAATATAGGTTCCTCCCGGCCTTGGACGTGCCTCCTACGAACTTTGATAGTAATGTTTCTGTAGTTTCTGCTAACTTTTAGGTGGGTAGTAATGAAACTAGTAACTTTTAATTGTAATTCGCAGGACTGCCTTTTTGGGAATACCCAGTTCATCTCAAATTGAGTTACCTAGTGGAAAATGAGGGTTTCTTTACTCCAGCAGGATAACTTTGCCTCAAAACGGAAAACCGTTTGGACTTCGCATCTCTTGAATATTACAGGAATATGAATGTCTCGAACAAAATTGTTTATTGTCATTCAAGAGGCGGGAAGTTATTCTCAAACGTTTTATTCCATTTTGAGACAAAGTTTCTTAAAAGAGGTATTCGTACTATTGTCACTTGTTGAGATTACAAATCTGGGTCTCAGGTGACTTGATACTCTCTACAGCAGAAACTCATGGAATTGGCAAGCGCCAATTCCATCAATCCGTTTCTCCGGCCAACAAAACTGAATTTCAATCTTACGCCAAACCAATAAGGTATTTTTTGTATCGTGAATTGTTTTGGACGATACCTAATCCACAGAAAGGGATTGTACTCCCACTCTTTGTCGCAAAGACGTCAGCATTTTATTACCCTTTTCTTTTTAATGTCTTTCTCTCGTAATAACATTTTATTAAGTAGTTAGTTACCCGTCGCCTCGTAAAACGTAATTATTACTGAGAAGAAATGTTGTATCAATATGAGTAATCATTGGAATGCCATCTTGTAGAAATTGTCTCAATTATAGATAGCCGAGTTATTGTTTTGTGATAACATTGGCGTATCGAACACTGATACGATTACAAAGCAATTAGGTACAAAATGCAGTGAAATGTAGATTTTGCAAACCGTTGGCGTGGCTTGAAATAAAGATTGCTAGACTGTGGAAAGGAGAGGAAAACTTAAAGAGAATATACTCGACAGCGTCCCACTGTGAAACTCCAGCATGAAGTGTCTCAATTTTCCGTTCATCTGCACCCTTGACGATCTGAATAGCGACACAATAAACCTATTTTCAACAATTTTTATTGCTTTTCTTTCGCTTTCAGACAACCCTTCGTACAACCCCCAGACGCCCTCTAAACTAGGACAAATTCGGGAAATCCCAAACGAATAACAACCCTACCTTACCCTTACAACTTGAACCAACCGAAATACTTGCAACATTATGGAAGCTACCGACGGTAACATTGTTGGAATGATTGACACAATAAGTGTTGGCAGCATATTAGGGATCATAGAGCGTAACGCTATGTGCCTTTGTAGCTGTGTTTGATAATAAAAATTATAACACATAAATGTACATACTTAAAGTCTTGTTTGGTTTTTGATGAACGTGTTAAATTATTTTGGATTTCGAGATCTTGCCTTAGACATGAAGAAACATGATACAATTATTTTAACTTTATTTTTAAATTTCGTGTTTTATGTCAACTGTGCGCCGCCATATTGAATTTTCTGTGACGTCATGAAGCCTTTAACCAACGATACATAATGACACTATGTTAATATTAATACGACGAATATTGTAGGAGATATTATTATAAGCACACATCTTATAAATATGCATACATACAAAGACTGCCAAATTCATGACCATCCGTAGTCGGGTAAACAAAAACGAAGTTCCTCACCGTATAGATAAGGTCGCCTGGAGGGGGCATAACGCTTTTTCGTTACGTGACGACTTTTACCAATTAAGTCTTACCGCGTTTAGGAACTTCGTTCCAAAATACAGTCACCTAATCTAGGCTACTCTCAAGTTAGTGAGAAGTGCTGTAACTAGAACGTCGCTGATAATGCAATAATACATAATGCACCATTGTGTAACTATGCTGCTGCATTGGCGATTGTGCAAACGAAAGAATGGCGCTTAGATTACCTACTATATAGTATGGCTTCTTAGGCTATGAGAACTATACTATAGTACAGCCTTTCATGAGGCTTGAACTTGGTTGAAGCTGAATCATCAAGCCGCAAAACATTCTTCTCATTTTAAAAATGATGTTTGAAAAATTCAACTCTCTACCTATTGCGGTTTATCAGACAGACAGACGGACAGAGATCGGAAGCTTAGTATTCGGGCCCCATTAGCATTCTTTGGGTACGTAACCCGAAAAGCTATAAACAAGCCGTACATTTATGTGTTTTTATAAATCACAAACTATAAAAAAATACAAGTTTATACAAAGAATATTGATTTTTTGTAAGCAGTCGTTAATTAATGTTATTTCGTAGGCCGGTAAATCATACAAAATAACTACGTGTGACAAGGACTTAAAAAAATCAATATTTATGTATATAGGCTGATATACTTTTTTGATACTTTGTAATATTCTGTGACGTCATAATATAGTCTATAACCAGCTGAACGTGAGGCTTTCAACGATACCTCATTTGTTGATATGCATTGAAGAGTTTAGGAGATATGCGTACAAAGATGATCATACATAGACTGCTGAAGTCATAACCCTCCTTTTCTCTCAGTAGTCGCGTAAAAATCGTCGCGTGAGTCGATTACTCACGCGACGATTTTCTGGAAAAACTATTTTGAATAATAAGTTATAAAGATCAAGTCTAGTGTAGTTCAACAGACTTGAAATCGGACCACAATCGATCGATCCACATTCAGCCAGTCCCGAAAACTATACAAAGCATTTGGAGCGCTTGCTAATAAAACTAACTCAACTAAATTAACTTATTAGTTTGAACCGTGAGAGCAAAGTAAAGGGAGGTGACCCGGAAAGGTGGAAATCTTTTTGCTGTGCTGTAGGCAGCTTGTTTTTACACGACTGCCCCAAAAAAAGGAGTGTTATGTGTTTAGGGTTGATGTATGTATGTATGTGAGATTCTTTTTCGAAATAAGGTAGAAGTATCAATCAATTGTCGTACTTTTTATGAACTGCCAAAACGCGATTTTCCCTTAGATTTTGTATGACAAAGATAACTGTGACGTCACTTTTGTGTCGACTCAATTGACTAACCATTTATTAATTTCAAAGGAAATAAAAATCAAATTTTACAGGTATGACTGCCTCGTTGGTCTAGTGGGCGCAAGCGTGACTGCTGTGTATGAGGTCTTGGTTTCGATTCCCAGGTCGGGCAAAGTGTTATTGGGTTTTTCCATCAGGAATTTCTCAGTAGCAGCCTCGGAGTCTGGATTTGTGCCCGGTTGTTGGCAATAGGCTCGCCCCCTATTACATGGGACTAAAAACATAACTGCCGAAATGTGGGTGTACTAATGGGTACACCTCTGCGTAACCCTTCGGGGATTACAGGCGTGATATTTTATGTTATTTTACAGGTAATCATTAATTGGGTTTTCAGGGCTAAAATAAAATGTTTCTTTAGAGAAGTGATGTCTTGGAATTATTGGTATAGTGTCTCATACCAAGATGTTACAGCTTTAAAATTTCCTCTCTGACCAGAGATGCATTATCAAAATTGATCCTGCAAAAACCTATTGTACAATTTCTAAAGATATTATCTAGTTGTTAATTTGACCATGTTATGCGTCACGTAGTCTCAATCTGGTGACGTTTGTTGCGTTTTAGGAGAAGCAATAGAGACGACTTAAATACTTATTACACTTGGCTGAATTTAGTCGTCTAAATTCTAAAGCTTCTAAATGATTCAGTCAATCAGAAAGCATCCTTGCTTCTGAATTTAGGATGCTAGCTGCCTGAATGCGATTATACTTGACAAAATTTTGTGACGACTGAATTTCGACGACTAAAATCAACCAAGTGTAATAAGCTTAAAAGGGAAAAAGAATGGGCGGTAGGTTCATTCTGCCGGCGACAGCCGAGTTGTTTGGTTCTTTACTTATTATTTAATAATTAATTTTAATAAGAAGAATAACCTAATAAGCATATTATTCGCAGTAAATAACAAAAAAATAAATAAACTGTGAATAAGTAAAGTTTGCAGTTTGTTTGTTTGTTTGAGCGTAGATGAGGCAAAAGGAGTATGTAAGGGTCGTAGCAGGTGGCGTTCTGTAGTTTCTGCCTACCCCCATGGGAAAAAGGCGTGAGTTTATGTATGTATATATGTAAGTACAGTTTGGAGTTTAGATTGGGTGTCTACCCTACACTTCCTTTAAAAATTGCCAACCCTAAATGCAAGCGTTAACACACATGCCCCAGTTAACAAGTGCAGTGCAGCAATAGTTGTATTGATTGATACCGTGCATTGCGAAACGAATTACCAATCATAATTCCTATCACTGCATTCACAATTAAAACAATTTGACAGATATCATTCGCTAGCCAATGGCAGTGCCTTTTGAAACCAGAGACAACCGACATCTGGTTTTCAAATTCAAATTAAGATCGACACTTTTATGTAGATATAGATAGTAGCCATTGCCCGCGATTACGTCTGCATAGATTACACAATTAAGCAAGTCCTAATTTCTCCCAATGGAACACAAAAACGGGATAAATTCTGTGCCAAATGTCATCCAGTTCAGTTCAGCTGTTCTGGCGTGATTGAGTAACAAACTTTCGCATTTATAATACATAGTAGTATTGGAACTGAGCGGCCACAACTCCAAAAAGGACTAAACTGGGGACGGTATTAAATTAAACTTGGTTGGATATCTTAATATGAAACTTTAATAAAAAAGGTTACTCTTAAAATTAATACTCCTAACTTCTAATCCTTTACAAAAACAATGTCTCTCGACGGTATGGGCGACAAAAAGTGCCCTGCCGCCCATTTTACCTCAAACATTTTGAAGTTATGGCGGGTAAATCGAGCTCTCCCATTGGCCCATGTAATATCAGTCGCGTCGTAAAACTATCGAGCGTTCTATTTCCCCGCCATTGCTTCCACCAATCAAAATTAGTTCAGTGTTGATATTGCAAAAATGAACAGATTACAAAACAATATTTGAAATTGATAAAGACATTATAAATATTTATTTCTATAAACAAACAACAAGTAAGGAATTAAATTATTTAAACAATTATTCTTTTAAAAATACAATTGAATATTTAAATTTAAAAAGTAAAACCTAACAATCGTCCGTCCTGACATCGTGTGAGTCCCTGCACACGACACCAGGTGGAAACCTAACAATCGCAATCTTGATCAGATATTTGATCTCATTCAAGTATTATGTATTAGAATAAAGAATATAAACTAGCAATAAAAATAGTGGAATGCACATCATTATTATATCATACTAACTATTCTTAGATAAGTATGCAGAACAAATACACTAAAATCGGATAATGCAAAGAAAATACACTTGAAACATACTGTTACATTCATTATACTCGCATTTTAATTCATATTACAGGAAATTAAAAAGAAAAACGATATCCATCAGCAATCGATTTGCTGGATCAAACAAAGTGAACCCAAACGATCGATTAATTGGGTTATCAAAGAGTAAGTTCACGACCGATCGATTATATCGTGAAACAAACTAACAAAGTGAACCCAAACGATCGATTAATTGGGTTATCGAAGAGTAAGTTCACGACCGATCGATTATATCGTGAAACAAACTAAATCCCTGAACGATCGATTAATCAGGGTGCCCTAACTTCCTGAACGCTCGATTAATCAGGATACCTATCGACGCCAACACTAGCCGATCGATATATGCTCGTGATGGCAGCCGAAAGGATTTGCTTTGACACTCGTTACATCAAGCCGCGAACCGATCGATTCTCGCAAACTTGATCTGAAACAACAAACACTATTCTGTACATAATAGTTTCTAGCAATTATTATTAGGGTTAAAGTACTCGTAACTCAACAAGTAAGGTATGTTTTCTAACTGGAATTACTGCCAGTGTTATCGTCATCACTATCGCTACTATCATCGATCTCTAAGGCTGCCACATGAATCCATAGCTTCATGCGGTCTGCAGCGACAGTGGTTGGGCGTTTGCTTTTGTGTCAACTAATTCCTGTATTGGTGCTACAACATAACGATCTATACCTAGAATCTTGCTACCACGATATGGTGCTACGAATGATGGCATAAGTTTCTTGCTCTCTATCAATTCTAGCCTTAATCTCATCACGGATGTTGGACCGATCATTCTTATTACAAGAAACTAATGTGACATCGTTAAGCATGGGATTAATTTCATCGGTTAGACAGGTTCCGAACATTTCCTCTCTAAAGGTATCCTTATGATGGTTTTTTTTTTTTTAAATGGTGTTGTTCAGACCTCATTGGATGTTACCCAAATGACTGTCCCAGGTCTTTTCACCATATTTAGTACTTAACGCTTTCAAAGAATTGAGAATTGTGAGGTTGTACCGCTCGACTTGCCCTGACCTGAGACTAGCTAACGCATTTAAAACGTGTTTTATTCCTCTACCCAAACAAAATCATTTGAATAAATGAGAGGTAAAACAGCTACCATCCTAAACAGTTTGCAATTCAAATTCAGCATGCGATAGTCTACACACAGCCTTCAGGTACCATCCTTCTTAAGTACGAGTAGAATAGGGCTAGCATAGTTGGACACGAAATCTCGTATCACACCCGCGTCTAACATATCTCCAACCATAGATCGCACCTGTTCCCTCTTGTCGTGTGACGTCCTGTATGGGCAATACACGACTGGACGCTGACTGGTAAGCTTTTTATTCATCTCGGTGACGCCGGTACATCCAAGGTCCTTCAAAGAGGAGGCAAAACATGCTAATATTTTCAAGCATATTCATCAAAGTTAGCCTTACATCTTCACATACTCCTTTACCTACGAGTACCTGGCTTTCATCAAATCTTGGCTCTGCTTTTGACTGCTTACTAACATAATAAAAAGGTAACCCTAGGCAAAATTTTGCAATAGCTCGAACAACAGTGCATGACCAATAATTGATATGTTCATTGACGGAACGATTAAGTCCTCCAACAATGTAATTCATTATTAGGCTGTCCCGCTACACTATTCTTCACCAGAACTTCACCCTCGAGTCACTTCACCTCGCAAGTCGAGTTTTCACCCTAATAAATGTTGCACCATAGTCTTCAACTGTACCAAGGAACGAAAACCGCAACAAGGTGTCACTAGAAAGAGGCGATTCGTTTCCAATATTATAGAATTGCAATTTGCTCCTAACTTTATACACCAATATGTGGGACTACTCTGTGACCATTTGCCCTATCAACACAGGAAAATCTAATATAAATAGAAGGTCCGCTACGACTTAGCAAGCTACTCTAGCCACTACCTCATCGACACTCATGTCAAGAGTCAAATTTCCTTGCGACGGGACTAAATTATTACTAAATCCTTTCTAAAGTGTAGGGATATTATCGTGAGACACACCTAACTCTCAGGCAGAGGATTCCTTAATCAGAGTAACATCGCTTCCAAAATCTATAAAACTTAAGTGAACAACCAAAAGTCAATTCTCATGCTTTTTGCGCTACAGTACTAGTGTTTGCTGGTTTGTCACCTGACTTACTGTAACACTTTTCCGCGGTATGACCGATTTTATTACAGCTTGTGCACCTCACCAGTGGCTTAGTGCAGTGCAAGAAACTATGTCCCTTTTCTTTACAATTATAACATCCGCTGCCCTGGCTGGCCCTAGTGCTTGCTGCATTAGGACCGTGAGAATTTTCAAGATTCCTAGCCTGAGATCGATCAGGGCCATGTTGATTATAATCTCTATTACTAAGTAAATACTGTAACAGCTGATCGGGGTGGGTGCAGCGTAGTGCTAAAGCACCTGATTTAAGAGTCTTATCTGTAATACCATGTATTATGCATTCTGCTGCGCGGGTGCCTACTATATCGCATTGGTTCACTAGGCTTAATTTTTCATAATAGTACACCTCTATAGATTCGTTATATTTGCTTTTTCTTTTGATCATATCTTCCAAAGTCTGACCATAGTTTTGTTCGCACGGAAACGAGTTTAGCAACTTATCCTGCCATTCTTGCCAAGTAAATAGGATAGTATTTAAACTTTCATACCACGTTTTGGCCAGACCTTGCAATTTTTGCATAGCAAAATGAGTGGTGGTTCTTTCATCCCAACCATACACCAAAGCGCACTCATTTACCTTTTTTAACCACACGTCCATTCGCTGGTTTTTAGATGAAGGATCAAAGTTTGGCAGTATATTTTTATGATCAATCTTTTGTAATGATTGTGGTGCGCTTTGGTTCACTGGTGGTAATGCTAGACCATCACTTAAGTTCTTAATAATATCAAATAATTTTTGTTTTGAAAAAGAAGAGCTACGTGACCTGTCTTTCCGTTCTTCTCGGTAATGCAGGAGTGGTCGCTCCTGCCGTTGCTCTGCATGTACCTCGTTGGTGCTGCGGCGATGGCTGTCCGCTCGCAGCTCGGTACTGCGGCGACGGCTGCCCGCTCGCAGCTCGTTGGTTCTGCGGCGACAGCTGTCCGCACGCAGCTCGGTACTGCGGCGACGGCTGCCCGCTCGCAGCTCGGCACTGCGGCGACGGCTGTCCGCACGCAGCTCGTTGGTGCTGCGGCGACGGCTGCCCGCTCGCAGCTCGGCACTGCGGCGACGGCTGTCCGCACGCAGCTCGGCACTGCGGCGACGGCTGTCCGCACGCAGCTCGGCACTGCGGCGACGGCTGTCCGCACGCAGCTCGTTGGTGCTGCGGCGACGGCTGTCCGCACGCAGCTCGGTACTGCGGCGACGGCTGTCCGCACGCAGCTCGTGGGTGCTGCGGCGACGGCTGTCCGCACGCAGCTCGGCACTGCGGCGACGGCTGTCCGCACGCAGCTCGGCACTGCGGCGACGGCTGTCCGCACGCAGCTCGTTGGTGCTGCGGCGACGGCTGTCCGCACGCAGCTCGGTACTGCGGCGACGGCTGTCCGCACGCAGCTCGTGGGTGCTGCGGCGACGGCTGTCCGCACGCAGCTCGGTACTGCGGCGACGGCTGTCCGCACGCAGCTCGTGGGTGCTGCGGCGACGGCTGTCCCCACGCAGCTCGGTACTGCGGCGACGGCTGTCCGCACGCAGCTCGTTGGTGCTGCGGCGACGGCTGTCCGCACGCAGCTCAGTACTGCGGCGACGGCTGTCCGCACGCAGCTCGTTGGTGCTGCGTGATGCATGATGCAGGTCTTCGGAAACACGCAGACGGTCACGCTCTCGACGTACTTCATTCTCCAGCATTCGGAGCCGCACGCGGCCCATCTCGATATCCGACTCGGGGCTTCGACTTCGGCTCCGCATGGCAGAGTGGAGCTCCCCGCGGCCGGGAGTCATGAGCCTTTGGCGACCCGGTGACTCGGGCATATCTGAAACGAAAGTAGTGCACTCTTCCGTGTCTCGAGGCGAACAGGACAGTGCAACACACGAAATGTGGGCGGAACGACGATTAACTTCCGGTTCGACCACAAAACACTAGGTAATAACTCTAGAACAATCTGGAACATTCCAACTATTTCCTACAGCATTCCCTCTAGTGTCGAGCGGAGCACATCATGACATTCATTCATAATATTACACTATTTCATTGATAAAACAGCGCCCCTAGCGTCGGGAAGCGTATGTAATCGATCGATACACGCATTGATTGTTCTAGAACTCTGACGCCCTCCAGTGGCAAGTCGCGCGAACGAGGTGACACTTATTGTTGACTGCTTCTACTACGCGATAACAGAGGACGCTACTCGTATATTAGTCACAAAGAGAATAATCATTATAAAAAATATGTAGTACTTAGTACTAATTATGAGTAACGTTCAAAGGCACTAATGATGGTAAAATTTAACAACAAACTATTTAGTACAACATCAACGCAATATTATAAGTCTATCACGTATCACATACATTCCGACAAAAATCAGTAATTTTGATCACAGCACACAAACAAGATATTCAATTTTGGGCTTGTACTTACGTTTTGGTTCCACTTGTCACTTCTGAAATATTGGAACTGAGCGGCCACAACTCCAAAAAGGAC
Source organism: Hoplodrina ambigua (assembly GCA_949774945.1). Taxonomy (NCBI): domain Eukaryota; kingdom Metazoa; phylum Arthropoda; class Insecta; order Lepidoptera; family Noctuidae; genus Hoplodrina; species Hoplodrina ambigua. Next base: position 13,486,470 of record OX458979.1, read on the forward strand.
TAAACTGGGGACGGTATTAAATTAAACTTGGTTGGATATCTTAATATGAAACTTTAATAAAAAAGGTTACTCTTAAAATTAATACTCCTAACTTCTAATCCTTTACAAAAACAATGTCTCTCGACGGTATGGGCGACAAAAAGTGCCCTGCCGCCCATTTTACCTCAAACATTTTGAAGTTATGGCGGGTAAATCGAGCTCTCCCATTGGCCCATGTAATATCAGTCGCGTCGTAAAACTATCGAGCGTTCTATTTCCCCGCCATTGCTTCCACCAATCAAAATTAGTTCAGTGTTGATATTGCAAAAATGAACAGATTACAAAACAATATTTGAAATTGATAAAGACATTATAAATATTTATTTCTATAAACAAACAACAAGTAAGGAATTAAATTATTTAAACAATTATTCTTTTAAAAATACAATTGAATATTTAAATTTAAAAAGTAAAACCTAACAGTAGTAACTAGTAAGATACCGTAGTGTCTTTCTATTTGAACTCTCGCGAGATGAAATCCCGTAAAGAACATTACAGCATTGATCGTAGACATGACATACGAACCGTATGACCTATGAATGTGTAAATCACTATGTTTTTCCTGTGATACAATATTAATCGTTTACCTGATAAATTACAATAAACCATTGTAATAAATCGTTTTGACAGGAAACAATTAATCCTTAGTTTATTTTTACACTCTTCCTATGAGGAAAAATAGGTACAGGCTACAAAAGGGATAGGTGTACAGGGTCGTCAGATAAAATTATGTAGTTGAAGTTTTCTTAGAAACCGATGGACGTCTTCGATTGCCGTTTCGCGCGGTAGTGGCGCAAATTTCCGTTTAAGACATTTTATTTTGTATTTAGTCTTTTAGATTAAGTACCAACTTGTCTTGTTTCGGACTGTTGGAAAAAAATAATTTGTATTGTGCATCACTTTCACGTGAATAAAAAGTTTTTCTTTCTTTTCTTTTATTGAAACTTAATTAATGGACTGTTTATTGTCAATTAAATTACATTTGAAAACATCCATCGGTTTCTAAGAAGACCTATTACTTTGGTAAACTGTACATTCGTCACTGAATCAATCTAATGGATTCATTGCAATTGTGGTACAATTACGATCAATATAAAGTGATTGGTTGCCTGTCTATTACAATTACAAAGTAAGCACACTTGTGTTCATCTATTCCGTTTTGAATCAACCCGTAGATGGCAAAGGGAGACGAAGTCTCGTGGTTTGTTACGGGTTTTAGATGATGCAGGTGCTAGGTATTTCTAATTAATAATTTAAACGCTCAAGCCCCGGTTGACTTACCAGTAAGTCAGAACAACAGAAAATCAATTGTGTCTCATTACGTGGGACTTGAGTAATTAAACAAAAAAAAAAAAAGTGTCTGTTTGTAATCTCACTGTCAAAATAACAGCATTCATGTTAATCACGTATTTTTTTTAATTTTTGCCTTTCTCGCTAGACCGATTTTGACAGGATTTTTATAGGTAGATAATTGATGTTATAAGAAGTATAAACTTATGCTACTCTTATTTTAGAAAAAGAATCATTGCCGATATCCGACATTCACGCGGATAAAATCGCGGACATAAGCTAGCATAATCAATAATATGTAATTTTAAATATATCTTTGCTGACATAAGGTATACAACTATTTTTGCTGAAAAAATTAGCAGCTGTAGCCAAACTAGACAGAGCCTATATTTTAGCTATAAGCGCTTATCCCCGAATGAATGCTTATCCTTATTATTGCAACATTGTAGCCATTCAAAATAACAATATATTATTTACTTATATATACATTTCCGTAAACTAACAAGTATGGAGTAGTTTGCGGTTGTACGCACAAAATACGAGTACATTAGTAGGTACACTACGGAAAAAGTAGTAAATATTTTATCTAATATGTAATAATATTTATTGAAATAAGTTGATGCAATATATGTTTACTATAAAACGATAAGTTAATGGAGTGAAAGTTGATTAGTTATTTCATCATTGTATTGAGTATAAAATAGTAGAAAACTTCTCCTAGTAACAGGATTAATAATCCAAACTTTACAAGTTTATGCGTCTCCGAAAATGGATCGTCGAAAATTATTTAGGTAGGTAACAAGTTCCCAACTATTTGGGGCCATTTCTGGTGGCATTTGCGCAAATAAATAAAATTGAGATGTCTGTTTATAATATCAATATAAAAGCTTTTTTACTAAATGCTTATAAGAATGTTAACACGGTACTAATATCAAAACCACCATTTATTGTTTTCTGTTTTTTTATTCCGGCTAGTCTTCTTAACGGCTCGACCGATTTAGACGGGACTACCACTGGCAAATAACTGATAATATTACAAGGCGTAACTTAGGCTAATTTTATTTTAGTTTTTTTTAGGGGTTCTTGCAATAAATTCAAGTTCTGTAGATAACCGACATCACCCGAGCAAAATCGCGGGTAAGTAAACCAAATAGAGCAGTAGCTTCGAAAATGACTAGTGTGTTTAGACTATTTTGCAGTAACCATAGACTATTAAGCTGTTAAAGTTTAACGCCGAAAATCATTAAGTTTTGTCCAAAAAATATTTTATTTTGTTATGCGTGCGTTACTTTCGCGGGAAAAAATAGTTTTCAAAATATCAGCTCGCAATTCACCATTTTTTTATCAAAAGGTTTACAAGACATTACAATAAGACTTCGTAAGTAGAAATGCTGATAACTGAGTCAAGGTTTATTGAGAGAAACCGTACGAATGCCTGCACTACTTACTATTTGCTTGTACCTTGTTAACTGGTACAAATTAGAACTATCAGTCTATACAGCTGTTGAATGGTATTATGTAACATCATTAGGTATTCTCAGTTTTAGCTTTTTTAAATGGCGCTTCCCGCCATCTGTACGGTTAGATCTTTTAAACTACGCAACGGATTTCAATGCGGTTAATCAACGATACAGTGATTCAAGAGGAAGATTTAAATACGTATAGTTTAATATTGTTTTGTGTTATGTATATTTAGTAAATTTTATATGACGATAAATTATTGGATGCCTGCGAAACCGGGGCGGGTCGCTAGTTATTCTGTAGTTCTAGGTAGGTATTGGGTGTACCCAATACCTAATTGAATCTCTAGGAATTGCGTCTCTGTTTTTGTTATAACAGAGATCCCGTATTTATTAACCGTTAAAAAAATACTCTAATGTATCTTCATTTTTGACAAGTTTTTGACTTTGATTTGAGATGAGATTGCGATTAAATTTTGACCGTTTTTGGAATTAGTTTCTGAGCTTTCACAACTGTCTATAAGAAATACTTCTGGCTCTGGTGCACCCTAACTGTACCCAATCCTTCTACGAGGCACTCATCGGCATCGTAGTATGAGCAGTGACCTATTCTCGAATAAACGATGCGGACACGACAGAAGATCCCACATCCTTTTGATCAATGCAATCGAAAATCGTAATACGGAAGACTGACTTTTGATACTATTCATATACCTTAGCAACCGGGGCCGACGATACGCCCACACGACCTCTTTGTGGGTACGTATGGGTAGTAACCGGGACTTGGGACCGTCGAAAAGGTCGCACACAAGCGATGAATAAACACCTTTAGAAGATTGGATCGAATTCATTTAGGTAATGTTAATTCTCGCAGACCAATTCACGCGGGAGTTATTAAGCTGTTTTAAGGCTATCGTTAGGTTAAATGTGTTATGGTAATGCCGTAATATAATTAACATCAATAGTCATTTATTCAAAACACTAAAATGCATTTTGAATGTCATGGTTAGAAACTATGAGCTTTACAAATTCTCAAGGTTTCACTTTTTGTTTAAAATAAGGCTAATAGTTGATTGGAACATGTCTTCATTAAAACATCAATAAATTTATTATTTTTAGCAACACAACTTTAATAGATTTGGCTATTGGTATTTACACATAAAAAACATTTTAGGTACCTGGTTTAATAAATTAACTGTCAGAGCATAAGCAAGGTAGGTAAGTAAGTACTTAAATTATTGTGTTTCTTTTATTCAATCAATCAAATCATATTTACTTATAGGTATTAAACAATAAGAAACAGTTTTTGCTTCAAAGCTGATAGCTATGGCAATTTCTAATAAATAAAGACTTTGAATAAGAACTATTTTTGCATGCAAATGCATGAAATTAGAGATGGAAAATATTATTTATTTCAAAGGCTAATGTAAGTCAAAACCCACAGTAACTTATTATAATGATGATTTGGCTAAACCATTATGCTATTTTGTAGTTTACTTATGGTAATAAAATGTCTTTAAATCCCATATTTGCTTGACTGTTGAATAACCTTACAAGATTGATCTTGAAATCACATTTTTTTTAAGGTCATAGTTCAAAAATATAAATAAAATTTGTATGCAGAGATAAGTGATCAAGCATAATGTAAGCACAGTAGTATATTTTTTAATGATTTGGGCAATGTCAACGAGTATTTGAGTAGGCCATACATAATAAGGTGAACTGTTCCAACCATGGCAATAAGTTTTCATGCTAATAATGTACTTATTTGTACAAAATGTATTCTAATTAATGTATGTTACACATAAAGTTGCATAAATAAGTGTTTATTATGCTTTAACTGCTGTTGGGATAGATCAGCAGTTTAGAAACTTGCAACACTGTGGAAACGGTGTCAAGTTGCTTGGCAATTAATTGCAAACACAAGCTGCAATAATTAGTTAGATTATTTACTTCCGTGGTATTTAAAATATTAAAACATTTAATGTTGGATAATTACATTTTAACTACCCAAATTACATTAAAATGTTATCATTGTGTTGTCGACTCCTACATGATGAGTATGAATAAAACTTTATTTTTATTGATATTATGTCCTTGGAGAGTATAAAAATTATATGCCAAAATACATAGGTACTTAATTTTTTTACAGAAAAAATATGCATGCTTTAAAAACTTATCTCAAAACAGACAGCCAGACACAATGGCAATTCTGCCAAGTTAGTATTATTAATAACTGTATGTGTCATTGAAACTATTGGGCCTGTTAAGATCAGTCACTCATATTAACCTTTATTGTACTACAAGAGTTGCTGAGTTATTCTAAATGGTATTATAATATTTATTGTGAAATATGTACATAATTGAACTTAAATTACAATAATAATACCTCATGTACTGATGTCGTTTGCAGATACAAATAATTTCATACTCCAGCGAGGATCGTTAACAAATCAAACAAGTTTTGAATGAATCACCTCAAACATTATGTAAATGAGTATGTACGAAAATATCATGAAAGTTTTGGCTCCTTCTCATGAGGAATAAACATTCCGAAAAGTGTTTAACACAAAGAACCGGCGGGAAATGCGTTGCTATGTTAAGTAACACAAACAATTATGGGAAAATCCAATGGGAATCAAGATTGGTTCAACCGAATGTTGGGCGGTGGATAACAAGTTATTCTGAGTACTTACACTTCAAGTATCCGGTCCCCCTTCCTGATCCCGGCTTGCTCTGCCGCCCCGTTCTCCAGGACAGCGCTGACATGCTGCAGAGGGGCATAAAGTTCACCGTTAATCGATCTCAACTGCCCACCTTCAGACACTTGACCGCGCACGTTGAAACCAAATCCGGTCTCAGTTTTATAGATAGTAACGCGACGGGGCCCATTAGCAGGCCCTGTACTCTTATTATTTCTTTCGGTTCTGATAATACTGTTATTATCGGTTTCTGTCTCAGCCATTTTGAACAATTTTCATCACAGAAGATAAATAACAATTTGACGTTAGCATGTGGGGTGACCAGATTCTAATTGAATGTAAAAAATGAAAACCGCCTGTTATTCTCAAAGTGCTGAAAGATATTGAAAAATTGTATAATGCATTTTGGTAATTCCATTTTCAATCTGCTATAGAAAATTCTGTTATTCATTGTAAACAGAATAACATTTGAAATTCCTAGTTTTATTTTTTTATGTTCCGTGCACAGGTTTTTCATGGAATCATTTACGCTATCTATTGTCACAAACACAACAACTCGGAGCTCTTATGATAAAACAGTGCCAGAGTTCATTTATTTTTTCGCTAGAGAGCGGTGGCGTCGAAACAACGTGGTACAAAAATTTCATTTTCTTTCACATCAAAATCAGCTGTGAACATCAGTATGGCCGCTCCGTCTAAAAAATAAAATTGTTTTTGTAAAATCATACAAAAAAATAGTAAAGTGCAGCTTTCGTACTTACACCGTCTATTGTACATTTGCGAATAGTGTTGATGTTGACTAAAAGTGTTGCGTCATGACAGAGACCTCTCACTGACAAACAAATACAATAAAAATTGCGACTCGCTTATTACGGCGACTTATTGTAATTTCTATTTGGCTCGTCTAACGTTTCTGTCGTTCGGTTGAGGGCTGATGTTATTACTGAATCGTTGTCGAAGTTTATATAATGAGTAGTGTTCGATTGAGTTTCGTGTCCGTGGGAAGGATAGCAGCGAGAAGAAATTCACAATTATCTGGTGAGTTGCATATAATTTCTTTAAACAGTGTTGTTTTTTGCTAGTTGGCGTTGATCCAGGCTCGTGTCACAGTATCTAGCGATGTTCTTTGTGTTCGAATGCGTACGCGATTAGGTGTTTGATAACAAAACGTGATGTTTTCTATTGCTTATCTTGCGTGGTGTATTGTCCGTTCGACACACGCGTGATGGCGCGTGTTTTGCGGCTGGACATTCTCGTTGTAGGTAATTAATTGATTGTGAAGCTGATTTCCTTCCATTCGGTGAGCAGGGCCTATCGAAGCGAATGTGGAAGCAAGGTCAAGGGAGTCACGTGTACGAATGACACTGGCCGCATATAATTATTGAGATCTGTTATTTATTTTGTCATTTCTAATGGGAACTGGTCACTCACACAATATTTATAAATTGAAGTAAAGTGAAAATAACAAATAGGTCTTAGCTAAAAAGGTAAAAGCAAAACACTAAAATAAAAATAAAGTGTATTTTCCCTGCATTTGCAAAGGGATGTTTCAATTTTTAATAAAAAAAAAAGAACACAGATTTAGAATGCCCCTGTTACACTGTGAAATTTGAGTGTTGCATGCACAAAAATAAAAGAAAGTTGTGATGCATTTAATAATATTGTCGTTTACTTACTATCTTGCAGATAAAACCATGGTGATTCAAATTATTTCATAACAAACATCTCCGTTTCAAATTAGAAGACCACAATAGACACTAATCATCTCAATTGTTTACATAATATGATTCAAACAAATCTGAAAATAACTTATAATAATTATTTCCTCAATAGTGATGATAATTGATACCTACTTATGATTTTTTTTCAAGATCTTATTTATGACCTTACACATAAAAACACCTCTTCTGATTGATATTGACTTTAACAGAACTTGTATTTAGTTGCCAAAAGTTTGCCGCCCTTGTAAAATAACTAAAGAATATTTACATTTTCTGCTGTTATCATAGCAAGGCTAACATCTCGTTAAGTGTTATTACTGCAGTTGAATAATTTTATTTTACTGTTTCCATTCTCAGACAAAAAAAAAATATTCATAATAATAATAAGATTGCCATCAAAATGTTGCTTAAAACCAAATTCATGACATAACATTATGCCTGTAATCCCCAGGGTTAAGGCAGAGGTGTACCCACATTTCGCCAGTTAAGTTTAATCCCAAACCAATGTAATAAGGACAAGCCAATTGTGCCATCAACTGGGCACAATTCAAACTCTGAGGCCGCTACTGAGAAATTCCTGTTGCAAAAACCCAATAACACTGCCCAATCTGGGAACTGAACCCAAGACCACGAGTCCACAAAAGCAGTCTTAAAACTAAAAGCCCGTGGTTGACGGTTGACATTATTTAACAGCTACAAATACCCAGCATGCATTGCAATACTGCTCAAGAAACATTTACGGGCAAGAGCAAAACAACATACCGAGGCTTCATTTAATCTGATGAAATGCAGTATTAATAATATTTATTTTTTGTTTACTTATTACATATGTCAAGATCAAGATGAGCCATTCTGAAATAGTTCCAGCTTATACAAAGTATTCCTTGTGAGAAATCATGACGATTACCTAATCTATCAATTCCTAAAAGGAAAAGTATATTAAGTAGGTATATATTCATGTAGACACAGGCGTATTTAATGCATTTGTTTTGGTAAATTCTCATGTTCTTACTGAAGCTTAACATTCAAATAAAATATTACTTTGATACTTATTTCACTTAAATAACTAAGTATTATCACATATTATCCACTTTGCATCTTTGCATTTCTCAGAAGCAGCTTCATAGTCTGGATTTGTTCCCCATTGATGGCAGTAAGTTTATTTCATGGGGCTTAAACATAACTGGCGAAATGTGGGTGTACTAATGGGTACACCTCTGCCTAACACTTTGCTGATTACAGGCGTAATGATATGTGTTATCCACTTTGACTGTAAAACAGAAATAATATAATTATTATTATATAATAATACTATGATGTCCCTCTGCAGGGCAAAGGCCTTTTTGTCAAACATAGGATTTATCAACATGGATGGCAAGTTTCAGACTTATTTAATGTAGGTACCAATGTGCTTGCCTAAAATCGAACCCCCCAACTTCACTAATAAGAGACAGACACCTCAATCACTGGGCCACACAACTGTGAAACATGACAAGTTTGAATACAATAATTATGTCACATCTTGTTTTATACGGTTACTCCAATTTTTTTTTTTAAACTTTAATTTAGCGTTTGACAATTTTTTTTACTGTAGGTACCCAACATTCAAGTCAAGATATAATGCCTCGTTTGTCATTGAAATCTGTTGAATCAACCATTATTATTTACCATACAAATACTTTATAGGTATTTGCCAAATTTTGCATGGGTCAAACAAACAAACTTATCTCCAACTGATACTTGCATAATCCAATGACAGGTGGTTACATTCATATGATTTCAATAACGTTAGCTTAAACGCGTTATCACCTTCCCGTTAACTATTGCAAGCATTTTGTATTTTATTAGTACTAGCTTTTGCCCTTGACTTCGTCTGCATGGACTTCAGAATTAGGCCAAAGTTCTAAATAATCCCACAACATAAACATGCGATAAAAATTGTATGATAGATATATTAAGCTAAATCAATATCTCTATTGATGTTATTGTGTAAATCAGACGCATACTTAGCAACATTCTTAGCGTAGCTTAGCTCAAGTGGAACCGCAGCCCGAGTCCGGCCGCAATTTTTGCCACCTGACCCTGACCGATTTGTCGTCAGAACCTGGTAGGGCTCTGCCCGCCTTATCGGGCGCAAAGCGATTACATACGGCCACTATACAAGGTGCGTTGACATGAACTTTTTAATGATAATACCACGTGACTAAACTGATAAGTTTTATCATTGAAGTAAAACAAATGAAATACTTAAACGTTTGTTTGGACTTGTAAGTATGTGACATTTATCTTAAGGTAGGCCGCCCCGGCTTCGCTCGGGTGCATGTTTCCAAGGTGTAGATTTTTCAAAGATGTTTTTCATGTTAACTTGTCCGGGAAATTACGAACAAAACAAAAAATTATCAGCCAAATCGGTCCAGCCTTTCTCAAGTTTTGCACTTTATACTTATGTATAATTAAGTATAGAGATAGAAAAGTAATTTATAGGTATGAAATTTTTTGCCGTTTCTTCAAGTTATCTTCGGTTACTGCACCGCTTACGTAAGTCGTAGCTTGATGTTAGTCTATACTATTCCTCATGAAACTGGCAAAATTTATGCCAGTCCGACGTACAGTTCCAGAGATTAGCGCGTAACAAACAAAACACTTCCCAGCTCATCAGATGGAGAGATTATCTAGCTATGCAATTTTTTATAAAAATAATTCAAGGTCCTACTAAACTTGATTTTGACATTAGTTGCTCGTACTCAGTGCCATAGTATCTTAGACCATAGATCTTTATTAAGTAATTACTAAATTGTTCATTAACCCTGAAAAATCGCGAGTTTCGCTACATAATCATTATCTGAGATCTTATCATGAATGCATAGAAATTAAAAATAACAACTTTGTAATTAAAACTAGTTTCTAAAACAATTTATCTGACTACTACTAGCAGCAACCTAGCAGGTAGGTGGTAACTGGAATTTTACATCAATTTTTTTTAAGAAGTTCATTGGCTTTGCTATTAATCTAATTAGAAGACAAATAATAATTAAATTAGCAGGTTGTGATACCAAAAATAGCGTTGCCGAAATCCGTGATGATTTCAGTGGTAAAGCCATTTTAGTACCTAATTAGCAGAAACGTGATGCATAGTAAATAAATGTTGACAATGAATCAATATCGCGACAATTCAAAGCCCCACAGCAGTAGGTAATAAATCTAAAGTTATAATATTTTTTATCTATGACTAGCTTCTGTTCGCGACTTCGTCATCAAAAACAAAGGATACTATAAAACATAATTATCCTTATGACACTCCGCATTAGTGTAGCCTTCTAGGTATAAGTGAAAAAAATGTGTAATGGGCTCAGTACCTACTTGCAAACAAATTTCATAATATTAGCACAGTATAGATGCAGAACGTAACTAAGGTTATGGTATATATGGCACTCGCTGAAACAGCCAAATGCATATACAGTGGGCTGGCCATTTTCCCTAGTCGCAAGACCGATGGATGATGAGGAGTGAGCCTTTGGGTGGAAACCACCAATTGGAAGCCAGAATGACAGACAGAACCCTGTAACAAACTAAATACGGAAGGCGGAGAACCGTGCCTGGCAAAGCGCTTACACAACAGACTTCATGGACAAGAATACAAATTAACACGAACGTATGAAGTTTGAATGTTCATCAAATTTTGTCAGTCGTCAATTTTTTGCCCCAGTTTAGATATTACAAAACAAAGCCATGAACATAGATCAATTACTTAAATTAATAAATTAAGTGAGTACATAAATGCCTAACTACTTATGTAATACCTTATTTAATATGGGAGCGAATTCAACTAAATTAGGAAGGATCGCAATTTAATCTGTCAAAAATGCCTCTATTTTATCCACATTTATTGTTGTCTGAGATGAGATTGCGACTAGCTATGAAAAGTCTTTAATTAACAGAATAGGCCTTCTGGTACAAATAAACTTAGAATTAGATCTCTAAGCAATTTTACAGATTTCTAACGTACTACAGTCCGAGACTACTGCGTTTTGTCGCTAGCTTCATTTGAAGTAAAAGTTTATAATTGCTTTTTAATTTGTCAAGGGAAACTAGACTCTATAGGCTGTGACTTTCTACGCCACTGCCTTCTAAAATAACAACTCTAACGCATGTGATCTTCAAATATGATCTGGCTACTGTATTTACTGTGTAACACAGTTGCAAGATAATCAAATAAAGTGCGAGCGTAAGATATCGCCAGTTTTAGAAAATATAATTAACTTAGTAGGTAAAGTATATTACTTGCGCTTGCGCCACCTAGACCGCATTTTTTGCATTCCAAATCTAACTCCTCTCACCACAGTCATTTCGAACATGTCGTTTTTGGACGTTTAAGTTTCCCATTCATGCAATTTTCATAATATTTCCTATCACTTTTCCTGCCCTTCCATCCATAATGTCTCATACAATTGGGTAGCTGACACCACCAATCAATTTATATCCTTTTAGACCTGTCGAAACGCGATTCTCCCATATATTTTGTATGACAGTAGCCGTGACGTCACTTGTTTGTCAACTCAATTGATTAACCATTTATTGATTTTCAAGCCACTAAAAATCTAATTTCACAGTACACTGAAAATTTATACGGTTTTAGGGGCTAAAATAGTGTTATTTTATGTAAGTTGTGTCTTTAAAATTAGAGTTAATGAGTGTCAACCCAACTGTATACCCTCTTCATCAAAACACTGATCTTTATGTGAGGATTTCAATCCCAAAAATTGTCATGAAATAAATAAAAAGGCAGAAATAAATTCATTCTTCAACAAACAGCCGAAACCAATAATCAGCGTATGTTCATTCAACCGTGTGATTAAATACTATACTCATTATAAATTCAGTAAATAAACGTAGACACATTGAACGTTTCCTACACTTCGTTACTTATGTAACTATTTCACACTTTCTTAAACAACGGTCGTTTTATCCACTCCATTGATTGTAAAGTGTATAATTATATATTAATGGTAAACTAATAATAGGACGGACTTTTCCGAGGGCATTGATAAGACACGTGTGGATAATATTAGATGGAGGATACCTGTTTGTGATTGCCTATCTGGCTGCCAAGTGCGGTCTTATTGAACATGACTCGCGTTTTTTGTTATACATGCTCATATTTTCTTTCGTTTATCAGAATGATGTAAGTGGGCTTCGATTAATATATAAATCTTGAATGGGGCATAATTATTAAAGCCACTTTTAGGCGTCGTCTTTATACTCGAATGAAGCATCTGCTGTTTGGTGAGAGTCTTCAAAACGACAATTGTTTTTGCTCTATGATTTGCTATGTTCTTGTGGCAATCATGTATTTATGGACCACTGCTATTCCTACCAGAAGGGAAGCAGTGTTTATCCAACGCAGCAGTGACGAAGAATTAATAATAGTCTCTACGTCAAATTGGAAGCAAAATTTGCTTCATTCTAAAAGCATTTTAATAATGTTTCAGTTTCTGTGCAATTTTTCAATGACTGTAGTAGACTGTCACCCCAAACTTTCGAAAGGAAGCCGGTAGAAGTCGAGTCTTATGGAATCCTCGCTAACCCAGAAACAAAGCAATGTTACACTACCTCTCTATTACATAATGTTTGATTACTGCATTAGTGTAAACTACTTTGTGGGACCCAATTATACCTTGATTCAAGCATGACTAAACTAACAGCTTAATGATAATAGCTTTCATCTCACAGTTAGTGGCGCCGCTCATTCCGTATTTCTAAAGCTTACGTAACGTAAATAAATAAACGTGCTAATCTTATGTTAATTATTTAATTGCTATCGTTTATTTGTTAAACTCTTGTTTTAGTGGAGTGTTGTTGTATATCTGACATGTAATGAGGAATCCACAACTCCTCAATCCCGAACGATCAATCAGGAACAACTTCTGGGTTGCCAGTGTTATGGGCGTCAATTTATAGTTTATGTTTAGACTTGAGATGAAAGAGAGGTTGAGTTTAAGCCGAATTTCTCCCGAATCTATACATAAATATAATAAAAATATATGTTAATTATGATCAATGGAAACAATATGATATCCTTGGATTACTTAAAAAAGGAATCTGGTATAGAACCAAACAATCTCAGCCATCTCTTAAACCTTGGTGCTTAAGTAGAAAGTTCAGATCTGGACACATCCTATGCCTTAAGTTTGGTTTTATGAAGAAGAAGATATCGTCTACTAAGCTAACAATGAGGTCTGTGAAGTCGATGAAAATTAGCAGCAATCGATATGATTTGATCAAGAACAGTCTCATTAAAACCTTGAAACTAAACAAACTTGATATCTTCTTAATTAATACAAAATTATGACATAATCTCCGTGATTTAACCATTCGGTAATCCGAATAAATTATTATGTCGCCGATATTCGCAAACGCGAATATTAAGTTTTGTCATAGAAACAGGCAATTTGTCTTGTTTCTTTACCGATAGAAGATATGGTTTTCAGACATTCATATTCGCATTAATATTGCGAATGCGACTGTCAAGGAATTGCCAAAACAAGTGTTCGTTACATGCAGGGGCGTAGCCCGGAACCCGTTTAAGGAACCGTTTTACCCGTGAAATTATATCCACTATTTCAGAAAAAAAAGTAAACATAATTATCGTTTCTTTTGTAAAAAAATTTAACCCTTCATTTGGGCTCATGGTAGATACGGGCGTTAAATAGAAAACAAGCTACGCCATTGGTTACATCATTGGAAAATGCGAAGGTAATTTATCAAAATAACAAAGAAAGAAAGAAAGTACTCTGCCACTAAGTAGGTACAATCAAAACTTTCCATTATTGTATGACTAAGTATACATTGATGTTCTTCTCACAGATAATAATAATATTATAATCATAATATTATATGATGACCTATGTGAGCTTGTGTTTAGATGTAAATGGTAGTTGAAGTCAACACTACGTCACGGCACAGCACATTCTAAATCGCATCAGAAGAAAGGCATGCTACACGTGCACAGCTGAATTAGAGATGTATGAGTGATGAGCCCTTCTGACTCTTATTGCCCATGTAATAAAATGACAATACATTTGGCAAATGCATTGATGATGATCACATACCTATATATTGACAACTAGCTTCAGCCCGCGATGCCCCTATGTCACTCATTATTAGTGCAGCTTTCTATCAGTAAAAGTGTTTTTATTTTCGGACCAGTACTTCCAGATGTTACTTCTTACAATAACAACACCTCATTCTTACAATACAATTTTACCTCTTTACGTTATTAGTATAGATGACTGTGCAGAATGTTGATGCTGCCTTTTCTCGCTTAGCTTAAATCTTGGTAGGAAACTATGTGGATAAACCAGCAATAGTGTATTTTTTAATAAATAGTCGTAGTAATTATGACCACACAACCTAAAGGGGCGTAGGGACCAAATCACAGAATCTTCTGCCAAAAAAAATGTTAGTTTCCATAATTATCCAACGTTGCCTAGCCTATAAGCCCGGTCGTACATCAAACTTCAAAAACAAATCTCTTATTCATCGAAATCAACATAAATTGGTGATTACATATCCCTAAGCGATCCGAACTCGTAACTCGCCTCTTCACAAGATAAGATATATCCGCATTAACTCAACAATGTACCTTTAAATCACACTCAAGAGAGAAGGCAATGCCAGTGAAAGATGATTGACATAGCCAAAAAAAAACAGCACGGCCAAAGAAGAATTAACAAGCAAATATCAACTCTAAATTTAAACATAAAAACCCATTTTACCTTATTGGTGTCTAGTTTAATAGTCGGCGGGCTGCACATAACATTTTGTAACTTCACCTAGATTATCTAGAATGTTAGGAAAGTGAAAGTAGTTGCGTCACGCGACATATCATTTTATTACATTACATTGTATGCAAACTTTTAAACATGCCTATATTTTCAATACACCACGGTGATTCAATGAAACTTGTTTTACGTAGGTACATATGAATCGATACACGAAATGCTCACCGTCTTTTTGAAACTCGTCAGTACAATATGAGTGTAAAATCGTTTTGTTACATAACTTTTTAAGCATCCGATCTGAATTTACTTTCCAGTTCATAAAACTGTTTAAATTATGAGTTTAAACAGTTCGATCGAGGTGATAAGCTGAAAGTAATGTAGGTAACAGTTTTATTAATGATTTCTCGTACGGATATGGAAAGGGAAATTTCGTTTGTTTTGCAGGAAATTACGTGAATCTTATGGGCCACGTTTGGATGCATCCGTACATCCTACTTGGACGGAAATCATCATGTGAAATAAAAATGACCTACAGGGAAGTTTTTACTGATTCTTTTTTATTGTTACTGATAAGCGAGGACTCTATATAACTCAATTCCCACCGCCTTCCCTTCGGAAGTTCGAATCAACAGCTAGGTACTCTAACGCCATTCAAAAATGGCAGTTAATTGTATAAGTAGCTACTGTCTATTCATTTTTATTGTTACTTATAAGTGAGGACTCTATATAACTCAATTCCCGCCGCCTTCCCTTCGGAAGTTCGAATCAACAGCTACTCTAACGCCATTCAAAAATGGCAGTCAGTAGTATTAGTATACCTACTGTCTATTATTGCTAAATAATGAAGTCACAATGCGGGTATTTTAAATACCCCATTAGTTAAATGAAAACATAAAACCAGTTTACGTTTTTGCTCTCTTTTGGATTGATGATAAGTAGTTGTATGCCTAATAGAATAAAGGTTTATTTTGCTTCAGCTTGCCTCTTACGAAAATTGACCCCTTGTCATTGTTGCCTATCATAATGAGATGCCACGATTTCCATTGTTTTCTGCAAATGAGCAGTATTTAAAGCTCGCAGCAATAAAAGCGACACTTGAATGGTCTAAGTGTTACTCAATTCGTCCTAAAATCATGGTTTACATGCTTTTTCTCCTATCTTCGTAGACTTCGGCGACCTAGTGATAAATACAGTGCGTTTGTTTCTTTTATCGCTACACCACGTGCATACAACACACGAGTTTGTTTAAAATTCTCGTTGCATTACCACATAGTACCTACTACAGTGTAACTGTTAATCCATCCAATATAGCGGGTCCTAGTACAGGGTTTGAGTGGCATAGCTTACCCTAGACGGGCCCTGTATCAAAAATTTAAAGGAGGGCCTTTCGATCTAACTGCCTTGAAGCCCAAATGGTCGGTAGAGATTTTTACCAAAGAAACAATGTATTTATTTTGTCCCGGAAAGTTTAACGTACGGGTGAGGTAGTGGATAACATTTTACAATTTTTTTTGCTTACACGGGGCCCCTCTAGTTGGGCCCCTTATCTTTGATGCGACGGTAGCTACGCCCCTGGTATGAATTGACAATGCAGGAATCAATATGGGGCGTTAGATTGACTCACCTGATCACCTGCCTATGCAAACATTGCGATAGCTAATTGCATTCTCTGTAGTAATTATGATGAAGCCTAATTACATAAATCCTATGTTTTTCCCCGTTGACTCCCAAAGTAAATTTTTCAAATCTGTTCTTAATCAAAACATACTAGCCGACCTCTCATTAAGAATGGATGAATGAACTTTAAAGAGCAAAATCAACGGACAAAATGATAATGCCACTGTTTTTTAAATATAATTCTGCGTGCATACATTTAGTAAAAGCACGGTAGTAAAAGTTAACAAATAAGCAGTTTTTAACGAAGTTATCATAACAAGTTTAACTGTTTAAAAATACTAGAGATAAACCGCAAACGTAATGACGTCATTGTTTTAATCACTTGTTGATTGTTGTAATCACAGTTAGGTATCAGAAATAATAAGAACTAAGTAAACGCTTTCAGCAGAGCACGCTGGCTGTGTAATACACAGAGCTAGAGACGAAAAAAAACCCGGTTTTAATAATTCTAATAATAAATCAAACATACATAGGTTTATTTTGAAACCAAAACTTTTGCAATACTTAGATACGCTAATGAGAGTTAAAATAAAAATATGATTCTTAATTCTAAAATTGACTTTAGTGTTCCAAATTTCAAAATGCAACGGCCTCCAGGCTTTTAAGGCCATCTGTAGTCTTCAATCCTTGTCCGTAAAAGGCATATGAAAGAGTTTAACCCACTTTGGGTTACACAATTATCATCACCTTGACAACAAGCTGAAGAATATTAAGCAGTAACAATTGCGGTTAATGGATATGCTCATTTTATTGATCATTATTTCCTTTTCGATGCTACAAAAATACTAGTTAGTATTTAATTTATATGGCAACAGCTATAAGGCGAAGATCTTCAGTTAATCTTCCCGGAATTGTGTCAAGGCTGTTTACTTTCTTTTTTCTTGTCCAAATAAATTACCCATCAAGCTTAATAAGCTTTAGTGGAACTTAATGAAGTGGTTTTATAACCTCCGTTTTAATAAGTCATGGGGCAGCCCATTATGTCATCAACCTCCATCTCTGAGACAACATAACTTCTTGCGGGTAACAAGCCTCGCAATTTATTAACCAGGTCTAGTCTCTGGTTATCTTTGGTAGTATCATTGAAGGAGGACCACTACCTAGGACCCGGCTAAATTATGTAACGTATATAAATTTTTAAGAATTTCCTTTTGCGAATATTAGTCGCTGGAATTTGCGAACACGAATATTCAGTTTTTAAATGGCTCTAATTTGATAGCAGGCTAGCCGAACGCACACATAAAAATGTTTAATAGTTTGCATCTTGTTTCTGATTGTTCTGATTTCTTTCGGATCAACTCGGCAAGTCTCGGGAGACTTGCCGAGTTGATCTGAAAGTAATCGAAGGTTGTTGTTTTACATAACGATAGATTCCAGACAGGAACATTTGAATTTTGAATGTTTTTCTGTCGTTCATATCCACAAGATATTAGGTTCCTGCTAATAACTACTTGCCTACTAGTCTTCTGTCTCTCCCTTGCTGTTTCTCACTTTTTGTGGGGTCGAATCTCCTAGTTTTGAGGTGCCAGGATCGTCTGTCGTGGATTGTTAGTTCGCGCAGTTCTTCCTCTAATGAGAGTTTCGTCATGCTGGTCCACCACGTAGCAGGGGTCTACCTGCCTACCAATGATGTAAAGAATACAAATATTTGTTGCATCACTAATAGGTAAGTTATATTGTAAATAATGATTAATACGAGTACCTACCTACTGAATGAATATGCAATTGCCAGAGATAACCACCATCATAGCTGGCAATCTTTTATCATAATTTGTTGCACGTCACACGTGTTAGGCATGATTTATTATTTAAAACATGAAAGCGTATTACTTTGCACTCGGAAACATTATTTATTTTTAAATGCCATAGCCCCTTAGGCCTTTTGAACTTTTTATCTTGATGAGGAAAAGTAAATATCTTATATAATATTACGCCTGTAATCCCCGAAGTGTTAGAATAAAACAATTACGTATAAATACTATTTTTATTTTAGAAATATTTTACAGGGGAAATCGGGGTAAAATGTGATGTTTAAGTTTTTGCCCGGCGTCGGCAATCTAGATAGAAGGCAGCACTACGCCAGTTACCGTGCCATCAAATTATCCCTGTGATTCTCTTGATCATAGAGATGGCGCCTTAGGTTTACCGAGCTTCTTATAGACCGTACCCCGTCCAAATCAAGTTCGCTCGATCCGGTCAATAACATCGTCAGAGCTCAAATTATTAGTTTGCATAATTCCATCAGGTTATACAACTTGTTTAAAATATAGCATCTTTCCTATTTTGCTAAACTACAAAATATTGACGTCATATTCTTGGTATCTCTTCGCCAAGGCATTTATGTTTTCAATAAAATTCGTCAAATTCGGTTTGATGGCCTGCAAGATAGCAAACATTATGTATATAAAACATTGGTAACGCAACTGCGAAATCAAGTTCTGCATCACAATGTACGGCCTTGATGCACTTAATGATCTTTATAATATTGTGATTATTTTTACAAAACTGGTTCTCAGTAGTTGCAGGTCTGGTATTATAAATAGATTGACGTAGGTACCTAATTGAAGGTAAATGCAAAAAACTTGCAAATGATTTTTGAAGAATAGTTTCAAAGGCGACTTGCTAGTTTCCTAAATTAATTTAATTGCCTGAGCTCCCTAAGCCTTTAAATATTGCGTTTACTAATACACCCGTGGTTCTACACGCGTTAAATTACTTCTTTGGTTTCTGCTTCGCTCCCGTTGATTATAGCGTGATGTTATATAGCCTATTCCTTCCTCGATAAACAGGCTTTATAACGCAAAAGGATATTTTTTTTTTATCAGACCAGTTGTTGAGTTAAGCTCGTTCAAACAAACTCTTCAGCCTTATTATATTAGCAGGTATATGAAGATGATATTATGTTGAAACCTGTATTGTAACAATTGCCAAACCGGCTGCTAAAGGTACACTTGTTTCATATTCACTTCAAAAACAGGCACATATTCGTAAAACAGCGCGACTGCTGAGCATTTAGCCTCGGCAGCATTCAGCAGTCTTGGCGTCTGGAGTTGTGCCCGGTTGATGGCAATAGGCTCCACTATTACATGAGACCAACATAACTAGCGAAATATGGGTGTACTAATGGATACAACTCCGCCTCACCCTTCGGGGATTACAGGACTGATGTTGTTGTGAAATAATAATATCTAAGATTGGAATGCAAAGATTCTGTCCTCACTACTCGAGCGCCATCGACCCTGGTGTTAATAAATCAGGAAAGTAAAACTACATGGACATGAACAATGGTGCCTATTGTTACGCAAGTTCCCAGAGACCATCCACTGTCTTGTAAACTATGCATAATCGCAGTGAAAAGCTGTCATAATCACGGTTTCCTTTGTCCTTTGTTCAACATACATTTCTCCGAGTTGCGTGCGTAACCAACATTCTTTTATGAAAGTGACAACAAAATTGGCAGCCGGGCTTCCAAACTATAATCGAGAGAGAACACTTAGGTAACATAGTTTTTTTTTTTATTGTTATGGCCTAATGGTTAAGGCTCGCCTCTCGTGGACGTGGCTGTGGGTTCGTAACCGGGTACGGGCATGCCCTAATGTGACTTTTCTATTTCTTATGTGCTTTCTAAGTTTATCTCTGACTTCACTGGAGATGTTGAAAGAAAACGTCGTGAAGAAACCTAGACTTATTTATTCGCCAATTCGCATTGAGCAAGCGTAGTGATCAGGGCTCGTATCTTCTCTGTATGAGAAGAGTGCTTTACTCTGCCTGACAGTAATAGGCTGGTATTATTTTTATGTATTATTGCCGAATGTCGATTTTAGCTGAATAAATACTATGAAAAGTCAAAGTCACTTAGACAAAATTTATATTTAAAATACATATTTGCTTTTGACAATTTGATACATCTAATTAATGAAAGCAATAGTGGTTATTACGAAACGTATTAAGTAATCTGTGGCGCTATTTAATTTTTTATTAGTCACCAGTTTAAGGAAACTGATTTCATAACATCCTGCCTTGTTGTGGCGCCAGTTACATTTCGAATATTGACTTGACTGTCGTATAGGCTCTAGGTAATATTATTTAGGACATGCTAAAAGCATAACTTGTTTTGTAACTCCACTAGCTTTTGTCCCAGACCTCATCCGCGTTAATTGTTTTTCGAATTTCTAATGTGATAATATTTATTTGTTTATCAATTACTCAAGAATGACGTGGCTAGTAAAGGAATTTTTTGAATCCGACCAGTAGTACGCTTACCGCTCTCAAACAAAAAAGTAAACAAACGAAGCTTTATACCAAGCGATGCTAGCTTGACATATTGTAACAAGCTTTTAAGAATGATGTGTCTTTCTGAAACAATACCTTTTTAATCTTCAAACTATAGCTGTTATTCCCTCGTTATTGGGTCACCCTGGCACGTATTAAAGTAATACAATAAAATTAATGCCGATAAATTATACAGTAAAAATAGGCTTAATAGGTATCTAGAGCCTACTTATGTAGCGATTGCATATACCGAATACCTACTGTACACTAAGACTATCCCTTTACATCATAGTTCCAAGATCTTCTCTAAGCGATTACCCTAAGTAAGCGTTTAATTTACATACGCTCAGTAACGTTCACTGTGAGACTAAACAGTATACTTAGTTACTTATTAAAAGCCGTTTCAATGCAAGGAGCACCCAGCCAGTAACTGTACTACGCCCTGTTCCAAAACTTTTTGATGAAAATGTGAACAAAACTGTTCAAGTCTAACGTTTTCTGACCCATTTATTTTTATTTTCTTCGTTGTTTTTTAACAGAATATAGTAAATTAATTTTGCCTTGTGTTTTTGAATGCCAAGTTCAGAAGGCTTAACACTACTGATGTTTTTAATAAAACTAACATAATTATGAATCTATTTTAAGTTTATTAACTGAGGTATACATTTTGAGTATTGACCTTCATTATGCAAAATTGGAATGACCTACCGGTTCGATATTATTGACCTTGCTAGCCTAAACATAAGTGATTTAAAATTCAGGGGCATCGATAAATTTATTTTGTTGTTGCTTGTTTATATTTGAATAAATTAAAGCTTGTTATACTGAGTTACCATTTGGGTAGGCTGTGGCATTCGTTCCTATCGGTATAGGTAGAAATGTGTAGCAGATAAATGCACATCATTTACCTACCTTTTTGTTTATAATGTTTATATTCGTAAGTTGTCGCTTGCAAAAAAAAAACCGGTCTTTTTAGCAAAAAAGAAACCAATTTTATTTGCTCTTACAAAACAAATCTTCAAAGAGGAGAGTTGGGAAAAGTTTCATGCTTTTTTATGTAATGGTGTAACAATTGTATGTTTGCGTGATAATTGACATCCCAAAAAAGAACAATGATTTGCAAGAATGTATACAGATTATTGCAGATATTAGAAGTGTATTTTCAAAATAAAAACGCTTTGCGAAATATGATCATTACGCTTCTTCTAGAGTACCAACCAAGCTCAGCACTATGTTTTTTTTTTACAACAGACAAATATTCTCTTTCTATTAAGAGTAGTCTATTCAGCTTTTTTTAAAATCGATAGGAATTGAATAGATCGACCAAAGCTGTGTCTGACTTCCAATTCGAAATAGAAAGTGTAAGAATAAAATCGATAACCATCCCATTTAACACTATGCATCCTAAAAAAAAGTAGGCACAATGGCGTCGACAATCCCCGGCCACAACAATACATCTTTCAGCAATTGTTAGCGACAGTGACTATAAGCACATTTTTTTTTTGGGACCACATTTCGTACCTCTGCAACTCCTGAAAGCAAGAATCAATAGCGGCCTTTGGAAAATGCCGAGGCAATATAGCTCGACAACTCCTGGAGAAACGATTCAACTGTCTTGGATCCCATAGACTGTTTTAAGAGTTGTTTCCTTGTCATCAGGTGTGCCGCAATGTCGTACTATACGACGGACGTGTCCGCGCGGGCTCAGCACTTGCTCAGTGATGTGCAAGAGCCCCACTGAGCAGCCACCCGGTCCGCCGCATGCTCACCCACCTAAAGAAGCTCCTGCTGCAGGTGAGAATATTACCCACAGGAACTGCCCTCGAAAACGCACTTACTCGTGAGGAGATGCTGTTAGTCTTATAGAGGGTTATAGTGCAGTATTCGCGTGGTTATTTTAGACCAGAAAAAAAAAAAGATTATTTTGTCACTTCTCTGGCCCATCATGTTGGTGCCCAAATGTGATCTTCTAGCACCTGTACTGCTCCTGCTGCTGTACTGGCGAGTAGTTAATTGCATGCTTCTGAGACACAACAACATGATAAAACACAGGTCACCTGTTACAGTGCAATCAAATCAAGGTTACTTAAACCTAAAGGTCACGCATATGCATAGTTGGCTTTCACGGCAAGATGTATTCTTCGTCTACGCTATTATCTGTGTAATAACAACGATAGTTCGACGGTTACAATAGACATATCTAATAGATAGTGAATCCTAGACACATCTCAGGTCTCCTTTCTTCTAACACAATGTCCAGTGTTCTGCTTACTTAAACTGACAAAGGTACACCTAATATCAAATTAGTCGTTGCTATAATGAAAGGAAGCCTGCATCGATTACTTATCTGTCTGAAGGTTGTTTTCAGGCAGTAATTGACGGAAATATGTTCCGTGCAATATTTGTAATGGCTATCTCATTAGATGGTAAGGCGCTTGCACGCTAAATTATTTATACATTACATACAATCTTATAGTTCATTGCCATGAAATTATGTGTTATGCAATATTGTTTATTCGAATTACATGTTTGTTTTTAACTTGTTTTGTGGTTGAGGTATTTCTCTAGTCGAGGCTTGGAACTGGTCTCTAGTTCGTGGTAGTAGTTCTAGCGAAAGCTATCGGTAGTACTATTATTTATTCTGTACTATCAGTGTACGTGCAACTCACACTCACAGCTCAACTTTCGCCAGAATTGCTGCTGCGAATGCAAGACTTTTCCCTTAAACTTGCCCTACCTGTTATTGGCCTATATTAATAGTATAACAGCTTAGTATATTATTTTTCTTTACTCATGATTGCCCTTTAAAATTCCTCAGGACCAACATCAGGCGGCAAGAAGTCAGGGTCAGGCAATAATGGTGTCCTCACGTGCCCCAAGTGTGGGGACCCCTGCACCCACGTGGAGACTTTCGTCAGCTCCACACGTTTCGTTAAGTGTGATAAGTGCCACCATTTCTTCGTCGTCCTTAGTGAGGTTGACACTAAGAAGAGCATTAAAGACAATGTGGATAATAAGTCTGGATTCTACAGGTGAGCTTTTGAAGCTAGTTTTGGACGCTAATTATTCATCATCATGCAGATTCCTTAGGAACCAAAATAAAAGTAGTTCACTTTTTTTATTAAAAAAAATATATACTAGAAACTAGAAAGAGCTTGAGCTGATTAAATACAAAAGATTGTTCTTTTCACATAATTGTCTTGGTACAAGTTAGTCTGTTGTGATTGCATCCTAGTTTTTCGGACTTTGCACTAGAGCATGCGAAATAAACTCAAAATTATAATAATTATTCACATTATTGGTTCCCCCGATCGCATGTGTAATTAAGAAAATATTAATCAGCCAGTTGTCAAAGTTTATCGATATACGATGAATATGCAACGCTTAATAATGTTTACGACATTATATAAAGGAAGTAAGTAGAAATAATAAATAAAACATTTTTACACATACTAATTCAGTATAAAGGAAATCGGAAGTTTTAATTAATTAAAAAGCTTAAAAAAATATTATATGTTGTTGTCTGGGATACAATTGATACGTAACAAGAACAACGCTAGCTTCAAATTAAATTTGACCAAATTAACAAATACCATTAAATCTAATTTTTAAGCATTAAATAACATCTGTGTGAAGTATGTAATCAGAGGTAGACAGCGTAGCTCGTAATCATTGTGAATGTATGTAGGTACCTACATTTTACAATACTACAACTTATTTTTTTTGTTTACAAATCTGTTAAAGGGTCATTGTACTCATGTTTATGATACGGCAGATCTATACATTTGGTCTAGTTATGCTAACAACAATGTATGGATCAGCAGATGCGAATTCAGGGTTGGTCCCAACGTAAAAAAAAATCATAATAATGATTTTAATGATCGCTTTTCAGGTTTACAGTAACCGAGAAATAACCTTGTATACCTAATTATGTTATGTAATAACCCACTAAAGCCCTTTCTAAACAAGATCAAACAAATTCAGCCTACAGTTTCCTGATAAGATAGCTAATTCGTTTATAAATTTTGCAACACTACTGTAGAACACGTCCGGATTGACATAGAGTCGTGACTTTAGTCGCGTACACAGCAGCGTCGTGTTTTGTTAAACAATTACGCTGATTTATCGTGAAAACTGAGATTATTCAGATTCAACAGCTTCATACTAGATTTGCTTTTTATCAGGTGACGAAATAGATTAAAAATAAAATTTTAAAGTATTTTTGGAAACGTTGATAAATTTGAAAATTACGAAAATGCAATTTAATTAAATATGCTGTCACATAATGATACATTAACATTTTTTAGAGTAATAACTTAACATAAAATATTAAACCCACGCGCTGTAATAGCGTCAAAGTCAAGTCAAACACCTAACAATAGCCCAGCTAATACAATGAACATAAAAATTGTCAGAACACACTGACAGAAGTGTGAAACACATAATATGAATTATGTATACATTGTTATACGGCCACAATGACCAAGCAATAAACTCATCTATCTTGCTTTTTCATCGGAACACTTTTTATACTAGGGTTACTGAGTAGCCACACAGAGCTGTCAATTAGACTGGAAATGCGTCACAGGCCAAACGAGTTGATATATCCGTGTAATAAAAACGTAGTTTCTCCTCCCAAAGACGACGATTTGTAGACGCGAAGCATATAATATATTTTCGGGGGCGAGCCTACGCGCCTAAACAAATTGAGGCAAGCAGCACTATCAACAAAGGCGCGAAACTACTCCATCTGTAATTCGATCAGTATGCGTAACAAGATGGCTATGAACATTTCCTCGATTAATAAAAGTCCACACACACACAACCGGCAACCGATATTTTACCGAGTATTTCCGACTGTGAACGAATAATGACACTTTGTCAACCCTAGTTCGCACAGCTCTGAAACAAATAGGTTCAATGAACGTCTTTACTTATCTTGACTCATCAAAACGAAGGTTTACGAAACCGATTGCCGCGATACGCGTGTTTTATTAAAAAGGTCTTTGCACTCCAGTTTTTGAGGAAAATGTTAAGCTCAACAAATTGTATGTAAATAAATATGTATGTATGTATGACAAATGTTACGCATTGTGTTCCATTTTGTCCCGGTTCACTCGACTTGGTTTTTGTTTGAATATTATTCAGCTGGCACAGATTATTTAGGTTACTTAAGTGATGGGTGTTAAAATGTTTTTTAACAATAGCTTCCGCCCGTGAATTCGCTCGCGTCAAATATCTTCGCACGGGAACCGTACATTTATCTGTGCTATTCTAGACTAGAATCTATCTCAGTGCCCAACATCTAGATTTGTAAAGCAGTTCTGGCGCGGTAAAGCTAACATCCTAACTTTCGCATATAGAATAGTAGTAAGATTAGTTGTTATTATAACCAGAAATATAACTGAATACACAGAACAAAATATTTTATACTCTAATTTAACTATGAGCCACTAGCATAGCTAACGTTAAGCAAGTTGGAAGGTATGTGCTTTACAAAAAAATAACTCAAAAAACAACATCGATGTGAGCAAAAAAATCAAACTTTTTGTTTTTGAGATGCTTTTTTGCTTTTGACTCAAGTCTAGGTCAGAGGTGACTAAAGTCTACGATGAAGTGAGCTTACCCAGAAGAAGCCTGTTCACTGTAACTTTGAAGAGTTAGTTAGTTTTATATAAACTGATTTCTTATATTGTTACTGCTCTTGAATAACCTTCAGCGTACATCCAAAGTCACATAGATTTAATACTAATTTGTCACTTAAATCTTATTGTTTGAAGCCATCGACCCGACGACATTGTAGATAGATGTGACTATTTATTGTTTGTTTTACTAAAACGTACCTATCGTATGTTCACTCGTTTTATTATTCGAGACAAAATTATTATTGTCAGAGATTAATATCCTCCCGACCAAAGTTCAGTCACGGCAGCCAATCCAAATGAAGATTAACCAAGAACGTAGGAGATATTACAGTGCACAAACATTTTTTACCCGACCTAAGAATCAAACCCAAGACCCCACGTTCAGCAGTCGCTCTGGCGACCGCGAGTCTATCTACATGGTTTGTCCTTGGATGTTGCTTAATGCAAAATTCCACTAATTTTGATTTAGTATTCAGTAGGTTCTTATAATTTAAATTCTTAACTGCACGCCTCGCCGGCGGTAACTTGACATCCGATTTAGTTTGTTAACTTGGATTTCCCACCCAGTGATCCTTTTTTGGGCCCATTACTATTACAATGTTGCGGGACGTTTTAACAGGATACCGTGGCCCCGGAACGTAAAGGGCAACAGAAGGAACAGGGTGGTTTTTTAGTCAGTAAAAGTCTGACAGTCCCTTCCGCCCCACCCAGGGCGGAAGGAGTTATTTGAAGATTTTTACCACCATAAAAAAAAAATACTATTACAATATTTCATCCGTATCAAGATTGTATAGATAATGAAGTTTTACACTAACAAATAAAATTGCAAACCCAACATGTAAATTTTCCCATTGTAAGAGCATTATGTAGGTAAATAACAGTAGGTATATATTAAAACGGAAAATTTAAATATTACTTAATATGTTTATCAAAACATTGCCAGACAGTCTTGCGAGTGCGACCGCCTTTTCACATTATTATCTTCCTTAGGAATCTTTCTCCTATCGCGAAATAAATCTTACAGTAAATTACTTATAAATTATACTGTCGTGAATGTATCACTTTCGCCATCTTTCTCAGTGGTCACAGGATAAGAAAATACAGTAGGTGTACTCCTAAAGCTACACGAGAGCGCTAGCTAAGGACAGCTACACGTCGCATTGTAAGCAAGTCAGTATTGCTACAAAGAAGTTTAGTGTGTTCATTTTGACATCTTGGGTCCGGTTTGCGGCCATATTAATTAGTGTCTCCGTCAACCTAATAACACCTGATGTACAGAGCGAATCTTTTTTCGGAACAAAATATTTCAAAAGGGTTTTTAACGTTTAAATAATAATTAATTATGTATTGTTTATGCCAGCAAGGCCACTAAGTTGTAAATAACAGTTAAGTTAAAAAAAAAACTTGAATGCTTCTTGGCAACAAGCTATACATATTTTTTCAACATTTAATTTAGCCCATTTTAGGTAGGGGTAACTAATACAGAAACAATTTTTCGGTTAACATTTTTTTTTTCCTCTTGTTTATTTTAAAGCAACAGATATCACCCATGTTGGCAACAGTGCCTATCTTGTATTAAGATCTTCTGCACATCTTGTGATGTGGTTAACAAATCTGACATGATTTCCTCGTCTCGAGACGCTTTCCAAATCTTTTGTTTTTCAAAAAAGGACGTAAAATGAGACGTGTTGCACACATGTGTCATGTTAAAAGGATTAAACTTTCACTGTCGCTCTGCGCATGCTCCGTTGTCCTTTTCGCTGAACCAATAAAATTATGTCTGGGTTTCTTTCCTTGTGGTTTTTGTGTTGGCTAAATCGTAAAGGCCTTTCTACATACATGTGATATGCACACAATTAATTATAACATCTTGACAGTAAAATCTAAAGCGGTGTTATACTTACATAATGAATGGAACTATACAATAAAATATTATAACAAAAATTAAAACGTTAAAAAAAAAACACTTTAAAATACCAAACTGTCTCTAAAATTAACTATGTAGCTTGGAATA
Source organism: Hoplodrina ambigua (assembly GCA_949774945.1). Lineage (NCBI taxonomy): Eukaryota > Metazoa > Arthropoda > Insecta > Lepidoptera > Noctuidae > Hoplodrina > Hoplodrina ambigua. The sequence goes on from OX458979.1 coordinate 13,515,071, forward strand.
ATTTAAATAATCACACCTGAGACATAGACATAGATGTTGAGACATAACTAGCTTCTGCTCGTCATTTGACTAAAAAAAATATATTTTAAACTATCTTTTGCCCGCGACTTCGTGCTCGTAAATGTCGGTTATTGCTGACGCAGACAAAGTCGCATAATAAAAAGTAGGTAGCCTTTGTCCTTTCTTGTGGTTCAATCTTACACCGTACCAAATTTCATCAAAATCAGACAAACTGACTTACTTCCGCATTTATAATAATATTTATTGATTAGTGAGGTTAAAATTCACATATTATATTCCTTTTGGAGGGAAAGGGTGTTTAACACAAACTCATATTTTTTACACGTGAGCTAAGTGATTGTGGTAAAAAATTAACTATTTACCTAGTGTTATTGTTTTATTCAGAATAAACAACATCAAAAGACCACATCGTTACAATGTGACACTGCACTGTTGCTGCCCTTATGAAAGGTTACTGATCTAATATTTACAAATCGCTGGCTCACTATTACAAGGTTCTATGTGAATGTTTTATTTATTTTGAAATAAATAGTTTTATAATTTACTCATTTACATTTTTTTTTTATCTTTGATTTTTATAAAATGTGAATTTTATTTAGATTAATAAAGCAATTTACCGTTTTAATAGCATAGAACTTTGTAATTTAAAAAACAACCACACAGAATAATTGAAGCAAATAATATGACTATAAATAAAATTAATAAATTAAAAAAGTTAAATATAAATAAGTAAGTCGCTAAAAACTTTGATAAATTAACAAATGCACCAAAAGTTCCTTATTTCTTCATATAAAAACTTTGAACATTATTTTACCTTTACACAGAACCATCTATTTAACATTCTGCGTCGAAAGTGCTGCCATCTATAAACATGTTAGCGTAAACAATAGCCAGAGAGAGATAGAACCATGTAGTATTCGTAACTTTATTGGCCAAAAATGTGACATAGAACCTTGTAATAGTGAGCCAGTGTAATGGAGTAGGTATTTTGTTTTATTTTTTGTACTATTTAGTTTGTTTGAAAAAAAAAACATTTTATTTGATAGTTTCAAAGTACTCCTGTGGTCTTATTAGTATTGACAGTATTTTCATTTATTGTAGTAATTTTTATCCCCACGTGGTTTGTTTACTATGCCTCGAAAAATCTTTAAGATTTTTGAATAATAATATTCTTAGTTTGTAGCCATTAACTATCTCTAGCTGGCCTTTAGCTTCACATATTTTTACTATTTTTGTGTATACGGAGTGTAAAAAGACATATAGCATAGCCGTTACCTATGCATGCTCACCATCAAACTTAGTAACTTTGAGAAAAAAATATTGCTGGGAAACTACTTTTATAATAATATTTTGTGGACAATATTACTCTTAACGGTAGTCCGCCAAAAATTGTTGTCCCGGATTCATGTAACAGTACAGGAGTCGGAAAGAATGGAAAAAAAAAAAAAACCAAAACAGGATTTTCTAAAAAACGTCATAAGTTGGAACTTTGACCTTCAACATCTCCGCCACCGGAATTTTCCCAGGCATGGTCCAGAACATAATAATAATCGCAATGATGAGAAGAATATTAAGTAACTTTCGGTTTCGTTAATTGTCTTTTTACATCCGTTCGGTACATTTGGATTTTGGTTGATTCATGGAATATCTTACTATGTCTCTACAAATTATGTACCTATTCTCTAACATATTATAATTATGTAGTTGTATTAGACTGATAACCATTATGTAGTTATCTGATAAGCAATGTGTCATAACAATGATATCTAAATCACTGTTTGATGAGTAACTATTTTTGGGATATTATCACGAATGATTGCAAATTAGTTTTTCCATCTCGTAATGATATTTAAGTTAGTCTGGAAATTGAGGGGCAATTTTACTAACTTATCACCAATCGCACCCTAAAAGGTTTATTTTTCTTTTTATTATTTATGTACATATTTAAAAAAATTGATTGTCGCTCTCTACAGGGCTGCGACTAGATTTTGAACATTTTTAATTAGTAGAATTGGTCTTCTGTCAAAAATACTTGGATGAGTCTAAGAGAATGTCTAGCTATGCCTACTTCTTAAGTTACTTAAGCAGACTATTAACTAATTGACTAAGTACTTGATTAGTCTTCGACTACTTCAAATCCGTGGAAAAAAAAACAGTCTACCTAACGTTGGATTTTCTTTTTCTCAACAGAAAACCTCCGCCTCCTCCTAAGAAAATCTTCGAATATTTGAACAAACACGTCGTGGGTCAGGAGTACGCTAAGAAGGTGTTGTCAGTGGCGGTGTACAACCACTACAAGAGGATCTACAACAACGTCACCAGCGGCACGCCGACAGATGCCCACCATCCTTTACATCACACACATAGAGGTGAGATAGCCATAATACCCATAAACTGCTTTGCTAAGGTTCAAAAATAATCTCACGGCCTATTACGTTAGAGCCTGTTTTAGGTTGAATTTGAATTTTATAATGAATTACCTTTTGCCCGCGTCTTATCTTATTATTTAAAAAATTAAACATGTGTTATAATACTCATTGATAACGTAGCTCCTTATTAGCGAAAATTTTCTGAATCGTACCAGTATTTCCGGAGACGAGAGCGTTTAAACAAAAAACGAACGAACTCTTCAGCTTAATAATATTAGTATTGATTTGTTTGCTCAATAATGTAAAGTATAACTTTGTTTTATAAACAAAACAGGTCTATTATATAGGTGTCTTAATTTTTGTTCATTGTAATCTGAATTGTAAAATTTTAGGTTGTAGTTTTACAGTAGGTATCGAAAAGAGATTTTTACCGCAATGTACTCTCTTTCAGAAATACGACAGCGTAGTTTTCTTTTTGTAATTTCTAATGAGCGTCGAAAGCAAAACCTCATTTAGACTAGATCACCGTAAAAGCGCGTCGCGGGCGCAGGTGCTTTTTACTGAAAACGATTTTCAATAGAGGCGTGAAAGTGTGACGAATGCTCGGACAACGTGGTCATTACGCTTCAGTAGGCAGGTGACCTTATGACAGATTTTTTCTTAGAACAATCTATGCCTGGTTTGTTACAATTTTAATGGTACTGATTTCGCTTTTGTGATTAAATTTGATTTTGGGAAAGTTTTTACTGCGTTGTCAAAATTACCCAGTAGTTAAGTTTGGGGGCAACTTAACTACTGGGTAATTTTGACAACACGCAAATACCAATGTGACTTTTTCAATTCATATGTAGGTATGTACTTTCTAAGTTTGTCTTGGCCATCGGTTGTAAAAAACATCTTGAGGAAAACTAGCCTTATAATTATTATGTAAGTCTGGAATCGACAATCCGCCTTGAACAAGCGTGCCTTCTCTGTATAAAAAGAGTCCGTTGCCTTTCAGTGGGACAAAAACAGGCTGATATAATTATTATTTACTGTGTCGTTTCGCTTATTCGATTTGATTTTATGATGTTTTGAAGCCTTGCACAATACATCAAACTATACAAAATCTGGAACGAATCAATAACAATGATGAATCAACAATTCGCACTTAAACTGAAGCATTGTCGTGTGTCACTTGTCTTGCGAAACGCAAAACGTGAGCAGATGGCCTGATTAAACAGCTCTTTAGTAATTATCTGTTATTGAATTGTTTGCAGTTTTAAAGATGAACTGGCAGGCAATTATGTGACTTCTTTGTTATTAGCAAAAGGTCGCCTTTTAATGGTCTAAATCAGTGGTTCTCAAACTTATTTCGTCTACCGCCCACTTTGAAAGTCAATTATTATTCAGCGCACCCCACTTTTTTTTTTACTTTACCTCATTTTAACAACCTGATTGACATTTACTTTTAAACTTGATTGCTCACTAGCTATCCTACGAAAGCATTGATTGTATAAAAACTAAAAATATATTAAACAATGTTAGGGTAGAAATATGAACTAAATATTCGGTTTTAATTTCAATGAAGTTTCAAATTCCCCATTGTCCTCCGAAACAACTTTAACACTCACATTTTTCTCTCTTCGTCATGAATAACTCCTTTGCAACATTAAGTCATTAATTTCTCCTTACCATGTTCCAGATCTCCTTCACTTAAGTCACGGCAGTAATACCGGAGGCGCCGAAGTGCTGGAATGTCAACATCACGAGCTTCGGCTCGACAAGAGCAACGTACTACTGCTGGGACCTACTGGATGCGGTGAGTTGGCAAACACCTTTAAAAGTACAGTCGTATATTCTTCGTTCCTTTCTTTCTTCATTCTTCTTTGTACCCAGTTCATGGCAATAGGCTCGCCCCCATTTACATAAGACTTAAACATAACTGGCGAAATGTGGGTATATTAATTGGTACACCTCTACCCTGGAACAACTCTTCGGGGATTACAGGCGTAATGTTATGTATGTCAATATTCTTCAAAATCAAAAATCGTAAGCGTCTGTCACGCTTTCACGACTAAACTACTCGAACCTCTAGGACGGACATAGTCTTTTTAATCCACGACTTCGTCTTTCGGACAAAGTCACAGGCACAAGCTATATAACATTACACACGGAAGCGGAGCAGTTATCCAAAGACGTAACTAAACGCGAGTGAAACCGCGGCTTATTCCTAGTTATAAATACACTACAAAGAGTAATTTTATCATCAAAATTACATTTCCATATTATTAAATAATAATACAATGGCATACAGCATAATTTATACATTAATAATACTCGTACTTTAATTTATTTAAGTACAAGTAAAAAGTCAACAGCCCCATACTTGTACATATTATATTATTAAGAGTCAATAGTCTTGCCCAATGGGTGAATCGAGGTATCAATGTACTATTATATAACGTGTGCGTGACTCATGTGTGTATGTAAATAAAGTTTAGTTAGCTATTGCATCTTAATTGTTGCTAAGGGACCTTGTTCTTGGGTTTCAATAAAATTGAAATACCCTTGACTTAAAGTTGTAAGTCATTTATTAATTATTTAATGCAATTATTCATTAATTGTACATTTCTGCCTTGTTGGTCGCAAAACGCGACTGCTGAGCATGAGGTCTTGGGTTCGATTATCAGGTCTAATTGCTGCTGGATTTGTGCCCGGATGAAGCCGCGGGTTATAGCTAGTATTGGTAAAATCAGCCGGAAACCATGGAACCATGGAAATTAAATAGTAAAACAAACATGACGCATGCTTGTCTTATACTGTAGACAAATGTTTGCGGAGCACTCGCGCAGACTGTCAAAATATGAAGTTATTGTCAAGCAAAAATATACTTGGTCATTGCTTACTTTAGGTACTTTATATGTGTGTGGAACAGTATTGATCAGTGATATAGGCAACAAGCTAAAATTTAATTGTGTTTTGTAATACCAATACCTATAAGGCAGACAAATTCCCATAAATTTTTTTTTATACCATTGGCCTGCTTTAGGAATTTCTACTGTATCGTAGGTGCGTTTTCAAACATAAACAAACATGCACAAACCACCAGACCCAGAACAAAACTACTTGGTACCATACATTTTTTTTTTAATTCTGTGGAATTGCAATCGCACAGATCGGTTTTCCAGCACGATACAGTATTTATCTATGGACAGGAGACTACTTGTTACATACTGAGACTGGTCCTCGCCATTAAGCACATTACAACCTAATACATATAATCCTTATGGGTAGTCCGTAGTCAACCTCTTCATTTTGCATATTTCTGTGGCTGAAATACCATTATATGCATGTTCAAAATGTTAATATGATCCGTTCATAATAATGGTTGAATATTAGAAAATCAAAAAGACGTAAGGTGACCGTTTTTCTGTCCTCTGCAATCTATAATCATCCATAGAACATTTAACTCTTCCTCTAATAGTTTCAGATTAATTTATTGATACTAACCCATCTCAACTCTCAACCAATTACCTGTTCGGAAAAGCTAATAATTATGATTGTAAATTATTTTTGCTACCATTAATGCTACCATGTTAGCAAACCAGGTGCAAGGTCAGAGTTTCGTCACTCAACTCTTTAACTCTTTATCCATTCAGTCGTGGGTGGCGGTGGGATGACCATAAACCCGAGATCAGAATGTTAAACGAACTGTTTCGTATGCCGAAAGCGAAAAGTGCAAATTAAATGATACGCCACGGTTATTGTGTAAAAGATTGAAGATAGATTAGTTTGTATCGTGTTTAGTTTGTAAGAGTATTTCTTATTGTTTCGTAATGGTGCTGTTTTGCTACAGTGACTGAGAAATGTCGCCGTTGTATAGACTTTTTCAAGCTAGATTTAGTAACTAAAATACGGTATTTATTAGCTAAAGCTAGCTAGCACTCTGACAGCGAGCATTCAAATAGGTCGTGCTTGAATAATTGGGTATTTGACCCCACCAATCAATTGACATACTTTTTATGTGCTGTCAAAAACGAGATTTTTTCACTCAATTTGTATGGCTATAATAAACTGTGACGTCACATATTTACCAACTCAATTGATTAACTATTTATTGATTTGAAAAACAAAACAAGTAACTTAAATTGTAATAAGAAGCTCTAGTTAACAATGACACTCATTCATGAGGATCGAGCTTCGACTACTACTACTTTTGGATATTACCTTTTACAAACAAACAAATAAGCAAAAAGTAGGATCAATAGTACTTTCTTGGCTATAACTGTGAATTTCTATTAGCTCAACCGTAATCATAATCATAAATTCGGTCGTGTCCTTAACTTTATTACCCCTGACCAGGTCCTTGGCTATTAGCCAATAAAACGAGACGAACAACACAAATCGACACAAAAGGCTCTATGGACAAGTACTCGTAAAGTTACACAAACAATAAATGAGTAAGCACTCTCGTCTGCAACAATTTCATAACACAATCTCAACAGTTAACAAACACGATACATTATTCAACGCACGACCTATCCGCCGCAATTACACAAAATAATGAGCTTTCTGTATGGAAAGCGTGTGTTGCCTGTTTAAAAAACACTATTTTTGAAATGAAATGCAGTGAAGTTTATTTTGATATTTTATTAATGGAGTGTCGACAATATAGGAAATATAGGATTATCGTTATTTTTTGTTTTAATAATAATTATGTTTATTTAAAAGCCAATCTTAGCGGTAGAAATAACCGCTAAGATTGGCTTTAAGATTTGGAAGCTTGGCGTTAGCAGTAGCTAAGTTCACTTGAAAAACTTTGATAAAGTTTCAACTCCATAACTATTAACCATTCACAAAATAATGTGAAATTATGTACAGCAGTAAATGTCATTATAATTACAGAATAGTTTATATGATGATGTTTACTGCAGTTCAGATTTATTGCCTCTTTGAATTTGCCACTTGTTTGATAAGAATAGGTGTTGTTTGTTTGGGTCTCAAAATAGATTCAACCATCTGATCTAAATCTGAGCTATATCCATAGAAAAAAGGTTGAAGATTGTGTGCAAGATAGAATTATGCAATTTTCAATTCTCTTATGTTGCTTTTCGTTAATTATAAATTAATTAACGAAAACTGCTCGAACTTTTAGTGGATGAGCAGCTCCCTGACGCCCTCCTTTCTAATCCTAACTAATATTATAAATGCGAAAGTAAGTTTGTTTGTTTGTTTGTTACCATTTTACGCCTAAGCCACTGAACCAATCATCCTGAAATTTTGCATATACGTTGCCAGGTATACAGGGACCAACATAGGGTACTTTTAATCCCGAAAAAAAGCACTGTTCCCGAGGGAAATCTCAATAACGTCCTTATGACAGTAGATGGCGCCACGTGTCTATCGAATCATGATCAAATTTTAAGTTTAAGCATCTAATTTTTTTAACATTTTGAGTCTAGACTGTCGATAGAGCAGTTTCAAGTAAACAACCTAGGAGTACGAAAGTTATTTGTTTCATAATATTTCATCCCCAAAACCGCTGAAGAGTATACTGACATTTTGCATAAAGTGGCTTTCAGACGGACGGACCTGCGGTTGCGGCAAACCGCAAGCCGCGGTTCCAACCGCTGCAAAAACACACCACCGCGGTCACAGTAGCGGCCTGAATTGTCATTAGAGTGGTGTTTGTGCTACAACAAGATGTCAGTCAATATGGCTAACCGTAACGTTGTCTTATTACATTCATGACTCATTAGCCCTCTCAGAAGATGAGAAAAAGCATCGCATATTACTCTTAGGAATAGAGAAGGGTGGATTAAATTTAAATTATTATTAAAATATAACTATTTCTATTACAATTTCCATATTTTACAAAGCAGTACTCGCGGTCTGTAGTTAAAATTTGCAAAAGACGCGGCCGCCACAACATTCCCCGTTTGTCTGGGACCCACTTTATTTACGTTGTCAGGGCTACAGAAAAACTGCGTAACTGACACTGACATTACTATGTCGTCACTGACACTGACAGGTGTAAACACATTCATAGAGAAAGTATGGAAGTATAAAGGCGAACTTATAACACGACCCGTCAGTGGAGCATACTCCGCGATTACTCCGCCAATTATTGTGAATTTGAGTTGTTTTTTTTTTTCGAATCGGTTCCTTAGAAATATTGTCATGATCTGATGATTAACTTCGGAGATATGGAACGGAACTCCTCATAGGATCACAGCAGGATTGTCGTAACAAGTAAAATTGCTTTGTTTAATGCATGTAGTCGATGTCTGACTGAAGGAAGATGTTAGTTGCTAAACTAACCGTGACCTATGTCGATGTATGTAGACAACCGTTTTTCAACGACAAAGTTAAGTTTGTCCCTCAGTACTCTTTATTTTTTCGTTAGAGGTAAGTTCGGTGTGTTTTAATTAGGGTAGGTAGATTAATTTTATTTTATTTGAAAATATCTCGCAAATCTAACTCAGGCAAAAGCTCATTGCGAGCCCGAGCAAAACTTACTTCTCAATCCCAGGAATCTTCCGTTAATGCCCCATTAAGAAGGCAAGCACAACCGCAACAGCTTTGAGAACTGATGAGACATTTTCTTAAAGCCAGGAAAGTCTGGAGAGCCAAGCCCGCCAAGTTTCTCTGAGAGTGACTGAGGCTCCCTTCCAAACGCAATTGCTTTTGGGGGAACAAGCGGAAAGCCACAGAGCTTTAAGAGCAACTGAGACGCCTGGCCGAACAACAAGCCGAGTACAGCCCGAATTGATTGTCAAATTCTAAACTAACGCGGGCGAAGCCGCGGGTAACAGCTAGTTATCAATAAAGTATTATTATATGCACAATAGTTTTTCGAATTCTACAAAAGTCAAAGACAAAGCATTTATTTCAAGTAAACTATTTGCAGGCACGTTTGAATAGTCAAGGAGTCGGTCAGATAGACAGAAAGTTGAAGCTAGGTGCTCGTTTCAAAACGTAGTAAAGTCTGTATAAAGAAGAACGAGCACCGATCTCCACGGAAACTCTTTAAGTTTTTACAAAATCCTGGTTACAAGATTTATACAAGATAGCAGTACAAAACAATCCTAACTGACAGCACCTGTTCATGAACATGACGTGTCGATCAGCAGCAATATAACTACCATTTTGTTATTGTTTACAGGTAAAACTCTATTAGCACAAACGATAGCACAATGCCTTGACGTGCCTTTCGCGATCTGCGACTGTACGACGTTGACGCAGGCCGGCTACGTCGGCGAGGACATCGAGAGTGTCATCGCGAAGCTGCTGCAGGATGCCAACTTCAAGTAAGTAACACATATTCGAGAGATTAGAGCCATATTTGGGTAGGAAACAGGTTGATTTTCAAAGAATATTTGATAATTTAAATAAGAATAACAGAATGGACTAACAAGGTAGACCAATGACTATAGATGATAGATGTCTTTAGGGGAGACCTATGTTCAGTAGTGGACGTCGTTCGGCTGATATGATAAAGTTGATGATGAACGGACTAAAACAAATAATTCTTTTGTAGTCTAAGACTTCGTTCTATTCTCAAGTTGCACAACTTTGGACTGATTTTGATTCATTAAACTTTATATTCCTAGTAAAGTTTGAGTACATTTTTAATTTTCGACAGTTTTTCAATACAAAAATTGGCGGTTGTTAATTTTATTTTACGGATAAGAGACTTGTCCTGGATTTAAAAGTTTTGTGAAAATGCCCTTATTAAACGTGAAGTAAAGTATACAAACAAAATATTTTTGTTTCCAGTGTTGAGCGAGCACAGACCGGCATCGTGTTCCTAGACGAGGTGGATAAGATCGGTGCCGTGCCGGGAATTCATCAACTTAGAGATGTTGGAGGTGAGCACAACACATAGTAAAAAAAACCCCGCAGTCACCCGACTTTCGCTGGTATAAGCTAGAATTTTATTATTATAATATTTGTATTTGCTCTTTCCAGGCGAGGGCGTCCAACAAGGCATGCTGAAGATGTTAGAAGGCGCGGTAGTGTCGGTCCCGGAGCGCAACTCCCGCAAGCTCCGCGGTGACGCCGTGCAAGTGGACACTACCAACATACTGTTCGTAGCTAGTGGCGCTTACAACGGACTCGACAGGTATGTTTTATTGCGTTACTAATTAACGTAAAAAGTTTATTTAATTTAATTAATGATATTTTATTTGTGAGAATATAAAGTGTATAATTATTGAGGATAATGGTGGTTGACTCCTTTTTTCCGTATCACGAAGGGCGTAAGGGTAAAAATTCCGCGATTGTAGGTCAGAAGGCTAATAATTCTCCTAATTAAAATGTCTCAAAGTTTTTGTCACAATCCCATCTGAGCGTCATTCAATGTCAAAAATGATAGTCAAGTTAAATACATCTTTGACAGATTGAGAGAAGAGAGCATTACAGAAGAGAGCATTGCCCTTCTAATGTAAAATAATTTGTTTGTTACACTATATCCAGCTTCCCATCTTTTTTTGTCGTTTTTCCTTTATCGGTAGAAAAGATTACCGTGCGCTATGTTTAAAATGCAAGTGTTTATTGATCTCGTGCGTGGTGCCGTCAGACTGGTGCAGCGGCGCAACAACGAGAAGTACCTGGGCTTCGGCGCGTGGGACCCGCGCTCGGGGCGGCGCGCGGCGCTGGCGGCGGCGGCGCAGGACGCGTCGCCGCTGGACTCCGCGCGCGCAGAGAACGACGAGCGCGACGCCTGGCTGCGCAAGGTGCAGGCAAGGGACCTCATCGACTTCGGCATGATACCGGTAACACTCCTATAATTTTAATTCTGTATTTAATTTATATGAAAGTGAAACAACAACAAAAATTAGACCGACAGATCTTCACTTATAAAACACACAAAAATACTATAATAATATTCTATGGACATTCCAGTAGTCTAGAAAAACAAAAGAACACCAAAAAGCCCATTGTAGTATTTGAATTGATTTTAAAAGCTTTTATTTAACTTCACCCGTATTTTTATTTTAGATATATTGTCTTCACATTCACAGTCACTAACTTATTGTAATTATACAAATTCTAGCTAAAAATTTTTTTACAATTATTTTTTTTTTAACTCTTCACTATACAACACAACACAACAACCTTTTGAAATGAGTAACTTCATTCAATTTTTTTTATATTGTTATGTCTTGTCTAATTGAAATAAACGATTCGGCTTTGCAAAGACCCTTAACCTACATACCTTTATCTTTTTTATATTATACACGCACGCAACCCACGCAGAATTTAATTGTTTTTTTTTATCATTTCCGTAGGAGTTCGTGGGCAGATTCCCCGTGCTAGTACCTTTCCATAGCCTCAATCAAGACCTGCTCGTACGAATACTAACAGAACCTAAAAATGCTATGGTAAGTACAATATAGTCTATACTAAAATTATAAATCTGAAGAGATTTATTTGATATTTCTTTGAACACAAAAGTCTGCAAATCTCCGGAACTAGTGAACTGAAAAATGAATCTAAAAATTCTTTTAAAACATTGTGCAACCAATGGTAACGGGATCGTTAGGTATTCAAAGTTTAGTATAATTTTAACATTTGGTTTTCATCAAACAAAATGTGGAAGCAAAACAAAAAGTGGTACCTAATCAAAATCTCCGAAATCAGAAGGTACAGTCTAGAGCAAAACAATATCTCAATCATGAGAAAAGCATATACTTTTCGGCTTCTTAAAGTGTCTTTTTACACCCGCTAAAGGGGCGGTGAACCACTGTAAGCAGTTAACTGCGTGAAAACTATTGGCTTTAACAAATTATCTATTGGTCTGACATATTTGTTGTACATTGTTATTTGCAGGTATCTCAATACAAACTCTTGTTTGCGATGGACAAGTGCGAGCTAACGTTCAGCGAGGATGCTCTCAAGGCCGTGGCCGGCCTCGCCATGGAGCGGAAGACGGGTGCCCGAGGACTAAGGGCTATCATGGTATGTTACATTGCTAATTTTAATTCGTAGTTTTCCTTCCATACAATTTTTTTTAATGTTTTTTTTATATGTTTTTCGTGAACAAATTTTATTATTCCTTATCTGCAATAGGCTTTATTGTTAAAAAAACTTGAATTTCAAAAATGAAAATGTCTTATCAGTTAACTGGAATGGTACTTAATATAAGTGAAGTAAGTAAACCAGCAGCCTAATTACACACTTCCAATCAATCAATCCCATTAATTAATACATGTTTTCGTTTTTACGAAAATTACGAAGTCAAAGTCAAATCATTTATTTCAATTAGACCATTAAAAGGCACTAACGTCATTTACGAGAAAAAAGAAAAATGATAATATTGAATTTAGTTGCAGTATAATACATTATACCTTGAGTAGGTAAACTAACGAATAAGTAGATTTTTCATAGACTATCTTGCACTTTGGTCTAATTTTCGATTTTAGCAACCCCAAACTACTAAATAGACAACGCTCTTGGCGAATTATTTAACCTTTTTTATTCTGTTTCCCAAAAACCAAAACAACAGCAACAAGATCTTTACAATCTAATCAAAAAATATTTTCACATTTCATGACTTCTTAGCTAAAACTTACGTATTAATAAACACTAGCAACTTAGTATACATTTTGAGGTCGCTACAATGGGAACTTTTAGTTATTGGAGTTCGAAGAGACCAAATTAAAGATTCCCTGTAATACATTCGTGCATATGCAGGAGAACCTGCTACTGGAGGTGATGTTCGAGATCCCCGGCTCCGACATCGCGACCGTGCACATCCACGAGGGCTGCGTGGCGCGCACGGAGCCGCCGCACGTGTCGCGGCGCCGCGAGCACAGCGACGCGCGCGCGCCCGCGCACGACCTGGACGACTGGCCCTCGGTGCGCCTGCACAACTGTACGTAGATAGCGTAGCCTAGCACAGCCTGCACAGCACCTGGGGGCTGCCCTCGGAGAACAAGACCCTTTCTTCAAATCTATCTAGTAAATGATACAGTTATTTACGTAGTCTTTTAAACATACCAAAAAATCATCTAGACTTGGTGGTAGCAGACTGACTGACATCAAAGGTAAGTGTTTACTTTAAATGTCTTTTAGTTTAGTTTTGTTTGACAAGGAAATGTTTAGATTTCTCTGTATCATCCAGTTGCTTTTTTAAAATTACATACATGTCCAATCGATACTAAAACTTCTTTTTATCCCTATGAAACAAACTCTTCTTGGCTTTGGGTAGTACTAACGGAGGCACCAGCAGTTTATTGAACTTTTATTTGAATTATTTTGCAGAAACTTGTTACTACTGCGGTGTGGCCAAGATCGCAAAACGGGTGTTCTATGTGATTTTGGTAGTTATTTTTCTGTTCTTTAGTTTTGTTTCATTCTTATGAATAGTTGCGAAGATTTGCTCCGTATTCTAGAAATTCTAGTAGGTGATGGTGAGAACAGTAGTTAACTTTAAACAACGTTTCAATAGATCTAAACTTTTTTGGTTGTTAGACATCTCGTTAGATATCTTCGTGTTTCATGGATGATAAATTGCGATTTTTAATGAAATTTTACATACAATTTCGATCTTCCCCTTTGCCTGCTCATTATTATATGAAATGCTTATCTAATATATTTCTTTCTGATTCTTTGCAGAGGCTCAAGGCGACAGCTACGCAACCATCTGTCACTCATTCGTGTGTGCTGTGAGCGGTAACAAGTATGGTGGTTACAAACGAACAGACTCGTCAAGTGCTAGTGATTTACCCTCGACTACCCATAGTACATTTGACTGTATAGGTCGTAGTTCAATTAGTGACGTGCTTGACGGCTCACGAACAGATTCGAGGTAAGAAATTTTTTGTAACAGATGTAGGTCCGCTAAAAATGCGGTCATTCATGTTGAAAAATAAAAAAAAATATATAAAAAGTGTTCGTTTTAGTGTTTTTTTTGTGAAATTGTGGCGTCCGGGAGTCCTTTTTTCAGACTTAACTACTTAAATTGGGTAAATGTTAGTAATCATAGCAGTATGCTATGCATGCTAACATTGACATAGTTGAGGAGTTAAATTTATACTCATTTTACGGAAATCTTGGTTTTCTATATACTTTTTAAAAACCGCCCATTAAGTCACTATTTTCCGTTGTGAGATCTCTGCGTTATAGTAATGATATAATATTAGTACCTAAATGGAAAACTTGATGTTACATACAAACGTAGTTATTAATTAAATTGATGTGTCCTAGACAAGCATTTTGTTTCATCAGCAGAGTGAACTTGTATGTCGAAGTACTATTTGATAACGATAATTAATTAGGACTCCTGAGTAAGCATAGGTCCAGCTAGCGTTTCATAAAAATGTAACAGTTTTAACTGAGATTTACCAATATGATTTAATTTGTTTAAACTTTTCTCGATACTATCTCCTAAATTCAAGAACAGAGAAAACGAAAAAGTGATCATATTTGTACAATTTCATAAAACGTTTTACTAAAACCTAATTCCAGACCATTCCGGTCTTACTATTTGTTCCTTACGTTAGTTTATGTTGGAAAATACTATTAAAAGTTGTATCGTCCACAGCCACCATACAACATACTCTTGTGATGTAAATTACTGTAAATAGTAATAAATAATAATGATAAATAGAAAGAAACTGTTATTATTAAGGTTTATTAAAAATTAAAAATAGGGTGCATTGTTGTACATCCAGATAAGTTGTAAGTACGAAAAGTCACACACACAGATGTTGTTAGTATAAAAATAGATATTTTTTATTTCGGCCGCAACACTGAGAAGGAATGACGTTTTGACATTTTGTTAATTATTATACATACTTAATTATTTTTTTATTTATAAATGGAACGTTGTGGTGTGATTATAGTAAAAGTGTGAATATTTTTTGTTTAAGAACCTCCAAAAAGATGTGTCTAATATAATTCTGGACTTGTGATAGGATAAATTTTATGGCATGTTGATATAATCACATTGCAACTCGAGTAAAATAGTATAAGCCTATTTTCAATTTAAAATATAAAGAAAACCAAATTTTGATTGTTTTATTTGAAATCCTTTTCTTCTACATTACTATAAGAACCTATGTACTGTGAATCATTTTTCACACACTTTTCAGACACATAAATACACTACGCTATAAATACTTAACTACAACTAATTTAAAATTTAGCTAAAAGTAAATCGTTCATAAATAGGCGATAAATATTGACAAACTCTATTTATCAAACAACATAATTTCTATTCTTACCAATCGCTTTATAACTCTCCGTCTTAACAATGTCTAACAGAATCTCCACCAATTGATACACTTCTTCATAGCTCGTGTATAGAGCCGTCGGCGTCAACCGAATGACATTGGGATCCCTAAAATCTGGCACAACCCCTCTAGACTTCAACGCGATACTGATTCTATAACCCTCATCATGCTCTAAGCATACATGACCGCCTCTCTTGCTATCTTCTCTCAAATTACCAACAGTAAACCCGTAATCGCCGAGTTTATTTTCTATGAGATACATTAAATACCCTGTTATATGGAGAGACTTTTTCCTCATGTTCGGTATTCCGGCTTCATTGATGACTCTCAATGCCCCTTCTAAAGACGCCATGGATAAAACGTTCGGTGTTCCAATCTGCCATCCGTTCGCGTCCTGCTGATGATCGAACTCTTGCCTCAATAAAAACTGAGTCTCAATCTTATTCCCATACCATCCAGCTAAACCTGGTAATCTTTTGTGATGTCTTTTGTTAATGTATAAAGCTGCTGATGATCCAGGACCTCCATTTAAATATTTATAAGTGCACCATATAGCAAAATCAGCGTCTACTTCCTTCAAGTTAATTTCTATGGCTCCAACACCGTGACAGAGATCCCATCCTATAAGAATGCCCCTTTCTTTAGCTGCTTTTGTTATTTTTTCCATATCTAATACTTGGGCACTTCTGTAGTATACCGTAGGAAGAAACACCAGCGCGACATCATCTGTCATAGCGTTTATAATATCGTCTTCATCCATAAACTTCCCGTTGCTTTTGACCACTTTTACAGCATCTTTTGGCTCGTAACCCTGTAATCTGACTTGGCTATCCACTGCGTAACGGTCTGTCGGGAAGTTGATGTCGTCTACTAATATTTTATACTTGTCTTTAGTAGGTTTATAAAACGTGCTGATTCCTTGATGGATGTTGATTGTAGTGCCGCCAAATATGCATATTTCATCAGGATCTGCTCCAACTATAGGTCCCATGAGCTTAGACAAGTACCTAGAATATAAATAATATTTGTTGTCTTTGACTGTCCATATTTTAATTCCTTCTTCTTTCCATCGTTCCATAACTTCTAATACGCAGTCTTCGGCGTCCTTAGTGGCGAGTCCTAAAGAGTTTCCACACATGTAGATGTAGTCTTTCTTTAGATAAAATCGTTGTCTAAAGTGGCCCAGAGGATCATTGTTGTCCAAAGATTTTGGATATTCAGAATCGTCTTGATATACCACCTTCATATTACTTCCTTATTTTCGTTGATAATGCAAAACTGGTAAAATTGTAGTTCACATCCAAAAATCCAATCAAGTAGAAATACCACGGCGTAACTTCAGCAGAACAGGAAATTAGCTTCAAAGATATTTTCAACCCCTTTTCGCCAGGGTTCAAACGGCGATCACTTCAAATTGTCACCGACAGTAAAACTTTCTCTTTGAGAGATGGTGCTGTATGCAATTTTTTGCTTTCAATGGCGCTTGTACCTGTAATTTGTATTTAAGTACTCGGAACCTTTTATTGTTTTTCACAGTTGATAACTTATCGTTGATTCAACAGCAGGTTTAAATCGCTATATATGTGCGAAAAGGTATTGAAGGATCATTGTGCTGCGGATAGCACAATGTGACCAAATTTTTGATGAAAGTGAGACATTAATCAATTTTACAGTTATTTTATAAAATAAATAAATATACCTATTTAGGTATTAACAACGCATAACGTAGATGCCCATTTAAAGGGTTTAAAAAAGCATAAATATCAACTTACTTCTTTTATTTTTGTAAGTAAACTATTAGGTGTTTTTTGGGCATTTGCAAAGACAAAATGAAGAATGGTTGTGGTAATTATTTTCTTATTATCTTAATATTTTTTTAATACAATTGTGTAATTTATTCTTTTACCACTTATCTACTTACCATAAAACATAACATAACATCACGCCTGTAATCCCCGAAGGGTTAGGCAGAGGTGTACCCATTAGTACACCCACATTTCGCCAGTTATGTTTTTAGTCCCATGTAATAGGGGGCGAGCCTATTGCCATCAACCGGGCACAAACCCAGACTCCAAAGCTGCTACTGAGAAATTCCTGATGGAAAAACCCAATAACACTTTGCCCGACCTGGGAATCGAACCCAAGACCTCATGCTCAGCAGTCGCGCTTGCGACCACTAGACCAACGAGGCAGTCCATAAAACCATAAACCAGTTACCATAAAACGTATTTATAAAAGTCGGATATTTAAGAGAAAACGGCGCTACCTGTTCTTCGCCATGTTTCTTTATTTATTTCAATATTTTTTGGAAAACTTACATTGATTTAATTTTGAAACCTGTCAGTTTAATTTCGTAACCAGAATCTTAATAATTTTCGTCCCAATATTTTACCTTAACAAGTTTCTTCTATTCCGCAAATCATAGTCTCACAACTACAATAGCAAAGTGCGGTGTTATCTTCGATAACAATAACAAGCGCGGATTATAATCATAAAAGTGATAGGTTGATACTGCAACTGCCGAAAATCAGATTTGTGTACTGAGCCGCGTATTGACTATAACGTGGGAAAATATAGTATAAACATGTTTATATGACTGGGATTTTATATTAGGGGCCCGTAAACAATGCGCCGCGACGAGTTGCTGCAAAGCACCAGTACCAACATCATCCTGGCTGTTTAAGCAAATAGGTTGCTGGACACGCTTTGTTCAGCAGTGGATTACGACCAACATTATTAAATAGGGCCTTTTCATACTAACACCAGATTTTAATTTTGTTTACTATGATCTATAAATAATCTAAAATGAAACGTTTTTGGTTTTTATATTCCGTGCTAAGGTTCCTAGCCTTGCCAAATCAAATAATAATTATTTATTTATTTGTACGGAAACACGGTACATATTTGTTATATTTTGAGCTACTATCATGATTCGCGAATATAGCGGCATACAAAAAAAAAGATCTTGATAGACGGACGGACGGGCGGACAGCAAAGTGATCCTTTAATGGGTTTAGTTTTTTCCTTCTAGGTACCTACGGTAGTACTCTTAAAACAGATTATGTGCCTACCTACTTTCTAATATTTTCAATGTATGAACGAGTCAACTGTTAGGCTTCATGTGTAACTACTAAATACTAAGGTTGTAAAGGAGGCCTTTTGAGCGCAGGCGGTGGCGGGTGCAGAGGTTAACGAAGGCGGTAGCGGGAGCGGAAGTGAAAAAAAATATTAATTCGTGTTTTCTTTTAACTAGAAATATTAAGATAGAACACATAAAAGATACCTATACTTTCTTATACAAACTTTGCTAGTAATCGAAATTAAGAAGAGGCTAGTTAATATAATTATATTCCACGCCGGTATGTAAGTGTAGTGACTATGATATCCCTTTTAAATTGGCCACTATGTTTTATGATACCTTTATACGATACCTTGCAAAAATCTGACGGCACTTTTGGCTGCAGCGCTACGTATTGCGGGTTTGATCCCGGAATAGACCTAAAGTATTGTCGAAAAAAATCCCGAGCTTCAGATTCCTTTACAGCCTCGAACAAATCCGTATCGATTTGCATAAATACACCCTGTAACCTTAGCAAAGAGTTGTTGACAACACTTTTCGACCTTGTAACGGTAATCTATCTAATAAACCTTTATAAATAACAAGATTATTAAATTGAACTGTATAACTATCATTACTTATTATACTTAAGTACTTATACCTAATTCGATAAAAACAACCTGATAAGTTTCCATTAGTTTTTAGGTACGGAAAGATCAATCGCGTAAGTTGATACAAAAATGTTATCTACAACGTGGGCGAGTGCAACTATAAATTAAATACGGTAGGTAAGTAAGTAGGTACATTATGTGATTTATCAATTCGTTAGCTTATCCTGACTATCTAGTATCTTTATATAAGCAAGCGGAACATTTCATAGAAGTGATTGGTTGGCGTGTTGGTGTGTGGTGTGTGTTTCGTCCCATCAGACTACGAGAGTTAGGGAAGAGGGAGTGTGCCTGTGTTTACGCACACACTTGTACCAAAATATCTCTTGCGTAGGTATTTGGCTTACACTAGTCGCTATTGAAATTGGCCTCTGTGCTGCAGAATATTTTTAAATAAATAAATTACTGTGTAGGACTCACCTTCAACTTCAACCAACAACTTCATTATCCACATGAGACGCTGGAGACTAACATTCTTATGAATTTTAGACACGAGTACCTATTTCACATCCTTTTTACACACAATTTCACGTAGTAATTTATTAAAATACCAACTTATCTAAGAGTAATCACCGAACATAAAAGTAAATGCGATAAAGTATATGTTTTTAACCCGAAACGAATAAATCTAACTTGGCGCCAAAAAATAATTCACTCTCCCACAGATAACAACCAGAACCAATATAAGTAGTTTTTTTTTCAGTTAGCTTGTACCTATACTGCTATGGAAATATTATGTACTGCGACGGTCCAATCCCACTAGTGGCGCACGCGATATTTTTTGGGCGCTATCCCACTGGTGTTAGTTACTTCATCAAAATGTGTAGTTGACATTCGTAATTCCTATAAAATTGTGATTCACCGCTTTAGACATGTTTATAAACAGTACAAAATATTCACTTTCCCGAAATCGATTACTCATTTCAGAGGAGTTTTTTTTTAAATCTTAGATTGTGCTTTCCTTTTCGTTGACGTAATTTTCGTTTAAATAGCAAAGCCAATAGTAATGTTTCCTCGTCGGAATTTATTTTGTCTCTGGGTGTAACTTTCCCGCCTCAATAAAACTCGTCGCGTCTCCGCGAATGGAGCGCCAAGTGCGCGCGATTTCGGCGCTGGTCAGGCATTAGAGGGGCTCGCACGTCCGACTGACTTCAGTCAGATCGGGCTCTAAAGGATTATGGCATGATTCCACCTTCTCGGTTACCAATACCAGAGAGCAAAATGTTTATTGTTTTCTTCTTTACAAAACAGTGACAAGAAACAACCTCTGACAATAATACAAATTGACAACAGAACTAAAATCAGTTTCATGATAACAGAGTGGATACTTTTGCGTTCCTTCTATTTTACCGAATTTCAGGAAATTTGAATATTCGGCATGAATAAACATTATAAAATTCCGATACGTATGTTATCGATTAGCCATCGTAACTCGAACGCTGTGTGCTGGCCCAAACCAGATTATGGTCCCGAGGAAGTGCAGCGTTCTGTCCTGCTCAATGGTATAGGGGTCGCAGCAGCTAAGGCATTCGGAGGTCAGATGGGTGCTTGTACTATTATGTATCAGGTAAAATAATCTACATACACATTACACAATTATTCATTTAAACCTTTATCCTTAGAGCCCTAAAATCTTAAGTATTTTATTTAAGATATTTTGGGTAATTTCGAAGTAGTTAATGTAGATGACTAAAGCGAAATGGTTGGTAAGTTACTAACCAATATAATATTACTTATAACCTTACACAGTTTTTTTTTTGGTTTTGAAAAATGGTCGGTCCTGCTGCTTTAGCTGCTCACCATCTCTTAACCTGCTACGCTTACCAGGCAGATCAATGATCATAATTTGTAGCTCCTACTTACAATGACCTACCAATTACCATCACAGGTAGGCTCCCGCTATGAAACGGATGAGCACATCGGCGCGAGCCACTTCCTCCGCGCCGCGTCCTGTGCCTCCAGCCGTGCGTTTTCAGGATTCACTAAAATGCGCTTCCTGGCGCAACGAGGATCCTCCCTCACCTGCACCAGTGACAGGCAATCTATAGCATACACACTCAGATGCCCCGTCACTATTTTTCCGGAAATGAAGTGCTTTTTGCTGGATACAGTTCTTAGGTAAGAAAAAGTATAGATCCGATATAACTAACGTCACACGGAAAGCTGTCTTGGCTGGATACGCATAATTGATAGTTCCATTAGATAGCTGCATTAAAATCTTACCAGATGCTGCTTCCGAGAATGGGAGATCGATGACTTAAAACCAATGATTAAGGACGACCTAGACCGCATCCATCCAGAACAACGTGTTTTAGACTTGGTTCAAAAAGCCTGTTGGGCGGGCCCACTCTCTAACTCTATGTACTGCACACCACCAAGGATAAAAAGCATGACTGGAAAAGATCTCAACAATTATTTCAATTACAATTTCAAAACTGATCATTGTACTGTAGCCAGTTCAGGGGTGCCATTTGAACAGACCTTGAAATTGGCAGAGGCGATCGAGCCTAGACGAGTAAGTTGTTCTTTGTCTATAAGCTTCATCTGTATGTTCATTTTTACACAGAAATTAACAACGTGTAGATGTTAATTATCATTTAAACGATCTACCAATGTAGTGATGATTCCTTACTTACATTCCCATGTAGTTAATATGTGAAACCACGAATCGGTACGTACAATTATATTTTCAGCATAATTTTATTTAGTGAATAGTACGTACTTAGAAACTTTAGGTATTATTGTTTTTAATATGATGAGTAAAAATTTAGGAAAGACCAGTATCAAGGGTCACGGAGAGATCTCGTGCGCGAGGAGGGTTTGAATTGTACGACTTGGGTGCTGACAGCGATACGTGGATATGTGTCGTAGTACCTGGCTGCGGTACTTGTGATATTAGGTAAGTGACCATAAAACCTACCTACTGACAACCTCTTTTCTTTGTCACTCTGCTAATCGTATATATGTACAGGTGTAAAAAAAAAAAAACATACTGGTACGCGATAACTAGTGTGATAAAAAGCGTATGCTGGAAAACAACTTCTTTGTTTGTCAATAACCACTATTTACCATGCAATATAACACACGCAAATTATTGTGCTTATGACTGTGGTCGTGGGATAATTAAAAGTTGTAGTGTAAGCTGTAACATTTAACACTTATTTTCGTAAAAAAATAACTTACAATTAGATAAAAGTTGTGACTTTAGGTAAGGTCCCGAATGATAAAATATCGCAATGGTTACAAGAACATCTAGCTTTCGGATATGTTAAGCCTCTTTTTACGCCCGATAGAGACATGTCAAGGTCCATCATTGAAGACCTTGCTCACTCGCTCACACTTAGCTTTTATTTGATGAAAATGCAGAAGTCTATATTTTTTATCAAATTCTACTTGTTTCAGGGAGCTGATGAGGCACGCGATAATAGCTCACGCATGTGGAACAGGCAACATGCAAGACGGCAGTCACGCCCTGGACCACACGCCGCAGCATCCAGTCGGGTACATGGCCGGAGATGACGTGTTCACTACCTACAGAGCTTTCAACATTTCGTATTTTGAGACTGGCGTATTTGGTAACATTGTGATCAGTTTTTTTATTAGTTACTAGCTTCTGCCCGCGACTTCGTCCGCGTCAAAGTTGATTTCTCCATACAAACTTTGGACCCCCGTTTCATACCTACTCTTTGGTATATGGGTAATTTATTTTGAAAAATCGTTACTTAGCGGACTTTTACTAACTAACATAAACTACCTCCCTGCAAAATTTTCGATATTTCGTGATGAGTGAGTGAACTTTCGATTTATTTAAGGTATATTGAGATTATCTCTTTCCAAAATATTATGAAGTCGTATCTAAAATTGACTTATTTTTCGATCCCAAACCATTAAAACGCAAATTCAATAGCTACTGTTTTAATATTGTACCTCACATTGTAGCTTCGATTATTTAGGTATAAAATTCGATAGAGCAACTGAAATCAGAATCTGACTTTCATGTTTATGAAAGAAAGTATGAGCAAAACCCTGTAAACATAGACTTATTTAAAGCCTAAGCAAAGTTTTACCGTTTTAAATCACGATTCATCAATGATTTTAGATATTATCTTTTTTAGGGTTCCGTACCACAGTCGGCAAATACGGAACCCTTATAGGATAACTTTGTTGTCCGTCTGTCTGCCTGTAAAGACCCTTTTCTAAGGAACGCGTGGAGGTATCAAGCAGAAATTAAAATCAAATACTCAGGTCTCGGGCGGTAAGACCCCTCTTTGTGTAGCGGCTGGAGAGGCGCCACGGCGTCCTCACCTCTCGCCTGACGCAGGTGCTCACCGGACGGGGTTGTTTCGGGAGGTTCCTGTGTTGAATTCAGCGTAAGGAAACGCGCGGGTGTCATCACTGTGTGGACCACCCGGAAGACACGGTGGAGCATACGGTGTAGGTCTGCCCCGCCTGAGTAGAACACCGCCGTGTCCTCTCGCGTCCGAGCCCTGGTTCAGGCCATGCTCCCGAGCGAGAGGCAATGGAAAGCAGTAACCTCCTTCTGCGAAGCAGTAATGTTAGTGAAGAAGGAGGCAGAACACGTGAGGAGAGGACATCCTCCACCTCACGCCCCAGCCACCGCGGGAGACCCCTAGGGCGTCGGACGTTGCGAGACGTCATCCGGCTACCGTAGGCGCAGGCTTGCGGACGGCGAGTGATGGGTAGCTCGTCGTCCAATCAAGGACCAGGCCCGGGTCAACTGCGTGTTTTGTTCCACGCGCGTTTTAAAGAGCTGTCAGCACAGGGACGGGGCCCCGACAGGGCCAAACGCCTGCCGGAGTCGCGGGAAGTCTTAACATGATACCGTGGCTCCGGAACGCAAAGGCAACAGAAGGAACAGTGTGGTTTTTTAGTCGGTACAAGTCTGACAGTCTCTTCCGCCCCACCCAGGGCATAAGGATTCATAATTATGATGATTTTCACCACCCAAAAAAAAAATACTTTGGTGTGCAATGCCTCAGAGCAGTGAAAAAATTAAACTTCTAAGTCACCGCAAACTAAAGATAAGGTCGTTTATGGCGCATATTTTGACGCTCGCTGGGGAATCAAATATAAAGGGAACTTCCCGTTGACCTAGAATCATGAAAGGCAAGACACAATGCCATGTAGACATAATAATTACTTTTTATGCAATTATTAACCTTTTTTCTTTTGTGTTAAATATTGTATGGTGTAACGGAACCCTTTGTGTGCGATTCAAACTCGCACTTGGCCGATTTTTTGCAATATTTTTCCGGCCCAGTTGCGCCCACGGGCGCTGTAGTAAGTGGGCCATCATATAAAAGGTCCACCACACTTGCCCTGAGTGTCTGCGGGATCTATAACTCCTCATTTGGCTAGGTTACGTTTGCAGCGGCTTACATGAGTGCGCAGTCCATTAAGCGCTTTCCATATAGGCCACTAAAGATCTCAACAGAGTGCCATGTGTTCCTGGTGTTGAACTCTTTTTGGTGGAAGTTGTGTGATGGTGGGTGCCGACATGGCCCTGTATGGCCTGTGTGCATGAAGAAACCTCTTCCGACTCTTGAATCTACCCAAAGCTACTGCATATTGAAAGTGGGGATGTAAGGAAGCGGATTCTTGATTTGTTTCATCTGTGCATGCTACATAGATACCTTCGAATGACAGATGGTGCAATTCCAGCCAATAGGAAGAGTTTATTAAGCAGTCAGTTTCAGGCAGCCCCGATATAATTTTACACGTCTCGTTAAGGATGACATTGCTTTTTGGTCAATGACACACTGAACACGCAAATTCACCAGCAGAAGGAGAATAAAGACGTAACAGTTTTGCGTAAAACATCGGGTGCTCCTCTATAGTTGGTAGAAATAAGGTGTCGTAGCAGATGATTTTTTGATTGGTGTTGTGGCAAGTGGTTAGTGCTCTGTCCAATATAACACCAGGGTACTTAGGGTTCTTCTAATACCCTACGTAACTTCCTCGCCACGAAAGACTAAGTGGTTGTTGGCGAATCTATTGCTAAGATGGAAAGATTCATGTCTTGCAGCACAGCCGCGGTAATAAGTAATCTTAAAAATGTAATGCTATTTAGAAATTCATTTTAAAGCATGTGGAATATGTTCCATTTACGGTGCCTATGAAAAAAACTGTGGCTGCGATCACAGTCGCTTCATCAAATCAAGTACCCAGAAAGCTTGAATTAATGAATGAAAGATTTTTTAATTGATTTTGGTGCACTTCCGGTTTTTGCCAAATTCTTTCTATTTAGCCGGTGAAATAGAAGTATTCTTTTTAGTACCTAATCACTCATCTTACACTAAGATCTTTTTATAAAAAAATTCGGAAGCGCAACGAAAGGAATACTAATTACCTACTACTGCGTAAAAAATATACACTCGCCACTCCTCACTGATATACGTCCGCTGGTATTCCAGTAGTATACTTGGCAGTATTGTTGTGCCATGATTGACTTAGCTAAGCCCGGTTAATAAAATATTGTATACTTAAAATGTTTGCAGATAGGCCGCCCGTCACTTGTTGTGTGTTGTGTAGCTCCTTGTAGTTATAGCGTAATGATTTTGATTTCAAAGGATAAATTATAACTTATACCTAACTGCAGTATTGTATGTACCGTTGGTGTCGTTTTATAGCAATCCAGCAGTAAAATGTTTAATAATAATAGCCATAATGCGATAATCCTTACCTACACACATTTATGGTTGTATAATTTAATCCCATGTAAAAGAGGGCGAGCCTATTGCCACCAACCGGGCAGAAATCCAGACTCCAAGGTTGCTATTGTGAAATTTCTGATGAAAAAATCCAATAACACTTTGCCCGACCTGGAAATCGAACCCAAGACCTCATGCTTTGCAGTCATGCAAACAGGCAAAAGGTTTTTAGCTGCTGATTTATGTGTTGTGTAACTATGCATAGATATTATTTTCTGCATTAATATTTAAAAAATAAGTTAACAAATCAAAGTTGTGGTAGAAACATGCACTCCTACTTTTTTTTTTGTTGGTAAATCTCTTTATTCAATCAAAAAACATTCAAAAAAAATATAGAAAAAAATCAAAAAGTAATGCTGACATTGAGGACCGAACCTCCGCCCACCGTTTCTCAAGTCGGTCGTCGAACCATTAGGCAATTTACTTTGATGACAAATGACTTGAAATAGCCGTTCTAGTTTTCCATAATTGACTGCTTAGCTTCTTGAAGGTATAGCGTGATAATAACTATTTTAGAACTTCAGTCTGCAGCTATTTATAATATTTTTACATTTTGTTTCGTCTTTTTTACAATCCTTTGGTAAACTGTTGTAGTCTGCTAATTCCCCAAAGCAAATAGCGTGATAATTTATAGCCTATGTTCTAAGTTGGCCACTGTAAAATATTCATTCAAAATTTGAACAATTTCCATCCGGCAGTTTTTGCGTGATGCTCCAACAAACAAACAGACAAACAGACAAAAATTAAAAAAAAAAATATTTTCGGCCTAAGTATCATTTAAAGACCCCTAAGCACTTTTTCTTTTTCAAAAATATTAAATGTACAGTTTTGACGTCTCTACGATTTTATTATATGTGTCGCAGATCCCTTAATGGAATGTCAAGCTTTTATCATAATTTTAATTCAGTTTAATTTAATTTGATTTTTGGTATGGCAATGCTTGAGTGTGTTTAGTCGAATAAAGTTATCGTTGGTCATTTTTGATGTGAATAAAAGGCGGTAGACTGGTACAGTTGACACATTCAAATTGAAATCGTGGTGACGAACGTTTAACTTGGCTAACCTCACTACATTCCATTTTATTTAAACTCAATCTGAAAATAGTGCTTCAATCTTTTGTTATTATTTTTTATTATTGTAAAGTGTTGTAAACAGTAAAGTCTTGTGTACCGAACAGTGCCTGTGTATTATTCCACGTCGGACTCCACGTTTCATCATGACCGACCAGGAAATCAACGAAGACATGTCCCATCTGTCGTCATCAGAAGTGGGATGCCCACGTGCCTCCCGACGCGAATCGGATGGACACGAAAAATGGCGCATGATGTTCGAGCAACAGAACCAAAACTTTCTCGCGCTGTTGCAAGCAATGTCACCTGCTTCAAACAAGAAAGTGCAGTTACCTGAGTTCGATCCCGAAAAACCAAACATCGATGCACGTGCGTGGGTCACCACCGCTGATATGTGCATGGCAGATTGTGAGCTGCAAGGTGCATCACTCATGATTACTTTGAGCAGGGCGCTGAAGGGCCAAGCATCGACATGGTTGTCACAGATTTCGTTTCCTGGTATGACTTGGAACGAATTCAAGGACGTATTTGTTGCAAGATATGATTGCCCTGAAACACCTGCCGCTTCGCTTATAAACCTAAACAATAGTGCACCAAAAGAAGGTGAGTGTTTTGCTGCTTATTCTTCACGTGTGCTTACGGCATTAATGTCACGCTGGAAGAACCTGACTGTGGAACAAATAGCGATTTCTACCGTGCTAGCACACATGTCGCAGCTTGATCATCGTGTTCAGCGGCTGGCATTCACTACCGACATCGACACAAGATTTAAGCTACAACAAGAACTCCGTGCGATGTCGTTCCTGAAACGCAAAAACCCATTTAACCAAGGTGCTCCAAGTGGCGATAGCAAGCATTCCAAGCCTAACCCTACGACTAGTGCAATCAAGTGTTACGTATGTGGTAAAGCAGGCCACAAGGCTTCCACGTGTTACCAGAGAAGAGACAGCAAGACTGACAGAAGACCTCACTCCTCATCTTCTCATGGAAGTACATCATCTGTTCCGGCGAAGCCCAAGGACACCAGCTCCGTCACCTGCTTCCGGTGCAAGAGCCAAGGCCACTACGCGAACCGTTGTCCAGCAGCAGCCCAGGGTTCCGGCAGCGGTGGCACTGGTGGTAGCGCTGGTGCAGTTCCTGAACAACGCCGTGTGGACTTGTGCGTCGTTAACGCGCCTACCGGTATTCTCCGTCACTCTGGTGAGTCTTTTAGTTTTTGTTATGATTCTGGAGCAGAGTGTTCATTAATGAGAGATTCTATTTTGTGTAAATTTAATGGTGAGCGTAATTATAATGTCGTTACTATGACCGGTATAGGTCAAACTTCCGTGAATAGTAACCTGAACATTTTAGTTAATGTTGATATTGGTAACATTAGTTTGGATATTGTTTTTCATGTTTTACCTGATGAATATCTTCAACATGACATAGTGATTGGACGTGAAATTTTGATAAATGACTTGGTAATTAACATGACGTCTAGAACTTTAACTTTTTCGAAAAATTTACCTAATGTGAATACCGTGAGTGTAGAGTCGAGTGTAGAGTCGAGTGTAGAGTCGAGTGTAGAGTCGAGTGTAGAGTCGAGTGTAGAGTCGAGTGTAGAGTCGAGTGTAGAGTCGAGTGTAGAGTCGAGTGTAGAGTCGAGTGTAGAGTCGAGTGTAGAGTCGAGTATAGAGTCGAGTGTAGAGTCGAGTGTAGAGTCGAGTGTAGAGTCGAGTGTAGAGTCGAGTGTAGAGTCGAGTGTAGAGTCGAGTGTCGAATTACGTACCATTTTAAATGTAGAGTCAGATACAGTTAAACTTAATGGCATCGATACCGACGTTTCTTTGGATATCAAAGCAAGACTAATTTCAATTTTAAGTCAATTTTCAAACAGCTTTATTATTGGAACACCTTGCACACCTGCAAATACTGACCCTATGGAAATAAGACTCAAAGATCCCAATAAAACTGTTTACCGTCGTCCTTATCGGTTGAGTCCCCAGGAAAGACAGGTAGTGCGCAATAAAATTAAAGACCTGCTCTCCTCTAATGTGATCCGCCCAAGCTCGTCCCCTTTTGCCAGTCCTATTCTTTTGGTAAAGAAGAAGGATGGCAGTGACCGCATGTGCGTTGATTATCGCGAATTAAACGATAATACTGTACCTGACAGATTTCCATTGCCAATGATTTCCGACCAAATTAATAGGCTTCATGGTACTCATTACTTCACGACCCTGGATATGGCTAGTGGATTCCATCAGATACCAGTTCATCCGGATTCCATTGAACGTACCGCATTTGTTACGCCCGATGGGCAATTCGAGTATTTAGCCATGCCATTCGGTTTGCGAAATGCTCCTTCGGTTTTTCAACGTGCAGTGACAAAAGCCTTAGGAGAGCTTGCAAATACGTTTGTCGTGGTCTACATGGACGATTTAATGGTCGTAGCCTCAAATGTCGACCAAGCTCTACATAGGTTGCAACTAGTTTTAGACGTTTTGACAAAGGCTGGATTCTCATTTAATTTAAAGAAATGTTCGTTCCTCAAACAAAAGGTTGAGTACCTAGGTTTCGAGGTTAGCTGTGGTGAAATTAGACCTAACCCTAAAAAGATAGAAGCCCTAGTTGCTCTCCCTCCCCCAAAGACTGTAACTCAGTTACGACAATTTATTGGTCTGGCGACGTACTTTCGTCAATTTATCCCAAAGTTCTCGCAGATCATGGCACCTCTTTATGCACTGACAAGTGTCTCTAAAGGTAACATTAAATGGGAACCTTCTCATGAGACTGTTAGGCAAACTATAATCTCTGCCTTAACCAACCACCCGGTTCTGACTATATTTGACCCAAATTGTCCCATTGAATTGCACACAGATGCAAGTTCGTTAGGGTACGGTGCAATTTTGATCCAGAAAAAGGATGCCAAACGTTGCGTGGTTGCCTACTATAGCAAACGCACCACAGCTGTGGAGTCTAAATACCACTCATATGAGTTGGAGACTCTCGCAGTTGTGAATGCCGTTAGACATTTTAGGCACTACTTATACGGCAACCATTTTACAGTCATGACCGATTGTCACGCTCTGGAATCCACTCGCAAAAAGCTGGATCTCACACCTAGGGTTCATAGGTGGTGGGCATTTTTGCAGTCGTTTGACTTCAACATTATTCATGTTGATGGCAGGCGGATGCAACATGCCGACTTTTTCTCTCGAAATCCCATACCTGACAAGATTCCATTCACAAAGTTAGAGCAGAAGCATGTCGATATCACAAATCTCTCTGCCAATTGGTTGCTGGCTGAGCAACAGCGTGATAGTGAGATTTCTGAGCTTATGACTAAACTTAAAGATGGGAATCTTGGCAATGATATCGCAAAAACATACGAGATCAGATCTGGTGTTTTGCATCGTAAGATACAGCGGAAAAATAGGAGTCTATGTCTACCTATAGTACCTAGAGCTTTGAGATGGTCTATCGTTAGCACCACTCACGAGTCCCTTATGCACCTAGGATGGGAGAAAACCCTTGAAAAAATGTACGATTTGTATTGGTTTGAACATATGGCTAGATTTGTTAGAAAATTTGTTGAGAATTGTGTTGTTTGCAAAGTTTCCAAATCGCACTCAGGCAAAGTTTCTGCGGAATTACATCCTATTCCTAAAATCGCAATACCTTGGCATACCCTTCATATTGATGCTACAGGCAAGTTAAGTGGCAAAAATGATAAGAAAGAGTATGTCTTCGTTCTCATTGACGCCTTCACAAAATATGTGCTGCTACATCACACCCTGAACATAAATAGTGCTAGTGCTATTCGTGCTTTAAAAAATTGTGTGACCTTGTTCGGAGCGCCGACGCGAGTAATTGCAGATCAGGGACGTTGTTTTGCAAGTACCGACTTCCGCGAGTTTTGTTCCTCTCATAATATTAGTTTGCACTTAATTGCTACTGGTAGTTCCCGCGCAAATGGCCAGGTAGAGAGGGTCATGAGCACTCTAAAAAATATGCTCACGGCTGTAGAGACTAGCAAGGATCGTTCGTGGCAAGACTCTCTCCCGGATGTGCAGTTAGCTCTTAATTGCACTATAAACAGAGTAACTAAACACAGTCCTCTAGAACTTCTCATAGGTAAAATCGCACGTCCTCTAGATTTAATGTTTTCCGATGAGCCCGAAATTAGTATCGACGAAGTAAGGTCTGATGCTATTGTTAACATGGATAAGAGTGCACAGTATGAGAAAGCAAAATTTGATTCAAATAAAGCTAAGTTTGATCGATTTGTCGTAGGTGATTTTGTTCTCTTGAAAAATGAAGAGAGAAATCAGACAAAACTTGATCCTAAGTATAAAGGTCCATTTAAGGTTGTTGAAGTGTTAGACGGTGACAGATACAACTTGAAATCACTAACAAGTAATCGCCATTATAAGTATGCTCACGATCGTCTCAGGAAAATGCCTGATTCTAATGTTCCAATGGAAATTAATGATGATGTAGAGACTAAATGAATGAAACTGTTTAATGTTTGAAATTGTAATTTTTTTATTTCTGTCATTTCTCTTTCCCAATACGTTATCGCTGGTTAAGCGAGTTGGTTATGTTGGCTTTCGCTGGTTAAGCGAGTTATGTTGACTGTCGCTGGTTAAGCGTTAGTAGTGTAATCGCTGGTTAAGCGGACTATGTTGGCTTCCGCTGGTTAAGCGTTAGCTGTTGAATCGCTGGTTAAGCGTGTTATGATGTGCTTTCGCTGGTTAAGCGTTAGTGGGTTAATATCGCTGGTTAAGCGTTATTATTATCACTGGTTAAGTGATAGGATTTGTAACGCTGGTTAAGCGCTACAATGTTAAGTACTGGTTAAGTACTTCAGTGATATACACTACTGGGTAAGTAGCGATGCATGGTGCTGGTTAAGTGCTGTGGATTTGTTTGGTAGAGTCACAATACTTTCTTAATGTTGTGTCTTTATTATTCTTTCATTTTTGTTTTGTTTTGTTTGGTTCACAATCGATTAAGCATTAAACGCAATATTTACGTGGTTTAATTTGACCCAATTATTTTTGTGATAATTTCCTGACGCGAGTCAGGATAGCCGAGTGAACTTGTTACTTTTCTGGATTATTAATCTTTTCAGGTACCTCATCCCACGAGGTCGTGTGAAGGTCAGAAATGGCCGTGTCGCAGATCCCTTAATGGAATGTCAAGCTTTTATCATAATTTTAATTCAGTTTAATTTAATTTGATTTTTGGTATGGCAATGCTTGAGTGTGTTTAGTCGAATAAAGTTATCGTTGGTCATTTTTGATGTGAATAAAAGGCGGTAGACTGGTACAGTTGACACATTCAAATTGAAATCGTGGTGACGAACGTTTAACTTGGCTAACCTCACTACATTCCATTTTATTTAAACTCAATCTGAAAATAGTGCTTCAATCTTTTGTTATTATTTTTTATTATTGTAAAGTGTTGTAAACAGTAAAGTCTTGTGTACCGAACAGTGCCTGTGTATTATTCCACGTCGGACTCCACGTTTCATCATGACCGACCAGGAAATCAACGAAGACATGTCCCATCTGTCGTCATATGTATAGATTTTATTTACAGACGTCTGTTTGCAGATTTCGTCTGTTGATGAAGGTCGGATGTAGTATACGACCCCGGGACTCCTAGGCTACATAAAAAAACTTGTAGGTAGTAATTATGCCGTGTTTGGGCTCGTTGGATTTGCTTTGAGTCTTGACACGTAGGTAATGTCTCTCGGGGATACCCAGGGTGCGTAATAAAGAATAAAAGCTCATTATTATAATATTATACATAATTTTATTATAAAAACTTCTTTTTTTAAATAAAATCTAGAATTGTTTAGTGTTACGTCCACATGGATGGACACCTGTGTGCCAGTGCATCTTCATCTGGATCCAGCTTGTCTTTTGTTTCTTTTTTGTTTTGTGCGTTTGGTGCACGAGGCTTACCTCGTAAAAAGTAACATTTTCTTTAAAAGTGTGACTTTTTAATATAAAGCTTAATTTTTAGGCATCATGGCAAAGAGCCCTGCGGCAACAGCTTGGAGAGCCGCAAAATCTGCCGCCGAGTTCCTCGCCAACGTCGGAGATCTTGACTATAACCAGATTGAAGTTGGCAAAAAGAGGCTTAGTAAGTAACAATTTAAAAAAAAACCAGTTACTGTGATTGTGTTAGCTTACTTTAACAGCTCCTAATGAGGTAGATAGGTACCCATTTTTTTTAAGAATGGTATATCGTCAAAAGTTACTTTGCGTTCCAACGAAATCCGCAACCCTGGCCGAAATAAGTAGACTAGGAGCGAAATCGGTAGATTTACTAGAAAGCTGGTAGATATCACAACGCTGCACAGGACGTGCAATCTCATTCCACTCACATTTACTCTCATAGTTCGATGGGTCAGTAATCTTAGAACTTAGTTTTTATATTCCACTCTTTATGCAATCCGATACGGACCCGATACCGATACGTTGATAGCTTGAAGAATTAAATAATTATTACTTTTAGGATTGGCCCTGCATGCATAAGCAAAACAGCATTATTTATTTCAGAAGTATGCTTAACCCTCCACGACGAAGACTGTGTGAAGGTGTCTGAGGGGTTGGCTCTCCAGGCAGCCAACGGCATTCAATTAGACAGTGCGACAGCTTCCATGCAATTAATTGATTCTATCGGTAACGAAGAAATAAAATGCACTGCAGAGTATCTGTCGAACAAATGTAGGTGCACGTAAATTATTATAATAATTTATTATAAATCTATTCAATAGTTTAGATACGTACCCTACATTTTGGGGTTTTCATAATGCAGACCGTCTACCATTCTGTACATGAAAATCTAGTTCGCCCCTAAGACGATCCTCTGACCAAAACTTCTAGTTAGGTTTATATGTATTTTTCACGGTTAATTTTCACTCACTTTTCTTAAGACTGTCGCAAATAAGTGCGTTTATATTTCAGGTAATTATATGGCTTTTGCCGTTGTAGGTGACATTGGACAGGTACCCCACGAGAAGGAGCTGCTCTGCAGCTGAATAAATATTCCTAGAAAATTACATTATTTTTTTTGCTTTTCGAGGTACTTACTTTTTTTTGAAAATAAATGACTAAAAACGAATTTATGTGTTTGTCTAACACTAACTAAATAGTTTTGTTATACCTACGTAATAATTAAATGAACATAAACTAAAAAGATGAAAACAGCTGTAACCAAACCAAACTCTTGGTACAGCTGTTTTATAAAATGATCTGGCACCCGTTAGATCTCAACTGTTTCGATGGCACCGACAACCTTGAAGGTTGTTTCTATCGAACTTGGCTCCCATTTTCATATAGGTATTTAATGTTTTTGTTGTTATTCTTTAAGTGACAGAGAACTGACAGAGAGAACAGTCTTAGACTCTATGCACAATCATTTTTACAATAACGTACTTGTGATTGGTTGTACCTACCATCTGACAAGAAAATTAATTAGGTAGTCGTTTTTTTTTTTTTTGCGCGCTTTTTCTTTACTGTCAAGTGTCACGTTGTGACGCTACGTAAAACTAATTCAGTGTTACCAACTTAGTGAATTTTCCACTAAAACTGGTGGTTTCCGCCCCCCTTTTAGTGGCGAAATGTTGCTTTTCATGACTAGTGAATTTTTCTTAGTGGCTAAATAGAATTCCGTATCAATTACTGAACATCATGTCACTCAATCACTACGTCACTAACACGCTCAATACACTCGAGCAGGGATTCCTAAAATTTAAGTAAAGTACAACTGGTTTTTGAAGCTGAATCTGGTGGGGAGCTAGTATAACTGTTGGCAACACTGAAAACCATAAAACAACAATAAATAAATCATTTTTGATTGCTTTGGTGATTTTTGGTGGACGGTGGTCCTGCGTCAATCAGGAAGGATTGTTTCTTAATTAAATAGTAAACAAAAACAAGATGGGAAGAGTAGAAGCTTGTAGAATATGTTTAATCACTGATGTTAAAATGGAGAGGATTCAAGGATCCTTAGAAACGAATATCAAATCTGTATTTGGGCACAATGTAAGTACCTATCTTTACTTTCTTCTTCGTTACGTTGGCTTAGACAAATAAATAGTTATTTTTGCTCTGGAATTATAGAAGTATCCTCATAGATCTGTCATTGATGTCACTTGAAAACAGGTTCGCAACAAATGAGGTTGTTAATAAAATTGTCTCTTGATTTTCAGGTACTTTACTCCTCAGACCTGCCTGATTATTCATGTTATGAATGTTCAGCATTAATAAGCAAGTTTAGTAAATTCAGGAAAAAATATTTGACGGCTCAGTCACTCTTGTTTAATATTCTACAAAATCATGGAGTGGTGAGTATCTATTCTTCTCATTTTGTGATAATTTATGTTCTCAAGTGTAAGTATTCCTTCTCTTGTAAATTCATTTTCTCTTTTTCATTGTCAGTTTTATTAAGGAAAAGAGACTAAAAATGTCTTCCTAGTTATTATTACCTATATTTTTGGCTGTGATTATAAGTGAGTTCATTTTGTAAATAGATAACAAAGTTATGAAATGTTTTTGCAGGTGACAGATAAAGAAATAAAGAACATTGACAGAGTAGCATCTAAACTAAGCTCAGGCTTATCTAGATCACATAATAATGATGACCTGAACTTACTAGAAATTAAAGTAGAATGTGACCCCATGGAAGATGTGCCAGATCATAATATAGATGAAGAAATAGACAACAGTGGCAGTGACGATGATGTCCCTTTGCATTCTGTGAAGCAAATTGAGCATGTAAGTGTCATTTAATCATAGTAGGCCATACCCATCAAGGACATACTCGGGGACAATAATAATGAATATTTGCATGCTCTATTGACAGCACAGCCTAGAGAGCTTTGTATAATCTACCTGTAATACCTATCTATCCACCCATGTTCGAAAATAGTAAATCATTGATTGATTGACAATGCTGTAGCCTTTATAAAAATGATGTACACCAGTACTTTTAAAAGCATGAATGCAGCAATGCTTCTAGATAAAGAGAATGGATTTGGTTGACTAAAACTTACCCTGTATAAACAAATATTTGTGGAGGTTGAGAAATGCAGAATGAATTGAGTTTTGACTCTTACATCTTGTCTGATAATTTTTACAAGCTTTTATTTACTTTCACTTTGTGTGTTTGTCATGAAAATTTTTATGTTCACAAGATTCATATTTTAAATTTTTATTTGATTGTGTTCAATTTCTTTTTCAGGTGAATGTTAACTCCATAAACAAGAAGCAGAACTCAAATAGAAAACGGCAACATATAGCACATGGAAGTAATTTAGGTGAATCTTCTAACAAAATAAAAAAGTTACAAGGAAATATTAGCAGAAATGATAAATTGCTCCAAGATTTTGATGTTACTCAACTCACTGTAAGTATTTGGCTCTGTCCATCTATCTATTAATTTTACCTTTTAGTCTGAAATACTATACCTCAAAGTCTGAGAGTGTCTTCTCTTTTTACCTGCACCATTGATGACCTGTGCAATGTTTCTGATACGGCATGAAACATGGCAACCTACTGGACTCAAATAGTTTGAACTATGTCAACTATGTATGTATCATCAATACAAAGAGAAGAAAAGTCTAAGAAAAAGTCATGAAACATCACAAGGTGGGAAAGGGGGGTGTAGTAAGAAATCGCGTGTATTTATTTTTATCGTTGAAGGCGCGATTTCTAAGCTGACAAAATATTCCTTTGCGAATTAAATTAGATTATGCCTGTGTTTAAAAATAATTTTTCGATTTTTTTTAAGATAAATACTTTATTACAAAAAAAATGATTTTGGGTAAGGGGGAGGGATTACTCCAAGACCTCACCACGCATCATCAGGGGTTAGGGAGGGTCGTTAAGAGTTTTTCCAAAACAACACCCTGTAAAATAGACCCACGAAAAATTTAACTTATTAAATATTGTATCACTTCTAGGAGCAAGCAGATGTAAATGGTGCTGTGTATTTACAAGCAGATGACTTTGACTCTGAGGTAAGAAATTGCTTTCTGTATTCTATGTGACCAATCTGAAGTTACAATTCCTTTTCGATTATTTGCAAAACTGGATCCATTAGGTATGAATAATAGACATGACATTAAGGGCTTGGTTAATTGGCCGATAAAATTGATGTTCCACCAAAAATTCACCAATCAAATTCACCTTTTTTTTTTAATTTCTATAAATCACCCAGATGTCCCACAAAATGTAAATTCCTACGAAAGGATGAAATAATCGTCTAATCTGAAAATTGGTCCTGCAAAAAGACTAATGGATACATTTATTTGTTACAGCTGCCGGACATGGATAACACAATAGAAGAAACATCACAAATATCTTTAAAACTATTAGAAAATCAGAATTTAATGATAAACAACCAAAACAAAATCATGTCTCAAATAGCTGATTTCTCCACCAGACTTCAGACTATCACTAAATCTGATATGTTAACAGGTGCTGCCTATAAATTATCAACTGTCAGAGTTAATGAAGATAATTCAGTCATTGAGAGTAAACAGCAATTGGATGAGTTGGAAAATGAGCTCAATGATGCAGAAAAAAGGCAGAGGCTAAAGGACAAATACTCCATACTATTTGGTGGTAGAGGTAGTGGTTATACTTGTGCATATGTATTAGTTGATGTGTTGTTTTCTAGAAAATTCTTAACTCAATGCTCTTGGGCTGGAGGATCCAGAGGAGAAGAGTCCAAAATTCCATTTAGATCATACAAAAATATTATTAATTTCTTTCACGAGATGATTTATGATTGTGACAAAAATTTCTCCATGATGGATTGCTACAGTTTTGTCAAAAACGTTTTAAGAAACTCAAACAAAAGGAGTTCAAGCAAACTACTAAGGATGTCGACTGGGAAGCGAAAAAGAAGAGCCTCCGACATTGCTAAAGCTAAAGAATTACTGGGGTTGGAAAATACTTAATCAGCAATTCCATTTTACGCAAATATGATGCCAAGCTTTAGAAAACGACATTATGAATGACAGAGATGATGTATATGGAGTGTTTTTTTCAAAATGTGCTTTATTTACAGATATTGTATTATTGAACCAACATTAAATGTGATTAGATCATGCTATATGTTCCTAAATTTTAAAATGTGATTTCTTTGAAATTTGAAATAAGAAAAAGATAAAAAAAGAGCGAAAGCCTTTCGAAGTTTGTTAATAGTTTTACAATTAGTTGATTTGATTGTAAGTTTGTATCGAAGATACAATAATTAGGACTTAAGAAATGCGACTTGTTAAAATGTGAAGATGTTTTTGTTTAAATATTTTTTTTGAAAGTTACTGCTTGTTTGAAAGGTTTGAAATCCTTTCCAATGACGTTTAAATTTTTTATTTTCATTTAAAAAGAAAAATTTGTCTTACGTACCTAATACAATTGGATTAAAATATTTATTTGATAATTTAGTCAGAAAGTGGAAGCTAGTTTTGTGTGCAATGGCGGCTGCTACTTAGGGCGAGATTTTACGACTGTACGAAATTTGACCTATAGGTTGCTAAGTAAAAAAAACCCGTTTCATATTCGCTGTTATGATTAAAGTTTTGCCCTGATTTCAGCTGTCGAAACCTAGCTACTAGATTCCTCCTAAGAAATATGTACTTACGGTCAGAAACTAAAGTTGATTAACACTTAGGTATTATTTTTAACAGAATCATTGAATACAATTTAGGTAGGTATTAAATAATTGAAAAAAATCATAAAGAACAGACTTAAAACTTCAGGTAATCAAAACTCTTAGCTGTTACTGGGAATAGTACCTAAGTGATAATCAACCTTCGTTTTTGGCGATATCTAAGTAATTCAGTATTTTTTGGCCTATCCCTATTTCGTGATTGAAATCGTTGGTACGATATTTTGAATGTAAAATAATTGTTCAGAATTCTTAATTACAGAAAAAGTTTTAAGTTTAACTGGTTGTTTGATTTTTGATTGCAGATAATTTTTAAATATCGAAATGATTCTTTTTATCATAATAATTATGAAGATTTATTTATTTATTAATCGCTGAAGCCCCGCCCCCTGACAGCGCACGTGTATTTAAATTTAATAGTTATGAGTGCTAAATTATCAGTGTTCAAGTTTTATTTTTTATAAAAGTTATACCATGTTGTTTTGTGTAAATAAAATAAAATGTTTGCAACATTAAACTCAAGTGACAGTTCTGTCAAACAACTCACGACTGTCCGTCAGTGTCAGTGTCAAATTCTAATATAAGTGGGATTCTTATTTATTATACCTTTTTAAAGAATCATAATTCCTTGTACATTATATAGAATGTAATAAAACTACAAACAGAGAAGAAAGCTTAAGGATGAACTCTCTTCACAACACCATCAAACGTACGTACGAAACTTTTTGAGGTTATGTCTTACGTTAGGTTATAATATTTATTTATTAATTTTTTTTTAAATAAAAATTCTAGATTTTCGCCTGCTGAACCTCAACGCGGCGCTAAAATCTTTATCAGAATGCAAGCCCATCGTCCCTACCGTTATAAAAGCTAAGAACAATGTAGTTTGTAATCCAGCAGTGCTACAATTTGCACCAAGGAGTATTAACGTTGAAATTATAGAAAAGCAGAGGTCGAATGGGATAAAACAGGACCCAATACCTTACATACCGATCGTAAACCCCCGCTCTATCTTTCCGTTGCTGGACAAAGAGTGGAGAAAGGATGAGATTGGTCTGCCATCAATCAGTCAAGAAGAGATACAGGCTGCAAGGTTGATTGTTATTAGGAGGAAGAAGATGAAGAAGCATCAGAGAAGGAAGTTGTGGAAGAAGATGAGGTACACCTGGGCTCGGGTTAGTATGAACAAAAAAGCTAAATGAATAGTGCAAAACAAAATAGTAAAACATTAGTCCAAGGCTTAATAGGTACAACGTTTTTTAAATGTATTTTAAGGAATAAAAGTTATTGCTATTTATTTAGGCACAGGCATTAGTAAAAGATAAATTAAAATATTTATTCATATCAAATCAAAACAAGAAAATTGTTTGCATATCTTTACCTGAAGATTATATTATTATTTTTAGCTTGTATCCAAAGAGTAATAATTTCTGAAATTGTTATTTTCTGAATCAAAATTACAGGTAAAGCAGCATCGTCGCCAAACCAAAGAGAAGAATTTCCAGAATGCTCTGATAGCCATGGTGAAGGATGCAAATGAGTTCCAAGCGGAGCAGTACGTAGCCAACAAGTTGCAGAAAGCCAATCACACTCCCTTACCAACACATTGGAAGCACAAGCGTTTACCCGAGTTCATAATCCGCCAACTGATGGGGATTGACAAGAAGATTAATTACAAGCACACGGATGTATACAAAGCTTAATTAGTTTCAATGATTAAGAATTAAAGTAGTTTTAATTTAGATGGGTGTTTGTTTTTTAGATTATAAGAAGTTCTAGTGTCTGTGCTATCTGTTATTGGTAACTAAGAAGAGTAACTCTGTGCACACAGATTAAGCAATAATGAACTAAAAACAACAGAAATAGAGTTGAAAATTGTATGCTAGATATATTTTTGCACTGTATTTATTATCTTACATGCAATTTTGAACTCTTTGTTATATCTTTGGAGGATATACTGGTGCCAATTAAAGACCAAGAATCGCAAATATACATATATTGTTAAAAAAGGAATGTTACACGGACGATGGTTATTCGGCAAGTGAAGTTGACACGATGACATTACACTTTGTATAAAAGAAAGCAGGTTACGCCTACTTGTCAATCAGTAATTTTAGTTACGCATCGTATTGTTGCTATATGTTTTACTGAAGGCGTTACGGCCTGAACACTCTTATGTCATTTACGGTTTAGTTTATTATCAATTAAATTAATGAAAACTGTCTCTGCTCTGCGCTGTGTATATTCACATATGGCAAACGCATATCTTTTTTTTTACAATGATAATGACTGCCTCGTTTGTGTTGTGGTAGTAAGCACAGTTTTGATCATGGGTTCTTGGCCTAAATCCTAGGATCATGCAATGTTTTTCGATTTTCGCAAAAATAGGCAAATGCTCGTCTACTTTCTCTGCCTACACTTCAAAGAACAATCGGCTTTACTGATAAAGTTGTTCATTATACACCCACATGTACCTTCCAACTTACTTTATAAATAAACTTACCCTTAAATACTTACGCCTAACATTTGGATGTATCGCATGCTTATGGAACTGTTTCAAACAAACAAAAATGTGGGCGTTCATGGTGATTTATTATTGCCTTAGTTGAACGGAATAATGTATATTTTGCGCGTATTCATCAGAGCAAATCAAAATAACATTAGAGGGGGTGCGGTCACACTGTTGGCGAGTTGAGATAAGCTGTTGCAAAAACTATAATGTGGCACAAATAAAGTAAGTAAATGACGAAATGGTGTAACGGCTATATCTATCGTTGCTTTACGAGGAATCAAGGTTCGAATCCCGAGCGTTTCTACTGCAATACAGTAACTGTCAATGTATAAGACTAGAAGAATTATTGAATCAATAATTCATTATTCCTTATCCCAACCACGTTGGGGTCGGCTTCCAGTCTAACTGGATACAGCTGAATACCAGTATTTTATATGGAGAGACTGCCTATCTGACCTCCACAGCTCACAGTAAATGGGTAATATAATACCCTTTAGTAATCTATTCGTAAATACTCACGAAAATCTGACCATTTATAATATCTAAAGTACCTGCTTACGTGTGAAAGACTGAAAGGATCAGTAAATGAACAAAACAGACTCGATTGTTTGATTAAATTATTTCACGTAACACCCTGAAAGAGATTACTTACGGGATGCCATAGAGATCCCGACTGTTCCATTCCACGTACTCAAACGGAATACAAACGATAACAAACCCGTTATTCTTGTTTACATCCCTCGCTCCGCTCCGCTTCGCTTTCGCTCCCGACCTCCAATATTTAGGTCGCTCCGCTGTCAAACGCTTTATTTTTTCCATTTTACCGGACTTAATTACAAATTCGGAGTTTCATTGACATGGATTAATGACCCGCTCGCATTTCAAGTCTACGGCTTTGTTTACATATTTTCGTATGTTTGTTTGTACCCTAATTGCTAATATCTTAATAGTACCTAAATAAGTGCCAAGTACCTACCCAACTAATTTATGCATGTATTAATTTTTCTTTTTTTTTTCATGTTCCTTTAAAAAACGCCGCTACATTAGGAATTTTTCCTGCAATTTTTACCTACAACTAGAGCTGTTGTTGATAATTATGTAACTATTAGGTAAGTACTTTCCCTTTACGCGTTACCCATCCTTTGGGATTATTTCCACGGTTTTTATGTCCAACATTTAAATATATTTTTGAGAATATAGTAGGTACTTTCCAATCCAAATGAATGTAATTAGGTCTTTCTAACCAAGGTATCTAGGTATATAAAAAAATTCCAATCGTTATTTATTCATTGGATATCTCTTCTCATAATTGATGCTGATGACCGCGGCTCGAAATCCGAATGGTTTACAAAAAAAAATCTTCGAATGTCGACTTTCAAAATTAAATAGTTACGTTATGGCTGCTATTAAAGATACTTAGGTAGATAGATACGGAAGTTAGACCATTTAATGTCTGGACGAATATTACGAAAAAGTCGCATGTTTTTATTTACAGCCTATCTAGCTATTATATTTTCAAAGCTCATCTATGGAAGTCCAGTTGTATTCGACATTAAATACTTCAAAAGCATTCTGAACATCAAAGTAAAATACAAAAATATTAGCAGCCAGACAATCAGAGAGACTCATTATATACCTACCACAGATCTTTCATGAAAGTGAATGGAGTTCAAAGCTGCGTTTATCTACAACATCGCACGCTTCACGAGGCCCTTTGAGCCGCTAACAAAGATGGCGTCGTCTTCAGGAACCGACAATCGACGTGACGATTTTGAAGGAAGATATTTGAATTCTATTTAGGTTTAGATCAGAATCTATGTCTATGTACAAGTGGTTTAGGATTGGGTCTAAAGTTTGTAATAAAAAAAGGTTGGATATTAGCCAGCGAAGGGTTGTGAGTTCGATTCTCATCTGTTGTACAATTTACCGTTTGTTAATTACCTACGAGCATACTGTTTAGGTTACTTGGACTGGTCAACACTGAAAGTACAATCAATCACATTTTCAGTCATTTTAAAAGTACTTTAAAGCTTTCTCATTGAATAGATAAATATGTACAATCCTATATATTTGAAAAAGTCTGGTAAGGAACTTCGAAATTAAACATAAAATATACCGAATCTTATATAAGTAGGTGCCTATATACCTAAGAACATTTTGAAGTAGATCAGAAAATAATTTATTAGTTCTTATCAAAACGGACTTAACTGTTTCGCCATAAATGTCAGTAGGTAAAAGTATAACTCAGACTCTCAGTTAAATCAACACAGGGCCATCCATTTTGTTTTTATTCGATACATCTCGATGAAATTCCGTGATAGGTCGTGTTGGCGTCCAATTTCCTGGCGACCGCGACCCGCGACCACCCACGGCGCGCGGCGGCCCGCAGCGACCCACAACTTACCCACGGAAGGTCGTACGATCCGATTCTAACGTTTTTTACGACACTCCTCGGATATGAGAATGTTTATTACGTTATTACTTTGAATATTAATCTTTTAATCTTATTCTTTTTTGGGATGTATTTTTAATGAAAATACCTAGGTACCTATTGGCATGGTCGCCGGCAGCAGGGTGCAAGGGGGTGCAATTGCACCCCCCTGTCGGGTAAGAAAATACTTAGAAAAGATTAAGTTTTCATTTTATAAAGATACTATAAAAACTTGTGTCTAGACTGCCACCCAATTAACTTAATTGACGTGACAAATATGTGCATACATACATTAACTCACGCCTTTTTCCCATGGGGGTAGGCAGAAACTACAGAACGCCATCTGCTACGACCCT
The DNA here is from genome assembly GCA_949774945.1 of Hoplodrina ambigua. Taxonomy (NCBI): domain Eukaryota; kingdom Metazoa; phylum Arthropoda; class Insecta; order Lepidoptera; family Noctuidae; genus Hoplodrina; species Hoplodrina ambigua. The sequence continues at coordinate 13,559,186 of OX458979.1, forward strand.
ACATACACCTTAAAAAATAAAACTCCTCAAATATGTGCAATTTTCTATAATTTATATTATAATGCTGCTCCCTGTGGCTGCGTACGAGTGGTTTTTATTTACCCGTATAAGTCTTTGGTTAGTCCGTCACATTAAAGAAAGAAAACTTTTCCATATTCTTTAAATTTTGTATTATATATACAACTACTAACTAACTAACTCAAAAACGAATGGACCGATTTTAAAAATTCTTTCACCATTAGAAAGCTACATTATCTGCAAGTAACAAAGGCTATATTTTATTTTATTTTTGCGTGGACAAAATCGCGGGCAAAAGATAGTAAAAAATAAAATTAAAGATGTATCCCATACGAGTAAAGTATTTTTGTATGTAGTATGTATTAAATATTATAGTAAGTATAGTTCGGTGCTAGGTACGGAACCCCTTGTGTGCGAGTACGACTTGCACTTGTCCGGTTCTTTGTTTTATTCTCCAAATGTAAACCATTTATATAATTGGATCCCATTCAAAGACACAGCTTTTTAAGTAAGTAAGTAGGTAACAAAATTCATTTATTATCTCAATTTACTTGTTATAATTTAGCGGAACTTAAGCCGGGGACTCAGATGTTAATGAATAGAGTTATTTATGCTAAAATATTAAAGTCTTTCGGGAAGACTGGCTCGTAATGCGGATGGCGAATATTAAACAGCTTTCTTGATTATTGTTGCTGAATCTACGTTTTACCAAGTGGTTGGAATAAGCCTGTGTCTTTGTGTGGTAAAGTACTTCCCCATTCTAACAGGCACGGGGGCTGCTAGGATTACTTTCAGGGCTGTGCAACGAACTGCATTCACACAATTTACCTAGCTACTATTAACTAATCTTAGGGCAATTTTTTTTGTATGGAAAATATGTCAAACTGTCTTTTTTCTTTGGATACCTACAAGTTATCTGGCTATTGAAAAATCAGCCCATATATAAAAAAAATGAGTCGCCGAAATATATATATGTACGCGCCTAACTTCCGAACGACTGCACCAAATTGGATAATTCTTTTTTTCGCGTTCGTTTTTGTCAGGACAAGGTATATATAATACAACCAAACAAAAATACTTTAGTGTAGATTAGTGTAGATTATTTATTCTAATAGCAGCAATAAAAATAACAATCTGAGTCGAATTTGAATCTTATCTGATTTTATCTCATTTTTTCCTGAAATACAGCCCGCTGACAGATAGACTGATAGGCAGACGGACGGACAGCGCGGCCTAGGCTTAGCGGGTACCTATAGGTACTCCTACATTCAACCAGTTATGTTATAAGTCCCACGCAAATAATACTGCTACTTACCTTCTAAGAAATTCCTAATGACAAAATCAAATCACAGTTTTGTCAAATCTCAGCGTTAGTAGATTTGAATTCTTGGAACAACCTTTCATTTCAGAATGATAGCGGTAGATATCAGTGATAGTGGCAAAATCTACAATTACGTGATTCGCTGGCTGTCTACCAGGGGCGGACTTACCGCCGTATCCGTTACGGGCCCTTCAGATACAGGGGCCCTGAACTAAAAATGCAAACGCAAAAAATCGTCAAACGTTATCCACTACCTCACTTGAAACTTATAAGCTGTACGTTAAACTTCCTGGGGGAAAAAATATATTTCTTCTGTGGAAAATCTTAACCCTCTCTTTGAGTTTCGCCGCAGTTAGGTAGATGGGCCCCCAAGAAATTTTGGTACGGGCCCCGTCTACGGTAAGCTGCGCCACTGCTGTCTGAGTAGAACGTCGTGTAACCGTACAATTATAAAAGTTCCATCAACAGCCAATGAACTGTGAAAGTAATGCAATTCTCAATATTTATAGCACTCTCAATTTTTATAGTTCAATAAAAGAGATTCTGGATGAAAATTAAATTTCGTGCCTGATATAGAAAAGTTTTAAATGAGAATCTTTTAAATTGATTGTCATTAAGATGAGTTTACTTTTTATTCACTTTTTACATTGCTAGGGGTTGAGTGGTTGTCATAATCTTTCTAAGACTCGTCCCACTGCATTATAAATACCTCTTCTAATAAGGCACGAGCATTGATCACCACGCTTGCTGAAATCTGAATGGCAAGTTTAGACTTATAACAAAGTCCAGGTGAGGGCCACGATGTTTTTCTTGATTTTCTGTCCTGGAAATCAAACCAATGACCTCATGCTCAGCAGTCGCGCTTTGCGAACACTAGACCAACGAGGCAGTCACGGATAAAATACCTCAAGAGACTGTGAAAATATTTCACCTGTGTGAAGAGGGCTTGTAGAAGCAACGAGGTTCCTCGTGTTTTATATTGCGTAGTAGATGTTTGTCTTCTTCTTATTTTTGAGATGTAAAACTTTTCGTCTCATCTGTACAAACATAATACACCTACCTACAAAAACAGGTACTTATAATATTACCCATCTACTGATCAGGTTCATCCCACGTAAAGAGACCTACCTATTATTTTTAATTCAACATACTACAAAACTTCAGAAAATAATACGTTTTCATTAAAAGTTATTCCATAAATAGTTTTAAAACGCATTAAAACTTGTTTCCTACAGCTATTAACACTTTTAACTATCGCCGTTAACAGTTTAACTACCGCTGACATGAACGATTCTCAAAGTGAATAATTGTTTGCATATTTAACTTCAAAAGTGAATAATTATAGAGATTAGAATAACATTTTTTCTTCATCAAAGTCAAAGTATTTTTTTTAATTAGATCATTTACAGGCACTTTTGAATTGTCGGTTAGTCAGTCAGAAAGTTAAAGCTAGTTGCTGGTTCTAAAATTGAGGTATTACTACTCCACAGACACTGTTTTCAATTAGGTTTAACAGAATCCTGGTTATAATGATCTAGTTGCTTCTGTTAAGTGAAAACAATAAAGATGAATATAAAATAATTAACAAAAAAAGTAATCGATTACGTTGGTCAGGCCACGAAGCTTGGCCCTGTTCCCGAAGCCGGTGGGATACTATTTTATAAATTCTTAAATGTTTTTTTTTTTTAATAAATAGCCTTATGGCTATTTAATTGATAGAACGAGCGCTGTCAGTAGGGATTGGTCATCACATAACTGCTATCAGTTATGTGATGACCAATTCCAACTGACAGCGCTCGTTCTATCATCTAGTCTTAAACCGAACTAAACATACTACCCACAGCCCTAGTAAATTTAGGTACTACTAACTGCCATCCCACCAACGTCTGATTCAAGTAAAACTGATTTAAACCTGTGCCAATTGGATTTTGGTTTGCTTTCTACGGAAATTGAATAATTCCACTTTCCTCTGTCGAGGTACTCTCTCCCTGAGTCACTATACAATAAGAAACAGAAGGTCTAACACGAGCGCAGTAACTCAAAAGTATTATTTTTGCCTTAATTTTATAATTGGAAATAGGACTTTCTTTCTGCTTTGGTGTAATGTATGATAAGCACAATAACTATCACCGAATGATAAAAATAAATCTTACAACCATGAAACTGTGTTTATCTGTTGTCTAAGTTAAACAACTATTAAAACATCATGAATTCATGTATAGAGATGGACTCAACGCGTGTCTAAACCTTTGTGGCAAGACCCAGACATTAGAGTTAAAAAAAATGTTTGCGACACGGGTATTTCCAATTAAAAAATTAAAACTAAAAATATGAAAAGTAAAAACTTTTTTTGAAAATATAAATAGTTTTTTTTAAAGCATATTTTTATGGACAACTAAGAGTGAACCTTGTGCGTCCCCAAACAGCGCCTCGATATCGGTAGTGTCCATTAATTTAATTTTATTCCGACCTCTGGACGTCGGTGCCGCGACGTCATGTTTTATTGGAATCTAATACGTTTATTTTGATGAGAAGTAATCTTATTTTATTGGCTCTATTCGTCCTCTCTGAGTGGTCGAAGTACGCCATCTTTCATGACGTTAACCACGAATGTGTTTTGACCCTCGATTCCGGGTTCTTCATTCAGTCTCAATCTACACAAATAAATAATTTGAAGTGTTTGTTTTGTTTGTATGTCAAAATAACAGCTTTTTCTATAATATATGAAACGTTTATTTACACGGGTCATAAAAAAATATAAAAAAATTGTCAGTCTGTTTGTTTCGAAACGGCTGACCCGATTTTGCTGGCACTGGCTGGAGTATGGAGTAACACAGGCTACTTCAATTTTAGAAAAAGAGTTAGGGTTCTGGATATTCACGCGAATGAGGTCCCAGGCATACACTAGTTTGTTAAAGGAGAACTTGACTGGTTTAACAGCACCAAGTCAAAACTATTACAACTAACTATAAAAACTATTACTACTAGAACGAGGAACGTAAAATATTGCACACGTCTCCCTTTTATGATGTAGGCAAGCACAAGAAAGGAATCCTGAAAATTCGACCCTTAAGGGATGAAGTTTCTTCATCAACTTAAAATTTGGCATGATTGCCAACCTAGGTATAGTACTTTTCAAACTTAATGGCGGCTCGGAACATCGTACGTTCCAATGCGCAGAACGCATTAAATGGAAACTAAATTATTATTGGCTTGACTCTACCTGCGCATAGTGTACTCGCAGCTAACTTCAGAGCCGCCATTAAGTTTGAATCGTACTATAAATAATAGTTATAACCTAGTTACCTAGGTTAATAATAACGAAACGTTTTTTTTCTAACTACACCCCTTAGGAAGTAATGTATTGATCAAAAGGGGGCCTAAGATGTGTTCAATTTGTAGGATTAGTATGAAAACTACGGGAAAGAAGGGGCAAAGTACTAGATTGCTAATCAGATCAAAGAAGAAAACAAGAAGATTATCTCGAATATAGTGGTTCGAATTGACTCTGCACGTTGAATTCGTGTGAAGTAAAATCTAATAATTAAATATCTCTTTTGTACTGTAAGGAAAGAAATAGTTAATAAAATAGAGGCCCACATTCCTCAAAGCTAATTATAATAAACTTGCCAGTGATACAGCAGCCCAGCTCCCATCCAAATTAGATATAAAGGCGTTCAGCCGTTCACTCAAAATCTAAATAGACTTCCAAATATTCTGTGGAAATTCAATTAACTTTTTTTTAACCCGCAGTCAGCCTGAGGGTATATAAGAGTGTCATGAATATTCAATATATTTTTCCGCTCTTTCAAAGGGATTTTAATATTATATTTTTTTCTGGTATAGCTAAAATGACGTTTCATAATTTTGAACTCTTTTGAAGTTATTCCTAGTGGAAAGTTTAACGTTTATGGCGTGGGCTCGTTAGTGTGTTTTTGAGGCGTTATAAGGAGGAATAAAGTATGTGTAAGCCAGCTTCTGCCCCCGGCTCCGTCCGCGTCAAAGTTGATTTATTATCCCACGAGAACCGTACACTTTTTCGGGATTAGAAGTAGCCTATGTGCTATTGCAGACTATAATCTATCAAACATCCAGATTCGTTTAGCCGTATTGGCGTTACTGAGTAACACATATTTATCTAAACTTTCGCATTTATAAATATAATAGTAGCCAGATTTTAAAAAAGGTTAGGTTCCAGCATCGAATTAGTATCTAATATCTAGCTACAATTGACCTAGTTTCAACTAAAACCGAAAATGTCCAACGTTATGATCTGACCCTTCGCGTAAATGAACCAAGTTTGTAGGTCGGATATTAATCAAAATAAGTAAATCAATACGAATCTGAATTTAAAGCGGACTCACCGAGCTCGCCGACACGAGCCGCAAACATGGTGGTGTCGGCTGATTTAGAATATCTAAACCTAACCTACTACTTTGCTTTATCTACTTATTTGATTCAGAATACTAAGTTGACATGTCACGTAGAGTAGTCATGTACCTATTCATTTTAACTTTTAAGAATTCTGTGTTTCAAAATATGTTTTGTTTTTTAAGTTATCTAATTTCTAAACATGCTATTGGCAACTGTAATATTTAAGAACTAAGGCTGGTTTTAGAGTCACGCTGACCGTCGGCGCTGACGGCTCAATTTGTATGACGGCGCGTACGCCGCGCACGGCTCAGCGCCGACCACCGCGTCGCCGTCAGCGCTGACACCTACGCCTCAGCGTGACTCTAAAACCAGCCTTACATCGAAGCAGTTTACAAATTTTAATAAATAAGTAGAAATAATCGTAATCCAATCTCAGTCTCAATCAGTCAAAAATGCTCCTAAATTATCTAAATTTTTTTGACATTGATTGTCACTGACATGAGATTTCGACTAGATTTTAAACGTTTGTAATTATAAGAATAATATTTGCCCTTCTTACTGACATTCAATAGGTTACTCATAAAATTCAGAGCATGTTCAAATTTCCATCAACGTACTAAAAACGGTAGTAATAGTATAACAGTTATTATTCTTCAGTATTACTATGCAGTTTGCACATAGTTGGAATGTACTTGTAATAAAATACACCTGTTCCGGGCGATTCATTAGTTTAGCACTGTTTACTTTGCTAGGCAGCTCAGCTTGCCTACTTTATTGATGGCTTAAGCCAACGGTGTCAGCGGATTACGAGCGAGATACAAAAACGAAATCTTTGCAAACTCATTTTTAAGTATTCCATTTTTTATTGTACCATCTTTTTCCCTCGACTTCGTATGTGTACATGTCGGTTATCGTTTATACCGATAAAAAGTAACCTATGTCCTTTCTTGGCGTTCAAACTTACCCCGTACAAAATTTCATCAAAATCGGTTCAGTCATTTACGTGAAAGCGTAACATATAGACAGACAGAGTAACTTTCGCATTTATAATATAAATTAGGATAATAGTATTATGTTTGGTAGCTCAATACTTTAAATCAATTAAGTTCAAAGTAAATATATCTCAGTTATTTATCACAAGATGTTAATAATACTGAAATTATTTCTCAAAAATCTCCACTTTAGAACAAAAATGTTAATTATTTCATTAAGGACCGCCGCTCCACGGGATTCTTTCGCTAAAGGGGAAAAATTAAGTATAGCTGAGTAAAAGTTCGTAAAATAAAAAATGTTCTTTTTGAAGAAAATGTCGTAACCGGAAGATTTTCATTGCCTCACCGGGTTTTTCCGGACAAATTATTACACACACAGTTTTTAATTAGTTTCGGACTAATTTCGAATTAGATTCGACTAGTTGTGGAATAGTTTCGGACTAATACAACTTAAGGGAGTCGTATGGCGCAGTGGTTATGGCGTCCGCTTGTCCTACACGAGGCTGTCAGTTTACATCCAGGCACGGGCAAGTACCAATGTGACTTCTTCTGTTTCAATTTTTTATTTTTATTTTGGATGTCACTGACATCGTTAAAGAAAACATTGTGAGGAAACCTGAACTTATAATATAAGTCTAAAATCACCAATTCGCCTGGAGCAGTGTGGTGATCAATGCTCATGTCTTCTCTTTAAGAGAAGAAGCCAATGTCCTGCTGTGGGACAATAATAGGCTGGTATTATTTTTCAGACTAATTTCGCACTAGTATCGACTAAAATGGAAGTAGTTTTGGATCAGTTTCGACTACATCATCTGCATCGGTATCAGTGTATATCTCGTCTGGTTCACAACGATGACAGTGAGTGGTTCCCTGGTCATGTTACCGCCACCGGCCGCGCCGCCAGCTGGGCGCGCGCCAGCGATTCAATCACAAATTATTAAGCCATGCAGTCTCTAAGCTTGTTACTACGTTGTGGGCGAAAATGCAAATTTTCCATTAGCCCTTTATTGGGACTAAGTTTATCGACTTAGCGGTAGCAAGCAAGCGATTGAAGGTCGTAATTGGTCTGGTCCCTACCATTAAGCTGGATGCACAGATCAGGAAAATGCTGACTATGTATAGTATTAGCTTTTGAAAGCGACTTCGTCCGCGTGGAAGTCTATTATACCACAAAAATCCCATGACACTTGGTAATAATTGTAGCTTTCTATCAGAAAAAGTATTTTTCGGTACTACCAGAGATAACCTCTTATAAAAAAGCAAACAATCTTTACCTGTTTATTGATTGTTCGGACTTGATATCGTGGGGTACAATGATGAAACCTCAATAAGTAAAAGTACCTAAGTACATCCTGGTCCAATAACAGCCTCTAATCACCACGGCTTTTACTACCCAAGTTTCACTTGACACAACTCAATTGACTCACGATTTATTGATTTCAATGCCACATAAAATCAAATTTTACAGTCAATTGAAAATTAATCGGGTTTCTGCTGAAATAAGCGGTTTTTTTAGAAGTTTTTTCTTGAAATTAAAACTAAATGGTGTTCAACCCAATTGTGTGGCCTACAGGTTTAGGAGCTGGATGTTTGTTTATGTGAGTTTATATGTTTGTAAACTCACTCAGAAAACCGGAGAAAATTTTAGGAAAATGTTGAGGAAGGTATTTAAAAAGAAATAGGTGTATCTACGCAGGAGGGTGTACCTCTGTATATTTAAGGCCACTAACCCCAGAGAAAAAGCTTGAGTCAACAGCAAATGAACAGAGCTAACAGTGTTAGTGTTCCGTCATCACAAAGTGAAACAAAACAAGCGCCAGCTGTTTGCACGACGCCATGTTTGTCTTTGTTATCGTGAGTTCAGCTCAACTGAGCTCAACTCACTGAAAAAGTAACGCCGGCGGCAACGCTTGTGTGTTTTGATTTTTTTGATGTTTTTGTTTAACACCTGGATTCTAAGTAACCTTTATTTGCGAAGTTTTGATACGTCCTTGTTGTAAAAAGTTGCTGAAAAGTTTTCGTCAAAGTAAAAATAGGTACTAAAATCTTAGCAGGCTATTATTGTCCCATTGCTGGGCAAAGGCCTTTTGTTATATGGATAAGGTACGAGCATTAATCACCACGCTTGCTCAAGGCGGATTGGCGATTTCAGATTTATATAAACTGTAAGTCCAGATTTCCTTACGATCCCAGTAATGTCTAAGATAAACGTAGAAAGTATTTATGATTTGAAAAAGTCACATTGGTACTTGCCTGTATTTAAACTATTCTAACTCATGTATGATGAAAGGCGGACGCCTTAAAAATTAACCTATCACGACATTTTTACATTCGTCATTTCACTAATTTTACATTTGGTTGTCAACCGATCAAATAGGTACCAACCGAAACACACAGATCTGGACCAACTAAATTTACGACCATCGGCAGTTGATCATAAACTGTACTCATCAAAATTGCAATATTGCTACGATATTTCAATTCGTTCTAACAATATCTCGATTGCTTTGCTAAGCCCGGGCTAGATCAGGCGCAAGGCTGTCCCAATCAGGCACTACAGCCGACCGACGATCGTATGTGTATAGTTAAATTAATTCCCTCGTTCAAATACAATTTCGATAGGTTCGTAATCAGATAACAGAGATCCCACGATAAATTACTGTGTTCCAATTAAACCGGACCAAGCGGTTAATGGGGGAACAGACCGGCGGTTTGCGCGCTTATGAAATGTTGGAATATCGAGCTTGGAGCTTGGGTTAAGATTATGGTCCTACCGGCTTGTATTGAGACCTTAGCAGCCTGGATTTTTTATTTGGTATTGATTCATTGATTACCTGATTGAATTACGAGCACGTACCGATCTTCCTGAAGGTGTAACTGAAGGCCAATTCTTTAAAAACGGTTAAAACCTAGTCGTAGTCCGATCTTAGCGACAGTCATGTCATAAAACTGAGATTAGATTGCGATCGTTCCTAAAAGTTAGCGGAATAAATTGCTCCCCTGACCTGCTTACCTGTTCTGCTTGTTGTTGCCTTCAGCCCCAAAGTCCTTCTTTCCCTATTCAATTTAACACGTCAAAGTTTTTACTTAAATTAGACTCTATTTTTAAATTGTCAAAGAGTCAGCCAGTTAATGAGAAAGTTGAAGTTAGTTGCTCGTTCCAAAACGAAGACATGCCTCCATAGATAAGAACGAGCAAGAAAATCTACGGACACTCTTTTCAATAAGGTTTTTACAAAATCCAGGAGATACAATCATGTATTTGATACTATTTAAGTAAAGTGTCATGAAGACTACATTTTGGTTAGTTTTGGTAATCACTTTGTTGCTCCCGAGAAATGGAGGTAAGCTTCAAAGAAAAGGTCAAAGGACACCGGAACCGCCCGTCTGCTACAGGTCCCGACGGAGAAAATTTTCATATTCCCACCGTAGACACAGTCAGAAAATAAATTAACGTTCTTACGCTGGCGACCTTACGTGCCCATTCGCCCGATACACCGTGTTCGACATGATTTATTGTTTCATTTTTCATATACATTTTTTTTTGTTTTACGTACTTTATTATAGCTTCGTGTTTTCCGGCACGAAACACTGTGTTATTTCTGGCGAGTTTTGAGGTTTTGGTCGGCTTCTGAATTCAAGTATTTGCAGATGGCTACATACAGTTAGTATTCATCTAATAATAACATTATAATAGTAACCTTTTATTGTCCCACTGAAGAGCAAAGGCCTCTTCTCATACAGAGAAGGCACGAGCATTGATCAAGATTTCAAGGCATATTGACGATTTCACACCTTTGTTAATTAATAAGTGAAAGTTTTCTCACGATGTTTTCCTCCATTGGTCAATCAATTAAGAAATTACGTGGAAAATATTATAGTCACGTTGGTACTAGCCCGTGCCCGGTTACGAACCTACAGCCTCGTGCATGATAGGCGGGCGCATACACCAATGAGCCATCACGACATTCAATACATACAATACTTGACTACATAGGCTGCTACTGAGAAATTTCCAAAAAAAAAGTGTGTAGAAATCAAACCCAATGTTTAGCATGAGTATTCGACCATCGAGTTAGTCAAATATCCACAGACACTATTTAAACCACAACATTTGATAAAGCTGGCAACACCGAATCTTCAGAAATTAATAGAGCAGTTTATTTACTAGTAGAACCGACATCCAATAGCTCGTTTGATGTCAAACAGTGGATGTTTATTCAATCGGATCGGCGCTAGTTGGAAACTACCTGCCTTCACGGGAATTATGAATCTGTTTGTGTGTTTGCTTTATGTTGTATGACGTGCAAGGTTCAAGCATAATGTAGGTGTAGTGTGTGGGTTTGTATTGGGGTGTAGGTATGTACCACACCCCTGCACTAGTGCGATGTGTGTTGTGTAATGGCGAGCTCTGCATTGACCTTGCTAGTAGGCTATTGTTTTGCCAATTTTAGTGTTATTAATTACTAGCTTTTGCCCGCGACTTCGTCCGCGTAAATTTCGGTTATTGCGGACACAGACGAAAACGCGGAAAAAATTACCCATGTCTTGTCATTTCAATTCGAAACGACACGTGGCGCCATCTATGACCATAAGAACATTATTGTGATTTCCCTCGAAAACAGTACTTTTTTACGGAATTAAAGGTACCCTATGTTCGTTCCTGTACACCTGGCAACGTATATGCAAAACTTCAGGATGATCGGTTCAGTGGCTTAGGCGTAAAATGGTAACAAACAAACAAACAAACTTACTTTCGCATTTATAATATTAGTTAGGATTTATCTGACTGTAATTTTAATGAATTTTCAGATATACGAAATACATACATAAACTCACGCCTTTTCCCTTGGGGGTAGGCAGAAACTACAGAACGCCACTTGCTACGATCCTTACATACTCCTTTCGCCTCATCTACGTTCGTTCGTTCGTTTTATATGAGAAGATATACAGGGTCATTGAAAATTTACCCGAAACCAGAAAAGGTGTCATTGTACTCATCATTATGAACAACTTTTACTATAAGACCAAACCTGAAACCATGAAAAAATAAAACAGGTAAAAAAAAAATTACGACCTGTATATGAATTGCTTCACCCGGTTTCACGTATTTCTAGTATTATAACTTTATTGTTGGTAGGGGTGAACTTAAACAAGTGTATAATGTGTAGCCACACTTCATCATAACTAGCTTTTGCTCGTGACTTCGTCTGCGCAAATTTTCTTACGGATTCCTTATTTTTGGTAACAAAATAAAGCTAGCAGCATTCAGGGATAAATGACTTTGTATAAGCTAAATGCCCGAATAGAGTCAGTAGTTCCGGAGATTATCCATGTTCAAACAAATAACAAACAAACATATTCTTCAGCTTTATAATATTAAGTCGTACTATCTCTATAAAATAAATACTTATGTGTTAAAGGCAACTTGTCCATAGTTCAGGTGAGAGCTTACGACTCAAGTATTGTGCGGCAAAGGGGCTTTGCACAAAAATCCTCTAACTTACGCGGAAGGTGCGAACAAAGCCTTCGGAACTAGTGTCCGGGGACAAACTGTAATCGCTGTATCAATGTTACCAATTCTAGTGATTTGTTCTCTTTAGCCCAGGGATGGCGAACCTTTATTGGTGAACGTACCATCTTACTACTATTATAAACGCGAAAACTTCGATGGATAGATGTTTGTTACTCAATCACGCCAGAACGGCTGTACAGATTTGGATAAAATTTTGCACAGAGACAGATTATACTTTGGAATCGTTTCCGCGGGATAATATTTTATGTCTTAATTCTTGAATGGCATGTCATGACGTGCTATTAAAGAGTGAAATTAGTGAAATAATGGAGAATGATTAAAACCTAGATGTCAATTACTTTAAACTCTTTATTTGTAACTCTACAATCGTTATGTTTAGGGGCCGCCTCCACGAGCGTGAGAATCGCGGCGATATTATCGTCGCGCCACGTATTTCCACTCATCGCATCGCCGCGATGACATCGCCTTGTGTAGACACATTCTAAGAGAGTGTATAAAAATACGTGGCACGACGTTAGTGTCGCCGCGATTCTCTCGCTCGTGGAGACGGCCCCTTACTGTTTATTTAAAAAATAAACGAACAAAATATTAGCAAAAATGTTTCTGTTGTTGCAAATTAGATTCAAAGTCAAAGTCAAAGTCAAATCATTTATTTCAATTAGGCCAATAAGGCACTTTTGAACGTCAAACACAAAAAAACAAAATAGAATTGAATCTAGTTGCCCCTTCCAAAAGGTAGTTTAGTATGGAGAAGAATGGGCAAGAAACTCCATACGTACTCTTTTAAAATCAATGTTTACAATATTTGTTTACAGAATCATACACGACATGGCACGTGAAAGCAATGTATGTACCCTATAAAAAAAAAAAAAAACTAATTAATCATAATAATTAAAAGGCACAAATTAAGAATTTAAAAGTTAAAATATGTTCAAATATACATAGTTTTCACGTGTTTACAAATATTGGAACTACAGACGACCACTCATAACATCTCAACCAACATGAAATAGTGTGTGAGTCCGCGCAATCTATGTATAACACACTTCAAAATCAATAATCAAAAATAAAACAAAATTAAGTATTAAGAAAAATGAAAAACAAAAAAAAACAATAATAACCAGTTTGATTTTGTCTAGAATGTATCATTGTCCTATGGAGCAGGACCAGCATGTTTCCAAGCATTCTTATCTTGATTGTAATCCTCTAATTTGTAATATGCTTGTTTGCAAAGTGTACTTTTAATGTGTGTTTCAATCAAATCAAATACCTACATGGATTATTATTGGTTCTGTCAATTACCTGAATTATTTCGTCGCGTGCCACCACTGGCACGCGTGCCATTGGTTTGCCATCATTTGAATATTTTGATTAGTCTGTATAATGTCTAACCTTTTCCCAATTATAACAAACTATTTTCAGTTTTTAACATTAGGAATCTCTTATAAACAGTCCGGAATTTTGAAATTGTTTGTGTGATTCTCCTGTTCCTCAGGAAGCAGGTAAAATCCGTTGATCCTGCGCCTGATCTCTCCCCGGTTGAATCGGATTATGAGAGTAAAGTAAGAAGGAGTGCACCTGTGTTTGCACACACATTTGTACCCTTTAATATCTTCTACGAACTTGCCTTTATCGAATATTTTAATTAAAAACTTTTTAATTATAATATCGGCCGAAATTCGATAACGGCGTAATCGAATTTCGGCGAAATATTATTAGGTCAGACTGAAAATTATTTCAGTAAATTGTAACTGAATAACAATATTTGTATACTTACGAAGCGACAAATTAATATCGATGTTCTGAGTTTGAGACCAGTCGTCTGCGAATAATATTTACACTACAACTTAGACTGACAGTTTTTATGCTTTCCAAAGCAAGTATTTTAAAAGTTTAAAGTAACTTTTATTTTTAATAACTAACTATCTGACTGCTGCCTGTGACTCCGTTCCAGGTTTTCCTACTTTTCTTTTCCCCAAACAACTTCTGTAATGAATGAGGCGAACCAAATAAAAAATGAAATTGGTAGGTAATTGACATTGGTCGAGCCGTTTTCGAGCTTTTGCGAAGCTATTGATTTTTATGTATTTAGATTTTAAGTTTCAAATAGTAATTAGAATTAAAAAATGATTTTAAAGAAAATCAAAAAACCCGACTGCTAAAAAACTAATTTAAAAAAAAAAACCGGAAAAAAAAAACTTAAATAAAAACTAAAAAGAAAGAAACAAGCCCAGTAGTTTAGAATTCTTTTAGGTAATACTAAATAACTACACAATTGAAATAGTCTTGTAATTGATACACACATAAAACAAATCACAAATTCTAATGCAGAACAGAACGACTCACAGTCGGGGCCCCTTGGTAAGATTTGATTGGTAACATTTGAATGGGCCCCTCCTTTGCGTCGCGCAGTCGGGTAAAAACAATCCATACTTAAATACTTAAAATGTTTAAGTTATTTGTATGCTATTCTACAATACCAGTAACATATTATGTAATTTTGACAATCTTTTTAGAGTTACGATTTACTCCGGGGTCGACCGATGATGCGGCGAAGATGATCATTATCATCATCATATTGGTACTCTAAACATGATACGACGATGGTGATGTAACGATATAATCACTTTTGCGAGGCTAAGTTCTCTAAATGACGCCGCCAGTGACCGCGTTATTTAGAGAACTTTGCAAGAGAAAGGGGAGCCTTATGCCCAGCAGTGGGACACAAAAAGCGTAACAAAAAAGGTTAACTTCGAACCACACCGATCCTACATACATTATTAATCCACTTTTACCCCAAAACAAACAACTTTAACGATTCAAAAACGCCACAGCCGTAACATTGTAACCTCTATTCTCCATATTTTTCGTCCGGATGCAAACCGGAGCGCCGGGACCGGACCGTTCCCTGTCAGATTAACTGTAAGAGGATTTTTTTACTGGCGCCGTACTAAACCACGTGTCTTGGGATTCGGGTTGGTTTTTTAAATTATTGTACAGTTTTTATGATGGAAATATTGAAATATGACCCCGTTGTTTATTGTTGGTTGGAAATGATCTAATTTCCGTCTGAAAACTGATAAAACGTATCTGCTAAATTGATTTTTTGATATTAAACGTTTATGCGTAAATATTTTAAAGCACTACACAATATACTATATTACTATGGATGTTGAACTGGCCAGTTGGCGAGCTTGGGGTCTTGGGTTCGTTTCCCAGGTAGGGTAAAAAGTGTTATTTAGTCGGTTATTAATCGGACTATGAGACTGAGGGAACAGGGGTGCACCTATATTTACACAGTGGTGCACTAAGTACAATATCTCCTGTGTACTTGACTCTATTGAGATTAATTATTGTAAATTGGATTTTCTTATTTTAAAACATTTAAAAATAACTGTCAGATTTTGAAAAAGCTTGTGGAAATTTGTTACTTCAATCTGTACCTAAATATTAAGTCAATTTAGTATCAATATTTTTATTTTATTTATTTGGGACAAAAAACAGTTACATGCTAAGAGAAATACAATACATTCTTAACCTAGAATTACTTACAAGCATGTAACCCACTTTTTTCACATATTAATGAAAAGAATGAGTGGAAATAAAAGACAAAATGTATAAAAAGACGAAATATTTGTGTGGTAGCCAATAATGACAAAAAATTATTATAAAAAAAAGCAAAAACAAAAATGGCCTCGACAATTTCTTCCTTTTAAATAATGCATTACAATGCCCCGAAGTTAATTGGCTAAATCAAAGCAATAGAACATTGCCCACGCGCCTGCCCTTTCAAATTCTCTTAGGAGAGTTGTGTCATGATTGGCAATTAGTCTCATAATCCTCGGAAGCTTTCCATCGCGAGGACTTGTGGAGATGAAGCGGTGATTATTTACAGGCTTAGAGGTCATTAGTGGATGAGGGTTTACCTGGCTGTAAAGGAGAAGGGGATCTCATTATGGGGCAAGGAATTTAGTGAGATATTGGTCGTCTGTGGAGCTGAATGATTGGAGTAAACTTTTTGGAAAATCTTATTAAAAAAATAAAGCGATCAGTTTTTTCGAGGTGACTGATTGTACTCATGATGACAAACAATATCCTAAACAAAAGTTTTTTTGCAAAACGCTTGATCCCAATCAACCCAAAGGCGTGACCACGCGAGCGCTCCGTACGGTTGATTGTCGGAAGAAAACAGAATAATGTATAGTACAAGTTTTGTTTG
Organism: Hoplodrina ambigua; assembly: GCA_949774945.1. Taxonomy (NCBI): domain Eukaryota; kingdom Metazoa; phylum Arthropoda; class Insecta; order Lepidoptera; family Noctuidae; genus Hoplodrina; species Hoplodrina ambigua. The sequence goes on from OX458979.1 coordinate 13,575,646, forward strand.
TAAAAAGGGATAAATAACTAAATTCAATTACAGTTGATTGTGTGTTATTTTTGTTACTTATTATTCTAATGGGGTGACTAAGGTCATGCGATATGCAAATAAAAAAAACATATTTTTGTGGGAACATTGTTTGTGTTTATCATGATCCCAATCAAGTGTATAAGTATTGGCTACTAATTACCAGTCTTCCTAATAGTCTTATTATATTTCTTCTCTAAAAAAAGTAGGTATAAAGAGCAAAGAAGCCAAAAAGCTTCAGCTTTCTCTAAAAATCAAAGCCTTCATATTTTTTTCACAGTTTCCCGAGTCTCACTGACCTACTCAAAGCTAGTAGGTCCCTACAGTAATCCCCGCAGAAAAGATACGTTGTGAAAGAAACCCGTAGTTATCAATAGCCATAATATAGTGACCTGGCCTTACGTTAATAGATTGTAAGGGGATCATTATCTAAGGACGGGCACACACGAGCGAACATGGACAACGGAAAAGCGTGCAGATCATTTTTTCCTTCGATGCCAATGCATGTAAATTATATCAAGAATATTGGGATCAAAATGTTTTCAAAAGTTTGTGTTTTCAAAAGTCAAATGATATATTACAATAAGACCATTAAAAGGCACTTTTGAACGTCATTTACAAGAAAGAGAAAGAAGAAAAGGATTTTTTGAACACAATGTTTAACGTTTCTTACAGTTAAATGTTTTTTCTTTTTGTTGTTCATTTTAGAATAGCTTTGCGGGTAGTATTAGTCCATTATGTCATTTGTCATTTTCGATCATACATTCTGGGCCAGACCATCAGAAGTTCATAATATTTATGACCGATGTTTGAGTTTTAAAGTGCATAGGTAACACTATTTACTTTCAAAATAACGTTGTAGATATTATTGTACAAACATTGTATCCTCTAGCATCTATCCGAAAGTAACATGCAATGTAACTTTCGGATAGTGTGTACACATCCTAAGACATAAACCCGCGAGAGATCATAAAAAGAAGCTATCCCTTTATCTTAACGATTAAGCGTTGATGACTATGTTAGGCATGGGACACTCGTAACGGTATTAAAACGTTATTTTCATATTTTTACGGTCTCATCAATTGAAGGGCCTTCGAAGTAAAAAAGAAGGAAGAATGTTATGAATCTCCTCTGTATGTTTTATATACTAGCTGAAGTGCCTAAATACATTTCATGTATTAATCCTTCCTACTTATGTTATAAATGTGAAAGTTTTTGAAGATGTTTGTTACTTAATCACACATAAACCGTGGAACAGCTTTGAATTATGATGAATTTAACTGCTCTGGGCGGAACGGAAGGGAGTGTCCGATTCTTGCTGACTAAAACTCATCCGTGTTCTTCCTAATGCTCTTTGCGTTCCGGGGCCGTGGTGACTCTTGAACCAATCCGTAACCCTTATTTTTTGGGATCTAAATATGTATTCATGTTTTATTAACAAATAGAATGACCACAAATAGCAATTTAAAATGTCGACTTGTGTTACTTTACGATATTTTTATAAAGTAGTTATTTTGTATTGATTGAGGGTGATTGTTTTTCGAAATATATAGGTATTAAATCAGCCAAAAAAACTTATCTGTAACAATAATCTGAACGAAAAAATAACCCGTTGAATAACGGCTATAAATAACGGTTATCGGTAACGATCGTAGCACTATCGTTAATGAGAATAGGTGGCGACATCGATAGCCAGTAATGATATATAAACTGGAAGGGTGTTAATCTATAGGGAGGGGGGGTGAGGGGGTATGTGAGCCAAGCAGATCCTGGATAACGGAGGGAGAAAACGAAAATGTTGTTTCCTTTTTTTCAGAGGATATAATATAGGTACTCAAATTTTAAGAAATTCAGTAGGGACGATTTTTTTTCATTACGTCGCTTTCTCTGATATGTCACATTCACAAGAACTTGTGACAAGATGCACAAAGTGACGTAATGTTTTACACTATTTTACCCGGCTACGGCAGTTTATGTTTTTGTTCTCCGGAACCCGTGTTGCTGTATGTTTTTGTTTACCTTTGTCAGTATTAAGAATACACCTCTCAAAGCACAAACTCACACCGTTGCGTAAGCGGTTGCATATATGCGTTTATTACTGAAATGTAGCTTATAAGGCAAACAAAAAGCCACTTCTGACCATACTCCTCAATCCATACTAATATTATAAATGCGAAAGTACCTCTTCACGCTTAAACCGCTAAATCGATTTTGATGAAATTTGGCATGGAGATAGTTTAAGATCCAAGGAAGGACATAGGATAGTTTTTATCCTGGAAATCACCCCCTATGGCGGTGAAAAGGGGGGTGGATGTGTATGCAAGTACGATATAAACAAGTTCCACGCGGACGTAGTCGCGGGCAAAAGCTAGTAATGAATAAACAACTTGTTCATATTAACATTTTTTTATTAAACCGAGGATACAAATTCATTGTCTCTTCTCACAAATTGGACGTGCATCTTCTCGTCAGGCATCAGAAACATTCCTTTCTTCTCAATTTCGATCTCGCTGGGTTTCGGAGTATTTGGGATAACCTTAAATTCGTAGTTCAGCAGAAGGTCTGCCAGACCTTGGCGGACCGTCTGGTAGGCAAAGCGCATGCCTGGAAATAAAAAAGATGTTTTACTATGTTTTTTTGGTTTGTTTGTATGGTTTAAGGAGAATAAGCTGCTATTATTATATTGTTGTAGGTACAATACACACCACAAAAACTTTATTATTTCGTTGTTAATCTATACTACAAGTAATATTATAAATAGGAAAATTTGATAGTTTGTTTGCATTGAAACTACTGAATCGATTTGAAAAATTATTTGACCGTTGGGAAGCTACACTATCTTCAGGTGACATAGGCTATATTTTCAACAAAGTTAGGGATTCGTAAGGAAAATCACGCGAACGAAATCGCGGGGAGAGTGCTAGTATTAGTATAATATTGTTAAGAATTTTAATCAAAATGTCATCGAGAAATCCGATTTTTTCACTATTATTGTTTTTATTAGTTCAGCTAGATGAGTACTCACCAATACAACTTCTAGGTCCATCCCCGAACGGCAGGAAGGTGAACGGAGTGATGTTCCTCTCGTTCTCCGGCAGGAACCTGTCAGGGTTGAACACCTCAGGTTCAGGGAAGTACTGCGGGTCTATGTGCATGCTGACGCCGTTCACGTACACCGCTGTGCCGGCAGATATGGTCAGTTTGTCGTCGATCTTGTAGTCTTTGCTGGCGATGCGGTCCAGCCAGCCCATTGGTGGATAGAGCCTGAGGGTCTCTGTAGAAGGAAATCATAATAATTATACACACAAACCCACGACACCTAAATTTAAGTAGCTCTTAGATGTATTTCTGTCGTTACAATACACTTTATAGTGACAGAGATAGCATCAAGTCTCAACAAGATTTAAGTAACAAAGACGTTGTTTTATACAAAATTGCGGATATCCGGAGTCTTACACTGATTTTGAACATCATAATTCAGTACAAAATTATCAAAAACAATGTTATGGATGTGAATGTAAAAAAATAAAAATACCCAACACAGCCCGTCTAACTAAGAACCCGTAATGTGTTCATGCTTTCGTGAATTTAGCTTAAGATACTCGCAGATAAAACATTTGAGCAGAAACTCAGTTGCTTCGGTGCTATGTCTCTATTAGTGGATGTTATGTATAACCTATAATTAGTTGGATTTAGTAAAAGTCATACATGACCTTAACACGTGATACCTACTGTTTGTTCTACTATGAGTCAACGTTATACAACGTAGGTATGTGTTGTTACGTACTTTATTGAATGAATACATAAATAAATAAACATAACATTACCCTTCACTCAACATTGTAATATTAATAAATAACCGGTCAAGTGCGAATTAGACTCGCACACAAAGGTTTCGGTACATTATTTAACACTTTTTACAAAAACACATTTCTCTTATGGGGTCCGCTTTTTAATTTAAAACTTTATTTTAATTATTCGTTCTTATAGCGGCCATAGAAAAACACACTCAGGTAAATTTTTTACTCTCTTCCTATTACGGTTCATGAGATACCTACAACAGACAGACGGATGGAAACAAAGAAAAACTTTTTATTCATGTGAAAGTGACGCACAATACACAATAATATATACAAATAATGGACAACGAAATCTTAGCACCCTTCGGGGACGGAACCCTAAACGTGCTGATATCCTGGTTTATTTTTGTCGTATAAATTATTTATTCTTGTCTTGTTGGTCTGTACTACCTACATTATATGCTCATTTATTTAAAATGCTATTACTGTTCTGTGGTTGAATAATAATTAGCTAATATAAGCCATAAACTATGGTCTTCCAGATTTCCGAGAAATAACGTACGAAGATCGTACGGTGTTACAAAAACAAAAATGGTTTTCGATATTTCCAATAGGTACACGCTCCGGTCTATCTGCGCAGGCGTATCTCCATATACAGGGTCATTGAAAATTTACTAGAAACCTAAAAAGGTGTCATTGTTCTCATCATTATTATAAATCAGCAGTTCCATACATTACGATCGTGTTATATACTTAGAGTTTTTGTAGGAAACAGCGGATTTTTTTTCATTTTAACAGGGTTGGTCCCATTGTAAAAGTTGTTCATAATAATGAGTACAATGGTGCCGATTCTCTTGGTCACAAACTTAACTAAAATTAGACTATATCCATCTTTTTCTGTCCAATAAAACAAGAAACAGACTAATGTAAATAAGAGCTGTCAAATTTAGTCAATCTGACACATCCATACAATTATAGTTGACATCTTAAAACGTATGGATTAAAAATACGGAAAAGTTCAAGGCAAAACTAATTTGACATCTCTAACTTAGTTCATTAATGTCACGGAATGTCACCGTCCTTTTCTTTCGCTGTATGTTAGTAAGAGATGTCAATTCTCTCTTTAGTCTAATTTGTGAACAAGGGAATCGGCACCAATGATTGCTTTTCACGTTTTTGGTAAATTTTTAATGACTCTGTATAGACCTCTCCGGTACACCGCCATGAGAAACAACATCTTACCTTTGATCGCACAGTCGATATAGGATACATCAGAGAGTACCGTCGAGTCAAAGTTGCGGTCTCCAATTTTTCTTTTGAGTGCAAGCACTTCTTCGTAAAGCCGTTCCTAAGGAAACATAAACATGATTAATACAAATCCACGAATAGTATTTGAAAGTTGATTAAGAGATTATTTTAAGGAAACTGAATGTAATGATATAATCCGTACGTCATGTTCGTGAACAGGCGCCATCAGTTGGGACTGGTCAACTGTTAGCTCGGCTATTGTAATTTGTTTTTGAAGTGAAAACTTCTTTAGCGGCGTTGAGCACTTTTTCTGTAATGGGTATAAAATCTTAAACTCGCGTCAGGACACGTGACCTGATCGACAAAGCGTAAGACGGATGGAGAGTAGACAGCTATCCCCTCTCTACGGCGCGGCGAAAATGTATGCCTGGGCCTACTGTTTCGTTTAGGCAGCGCAGGGCGCTTGCGCGAATGTTCGTGTATAACTTTTTAATGTAAAATAATTGTAATAGTTTTAAAGTGTTAAATTTTTAATGTAATATAAATTGTCATGTTTGTGTACGATAGCGCAATAAATGAATATTGTATTCTACCACATAAATGATAGTACTTTTATACTGATAAAGCAATTGGTGCAAAATTATTCCCTAACCATTCCAAAATATCAAACATGCTCAACGTTAATAATCAAGTTTTCACTTCTGCCGGCACTCCCGGAGTGCAACCCGTCTTTTTTTTTTAGGTTTTATTCTAGACCTCTTCAATTGTACCTATATATTCAAAATCAATGATGTATTCTACATTTGTAATTTAATTTTATTGATTTCGTAACAGTATTCATGAAGTTTCTTGCTCGTTCTTCTCCATAGACACCTATGGTTTGGAACGAGCATCTAATTTTAGCTTTCTGACTGATTTCTTTACAATAAAGAGGTTTACAAATGGTACGTTTCACATTCAGTCAGTTAGAATTTCTCAGTAGCAGCTCTAAGTTTGGATTTGTGCCCGACTGCTGGTGGCAGTAATTTCACCTGTAATTCATGGGATTTCAACAAAACTGGTGATATGTGGGTTTACTATACACCTCTGCATGTTCCTTTGGGTGACACTAGCGTGATAGTTTTACCTGATACTGTGGATTCCAAGCCAGCTCATAAACCAGCCAGCATAACGTCGTGCCAGATGTATCGAAGCCTCCGAGCAAGAATACAGCTGCTTGTGCCAGTAGTAAGTCTTCACTGATATCTGAAACAAAACTTGTGCAATTAATTTGACCAGTCCAGGGTGGACAAAAATAACCCAAGATAGGGAAACATGGGCATCTTTAGAGGAGGCCTTTGCCCATACAAATGTTCTTGCAGACTGAGATAGTCTAATTTATAAACAAGAATCATCCAAATCGGTCCAGCAGTACTCGAGAGTTGCACTTAGTCAGTCATTAGGGACAAAATGATCTAATATTCTTTTTGTTACATAAAATTTGGAACACGCACGCAATCATCTGTAAAGTATTCATCTCATCATAATCATCGCAGACCACTTAATTTGTAATTTGTAGGATCCATGATTACTAAGTACAGTGCGGAACAACAAGCAACCGAAACCCTCGGGCCATTTTTGTGACTGCCAAAAATTTCAATATCCAGCTCCAGTCGAAGTGTACCTTCATTATCCTTAATGGCCTCTTGCTTGATCTTCAGCAGCGCGTCAAGTAGATCCCGTGCATCCTTGACCTCCTTCTCATAGCCGCCTCTCTGGTCAATCACCGTACGGAAGATTTTACGTAACAGCTTCATTGTCTTCTTGGGGAAGAACGAGAATCTGGAAGAACAGCACAATGTTTTTAATATGTCGTGATAGCCCAGTGGCCTCATGCACAAGGTTTTGGTGCGATACTGAGCAAGTATCAATGTGACTTCTTCAATTTACGTGTACCTACTTTCTAAGTTTATCTTGGACATCACTATCGGTGAGGGAAAAGACCGTGAGGAAACCTGGACTTGTGATTAATATAAGTCTGGAACCGTCAATTTGTCTGGAGCAAGCGTAGTGATGAATGTTCATTCTATATAGAGGCGACTATGAAAAGCCTAAGTTTCTTAAGATAAAAGTCACCTAAATATATCCACCAGTTCAGGGAAGAAGAATATGCTAGACCAGGACAATCCTCGATGCAAGTCGAACTCCATGAACTCTCTGGTCACCCTTCTCATGATGCTGTCTCCCTCTGACAGGCAATTGCTGGTCACTCCAAAGGCTGATTCACCAATTACATCAGTCGTGAAGTCTGTGCATATTTTCTAGAAGAAGATTTTTTATTGTCATGACATGGATAAATACAAATGTTTAGATGGAAGATCGTTTGTATGATCTTAATACAATATAATATTATTAATGAGATGTAAATACGGCTTTAAAAAACATAATAATTTTTCTAATTTTTTATTTTTATTTTTTGAGGTTATAAAAAGTGTAACACACAAATGTTTGTACCTACATTAAGTCTTGTGTGTATAAACGAGTATTTGTTATATCGTAGTCGGATTTTAGATTTTTTAATTTATTTATATTATCGTTCAACTGCCCCATTGACTGGCATACATTTTTACCATGGCAAGAGCTGTTTCCATGTAGTTTGTGATGATAGGAAAAACATTTAAAAATCCCCGACGGGAGCCATCTTAGACCGATTTTCATCAAACATAGCTAGGAACACTGCCAACTAATTCAACTTTCAAACAAAAAAAAAAAAAACAAATTAAAATAGGCTCATCCGTTCGGGAGCTACGATGACACAGACACGACAAACTTATACCAACCCGTCGTTTTTGCGTCAAGGGTTAAAAAAGGAGATAATAACGGTAATCGCAAGATACTTACTCTTAGATCTATAGGTTCCTCCTTCTTAGATTCAAGGCCTATGCGGTTAACTAAAGCCGTTGACTTAGAAGCAGTGATTCCGTTGAGACTCCTCAGTTTGGCGGCCGTAAACACTAACGTCAGGCGTCTCCTGACTGAAGACCAGATGGGATCCTGCCAACCCAAACACATGCATTAAAACAATAAGCACCAGGGCAGGTACCAATGTGACTTTTTCTAATTTATGTAGCTACTTTCTAAGTTTATCTCGCACTGATATCGGTGAAGAAAAGCATCGTGAGGAAACAAGGATTTATTTTTAAAATTAGTCAGAAATCGCCAATTCGACTTAAGCAAGCGTGGTGATTAATGCTCTGCCTTTGTTCTGTAGTAGGACATTTAAAGGCTATACTAATAAAATACTAATATACTATTTAAAATAAAGCTGCAGAGCATTTTGTTTGTTTGTTTATGGACACTTATCTTTATTTGTATATAGTAATCTGATTTATGAGGAATAGTATGGGTATATATCACCACGCTCCTTTTGGGGTTTGCGTAAAGTTGGCGCAGTAATGACTCTTTGATATTGTAAAAGAACACCGCAGGCTGCGGCTCCAACCGCTGCAAAAACACACCACCGCGGTCACCGTGACGGCCTGAAGTGTCATTAGCTGTGGTGTCTGTGCTACAATCGGATGTCATTCAATATGGCTAACCGTAACGTTGTCTTATTACTCTCATGACTCATTAGCCCTCTCAGAAGATGAGAAAAAAAGGTAGGAAAAAAACCGTTTTATTAAACACTCGCTCCAAACCACGCGAAAGGATATAACCAAAGACGTAACATAATATGGGTGACAAAAACCACGCAGACCAAGTCACGTGCAGAGGCTAGTTGTGTTTTGTTGCTTACATAACGAAGATGGTGAGACGAGCTGGTTGAATCTAATTAGCCCATATTACCTCGAGACTAGTTTCAAGTCATGATCGTTGGCTTAATAACTGGTTTTTTCTATCAGGAAGTATTTACGTTTGTTTATAAATACGTTGAATGAATGAATGAATGATTTATTTGCTAGAATATAGGTACATTAACATGGTACAATAATTATTAGAGTATCACTATATTCGACTTAATAGCCGTGCAAATATTTCAGTTACATGCATAACGTAATCAATAAAATTAATCAAGTTATAAGACGCTCGTGTATATAATGCTAATGCTTAATTTGCTTAACTTACGTTTTCACAGGTTGTTTTTTAGTTCTAATATTATTCTTTAAATGCACTGTATCTATAGTACACTATTTTCGATTTTGTTAAAGTATTTAAAAAAAAAAGTCTAGTTTTGTCACATAATTATGTCATTTGTTTTTATTAGTAAAACGTTTAGTGTTATTGGTAAAAAACATGTTATTAAGTTTCTGGCTAATTAGACTAAAGTGTGAACTCATTGATTGTAATTGACCTTTACCTCAATGTATATGAATACAACAAAGTCGGGGTCGTTAATAAAATAAATATTATCTGTACATCTATACATACAAATAAATAAAATTGAAGTGTCTTCTTGTATTATTAACTTAACCGCTTTTTACTAAATGCATATGAATGTATATACGGTACTTATGCCAAAATAACATTTTTTTAAATTTTTGTCTGTCTGTCTGTTTGTTCCGGTTAATCTCTGGAACGGCTGAACCGATTTTGACGGGACTTTCACTGGCAGATAGCTAATATAATAAGGGGTTACTTAGGCTTACTTTTATTTTAGAAAAATAATTAGGGTTCCACGCAGTAAAATACAACGTCGCGTATTTAGTTTATATTTATATTATTTGTATATTATTGTGTATTGTGCGTCACATTCACGAGCATAAAAAGTTATTCTTTCTTTTCTTTTTTCAGAAAATCGACATTTACGCGGACGATGTCGCGGGCATTAGCTAGTAATAATAATAATAAATATTACTTTCCAGACCGATTTCGGTCACGGCGGCCAATCTCAATGGAGACTAGCCAGGTACGCAGAAGTTATTATAGTGCACAAGTGTGTGAGCAAACACAGGTGCACTCCCTCTTCCCTCACTCTCAAAGTCCGATGGGACGGCAATCCGACACGACCAGGGAGAGATCAGGCGCAGGACCAACGGCTATACGTGCTTTCCGAGGCACGAGGGTGTCAAAAACCCTCTACCAAACTCCGGGTTGCTACTGAGATATTCCTTATGGAAAAACCCAATTAAACTTTTGGCCTGATCTATGACATCAATTAAGATTATGTGTAGTATAATATGCTATAAAGTTTATATAATATTAACATAATGTATATATTTATATTATTCTCGTGTAGCGCTGTTTTTATTCGATAAAACAAATCATATTTACGGATACCCACATGTCGCCAATTATGTTTTAAGTCCCATGTGATAAGGGGCGAGCCTGCCAAAAACCGGGCACAAATCCAGACTCCGAGGCTGCTATTGAGAAATTCCTGTTGGAAAAACCCAATAATACTTGGCCCGACCTGAGAATTGATCCCTAGACCTCATGCTCAGCCGTTGCGAACAATGTATCAGTTCGCCTTAAATATCAAAGAACCTTAGTATCATGATGGCCCAGGTTTAGGCGCCTCTGATGCATGAGGTTATGGGTTCAAATCCGGGCAAGTACCAATGTGACTTTTTCAATTCATATGTACTTTCTAAAGTTTATCTTGGACATCACTAGCATTGGTGACGGGAAACATCGTGAGGAAACCTGGGACCAACTGAGACTTAAACCATGTCAGAGGCCCTTGAGGCAGTTGAGGAACTCTGACAGTAGGGAGTGTGGGGTCGTAAGACCTTACTGCCCACACGATGAAAAAGAAGAAAGAAAGAAAGAAGAAGAACAGAACCTTAAAATCTGCACTTACATTAACAGTAAATATGTTCAAAGCTCCGATAGGGTCACTCTTGCCAGAGCCCAGGTACCGGTTCCTGAACACATCAGCGTCCTTCACCAGCACCCTGCGCGCTATCTCTGGGTCGTTAATCACCAGCGCTGGTCTCCAGAACAGCCACATGCCCACGTAGGGAGCCTTGAAGTGTTTGTACAGTCTGCGCATCCATAGGGACTGAAAACATTTTTTTAAATTAATGTCTGGAAACAACGTCATATTTTACAATGAATAATATAAATATTACTACACCTACTTTTATTTATAAATGTTAATATTGTTATGAATGTTTGGTACTCAATAACCCCAGAACAGCTGAATGGATCTTGATGAAACTCGGTAAAGAGATAGATTTTAGTCTAGAATATCACATGGGCTATCTTTTATTCCGTTTTTGTGTTCCTAAAGGATTTAGGCGTTTGAATCTATCTGAAATCTAAGCAGGCGAAGGCAAAGTCATGGGCAGAAGTTTTGTGTTGCTCGTCACTTACAATGTTTTTACATGTTGAAGCAACAAAAATAAAGTAACCAGAATTTTGTAAAAAAGTCTCTTCTTGCGTTCTTGTCTATAGAATTCTATCTACGTTTTGGAACAGAGTGCTAAGAGTGAGTTTTTTCAGTCACGTTCGATTGCCAGTGCGTTAGAATTTCATATGGGAAAAGTTTTAGCGCTATTTGGTGGTCTCTAGGAAAACCTTATTTCCCATACAGAGTAATGACGCGCTCGCAATCGAACATGAGTGAATAAATACACACTTAGCACTTAGCTTCAAGATTTTTGACTCGTTGACAATTCCACAGTGCCTGTTAATGGTTTAGTTGACATACAAGCTTTGACTTTGACTTTTTGTCTGTGACCAGTCAACGTTAATTTTATTTCCTATGCAGTAGCAGAGAATTCAATATTAGACAACCTGAGTACATACTAGTATAGGATCAAAGAATGTTTTAAAGGAAGCAACAAACATGGTATGCTCGGTAATAAATATTGATCCACTCTCTATACGTTCAAGGCCTGTCGGAAGTTTTCTTTTTTCGCCTTATATGTGCACTGTGTATGCCGAAAATGCAGTGTAGGAAATTGGAAAAAACTGCAGCGTCGAACATTTTTCTAAAATAGAAAATAGGATTCTACATTGTAGTTGGACTTTGTAATAAAGTGAGTAAGTCTAAGTTGCAGTAACACATACTTTATGTTGTGGTTTTGAATAGTTAGTGCCACATCATTCATCCTTTTAACATGCTTTTTAAATATCTCATAGGAAGTTAATGCTATTATACGACGAATAATTACGACTTTTTTATAATTTGACTGTTTGGAGGTGTTTGGTAAAAACAATACTTTCTTATCCTTTTTTAATTACTATTAGGATAAAGTTTATTAACTTCATAGTTTATTGTGTAGACTCAAATTTGATTATGGTTTATTATAAACTAAAATAATTATGTTGTTTTGTACGCCATAATATGGCAAAACATGCAGATGTATCTGTTATTTTAAGAATTGCTAGATTTATTTGATGTTAGTCATGTTTTACTATAAATATGTGTATTCTATTAAACTCATGCTTTAAAACAGTCTTCAAAAGAAAGTGCGTATCCCGCACCCCCCGGCTATAAGCAGAAGTAAAACCACGGTGGTTTTAGCCGGCATGTCCTTCCGTCACCCCCACGACGGAAGAAGTCCATAGGGAAAAGAGGTTCTATGTTCGACAAAAAGAGTTTTTTATGTACTCGTTCATCGAATTCTTAGCCAATTGTCGACTGATTTTCTAAATGTTGTTTAAACATGGCATGGTATTACCTACGCATAATAATAAAAAACTGTACTTACAGGATTCTCTCTTTGCAAAAAGGTGAGACTACCCATAATAGGGTGCGGGGGATAATGTGGTACCCCCCTTTCAAGCCAGTACCTTCTAACTTTTCGCCATCGTACGAACAACCACACGCATACGAAAAACGTCACCAGAAACAAAAGAATAAAGAACATTGTCGGAGACCTTGTCGTGCACCCTTCTCTGCTTGTAGACCAGCACTGACTGACTGATTTATATAGATTGACATCCTATAATAGGTATCTTAGTCTTGACCGATAAGCGTAGATCAACTAAGCTAGAGTTTTGTACAGAAGCGATGACGTCATTTAACAGACCGGAATTACGTTATGTTAAAGTTACGTTTAAGTGTTTTGTCATGTTAGACACAATAATATATTAAAAACTATATTTTATATGATTTCAAATATATTAGAAACTTTAAATTGTAATCTGGAGCTAGATGCTCACTACATTTGTAATCCTACTACTAGCATAACATAGCGCTCGTTTTTATCAATATAAGATATAGAATATATAAGATCTGTATTTCTGAACCTGTGTTAACAAATAAAAAGTGATTTGATTTGAATAGATCACTATACTGCTTAAAAGTCTTAGTTGACTAAAAAAGATATATTTTTCAACACTAGCTCATAAAGTGGCTTTTTGCACTTATTTTGCGGTCACAATGCGGTGTACTATGCTTTCGTATTTATACATTACATTATTTTGTTTTAAATAATATATTTTTTTATAAAAAAAAGGTCTTTGTAAAAATAAAAAAAAAACCATTACGTTTTGTTCCTAAATATTCTGTAAATAATAGAACTAAGTACATATGTTGAAAATATGAAAAATGAATTATAATAATCTGCCTCGTTGGTCTAGTGGTCGTAAGCGCGACCGCTGTACATGAGGTCTTGGGTTCGATTCCCAGGTCGGGCAAAGTGTTATTGGGTTTTTCCATCAGGAATTTCTCAATAGCAGCCTCGGAGTTTGGATTTTGTGCCCGGTTGATGACAATAGGCTCGCCCCCTATTACATGGGACTAAAAAAAACATAACTGCCGAAATGTGGGTGTACTAATAGGTACACCTCTGCCTAACCTTTCGGGGATTACAGGCGTGATGTTATGTGAATTATGATATTTCAACAAATTATTTATTTTTGTGAATAAATTAACATTGATTTGTGCTATTTAAACCAAAACAATAATTCAGTTTATGGCACCTACAACCATTCTATGACTTTTTTAACGACCTATTGGCCGTTTGTAAAGGTATCTTGTTGACTCCTTGACAGAGAAGCTAATAAGTGAATGTCAGCCATGACAAATTATATTGTAATTTTATTTTCTATCGTATCAAAGAAATTATAACAACGTTTATTACCAACAAGTGTGTTGAAAAACGTCGTATGAAACGCGTGAACATTTTATCATTACACTCTCCGCTACATTAAGCCAGCCTCAACCGTAATGACAAGCTCACCTCACTCATAACATAATGTGCTATATTTTAATCGTAGAAAAATGTTGTGTTTTTTAGGTTTGCTAGAATATTTTGTGAATAAATAAACGACATAAACATAACATCACGCCTGTAATCCCCGAAGGGTTAGGCAGAGGTGTAGCTATTAGAACATCTACATTTCGCCAGTTATATTTAAGTCCCATGTTATAGGCAAGCTTATTGCCTTCAACCAGGGACAAATCTAGATTCCGAAGCTGCTACTGAGGAATTCATTTTTCACAAATCTTAACGTTCCACTTCCCTCCAAACAAGCCGGAGACAGAACAGAACTAGGCCAATAGGCACAAAGGGATGTTTGCAACTGGGAGAAGCCCAGATTGCCAAGCACCACGGATTGCAATTATTATTAAATTAATGGGTCCTAATGTGAGCTGTTACTTTTGATTCCAGTAATAGGTATGGCAAAAACGCTTGAACGCACGGAAATTAGTTCTGATGGATTTTTTTTTCTTACTCCTCCGCTATTCTTTTCCGATTAATTTCGTTGCTCAATCGTTTCCCAATCGTTTCTCTGGGACTCGTCGAGCTTCATTGCCTCGGCGCTTTTCTGGTGGCCTCTACTGTTGATTCTGGCTTTCAGGAGTTGCAGTGGGTGGGAACAGTGTGGCAGGCTTGTCCCAACTAAAAAATCTTAACTTGTTTAATTTTTTTTACCACATTATGGAGGGTTAGTGTTAAAGAAACCATTGTATGTACATAGTATATAATATATATTATGCATGCATGTTCATCTGTGTCATAAACTTTTGGTGACGTTGGAAACGTCATGATCACAGTCGTCACAGAAATTCAAAATGACGGCTGAACAAGACTGCAAGTTGGTACATTTTTTTGTGTTATCTACTTAATATTACAAAGCTGGATAATTTGTTTGTTTAGTTGAACGCGCTAATCTCAAGAATTATTGGCTCGAAAATGGTTTTGGATAGTCCATTTATCGAAGAAGACTATAGGCTGCAGGTATAATATCACATTAGAACCAATAGGAGCGTAGTATCAATGGAAAATGTTGCAGAAATGAAAAAGAATAAATATTTTGAAAGCTTCAGCTTCAAAAATCATATATTATGTCTATTTTTTATGGTTGACGCACTATAACCTTTTTTACGGTACCTAATCCTTATTCTAAAATAATGAATTATTT
Source organism: Hoplodrina ambigua (assembly GCA_949774945.1). Lineage (NCBI taxonomy): Eukaryota > Metazoa > Arthropoda > Insecta > Lepidoptera > Noctuidae > Hoplodrina > Hoplodrina ambigua. The sequence goes on from OX458979.1 coordinate 13,591,011, forward strand.
TCAACAATGTTTTTATAAAAATGAAATTAATCCTAAGGGCCTATTTCACCACCTTTCGTAAAGTTCCGATTAAATTACTTGGTATATTATTGCATATATATTCTGTTCTATTTTTGAAAATGTCGGAAGATTTGCGCTTAATCTGAGGTGGTGAAACCAGACCTTATTCAAATAAATACGTTACTCACTACAAGTATTTAACTTTGAATATAGCCCTTGACATCATTTGATTTCAATGAAAGGAGATAACATAGTTTTAAAATAATTCCATAACAAAATAATGATCAAATACCGCGCCGATATAGAACTTCTACGCAGACAAAGTCGCGGGCGGAAGCTAGTCATTTTGTAAATCACACAATGACATAGTAATAATAGATTATATAAAGAATATTATTTATAAAAGTCGTAATCACACGACATAATATTAATGATGGCGCTATTCTTTTCCACATGTTTGTTGTAAAACGTATAAAACGCGTAATCATTTTACATTGCACTGTTAGTTCCATTACGTATGTGATAATATTAGAAGTCTCATTAATTAGCTTATCAACTCTTATCATAAAAGCTACACAATAAGATGAGTTACGAAAAATTAAAAAGTCATTATTGTGATTTATAACCAAAATATTTATTGTCATCAATTCAAATATTACATGTTATCTTAATTATATACAGTTTTTGTTGATACAAGCGAAATCAGCACAGAGGATGACTTTACTTGTTTTTGGGGCAGTGTGTATACCGAGATGCGCGTGCGCAACATTATTGTTACCTACTGTGTTACTCAGACGCTGTTACGTTCAGTGCTTTATCTTTACACATTTAAATAGCCGACAAAAAATTTGCAATTGCGCGAATAACGAAAATATTATGTCATTTCCATTCAATATAACATTAGACAAAAAAGCTCCGTTATTACATGAAAAAAGTAACGATTAGATATTTACAAAAAAATAAAAATACACCAAAATGCAGTAATTTCAACTTTGTAACACAACTAGCGACTCGCCCCGGCTTCGCATGAGTGTAATGTAAACGTCGCAAAAAACTTACAACCCGCAATGGGAGTCGCGGTTTAAAAACGATTGGGAACCCCTGCGGAATGGCGTTACTTCCTACGCTTGAATTGTACGGATATTGGTACGGCAGGCAGGTAGAACAGGCCTCTCTTCTCAATGGGGATTTCGTTGGGGGTGGGGAACTGCGGCAGTGGCAGGAGCTGGAAGTTCAGCACCACGGCAGACAGGCCGTAGCGGAGGGTGTTCTGTCCTATACGTTTACCTGTGAACAAAAACAAAGATTCTATCTAAGAATCTATACTGAGTATAATAAAGCTAAAAAGATTTTGCTTGTTTAAAAGCGCTAATCTCTGGGATTACCAGTCAGATTGGCAAGATTCTTTCTATATGTGATAGCTGGATTCATAAGGAATAGTAGGTATAGGCTATCTAACCAAATACGTAACTTAACACGTATTTTGCGATTATTGCGGTAACTTTATTTTACTAATGTATATTGTGCCTTTACAAATTATTGTTAATCATTTTATTTTTTAATAAGATAAAAAAATGTGAAGTATGGAGTTTCATGCCCAATGTTTTCCAAACAAAACTACTCTTTGGAAGGGGCATCTACAATTTCTTTTCGTATTGACGTCCGAAAGTACCTTTTTACAGTCTAATTGTAATAAATGATTTGTCTTTGACTTCGAAAATGAATTAAGTAGGAGCTTCAAAATGCTCATGAACGCCTCAATCACTTTCAATTGAACCCAAAACCCTTATCAAAGACGTTAATATGACAAGAAGTAATGACTGGCGATCCTTCCAATCTGTCAATTTATCAACCGTAACAATTAATGAATGAACAATTTAATTAACAATTAATGAATCGAATTAACGAAATAGTTGCTCGGTCGTCTCTAAACTTGTTTTCTGGTTGAACTAATAACAAATTCCTTGAATTATAGATCACGTGAACATGAGTTCGAAACCTGATGAGTAACAGTACCTACAACTTTTTGAAAGTCAAAGTCAAAACATGTATACTAATTCAACTAATAATAGGCACTTTGTAATTGGTTCAGAGTCGGTCAGTTAGTTAAAAATTAAAGGAGGTCCTCATACAATAAGCGTAGGTATTTATTTGTACCTCTGTAGTGTTAAATATTGTACGAAACTTTTCGAGTGCAAATCCGAGTTTTTAACATAAATGGTTATGGTTTATGGCGTTTATTTTTCTATTTTTAGTCCCAAAAAAATCCTACTTTACAACTTATTGCACAGCAAAACTATTATTGTCAATCAAATCTGTCAAATGTTTTTACATGCTTATTAATTTCTTACTTTTTGTCTTCAATTTATAAACCCGAAGTAAAGTAACATCACAAAAAACTGACCTCACTCTGTTATTTAAAAAAAGGGATTTGAACTTACGTATCTTAACTATTACTGACAAAAGGTGCAGGAATAAACCGTGCGGAAAATATGTATGCTTATCTTATTAAAATTGTAATTATAATACCAGCCTAATACTATCCCACAGCTAAGTAATGGTCTCTTCTCATACAGAGAAGGCACGAACATTGATCACCACGCTTGTTCAAGGCGTTTAAGTCCAGGTTCCCTCACGATGTTTTCCTTTACTAAAGTCAGTTATGTCCAAAAAAACTTAAAAAAACCTATTAACGTATCAAACCCACGAGCTCACGTATGAGAAGCGGGCACTTTGACCACAGGGCCATCACAACATCCTTCATATTAAATTAAGTTTAATTATTTAGACCAAAGTATCAAGAAAATCAGTGCAGTAACATTACCTATGCACATTCTTGGTCCTTCTCCAAAAGGCATATAAGTGTAAGGGACGATGCTCGACGCGTTTTCAGGCAAAAATCTTTCAGGTTTGAACTTTTCAGGCTCCGGGAAGTACGTGGCATCCTTGTGCATCCCTATGGCATTCACATAGACCACAGTGTTAGCTGGGATCGTAAGGTTTTCGTCCACTTTGTAGTCTTTGAGTGCGACGCGGTCGAACCAACCCATGATTGGGAACTTTCTTAGGGCTTCTGTAACAGAAAGGTAAGCTTGTTGAGGTCAGTCAGTAGATGAGTGATTGTTTTTGTCAATTCACACCAAACCGTTTCAGAGAATAGTATATCCTTAAACGCCATATTATTTAAGTTTTGAGTTTTTGAGTTTTTGAATAAGTTCAACTTTGTGAACAGTTGTCACTAGGATACCTATGTGGCATTCTTTGTGTAAACTTCAATGTTTGAGTGTGTGTTGTTATACGAATATGATGTCCTGATTTTAACCTTAATGTGTATTAGACTAACACTATGTCTAGCCAAAAAAACTAATAATGTCGAACTTTATTATATACTTATTTGTTCGCATTTATCTCAAGTTCAAGTATATAAACCTATGAAATAATATTGTTTATACAATCGAATTTCCCCCTTTTTACCTCCTCAGGGGCTGAAGTTCTTCTTTTGTTTAAAGATAAGAAGGAATATTGTTCCGTACCTTTAATTACAGCATCCAAATACGGTAGTTTAGCTAAACTCTCCGCGTCAAACTCCTTGCCCCCTAGCGCTTCCTTTGCTTGTACGAGCTCCTCGTACAGAATTTGCTAAAACAAAATATAAATTAGGTTAATATTTGTATGGGTTATTCTACCAATGGTACAAATGTAATGAGTATCTAATGACCATAATAATGTATCATGATGGCTTTTATTGCCGCACGTGAGTTTTGATTTAAACTTAGTATTTTATTAGTTTTGTGGGTGCATTTACATAAATAAACAAACAACCAGAACCGAAACAACTATCTTGTAGGACAAACAAATATTTTTTTTTGTATGGGAATCGAACCAAGGATGCGCAGCGCAGCAGCCACTCGTCCAACCACGAACACTATCGTTCTTCAATGTTTCTAATAAGCTTCGCTATTTTACGATAAATATAAAACAATGTAAACTATTAGTATTTGAATTTTTTATATTTAAATTATATTTTTATATAATTTTTTAATTAATTAAAAACACAGAAATGCAGTAATTTAAAAAATATGACACAATAACTACTATTTAATTGTTTGTTTGTTATTTTTTAACTTCTATATTAGTTTAAAACAAAACCTCTTCCCGCCGTCTGTACGCTCAGACCTTTCAAACTACGCAACGGTTTTTGATGCGGTTTTTATCAATAGATAGAGTGATTCAAGAGGAAGGCTTATGTATGTAAATTGCACCCGTGCAAAGCCGGAGCTTGTTGCTAATGTTATAATAACTGGAGAATAGGTTCCGCCAAATGTTGTAGGATGTTACCTGGCTTTCAGGATTGTGAGCTAGCTCTGCAACGGTGTAAAGGAGAGCAGTTGAAGATGTGTCGTATCCTCCTTGCAGGAAAATCATGGCGTTCGATATTAAAATGTCCAAATCCATATCTGAAAATCGAAATAATATAAAATGATTATTTTTCGGATTGCTATTTGATAAAAAACTTACCTAGCATTTTTTAATAAAAGGTTGTAAAAAATAATCAACATTTCCCATACATATAAACTCTCATATATGTACAACTAGACCTGGAACAAATACCATACAAATATTTTGTGCGGGAATCGAACCGGCCACCCGTAGTAAAATGGCCAATAGTTCAGCGACCAACAACCGTACTGTCAATTTATTTTCTTTAAGTTAGCCTTTAACTATTAAAAACAAGGTTCTGTGATCTCTACTTCTGCTATAAACTTTAAAAAACAGAGTTTTATTATTGAAAAGTATTATACAGTCTTTTTTAAATTTTTTTGGATCATAAATTGTGGCCATCGATTTTAATATTTGCAGTTTATCCAACTGCACGTTGTATATATATATATATATTTTCTTTTCAGTAATACGTTACCTTGGTTATCCTTGATGGCATCTTGCTTCATCTTCAGCAGCGCGTCGAGCAGGTCCCTCTTGCCGTCCATCTCCCTCTCAAACCCGCCCCTCTCCTGTACCATCTGTTTGAACACTTTCTTGAAGTAGTGCACGGTGTGTTTGGGCCATAACGAAAACCTGAAACCGATATATTCAACAATATTTTAGTATGAGAAAAGTAACAGGTGCACAAATCCTTACTCTGAGGCTGTTACTGAGAAATTCCTGATGGAAAATCAAAATAGCACTTAGCCTGACCTGGGATAAGAATCCAAGACTTCAAGCTTAGCAGTCGCGCTTTGCGACCACTAGACCAACGAGGCAGTCAATAAATAATTAAATTATAAGGAATGTACAATTTATAAAAGAGATAAGGAGAAACTCATAGGGCGTCAAAAAATTCGTACGCATATTTTTTTTAGTACCCATCTTTCCTTATTTTAACCATCTTCATTCAAGAGGTATGGATAAAGCTTTGACCATCTGATTGCCTGATTGCCTGACCATCGTGAGGAAACGTAGACTTACTGTTCAATTCAAAACCAACTACGTAACTAAGAAATGAAAGCTATTTCTTACCTGAATATATCCACCGCTTCTGGCAAGAAGAATATGGAAGACCAGGCCAGGCCTCTCCACAGACTGTATTTCTCAAACTCTTTGGTCATTTCCCTCAAGGGTCCGGAGTTGTTCCTCGTCGCTTGGCATTGAATGCCAAATGATGATTCTCCTATGAGATCTGTAGCGAAATCCGCGAATAGGTTCTGCAAAGAGAAATAATAATTATGGTACCTACTTAGAAACATTTCATCACCATAACTGGATTCACCGGCTGTGTTAACATAATTGACCTCTCAATATCCGATGGGATGGCAATCCGATACGATTGGGGAGAGATCAGGACCAGGTTCAACGGCTTTGCGTGCTTTCTGAGGCACGGGGGTGTAAACCACTTTCGAAAGTCCGGGTTGCCACTGAGAAATTCCTAATGGAATATTCAATAACACTTTTTTCCCGAACTGAGAATCGAACCCAGGACACCACGCTTAGCAGTCACATACAATCATGGGACCAGTGGGGCGTAATATATTTATAGCAAAGAAACTTTAGTATATACTTTTACATTATACAATATTCCCACATACCGGCTACTTCATACCTAAAAACACTAGTCTAAAAAGATAAACATGTAAATCCTACATACCCTCAAATTGATAGTGATCCCCTTCTCGTTATCAGAATCGATGCGGTACACCAGGTCAGCCACCTTGCTCTGGTACAACTCCTGCCAGCCCCTCAGTTTTGAACCAGTGAAGACTGACGTCAATCGCTTTCTGATGGAACTCCACAACGGATCCTGAAACCAGTAAATAGTACAATACTATTTACTACAAGCTAGCACAATACATGCTGTACCTAACGATCTCTTTTATTACTAATCCAACAAACGATCAGGAGCTTACCCCCATCTTGTTCTCTTAAAATAATCTTATTTTAATGTTATTTTACCTTGGGCACAGTTGGAATTTCAATGCTCGGCTAAGCACCGAGAGTTGAAAATTCAACAACAGAAATTACAAAGTAATATTAAAATAAGATTGTATATACTGTTTGCGGATGAATGGACGAAGATTTTGTCGGTATGTCAGAAGTACTGTGAGATGAATTTACGAAAGGGGTGACTATTTTGTTGGGTAGTTATTTTGTTTTTAAATGTGCCTTTGTGTTTTTTTATATTAATTTTTATTTTGATTAGTTTTAAGTGTCTTCAATTATTGTAATAATTGTTACTGTAACCGTTATGCCGGTGTGAGGAGTTCAGGGTTTATTACTAAAATCCTTAAGCCTGTACAAACTTACGTCAATAGTGAACAAGTTAAGAGCTCCCATGGGGTCAGTCTTGCCCGATGCCAGGTTTCTGTTCCTGAAGATATCGGCATCCTTCACGAGCACCTTGCGTGACAGCTCCGGACAGTTGATAACCAGGCCGCGGCGCCAGAACACCCAGATACCCACGTATGGAGCCGGCTTGAATTTCTGGTATACGTCGATCAACCAATCACCCTGAAATTGTAAAGATGAAAAAGTTATTACTAGCTGATGCTCATGGTTTTGCTTCATCAGCTAGTGTTAATTGGTTGACTGTATTATCAACAACCAATCAATTGTCGTTCAAGAACCCGAGGGTTAGGAACTGAACACAGACACAACCAACTTTAAAAAAAATATTTAACAAACAGTAGAGAACGTCGGCAAAACGTTCGTCGTTGAAAGATTTAAGGTCAAACTCAAAATCAAAACATTAATTTCAATTAGATCATTTAATCACTTTTGAATTGTCAAGGAGTCCGTCGGTTTTCTATTCTACATATACCTATTGTAAAAGTCCCAAAGTGAACTATTGACGATTTTGACGATTTTATAACTCTCTCTATACATAAATAACATTATTAATACGTAAGAAACTTTGTCTGTCTGTTACGCTTTCACGACTAAACCACTGAAGAGATGAATTTCAGTACGGAGTAAGTTTGAACCCACGAAAGGACATAGGCTACATTTTGTGCGTCCGCGATAACCGACATTTACGTGGACGAAGTCACAGACAAAAGCTAGTTTTTAATAAATAGATACCAAATGTGGGCAAACTGGTAACATGACTTCTAGCAGAGTGGTGCTAGGAAGACAAATGGTATTCACAGACGACAGAGATAAATCTGTTGTGAGTGAACAACATTTGGAACAGGTAAATGTATTCAAAATATATTCATTCATCATATACATATTTTGTTTTTATGCTTTGTGACTGGCTCGTTGCTGGATTTCTGAACGTGGGGTCGGTTTTTATGGCGGTAAAAAAATGTTTTCATAAAGAATTTCTCAGTAGCAACCCCCTCGAAGTTGGTGGTGAGACACCCCCGTGAAAGCACGTAAAGGCGATAGTCCTGCGCCTGATCTCTCCCCGGTCTCAAAGGATCGCTGTCCCATCGGACTATGAGAGTGAGGGAAGAGGGAGTGCACCTGTGTTGGCGCACACACTTGTGCACTGTAATATCTCCTGCGTACTTGGCTAGTCTCTATTAAGATTAGCTTGACGGAAATTCGATCAGGAGGATATTATTATTACTATCTACAAATTTTGAACTTAGTGTTTTTTTTTAAATATTACAAATAGTTGACGACTGACTCGTAAATTAATTATTCCATGCAATTAAGCTGTCACATGTCATTCAGATTTTGAAGCATGACAAAAAATATCTTCGCTTTATATTCAAGACTTTATTAGTTTTTCAAAGTCGCAAAACCTCCAAAATTGTAATTATATAAAGAACAGAACTGTATTCGAAGTATGTATTATTAAAATAATGAGTTATTAGTACTACTTAAGTCTATTACGTTATCCCCGGACATGTGTAATCTCTGATACTATTATAAACAGTAGGTAACTAAGATTAAATAAGTAATTACATCTAATTTTGAACATTTATCTTGTAACGAAGCATAATTACTTATGGTGACATTCAATTTACGTACAAATATAATCACACTAATTCAATACATTGATAAAAAAGAAGCTTGCATGTATAGAATACTAGCCCATATCTACGACTTCGTCCGCGTCAAAGTCCCACGGCAATCGTACATTTTTCCAGGATAACATCCATCCATCAAACTTTTGCATTTAAGTATATAAAATAAGCCATATCATTTTGTGATATAGTGAAACATTTTAAATTAAGACAAAACAAACGATAGGTACGTTTGTTACTATTAAAATAACATAACAAACATGACATAAATAAATTTAACAAGATAACCTATGGCATTCGGAAAATGCCGACTGCTTGAAGATTATGAATCAATGTTTATTTTATAAATACGTATTTACTGACGCGAATAATTCATATTTTGATGAACAAATAAAAAAGAATTGTGAGGAGATTTAAATTTGGTGGGGTACCTATTATACTGCTACTCCTTTAATTAAAATCTATCTATCTAATAATAATAAAGTCTTCCTGTATTTTTTATGAATTGCACATATTTTATAATTTTTCTCAGGTTTTATTTTAGGTTAATTATTGTTTAAAAATGAATAATATAAATAAATAATAATAAATAAATAATAATATAAAAAAGCATGTCAAAATTGAAAATAATCAATCAAGTCATTAAATCAATGCCAGTATTTTTGAGCGATCAATTCAAGGTGATAAGTAGTATTACAACAACTTTATCAGTCTTATTATATAATATTCGACCGAGATTAGGTAAAAAGCATATTTTGAGTACACGTCGTGTTCAAGGTTTGGCAGTTATTTTGGTCAAATAGATTGTAATCTTGCCTCTATCGAGTGGTGAAAAGCAAGGGCTAAGGTAAAAATTAGCTATAACAATATCACGCGTATTGTAATGGATTTGTTTGTGAGACGTCAAGATCGTGAATGTACACATAAAAAATAGATATGAAAAGAAAAAAATAATGACTTACCGGATTTTTTTTCTGCAAAAACGTCATGCTCCCAAATATGGGATTCACTGGGAGTTGTGGCACCCCCAGATTGCTCCAATAGTTCTTCATTCCAATCCATTTTGTATAAAGCCACAATATTAATACGGACAGCGGTAAAACAAGTAACATGTACATTATGTATCAATGCCACACTACTACTGTTTTGTAAGATATCAAAATAAAGGACTAATCAGTTTGTACCAAAGACAAGAGCCAGGTGTGCAACGAAACGAAATTTGACACGGATAAGTTTGGCGCAAGGGCTTAGGAATTGCGCTGCGTGTCGAGGGTTCGATTCCTGCACGGAATAAATATTTTTATGATCTACAAACAGTTGTTTCGAGTCTAGCTGGCTGTTTATATATTTGTAAGGGCACCCACGTTACAGGAGAAATGCCTAGTGAGAGGCAAAGGTAAAATAAAATTTAAGGAAGTTTTTGTGGCTGGACCCAAGTGCGTCCTAGACGCAATGAAGATTTTTCGCTCTTATTAAAGAGCTAGGAACTAGGATAGCTTTAAAAATGTGAGTTTTGGAATCAACGAAGCAGCCTCCACGAGTACCTTGTTACAGAGGTGATGTGGTATGCAGTAACGCTAGTTGCTTTGCTAACTAACTGACACTAATCTTTCCTTGTCAAATCTACTTATATGTATCGTGCTAAAAGTACATGTCATGAGCCCCGAACGTGTTCGAACGATTCTCGTTTGATAATTTTGCAGACGGTAAGATTCGGAGTGTGATTACAATATAGCTTGTAACGTTGATTAGATTCGGAGTACGATTTTTGATGTTGTTTTTTTGTGTCTTTTTATGTATTGATTTTGTCTGTATGTATGTCATCATACACATCGCAACTTTCCTCTTCTTCTCTTCTTATGCCAACGCACACTCCGGTGCCAGCTTAATTAATGGGTTTAACTAACGGCGATTTAATTAATGAATTAAACCACCGTTTAATTTAATTACTTTGTATCTATATTTGCCATCGATATGCTAAGAAGAAGAATGGCGAGTGAAAAACCTTCTCACTATGCGCGCCGTGTTCAAGTCGACCGCCTTCTGCATCTGACCCAGCTGTTGAGCGATAGATTCTCAGGGTGTTGGTTGAAAGCTTTCGCTATCAAACCATTTACTGACATGACTATCACCACAATAATTGATGATATGACTAGATACTTTTTGTTATCTTTAGTTCAACAAAGTTGAAGAATTTTACAATAAAAATATGACTTAAAAACTCAATAGATATTACTTATGGGTACAGGAGGATGCTTGCAAAAGGTCTTTATGGATCACATTTGGATTCGTGTAAAGTATGACAGCTTCATAAAATTATCTAGTTGTAGGTACTTTGTAATATATTCGTATTCATTATTTAGTACCTTACTGCCTAAAAACTCTTAAAAAATTATACCGATCATTTAATAAGCCAGCAACTCTGAACAATAGTGGTAATCTTGCTACGCTTATCTGTGTTTCACGGAAACTTGTTTTTGCTTTGTGTCGGACTCAGAACTAACATTGCATGTTTATTTTTTATTTATCTTTCTAAGACTACCATATAATACATATTTTTTTGTATGTTTACTTCTTGCAAAACTCCCAACAAATTATGTTTATTTTTAAAGATTCTCATGTCAGTGAATGTATATTCTTATGAGAATAAAGTTATCTCAAACCAGTTATCATCAAACTTACCGCAAATGATGGCGGTGATTAATAAGGGGGGGATGCATTAAGGCTACTTTTTTGATAGCCAAGGACACAACAGACTAGTCTTGTATATAAAAAAAATCACCATGTATAAGTTTCGGAGACCGATAACAAAATGAGTTGCGCAAAATAAAAACGATAAATTCACAAGTTGTTAACAATCAATTCTTTATCTTTGCCGTGTCATTACAGTCATGAAATCAAAACAGTTTTATAAAAAACCCATACGAATAACTGATATCTAAGGAATCGTCCAAACTTGTATTGAATTCATATTTTTATCCGTCGTGTATTTAATAAATTCTCTTTATGTCAATAAAGCTGTCTTGTATTCCTCACGCTCTAGAATCATTTATTCTACTCATGTGCTAGAATGGTGTCGGTGACATTTGTCAAACTATTGCTTTTCACTCTTAAACGTTACGGCGATTCACAATCATGACTGAATATTTTAACTGCATACTAATATTATAGTCGTAAAATACGGAATCCGTAATAAGTATGTAAATAACTAGTAAATTAAATAATGTCACTGAGTTATGCGATTCTGACATCCATAGATGAATTGCCGACATGTGTCACCCGCACCATCATAGAACGTATGGGTTATAGGAAATATTGTGATCAGAGTCGTTTGTTATCCTTTCTTTTTTATACAACATGGTCATAGGTTCGATTCCCATGTCGGGCGAAGTGTTTACGTAATAGTGGGTACACCACTGCCTAACCTTCCAGGGATTATAAGCGTGATGTTATGTTATGTTTTTTTTAAACGTGTATGCTTGAAGACCCATAACAGTTCGCATTATGTTCACAAGGATAACAACATTATATGTAATAAGTTTTAGAAAATATGTTTATGTTAGGTTAGATTTGCTTCACTAGTGCATTGGGTAATAATAGTTGTAGGTGATGATAAATAAATAAATAAAAAATGTTACACTGATAAGCAGACATGATACGATAGTTTTGTGCACAATAAGTTAGTGATATGATATGCCTAAATTATAATAAGTGTGGACAAAGCTTTTTGACATCTTTTTGTGTCTACGAAATATTATCCCAACCCTCGCCAGGGGGCGCCACAAACGGTTTTTCTAGTTACCCACTGTGTATTTTAGAAATAAAAAATCTGCCAATTTTAAATAAACTATAGACAAACCATCTAGGGAAACAGGACTTATCTAGGATAGGTACTTTCTGCTTTAGAATACTTTTTTAATAACCTAAAAGGAAGAATACAAAGTTTCAGAAAATGTTTATAGCAGAAGTCTATTTTGTTTTGTTCTATTAAATTATATATTAACAATTCAATGTTAATCAATAGATTTTGAAACTAAATATTTAGCCACGGAATCAAACTCAGACAAGAAAGTAGTCAGTAGCAGACAAGAAAGTGACACGAAACAAAAAATATCGATTTCCATAATTAAAACCAAATTACTTTACCGTTACAAAGAAATTCACATTAATTAAAACCATTAAAAAAATAATATTTCAAAGGCTAACTTTGAAGCCATTAAGGATGCCCTTTGTCTGCCAAGTGCCCATTGATCCGGTAAAATAATAGCGTTATTGTAATTCAATTAGCGGGGCCCTGGGTTCGATTCCCGGCGCCAATTATGGAGGGGACAATGGGCTAAAATGATATGCTTGATGGTATCTTTAGTGGCTTACGCTTAAATGAGATCGGCTGGAAAATTTGAGAGCCACACGTTGTGTTAGGACCTGGGACGTTAGTTAACCACGGCTATGATCATGGTTCTCTTAGCGCCTGGCTAGGCTACCCTATTACTACTACGTACTCCCTACGTAAACTAGACAAAGACATAAGTAAGTATTTTGAATTTACTTTCTTTAATACTAAGTACGAACTTTTATATACTTTCACCTGTCCCATTGTCTGTGGCTAATCAAATCTTACAAGTTAAAGACCCACACGATCTATCGGTCCAGTGATCGATTAAGCTGTTTTTTTTTTTATTTGAAGATAATGTTGCTGTATCCTAACAGGATCTAAATGTAACATATTTTAAATACGTTATGGTATGGAAAAAAATCAATATGAATATATTATTAGGTAGAATAATTTACATTATCGATTCAATTTGTGTTGTTTCTTTGCAATATACTTATTGCAATTTAAATCATTTGATGATATTAAATATATATTTTCTTGTACCGTGATATAGTATTGGTGTCTCATCGAATGAGAAAATAATTGTTGTACACGTCGTTTGTCATTCGATACACACATCATGTTCTGTGTCCTCGCTAATTGGCTGATTGGCTTTTGTTTCGCCACGACAAATGTCTTGATCAACCTCACATATCTAATTACATACTGGAACAGAAAATCTATAGTAGGAATGAACTGAATTTTTCGTCTTCGGAAGACTAATGGGGTACAAAGCTCGTAGAGCAGACGGCCATTGAGGTCGCAGGGTCAGAAGGCGCAGTGTTGGAAGACCCCCACGAAGGGGCCCGGGGACCTGATGAAGGTCGCGGGAAACCGCTGGATGCGGGTCGCGCAGGACCAGTCATTGATGCGGGTCAAATAATTAAATGATGAACAGCGCTGGAACTGCCTGACCATGACCGCCTTTCTTCATTATTCTGCTAGAAGATAAACAAATCCGTGGACTAAAACGTGTATAGAAATCAACAGTAAAATGAGGTCTCATTTCCGTATAACGACGGTAGTAACGGGGGCTGTAACAAGGTTTGTAACGATACTGTTACAGAACTTGTTCTGTGGTCTGATACACCTTAATTTTTCTAACTTTTCAACAAGTTTTTTTTAAGTAATTAACTGGGCGCGCTTAGGTAATAGCTGTTCGTGTTCAAGGGAGCGGATGTAGCGAATTATATTAGTTTTTTCTAACAATCGTTTTTTTTTACTTTACTTGGAGTTAATTAAGGTTTGTAGGGAAACTTCCGCTCAAAAGTTCAATCGTTTGACTTGTACTGATATGGATTTTATGTATTACATAGCCTGACTAGGCAATAATTATGACTGTTCCGGCCTTGCAACACTATAACCATAGAGCAGGGGCGGAAGTTGGCAACACTGCGCGCGTCACTTCCCAACTACACACCGGCGCACTCGCCAGACAATGTACGCGATTGATTTTAATATAATTATAAAGAAACCCAATTAAAGTGTGGTTTTGTTGTTGAAATTCTCAACAATGACGTAGTAAAAATCTGTACTAACATTATAAAAAGGTAAAGTTCGTTTTCTTTTTTGTTTGTTGTTTTGTAATGCCTTGTTGGTCTAGTGGAGCAAAGCGCAACTGCTGAGCATGGGGTCTTGAGTTCAATTCCCCGATCGCGCAAAGTGTTATTGGGGTTTTCTATCTGGTATTTCTCAGTAGCAGCCTCGGAGTCTAGATTTGTGCTCGAATGATAGCAAATTAGCCCGCCCCTTATCACATGGCGAAATGTGGGTGTGCTGATTTGTATACCTCTGCCTAACCCTTCGGCGATTATACGCGTGATGTTATGTTTATGTTGTAATTTAATACTTATTAGCACATTTTCTTTCCGTAGTCGAGTATGTGCGGGAGGCAAGCGTTCTTACTTGAATACGGTAAATATTTGAGTAGATACTGAATATTCTGTCACATTGTCTGTTCTCTCATGCCTTAACCCGCAAAGCTATATTGTAGACAGAGATTTGCCAGAATTGTTATTACGTATAATAACTGGATAATGAAGGCCGCAACTTTTCACACAGACTCTCTACGTTTTTTTCTTAAAAGCAGGTACATTTGCCTAATTATCTGTACTATTACTTTCAGTTTTGATAACCCTTTGTTCAGTGGGTGTCATGGAACGCGACATTTTGACTTTTTTCTAAACATGGCGTTTAGGAAATCACTTATTGTGAAGAGATAATAAATAAAATATTATTATTATATTGTGAAAACAATTTCTTTGGAATGAATTTCCTTTACGCGGCTTGCGGTAGGAGTTAACTGGCAAAAATCGTCACGTAAGGAAAAAGCGTTACACTCCCTTATGGCGACCCCCTCTCTCTTCTTCTTCTTCTTTCTCTTCCTCTTTTTCTGTATCGAGATTTAAGCAGCAAGCATTGTGCGCAGCCAGCTGTATAACCTCAATTCTAAGCATATGTAAATTTGAATTCTCAAGGGACTGTACTCCCGATGGGAAACCCCGATCGCAGATTTTTTGATTCGTAATACGTAATCATAATCTATCATATCAATCGTTCAACAAGTCATGCTGTATATCAATACAAAATAAACATGAAAAGCAGGTACATACAGACAAATATAGCATTTTATCTTTTCTTATCTTTTCTAACTCTTTAGTTTTTAAATACAACGAAATAGTAGAATGGTTGAGTCTTGAAAGGCTCAATTTACGATGTCCGCAGGCAAAAAGTGTTTGTAGTATTATTAATATTAAAACCCAAAAATATTTGTTGTATGTTATTTCAATGTGAGATCTAATTGGAGCATGATTGTTATTTTTTCTAATTTGGGTACAAATAATCGAAAAAGGGAGCATTATTAACAATGCCTATTTCTTAATATGTTAAAAACATTATGAACTTAATATTTTTAACTAAGTTGGTAAAAAAAACGATTTTTTCTGACCCTAGAGGTTGATTCAATCGTTTCTAAAAAAAAGTAACTTTGTCTGTAACTGTCTGTTACGCTTTCACGATTAATCACTGAACCGATTTCAATGAGATTTGGTATGGGGTTAGTTTGAAACCTAAAAAAGCACATAGGCTACTTTTTGTTCCGCGATAACTGCCATTTACGCAGACAAAGTTGCGGGCAAAAGCTAGTAAATCATAAAGAGTCTTTTAATTACATTAGTAATTACTACATTATAGTATTTCAGTATGTCAGGTGCGCAGTACTCGTAACCGGGGTGCTTGTATGACGAGATGTATGAACGTGGACGGGGCGAATGGAATATGTAAGGATCGTAGCAGGTGGAGTTCTGTGGTTTCTGCCTACCCCCATCGGAAAAAGGCGTGAGTTTATGTATGTGTTGTAAGTATATATGTGTAGTACCTTCCATTCAGCATTGTCTATCTGGTGGTATAAGTCATACTAAACCAAAATGACGTCACACTAGTAGATACAAGATTGTACCCGAGCCAAGCAGGGCGGGTAACTCGTTGTGTCTACATGATAATCGTCTATGTGGGTATTATCGATAACATAACTGTTTATCAAGTACTAGGTTTTGCCAATATAATTATTTTAGATCGGCGTCAATCTTATCAGATATAATTGGGTATTTTGGTGTATTATGACGCTTCATGGTCTAGGCGAGGCATTTTGCCAGTCATGGTGTCCTGATCGACTGTTGAGACAGTAGCTGGTTTATTTTTTTGGGGACGCTAGTTGTGGCTGAACAATAGCTCAG
Source organism: Hoplodrina ambigua (assembly GCA_949774945.1). NCBI lineage: Eukaryota > Metazoa > Arthropoda > Insecta > Lepidoptera > Noctuidae > Hoplodrina > Hoplodrina ambigua. The sequence continues at coordinate 13,607,588 of OX458979.1, forward strand.
CCACAACTAGTGTACCCAAAAAAAAAACTAGCTGCAGGTCAAAGGCCTCTTCTTATTCTCAAAAGGCGCGAGCATTATAGAGCTTGTTTAAGGCCGATTGGCGATGTCAGACTTACAATAATTATAAGTTTAGGTTTTCTTACGATATTTAAAAAAGGTCAAAAAGGTCAGGTGCGCAGTACTCGTAACCGGCGTGCTTGTATGAACGTGGATGAGGCGAAAGGAGTATGTTAGGATCGTAGGAGGAGGCGTTCTGTCTTTTCTGCCTACCTCCACGGGAAAAGGCCTAACTTTTATGTATTTATCTATACGGATGTCAATGATATCCGCGAAAAATTCACATTGATATTTACCTAGCATTGAACCCACAATTTCATGCATAAGATGCGGACACTTTAACCACTGGCCCATCACGAGATGAATGTAATTGATTACGTGAAACTAATTCGAAATGTGTTGTGTTACTATTCAGCAAAAACAGATAGTGACATTCAAAACTGATTCTTAGTCTAATAGATTTACATTTAAAATTAATCAGCGTTAAATATTTAAAGTCTGACGCTGTTTGGTTTGTTTCGTCAGAATTGAACTAATTTATCTCTGTTAGTTGTTAAATATTATTGGTCCATTTTGTGGACAAAATCCTGGAATTTGTAGCCTCTTCAATTCAAATATTTATTACTATACAACTAAAATTATGGACATAGATGATTGAAATCGGAAAAATAATCATTCTAAATGAAAAATTATAACAAAGACCTAATGATAATTTTTAAATGTATATTCAACTAGCTTGCGTAAATTTCTGTCATAAACATTACCATTTCAATTCGAAACGACACGTGGCGTCATCTATGATCATAAGAACGTTATTGTGATTTCCTTCGGAAAAAGTACTTACCCTATGTTCGTTCCTTTACACCTGACAACGTATATGCAAAATTTCAGGATGATCGGTTCAGTGGCTTAGGCGTAAAATGGGAACAAACAAACTTACTTTCACATTTATAATATTAGTTAGGAGTATACTCCCCCACTTAACATAGGTCGTCGACTTTATTTTTCACAATATGGCGTCTGCCGCCATATTGAATTTTCATTACTGTCATGTCTTTGGTGAGGCTCGCAAGATTAAGACAAATCGATTAATGTAAGAATAATCAAAGTCGGCAAAATCTTGAGCGCCATACAGAACTTTACTAAATAAATTAATAATTACCTTATTAATAAAATAATTAATAACTAAATATACAGAGATAAATTATGTACAAAAGAAATAGGTATGCAGGGTCGTCAGATATAGTTCAAGTTTACTAAGAAACTGATGGATGTTTTCAAATGTAATTTAGTTTAAAAAGTAGATAATAAACAGTTGTTTCAATAAAAGATGTCCATCGGTTTATAAGAAAACTTCAACTATATATGAAGACCCTGGATACCTATCTCTTTGGTTGACTGTACATAGGCTGATAAACGCATTAATTACCCTTTGCGTCATGCAGTCAGGTAAAAATTGTCGATGAATATTTTTTTTTAAGTGTAATTTTTTTGTCGATGGCTCTCCTGCGTGTCAAGTAATGAAACCATTATTGACTGTGCTCGGTAAATAAAGATACTGAATTAAAAATAATTGGATGCAGAATGTAAAAATATCTCAGTTAAAATTTATTGTTTAATTTATTAACGACAGCACGGATAGTACTTAATTATAAATTCAGATCTTTCCAATATTAATACACCTCGCCATAACCTTCTGAAATTCTGTAAAAGAGATTGAATAACTCTGATGACTAGGGTGCTGAGAGATGGGCTAATATACTGCGTGTCGCAAGTTTGACTCCCGTACGGAACAAATATGTATGTTTGTTTGTAAACACACCGCAAGTTAACGTTAATCAGAAAAAAACTAAACCTAAATTTTTGTTTTATTTATTTTGTTTGGTTAGATTGAAAGCCGCTGTTCTATACAAATGTGAAATCAAAGTCTGTGAAGTTGACTTTCATTCTGAAACAGAGTTGGTTCCATATAGCATTTTTTTAACAATCGTAGTTTCTATGCCTTTGAAGCATCCTGTATAACGCTCCAGTATACTTTTATCCACACACTGACACAAAAAGAGGCGTATGGCATTCACGCCACGGATATTCATAAACAGACGACATTTCGGTCACAACCGGGAATGAAAAACCCGAGTAAATCCGAGTTGAGAGTAAAGGAATCGATTCTCGCCATATCCTAGACAGGCATAAATCGACGTTGGGCTCTGCTAGCTTTTAGGGATCCGCAGAACTGGTCGCGAAACGCATGTTAATGCCAACTACTGCCTGTAATATGCTCATGAGTCATGACTTATAATATTTTTAAAAAAGGGTCCTCCTGATGATTGTAAGTAGGCACTGTCGCTGAAGAGAAAAACCAGGAGTTCTGTTATCTCAGAGATCAAGAGTATCATAAAATTATACATCAAGTAATAGTTTTTTTTAAATATGTATAAAAATAGTGCTTCGCTCGCAGCGAGGTGGGAAGACCGAAGAAAACGACTGTTAGTGATCCAGAGAGAGGAACCTCCTCACTATGCGTGCCGTGTCCAAAACGACCGCCATTTGCATCTGACCCAGCTATCGAGCGATAGATTCTCGAGATGTTGGCCGAAACTTTGCGCTATCAAACCATTCACTAACATGACAATCAGTACAATAATTGTTGAGTCCACATTCCACATGAAGGTAACCTTGGAGCTAGATCAAGATATAAAAAATATATTAAGATTTCTTATCAAATAAATTATATAACAACAAAAGATAATTCTAAAATAAAAATAACATTCATAAAACAGATTAGCAACAAAAATAAACTAACAAAGATAAAATAAATAAAATAAAATATCACGTCATTCAGAACATACATTAACTATAAATAACATTCACTGCAATACATCCAATTTGGTTCAGTGTGGAGTGCAATGTATGGTGATACCTCCCGGGAGAGCCCTTTGACAAAGAGCTATATTACTGCTATAACTTGTATTATATAGCGTCATGGGGACCTACCCCATTTTCTTTCGAAACAACTGTCCAAACGGTAGCGGTTCTCGTAACCGGCGCGCTTGTATGACGAGATGTATGAACGTGTATGAGGCGAAAGGAGTATGTAGATTGTAGCAGGTGGCGTTCTGTGTTTTCTGTCTACCCCCATGGGGGTGTATGGGGGTATGTATGCAAACGGTAGCTTGACACTTCCCGTGACCCAAGGGCTAGCTCCTACCTTGGACAGTGGCTGCCATTGCGTCCATCCAACGTGTCAATGCCGCCAGTCTTTTTGACACATTACCATTTGACAGTGATGCGGAGAATTAGATGCCATTTTGTTTTAGATTTTTGTAAAAAGCTAATGCTTGTGCCTTTCTTCTATTTTTTTTTGTATTATTTTGCCCTAGAAACCACAGGCGAACGAAGAATAACCCACTAAAGTTTCATCGCAATGCATCTTTGGTTTAAAAACGGATTACGCCTAGTATATTACAACATCAGCTATCTGCCAGTGAATAAATTTCGTCAATCTTAGTCCAGCCGTTCAGGCGGACGAACCTGTTAACGGGTCGACCGTTTTTTTATGTATTTTATTTAAGTTTGTTTGGTAGGTATGAGAATAGTTTTTATATTTCATACAGCTAGGTGATAGGGATAACGTTAACGCGGACGAAGTCGCGGGCAGAAGCTTGTATTCTAAATATTGTAATATTTAAATAGATGGCAGATAGAAATATTATATTAAAGACACAAATAAAGGACATTTTCCTCCTGTCCCAAGATAAGGAACTCGTGCGCTGGTGGCAGGCTCCCACTTGGCCTGGCGATTATATTCAAAGGCTGGGCGGGCCGCGCATATTTCATTTCGGTCGCCGTCGATAGCTCCTATGATATATAGTCACAGAGGTAACTATGAACGCTGTGTTTAAGATATTTTTATGTAACAAGTATTTTACATTATATATGTGGGTAGAAATGATATAAAAGAATTATTATGAGGTGTTTTATTTTCTAAGAAGATATGAGATATTTCATTTTATTCTTTGGAACTCGGTATGAATGTTAAGCATATAGTATATCTCGTTCAAAATATTGCTGGTTATTTTAGTGGATTTTAGTATTATTCCTTTGGTTTAGCAATGAATCTCTATATAGTGAAATGTATTTTTACACGACTGCCCCAAAAAAAGGAGTGTTATGTGTTCAGGGTTAATGTATGTATGTGAGTTTCTTTATTCCACCATAACTTTTAAACGCCTGAACCGATTTAGCTGTATGGGGTATCGTTACAATCTTTGCATCGTTTCGAGTGACGTAGGCTAGTTAAAAATAGAAAGAAACCGGTGTGGTTTTTAAAACGTAAATTAATACCAGCCTCATTTTTTTTTAACAAATCTGTCCGTGTCTATGTTTGTCGTCTAGAATTTGAAAAGTAGAAATAAAAAATATATAACACTGTAAATAAAAAACATCGTAAAACAAACTGTCGAGTAAACAAAGTACAAATACGTGCAATTTGTGCAGTCGTGTTTTTTAATTTTTTAATTATAGTAGTTTGTTAGGATTGTGATAACAACGAAATTGTTTTATCATTGCATGCCTTAGCAATGACGACTTTTATCTCTGAATAGTGTGAATGGTTCCTCATGTGTCCCCAATTTTTTTGTAATTGCTATATGGCATCCACAAGATCGTTTTATCTAGCTCCTAATGTGTTCCTGACCTGTAGTTACCTACCACCTTGAAGATTTGAATAGCTTTTTGGTAGAAGTATTTGTCGTGGCCGGGATTTTCTCTAATATATTAGCTACAACAAAGACGTCTGCAACACCCTTCCAACTGTAACCAAAAAACCCGTACGTTCCATTTCCTTACAACGAAACACAAGGAGCTTATACTTTACTCTATAAATTATTCACAAACCAAATTACCTCGGAGTGTGTAAAAAACCTACCAGAATTTACCTTCAGCATAAAACGGAACGCTTAGTTTAAAATTCAAATTTGGAAGCGTCTAACACGGCAGCCGCTCAGTCGATTTAAGTGCAAATACGTCCGAGTTACGGAGTCCTCGGCACTGGACATTTGCCATGGTAATGAGGGACTCCCACCACTGGACGGTTAATTCTATTCATGGCTACAATGGTACGAATGCACAGTACAAATAGCGAATTACGCCCGCACTGAATAAAAGAAACGTGTGGTTTTTAGTTTCTTTTTCTTTCTTTCTTCCAATGCAATCTGCGTTGTTAAATTTGCATAAGTAGGGTCGGAAAAGACTCACACGGTGGTTGACAATAAAGTAATGACTGAATTATACGCCAGTGTCGACTCAAAGGACCAGGTTTTGTTACTAACCAATAGGAATGAAAACCGTGTTTTTTGGTCCTTCAATTTTCCCACAACAAAACGAATTTTCTCTTCATTTACATTCCGCCTCATAAAACAATATGACGTGTTAGTAAAAATAAACAGCTAGAAATGGCAGCCAAAAATGCAGTTGAAAAGTTTAAAATCTCTGGTAACTTCTAAACTAACTTAAATTTTATGCAGGGACAAATAAAGTTGAAAATAGAATGCGTTTTATAAGAATATAGTCGCTTATTCGCAATTATGTTCGGTGCGAAAAGGGACATTTTGTGTTGGTCGAACAAAACATTTCAGAATCAAAGTACGGGAATGTACTGGCATGCATTAGTTACGTTTGTCGCCCTAAACAGAAAGAAAAAGAAATCTCTTGTTCTCTGTTTTGTATTGAGACTATTACTGCTTTTGTATCAGAAAATAGTTTCAACAAAACAGTTCGTAATTCCGACAAGAATCCGGAATAGAATACAATTGTTTATTCTGGTCGTTTAGCTCTAGGCGACCAACATTTTTCTCGTAAATTGCGCTTGTATATATCATGATTCCTATTTCTAAACACACGAAAACTGGAACTCAAAGTCAAAGCGTTTATTTAAATTTGACTATATACAGGTACTTTTAAATTGTCAAGGAGTCGGTCAGTTGGTCAGAATGTTGAAACTAGTTACTCGTTCCAAAACGTAGGTAGGTCTCTGTGGAGAAGAACGAGCAAGAAACTCTACGGACGCTCTTTTACAAAGTCTTGGTTACAATATTCTTGTTGCTTCTATATGTGGCAACAACGAAGGTGAATATAGAACAATAAAAAATAAAATGAAGATATAAGTCACGTAAGGCAGTTAAGAGATAACCAAGTGACAGCGTCTGTTCATGAACATGACGCGTGAATCAGCATCATTAAGCTCAACCATCACAACCGAATGATCCAACACACGCGCTACTATCAGCGAGACAACAAGCTCTAAAAAAACACTCTCATTCGTATACAAAGTGAGTTTTGGTTGAGCGCCAGTTCCCAGCCACCCGCAACGTACTGAACTACAGAGATCAGAATACATAGCCCGGAGAGCTCAAAACTTCAAATATTTCCGAAGCAAAGTGTTAAGACAGCCCCGAATTGTACTTAAGAAAGTTTAATGAAACCTAATTAGACCGTAAATTTAAAGCCAATAGACTTTTCCAAGTGTTTAATCCCGAACCGTCCAAGCGTAATTAATCTTAGTACAGGGCCGGACTAATCTGTATGCACCCTTTTGATTAATTGATCGCTTGACGGAGCGATTCCTTAATAAATGGAAGCCATTTGGTAGACGGACAAGTTTTTCCGAGATGTTGGTTTTTAGGAGGCAGCTTTGATGGCGAGAAATGGAGATTAAGTTCGGCTATTTTTTTGCATGAACTTAAATAAAAAACCATTTAAATTTATCTTTATAAATATAACATCACGTCTGTAATCCACGAAGGGTTACGCAGAGGTGTACACATTAGTACACAAACAAAAAATGGGGAGGTCCCATGTGTAAGGGTTATGTTTATAATCTGTAAAATAAAGCTTTGTATTTGTTTATCTTATATATATATATATATATTTATGGAGTTGTAACAAGAATCAATCTTAACGTGGAACTGTTAAAATATTACTGCTATTATTACATCACCTTACCTGGCAAGTAAATTGATGATTACGCGTTTACAAATGCCCTTGGGACATAGTACGCCAGATCAATTTGTCTGGTGATTATTGAAATTACCCATTTATAACTTATTTTAACCTTACGTTACGTCATATTAATATTTCTTACTGCAGGGAATAAGCTTCTTATACAGAGAAGGCACGAGTATTGAGCGCTACGGATTGGCGAATTAACTTATATTCATCATGAATCCTATTTTCCTAACGATGTTTTCTTTCACTGATATCAGTGATGTCCAAGATAAACTTAGAAAATATTAAGAAAGTAACGTTGATACCTAGCGAACCTACACTCTCAAGCATGAGAGATGGGTGCCTTAAACACTGGACCATTACAACATAGGCAGGCGGGTAGGGACATTAAAGGCTTAAAATAAATTCAATATACACATAGTATTAAATAAATTAATAGATATTTTAGGAACCCTCTAAATACATACCTGTCTTCAAAGTTGTATATACCAGTTTTTGTCGGGGTCGGCTTAATAATTACACGCTGTACCCGGACTATGCCCGAAATAGAAAGTTTTTAAGTATTTGAATAGATCACTTTTGTAATTGCTTCTACACTTTTACGTTCATTTTAGGAGCTTAATTAAGTTTAAACTTAAATAGCTTTTTGATAGAAAGAAAAAACTAGTTTATATTCTTCTTTCATCGTTGTTCGTGGTGTTAATGTGGACGGACTGGGGTGGGCTGAATGCTCTTATTGATTAACGATGAAATTATTCTTTGGTTATTAAAAAAAGTCTGTCGTTCCATACAAAAGTGCAACACCTACACGGCTACACAGGAGTTTACTGTCGAAAATCGTCACGTAATAAAAAAGCGTGCAATAAGGCTTCAAGCTAAAATACAGTTATAGACCTTGTTAGGGCACAGAAATTAAATTTAACAATATATTTTAGAAAATAACAATTTATATTAAAATGAATCTAGTAACAATTATAAATGCGAAAATTTGGATGGACGTTTGTTTCTCAATCACACCAGTACGGCTGAACTGATCTAAATGAAATTTAGCACAGAGATAGATTAGTATGGAATAGCCCATAGGCTTCTTTTTACCCTGGAAAAATATAAGGCTACAAATTACGTATTACAAAAGCTATAGTAACTAAGGTCAGTTAAAATATATTTTAAAATAACAAAAGTGATTTAACACTACAAAGAAATCTTTCAGCTTCAAAATTGTAAGTGTAAAACACGTGTCTGAGTGTAGCTCATTGACTTTCAATGGGCGCGCATTTGACGACACGCCATGCAAAGCTGCGGGTTTGAATCCTGAACATGTTACAGATTTGTTGGCGCCTGACTTGTAAACTTTGTGTTGCTTTGGGAGTAAGTAATTTTTTTTGTAAAGTTTCTATGGTACGAAAATTCCAACTGATTTGAGTGTTGTTGGATTCTGCGAAATGGATATAATTCGTATGCGAGCACATTTAGATACATTATAAGATGCAGGCATCAGTTTGTCAGAAACTTGAAGCTCATTCAAAACCTATGGTATAGAAGAAAAAGCAAGAATCCCAACGGATACTTGCATGTAGCAATTTTTAGCTGGCCGTAGCATGACGTAGTAAGGCGTAGCACATTGCAGCCTGGCGTAGCATATCGTAGCATCGCGTAGCATTTGTAGCCTAGCGTAGCGAAGCGTAGCACAAAAAAAAATTGTGTAGTACAATGTAGCCAGGCGTAGCAAGGCGTAGTGCTTCGTAGCATGACGTAGTGCCTCGTAAAAAGGCGTAGCACTTTGTAGCATGGCGTAGTATATCGTAGCACTTTGTAGCATGGCGTAGTTCATCGTAGCAAGGCGTAGGACTTTGTAGCATGGCATAGTGTATCCATGTATACAAGGCGAGCACATCGTAGTATGGCGTACCAACGGTCTAGATATTCGTAGCACAATGTAGTAAGGCGCACAAGAATAAACCAGTTTGTTCATTTTGTTGCAGATTAAATAACTCATCTCAGAATGAATTTTTATCTAAGATCTAACCACAGCTAGCTTCATAATATTATTGTAGTGTGCACAATTTGCATTGCACAGCTTCATTTTGATAACTCACCTTTGCCACCTTTGGAACCTACTCCACATTATTAACTTCATTACACACACACACACACCCTATCACATACTCAGTCCACGTTTTGTAACTTGTCACTTTATTTACGAGAACTTCCAAAAGCTCAGGAGCATCACATTTTAGATTCTCCTTTATTCAATTACCCATTTCTCGGAAAGTGATAAATTTTTGGAGTCGACTCGTTTTATTTTGATTCTGTGAATTTCATTTGTGGGCCTATTAAAGGTTTAACGACTTAGGCTGGTTGTATACTTTGCGACTGATAATGTGAAAGTATCAACTTTGTACTGTCTCAAAAGATAACGGTCTCTAGTGGTAGCTAGTATCAAGATGCCTTGGGCAAAAAACTACTAAAAATCAATTGGGTAACAAAACAGGTTTCAGTGATAAGAGCGATCTGCTTCTTCTTTTATTTCCCATAATCTTTTAGTAGCTTTTTACGACTCTCTCTGGGAGTGATGGCGCAGTGGTAATGCAAGACGTTGCGTGTTTGGTACCGGGCATTGGATATTGTAAATAGCATGCGGCTTTGGTTATATGACGTGAAATGTATCAAAGTTGTCGGGATTCAATATTTGCTTGCTTTTAGACAGGTTAAAATGTCGTAATATATCCTACAAGATTGTAGGTTCTATACCGGGCAAGTACCAATGTGACTCTTTCAATTTACATTATTTACTTTTTAAGTTCATCTAAGGAAAAAATCGTGAGAAAACCTGGACTTATAATAGTTACAAGTCTGACATCGCCATTCTGCCTTGAGCAAGCGTGGTTATCAATGCTCGTGCCTCCGCTATATGAGAACCTTTTCCCTGAACTAGGACTATAATAATAGGCTGGTATTATCTCCGGGAGGCCGTGTGAAAGTGACTGAAAAAGTCCAAACGATTTCTCATGAATTCTCATTTGTCGTACGATTAAAAGTCGCGTGTGTGTGACCCGCTGTGAGCAAGTAAAGCAGTTTTATTAGCACATGGCAGTCGCGACGTTATATTTCAACTGTCAAAGTGTCACGGGAATAATTAATGGCGCCAGTTCTGTTACAATTTTGTTCAGTTTATCGGGAATACGAGATAAACATGTTGTGTTGCCCGTGATTGCTCGTATGTCAGAATGTGTGGTCTTTTGGACCCCTTGTAATGGTTTATCTATTTAATTGAATGATAATCGTGGTCCTAAGTGGCGGACTCGCTTATGGAAGGTCAATCGATACGGTGTTTACTGATAAAATAGGTAACTACTGTGTTAGGTAGTCCATTACAATAGGGAGCGAGCCTTTTGTATGGGACTTACAATATAACTTAAGAAATGCGTGAACTACAATTTGCTAAGCTCCCATTATTTTTAAACTGTAACCAGCAGTGCTTGGCATTACGTCCGCCTTTGTACTTTTTTGTTGCATGAAGTTTTAATGAATAAATAAATAAAAAACCTTACCGGTGGATTTGGGTGCTTCAGCTTGAGGTGAGCTGTCGTGTTCACCTCAAATTCACTTCAATCAAATTCACTTAGGAAAATATCTTCAGAGTACCACTGCTGATTTCAATTATGTACGTGCCAGGAACAATCATAGTCAGAAATAATCACTCGCAGTCAAAAACCAAAAAATAGTGCTTGTTGTTAAGTGCAGCTTGGTGGGAAGAAAAACATACGGAAATCGAAGTTAGAACCTGAACGTGAATTTTTCTTTTTGCAGTAATTGTTTATAATACTGGTGATTGCTAAACTATATTTAATAGGCGTTTATATATTTTGATTATTCTGTATTGTGTTTGTTTGAAGGCGTTCCTAATGGGTAGGCACATTAAAGGTTAAAGATCTGGCTGTTTTTTATGAAAATCTGTTTGAGATGTTAAACTTTAAATCCCCCACGAACCCTATACTGTTGCAAGGACCCGTATACACAAACTAATTTTGCGTTTACTAATTACGGCTTACGACAAAAAGGATTTTTTCACACCAAAAATAAAATCCTCTTGCAGGAATAATTGTTGCTAATTGCTACTTAGTTACATTAATGACTAATTAATTTGTCTTTGACGCCTTATAATAATATGACCCTATGACCAATAACTACCGGGTACCCGGTAGGGGGACTCTATAGAGAATCGGAAAGGTTGTCCAACTTCCGTTTTGGAACGAGTAACTAACTTATTGACTCCTTGACAATTTAGAAGCTTTGAGACGATACCTACCAATTGCCTAACTAAATCTAAAAGGCGTTTACGCGCGTCACACGTTAGTTACGACAAAAATCCCCATACACTAGGCGTGCCCGCTCGGCCTACTCTCCAGTACGTCTCCAAAGGGTCGCGTGTCGGCATCTTCCGGCGTGTTCACACCAGCGGCAGGTAATTGAAAGCGCCTTAGTGCTGGCGCGGTGCACGTCAGTGTGGTCGTGATACCACCGCGTGATTGACAGGACTTTGATGTGGGCGTGATGCATCGCGGACGTGCGCGGCCCTTTGTTCTGGTGGTTCAGTTTGTAGTGAGGAAAGTGGAGATAGAAATTCCATTTTTGTTTTTTAATTTGAACACGAATTCTGATGTTGGGTCTCAGGAACTGAGTTTGTGATTGCCAGATGTGTATGTGGGTACTTATTTCGAGGAAATTTAGCTATGGTAATAGACGATGTTTACTACTATAGCTAAACTGCTTAATTTAGCAGCGAACTGCTTAATTTATTAGCTCGTAGATCGCTGCATCGATACACATGAGACGAAATAATATGCACTAGACAGTTTTTAAGATATTAATAGTTGATGCCACTAACAAACTCCCTATTAAAAGTAATACAGCAATAATACTCTTAATAAGATTATCTTCAAGATCTTAACAGGAACACATTCAGAGTAATCTTACTTTAAAACCTTAAATAAAGTCCAAAGGTCTTCAATAACAATTCAAACAGATTGATGACGTCAGAATTAGACAATGTCAACAGAAGCTATCGGGAACAATTGAACGAATGAACGACAGAGCGAACGAACTGAAGTTATGTGATCCACCAATGAAAGAGAACTTTGGGACAAAGACGAGGGCCTTTTGTATGGCCATAATTAAGTTCGTTGGAGTTTAATTGATTTGCATGGAACAGCTGACAGATGGGCGCCATCAATTCTGAGGCCTTATAGTTTTAGGTTGAACCCCTTGAGGTCATCGCTTCAGTTTTAAACTGTCGTAAAATTTATCTGAGGGTACGAAAATATATCAATTTTGTCGGGTTATTTGCGATGAGTGGGCAGATGAGGGATGCTGGATTTATAGGCTTTTAGGGTGAAAAGAAATATTTAGAGTTTAGGTTTATCTTTTTAGGTTCAAAGTTTGCGTCTAACCCTTTTTGCCTTTTTTTACCAACATAGGTACAATTTTGATCTTTGTGGACACCTATGTAGCATGATATTGAATTTCGGTAGGAGCGTTCTCGCTGTTTTCTGAATGAAGCTGATGATGATAATGCTTACATGTATGAAGTAATTCACTGTTTGGGGTAATTTAATATTTGCAATGCTCTTATGCACAAAAAAGGAATTAATAACTGAAACATAAAATGATGAAAAATAATAACAAATGGACAAGATTGTTTAAAATACACTTTCTTGACTAAACCACTGAAAAGCCTTTGATGAAATTTGGTATGGAGTATGTTTGAACTCCAAAAAAGACAACGCCTCTTCTTATTTCCCGATTCGCAGTCAAAGTCGCAGGCAAAAGATAATGTTATTTTAAGTTTAGCCAAAATGTGACTTGATCTTTGTACTCAAGAGTACACTACCGGCTGTGTTTGTATGATTTATTGCTGCGGAGATTTCACAAGGCGTAAGTATATAGTATTTTACTTATATTTAAATGGAATCCAAAATGGCGCCCTGCGTGACAGAGTGACTGTTTGACCAACATCAACCCTAAATAGGGTTCACAGGTATGTGTACTGCCTAGGCGCCTTCACGAACTGGATACCTCTCACGCATATAAATACGTTAGCTCACCAATTAACAGGCGTTCCTAACTAGGACACACGTCCGTGTGAATATCAATGAGATTTGACCCAAAGCTGAATTAAAACGCCTTTTTAAATACCCTCAAGTCTTTCTGATCCCTTTTTTTTAATAAACCCGTATAACTGGATTATAATAACGAGACAAACAGACAATTTGTCAAGGGCTGTCCTGCCACGAACTAAATAGATACAGAGTGTCAACTTTGTTTGGCAAGCTAGAATAGACGCACGCACATATAGCTGCGTATGTATGTGCGGCAGCAATGAAAAGGTAGCATTCCGATGTTGGGGACCGCGACCGACGACCGCTACTTGCGACCGCGTACGGGTCGCTCGACTTAATGGTTTGTGTGCTTTTATATGGAACAATAGACAACACAAGCCGACCGTGGTCGCTTGCGTTGTTTAGGTTGCCTGTTGTGGTCGTCGGTCGCGGTCGGTTGTATGGGAATACTACCTTTAAACAAAAGTCAGTCGTGAGCAGTCTCTAGTCTGTGTCAATGTATGAGTGCGTTTTTGCTTCTTGGTCGGACTTCTGTACCTACTTATTTGGTGGTCCTACCCACCCGTGTTAATTAATAATTAGCCACGACAGGGGAGGGGGTCAGGGGGGATGAGTAAAGAATACTAATCCGACGCTGATTTCAACTGTTTATTTTATTTAAATCTTAAATAATCCCGAGAGAAGGCATGGGCTAATTTAATTTTTAAATTAATAAGGTTGGGTTTTTTTGGGTTTTTTTAAGAACCTTTCTCACTTTTTTTTTTACGTTTGTTTTTTACGGTTACATTTCATTTCAATTACATGTCTATCTTAAAAAGAATAGACGACTTCTTTAAATCGTCATTTATACCTTCTTTTATATCTTTGTAACCAGATTCAACTAAATTCAACTTTCTTTCTTGTATATGACGTTCAAAAGTGTATTATATTGGTCCAAATGGTTAGTTGACATCATTAACCAATAACTGCAAACATAACTTATTTAAAGAAACTCTTTATTTTAGTCCTTAAATTTCGATAAATTTAAAATTTTCTGTAAAAATAGTTTTTTTGTGGCTTTGAAATCAATAAATAGTTAGTCAATTGAGTTGCCAACAAGTGACGTCACAGTTCGATATTGCTATACAAAATTTATGGAAAAATCGCGTTTTGACAGGTCATAAAAAAGTACGTCAATTGACTGGTGGTGGCAACTAGCCTATTGAAGTAAATGATTACAGCTTTGCTTCAGAAAATAAATACGCACGCAGAGCCACAGGGCAAAGCAATACTTGTACAACTGCAAAATAATAAAATTCCTTCATAAATCTATTTCCCTATCCTCTCGTCTGTAGCATATTTTAAAGTAGAGAAATGTTTCAGTTTCAAATGTTCATACTCGAACTACTCGAACATTTAATAAATGTGAAATCGCTGACATTCGATAGATTCCTTCTACGTCCACTGTACAATTTTATATTAAGGATCGGGGATACCAGTCGACTGGTCTCTGTGTCTAGTAAAAAAATAAAAAAAATACTTTTATTTCAAGTCCAGATGGGTATAGCACATTGCTAGAAAATTATTTAACATCATAACATCACGCCTGTAATCCCCAAAGGGTTAGGCAGAGGTGTACCCATTAGTACACCCATATTTCGCCAGTTATGTTTTTAGTCCCTTGTAATAGGGGGCGAGCCTACTGTCATTAACCGGGCACAAATCCAGACTCCGAGGCTGCTACTGAGAAATTCGTCATGGAAAAACCCAATAACAATTTGCCCGACCTGAGAATCGAACCCAAGACCGGCAATGCACGGCAGTCGCGCTTGCGACCACTAGACCAACAAGACATTATGACAATTATTTATATCATCAAAACATAATATTAAGCCTTTTAATGTCCCACTGCAGGGCAAAGGCCTCTCATACAGGGAAGGCACGAGTATTGATCACCACCCTCTCAAGTTCAGGTTTCCTCATGACATTTCCTTCATAGATTTCAGTGATGTTCAGGATAAACTGAGTAAGTTCATCATGAATTGAAAATGTAATTTTAGTATTTGACGGATATTGATTAGTTATATGAATACTTAACCAGGTATCGTATTACCCAGTTACTGGCTGTGGAGGTCAGATAGGCAGTCTCTGCATCCGGTTAAACTGACCCGCCCCCAACAAATTCCTTCTTTATTATTTAACATTATCTCTATATATCAGCTGTAGTGTCGAACAGTAATCAGTGATTGTAAATTTTATGTTCCTTGACATAAAATGCAAAATTCTCTAACGCAGCATTACTACTTTTTGTTCAGCAGGCGCTCTAGAATAATTGTTTATTTATAGTTGTTATATTTACCCACGACTTCGCTTACATGAATTTTCATACAGATCCCTAATATTTTTGATAATAAATTGTATCCTACAGCACTTAAGGATTACGTAGCTTCCAATTAGCGTAATAAATTTAAGAATCGGACTAGTGATTCTTTAGATTATCGAGTTCAAATTAAAAAAAAACAGTGACATTAGAGATTTAAAAGACTATAACACCTAGTTACTTTTACAATAACTTAGGTACCACGATATTGGTTACTATGCCGTCTAAGATTTAGTACTCATCTGTATTGAATGCATATTGAAGCAATAACTTACATTTGTATTCCTTTATCACTTGGCACAGAAGTAGAACAGTCGAATTCAATACAAACCCCTAGTACGAATCTAACATGAAACAGCAAAGCGCCAGGTATTACCGAGCTATATATCCCGTACAACAACCGCCTACCCAAGACGTTATCTAGACGGCATAGAGCTGAGCAATTTGCCAGCCTCCTGAAGACGATACAATCCCCAAAATATGTGTCGGGTAGATTTGTCCGGCAATTAATCAGTATTAACAGTGGCCCATCTGTCTGTGAGGATTAGTGCGACAGCGGCGCCGTGTCTGCCAGTCTTAATAGCTTGTAGGCTGGCGGGAGCCGCGGGAGCAGAAGGAGTACTTTGTGCAAGGTGATAAAGGTGCCGAATTCAATCACATTGGGGTTAAACGCCAATAAGTACGCATATTATAGAACTCAACGATCAGTAAGATACTACTGAAAAACAACAATCAACTATCACACTAAAAAAAAACATCAATTCCATATTAACATTAACATACACATAATATCACGACTGTAATCCCCGAAGGGTTAGGCAGAGCTGTACCCATTGGTACACCCACATTTCGCCAGTTATGTTTACGTCATATGTAATTGGGAGCGAGCCTATTGTCATCAACTGGGCACAAATCCCAATTACGAGGCTGCTACTGAGAAATTTCTGATGGAAAAACCCAGTACCACTTTCCCGAACTGGGAACCGAAATCAAGACCTCTTGTTCAGCAGTCGTGCTTTACGACCACTAGACCATACCAACATTATAAAGCTGAAACGTTTGTTTTGTTTTAACTACAAATAGGAAGCTATGTTATCCCTAAGTGGTATAGGCTATATTTATTTTAAAAAATAGGGGCCCGTAACAAAAATAACACAGACTAAATAGCGGGCAAAAGCAAGTTTATAAATGAATACGGTAGTCTCAGACTTTCCTGTATTTTGGATGAATATACACATATTTCAGAGTAACGTGTAAAAACGTGGGATTTTGTTTTACTAGTTTTACAGAAGCGTAATAACACAAAACGGGATAACAATGTAATTAGCTACGTCCTTTCATCATCGTGGTCGCGGGACGTCTTAACAGGATTCCGTGGCCCGGAACGCAAAGGGCAACAGAAGGAACAGGGTTTTTTTAGTTAGTAAGAATGTGACAGACCCTTCCGCCGCGCCCAGGGCTGAAGGACTCATTTAATGATTTTTACCTCCTAATAAAAAAAAGGTGCATTCATGCAATTTTGTTCAGGTGTTCAAATAGTAACAGCTTCCCGTGGGCATGCAGTGAACCTTCTGCATCCATTCTCTGTTAGTGTCAGTCGCCTAGGAACAAGAGGTTCTGAATAATTTAGATAAAGCTGCGCTAGTTCAGGTTATATGATTGGGTTATGTAAAGACGTGTCTTTGTATTACTTCTTACTTTTTTCCAGACCAAACCTTTATTTAAGATGTTAGTGTGCTGTTGGAATTTGGTAAACGACCTATATCTGCTCTAACTTCTAGGATTCCGTACTGTAAAAGTACGAACGGGGTCCTATTACTAAACCTCCGCTGCTGTCCATCTATCCTCCGTCCGTTTAAAAAAAAGACACCTGAAATCACAGATTGTGTATTAATATGGACACTATAATAACTAATAATAAAACTATTCTAAACTATGGTCCCCATACAAGGAACGTGTTCATTTGTACGTAGTGTTTAATATTATTATGCACGGTGGTACGGAACCCTTCGTATGTGCATCCGACTCGTACTTAGCCGGTTTTTCTTCTACAGCCAGTGCATGTATTACCTGTAATCAGATTCACAGATCCATGCCCCAAATAAGTCAGATGGGTTTATTAATTTATCTTTATGTCAAAGTCAAAATATTTATTTCAATTAGACCATTAAATGCAATGCTGTCAGCCTTTTGGGCACTTGCCCCATTGACAGCGACGCGGACGAATTTTTTGATGCCTTATGAGGTTCGTCCTTTCTGCTCTTTTTTTTATAAATTGTACATATTTTACATTTACTTTAGGGTTTTATTTAAGGTTATTTATGTCAGAATGTAAATAAAATAAAATAAGTCTATCATTAAACCATTTAGAGGCACTTTTGAATAGTCAAGGAGTTGGCCAGTTAGTCCGAAAAATGAAGCTAGTTGCTCGTTCCAAAACGGAGGTAGGCCTCTATGGAGAAGAACGAGCAAGAAACTCCACGGCACTCTTTTAAATTACGTTTTTACAAAATATGTCCAAGACAACTATCATAAAGAACCCACGACGTCGAGTGCTCAACCGAACACACTATCTACGTAAGTAAGTAGGTACCTATTACCTCACCTCGAATGCCCATTACCGGTAACGAGCTCACATTTGAGTCCATTTTCTATTTCCCACCAAACATTACCTCCACACGTTTCATATTTCGTCCTTTATCAAGAATCACTATTTTAAAATAAAACCCCATCTACGAACGCTTTGAAAACGTCAGACGAGCAATTTTCGGGCTATTCTGAATGCATAAAACTTTACATCCGCGCCGCAAAATAAGGTACCAGCGTAAAACGACCCCGGGAATTGAGCCATAGGACCACGATTTAGTAAGAATGTTTAAATATGATGGGAGGGGAGGCAGGTCAGATTATGTCGGTAGTTCGGAGCGTTGTAACTGTTAATTCGGAAGAACAGCCAAAACCTTTCGCCTTAACGAGCGACAGTCATTAAGAACTGTTTAAGAGCCGCTCAAAATGTTCCGAGCTCCGGGAGCTTAGAGTTAAGTTACAGAATTGATAACTTTGAGGGAATTAGTCTTAGTTTGACGGCGTATAGGCGCATGAGTTTGGTCTTTTTATCCGGCGTCGCAGGACCATTTATAAAAATGTTACAACTCATTATGAACTTTTGGGTCGCTATACGCATAAGCGGGTCGACGCTGCGGAATTTTCAATATAATGTTATAAAAAATATTGTATTAAGAATGCCGAACCAAATAGGTCGACCCGCTTAAGTGTACAGCGACCCAACCGTGAAGTTATACTACTTAGTCGGTCCATAGTTAATACTTATAAAAACCAATTGTTTCTGTAGATGAACTTCGGTTCCAGAACTAATAAAATAACTCAACGTTTTCTTACCATCTTGGGACGCAACTGGTCCAGCAAATTGGTACAACTAACAACCTTAATTACCTTCATGTTATTTGTTCCAACTTCGATCCGAAGTCGCAAGGTCAAGCTCGAGTTAGCCCTACAAGAGTTAGGCTTTTGTTTTATTACAACAACTTGCCCTTTGGCCCGAATTGTTCCAATTTCATTACTTCTTAGTTTCGAGTTGATTTCAGTTATCGGATAAATAAAGTTTAAATTATTAATTTTGCTGATTGATTTTTCGATTTGAAATAATGTCTTTAACAAAGCCATCGTATTATAAGCCATTGCTAAGTTTTTCTTAAAAACTGGTCCTGGATCAAAATACCACTTTTCCGATCGGTGGCTCAAAATTTGAACGGCAAAGTTATTATTAAGTTATTACAAGAATCTGAAGAAAATATTTACATAGTTTCATACAATGTACTACAACACGAAAATGGTCCTTCAGGCGTACCAAAAGTTGAAGCAACGAAGTATAAATAAAACAGCGCCTTCGTAACTACCCACATTCGTAAAGAAAGTGTGTTGGGCACAATTTATGTGGTAAACTCACCAACGGCCGCGCTTCACCCGAGAGTTACAACCCAAGATGGGTAGAAGAAACACGGGAACTTATAAAACATCTTCATAATAAGATAGCGGTACAAGACGATGTTCAATTCTGCCCTTATTAAATTTAGTAAATTCAATTTTTTACATAAAATTACCCCTGTAATCTCCGAAGGGTTAGGCAGAGATGTACCCATTAGTACACTCACATTTCGCTAGTTATGTTTAAGTTTCATGTAATAAGGGGCGAGGCTATTGCCATCAACAAGGCAGAAATCGAGACTCTGAGGCTGCTTACCCTGTACGAAATACCAAATTTTATCAAAATCAGTTCAGTTGTGTAGTCGTGAAGGCGCAGACAGACATTTAGGTTTAATATTAGTATGGCTTAAATAATTCCATAAAACTTTTGATATGACTTTTGAGGACTCAGCGGTCATTATTCCAAATTCAGTCTGTATTTGTGAACCCTTTAATCCTCTACATAACCTTTTCAGGTCTTTCATGCTTTCAGCTACAGGACAAAAGGCCGTTAAAGAACGATTTATCTATCGCATTATACAATAATAAATTAATGTTCGTTGCTGAGTATAATTCGCGCCTGCCCCCGTATTATAATACAATTATACAAAAATTTATGAGTTCATAACCTTACAGGGCGATTTAAATTACATGTTAATTTCAATATTTAGTGTTATATATTTTTATAATAGTGTTATTATAACATTTATGCTAGCAACGTGGAAAGTTAACATTTTTCATTGCGAATTTAATTAATGTGGATGTATTATGTTATATTTTTCAATTCATGTGTACTTTTTAAGTTTCTTTAAGTTTATCTGGCATCTGTGAAGTAAAACATAAACAAATAAACTTATGATTACTCGAAATCTTTTAGATAGGTTTTGATGTCCTTCTCTATATTGTACCATTTCGGTTGTTATATGATTTATCCTTGGGGACGCTTGGACCAATATCCAGGCCTACTGTTTTTCCATAATTTTTAGAATATTCACATTCTAATGTCAGTCTCAATCTGGCCAAAAATACTTTGGGTTTTTTTAAAAAAAAATATTGGTTTTGGGGTTTTTATCTCAACAGTTTTTAACATTGACTGTCATTATGATGATAATGTCGATAAGACTTAACAAGAATGGGCCTTTAGTTCTGATGAATGAATGACAGTATTTAAAAACAATTAAAAGTTTAAATTAAATTCTATTGTCCTCTTCTAACAAAAATAGAAACAAAACAAACAAAGCGAGTAAAAAGCAAATAAAAATTTAAACAAAAAGTAGCAAAGCGTATGAGTATTTTATTTAGTTCGTTATTCTTTAAAAAAGGTAACAAAAGGTAAAGCTTTTTACATTGTACGTAACGAGCGCGTACCTTTTGCCGAAACATTAAAGTGTATATAATCGTTCTAGTTTTTATTTGCTTCTCGTATGTTTTAAAGTAAATGTTTAATTTCATTAACGAATGTGAGGTTTTCAGCAAACAGTAAAGTCTGTATATTGCATTAGAAAAATAACAGCTACATAATGGTACCTAGTTATTATTGAAACGACGGTATTTCGGTATTTTTTCTTTTTAAGACTTTTAACATTCATTGTTTTGTTTTTGTTTGTGTTTATTCAATGTTTTTTTTTATTTTTTATTCGTAGATCTTTGACAGTCGTTACGAGTCGTCAGAAGCTAAAAAAAAAGTCTGACAGCCAGTCTTAGTCCAGTATGTTTATAGAACACATTCCAACAAGAACCACATACACCTACCTACTATTAATCAGTAAGCCAGTGACTCGCATGGACGGCACTTCAGTTTACTTGCGCATGCGCAGTGTGGACGCAGCTAAACAATTTGCAATGTTTTTCCTCAATCATCATGACTTGGCGAGTTTTGAGATAAGTATAGAGGTAATAGGTACCTGGTACAAGTTATCTAACTGCGTAGATATTAGTGGTTGATTTATAATTTGGTACTTGATATCACAAATCAATTGACATGCTTTTTATCAGCGGGCAAAACGCAATTCCCCCATAGACTTTGTTTGAACTAAACTGTGACGTCATTTATTTCAATATTCAAAAGATTATAAGATTACCACCATTTGATTGTCTTGTCAATTATGGTTTTTGGTTGATTTGACTGCCTCGGTGACCTAGTGGTCGCAAAGCGCGACTGCTGATCATGAGGCCTTGGGTTTGATTCCAAGGTCGGGCAAAGTGTTACTGAGTTTTTTTTCAGATTCAGTAGCTGCCTCGGAGTCTAGATTCCGGTTGTTGGCAATCGACTCGCCCCCTATAATATGGGACTTGACATAACTGTTATAATGTGGGTGCACTTATTAATAGGCACACCTATGATTAACTCTTTGGTGATTACAGGCGTGAATTATGTTTCTGTCAATATGACTAATAAACTATTTATTAATTTCAAAGCAACTAAAAATTAATCGAGTTTTCAGGTCCAAAATAAAATATTTTTAAAGAAGCTGTGTCTTTGAATTACTAGTTATTGATGTAAACCATCCAATTTCATTATCAAAATACGTCTAAAATTCTCTAAAATCACATCCAGCCCACACTTTCCAAAAGCCCTCCTGAGCCATGGAATAAAACAGCATATGAAATAAACAACACCGTCTTAGGTAATCCTACCATTCGTAAGTGCCCACTGCATCTCAGATCTCTTAAGAAACACACATCCATACGTGTCCCAGCGAATCCCTTAACTGATGTCCAACACAGTCTGTGGGCTTTCGTATGGGCACTGAGAAAGAAGCACGAATGTAAGGAGCCGAGGAACGAGAGTTAAGCGATATGAATACGTTATTATTGCGATTTACACATAACATCACGCTTGTAATCTCCGAAAGGTTAGGCAGAGATATACACCCACATTTCGCCAGTTATGTTTAAGTCCCATGTAAAAGAGGGCGAGCCATCAACCGGGCACAAATCCAGACTCCGAGTCTGCTACTCAGAAATTACTGAAAAATCCTTATAAAATTGGCCCGACCTGGGAATCAAAACCAAGACCTTACACTCAGCAGTCGCGCTTTGTGACAACTTGTCCAGTTCTTTACAGTTCTATTTTTATAAATCTTGGTTACAATATTCTTGTAGTTATGTGAAAACCTATGCATTTTTCTTGCAGTACTTCAGAAATTCTGACAAGATCATTTCCCAATTATCCACAGACACATTACACTCCGGTCTGGTCTCCAAGAGACACGTGCTCTCCACAGTCCATTCTGTAGAGCTTACTTCGTTACAGACATGACCAGACCGCTTTGCTGGTAAATAATAATAAAACTCGTATCATTAGCTTATCTATATCTATAGCTCAAATATGTTGATATTAATTCTAAAAATAAATTAGATAACCTTGATTGGTACAGGTAAGACAATAATTACTGTTTTGGAAATATAAAAAAATGCCGAATCACACCTACGAAGCACTATGTATCTATTTGCGCGAAATATTCTAATCATACACAGGTATTATAGAAATACAAGGTGTAATATATTTGACTAAAAATCTGTTAAGGGGTTATTGAACTCGTCATTATGAATAACTTTTACTATAACATCAACCCAGAAATAGCAAAAATTAAATCTGCTGATGCATCGGATGGATAGATTGCTGTACCAAAAAGGCGGTCTGAATAAAATTAGGCACACAGATAGATTATAGTCTGGAATAGCACATAGGTACTGTTTATCCCGCAATAATGTACGTTTCTCATGGGATAATATTTCAAGTTTGACGCGGATGAAGTCCCAGGCAGAACCTGTGTTTATATAACTTGATAAAATGTCTGCATCAGCTAATTTTTTATCCGATTTCATGGTTAAGTTAGCCAATTGCTCATAACAACGAGTTTAATGGCATCTATACGAGTTTTTAGTCATTTTAATTACACCTTGCGTGAACATTTAGTGTGAACTGTAATTGCTGATACCTGATTTTCCTGTCTGACTAACTAGCTGATGAAATTTTAAGTGTAATTTAAGACATCTTTTTTGAAGTCCAGGTGTATAGCAACGCGATATTATTGCTTGTGAGAGGACTTAGCTTGATTAATGGATATTTTATCTTTTGTATAACGCTGTCATTTCACGAGAAGTGTGCTAGGCCATAGCGATGGATATCAATGATATGAACCAATACCGTTTGGTATTCATAGCGTAGCTTAGCCCTAGCGAAGAGGGTTGCATAACGTTTTTTAGGTGCAAACCAATACTAGCTAGTAAAATATGGAATTTCTTGATAATTTTTCTCCATACGAAACAAAGAGACTAACAAACTTTTTGTAAACATTCATAATTGTTTTATAAAAAGCTGTTATTTTATTGATGTTATAAATAGACACTACAATTTTTCATGGGGGTAGGCAGAAACCACAGACCGCTACCTGCTACGATCCTTACATACTCCTTTCGCCTCATCTACGTTCATACATCTCATACAAGCCAAGTCATACAAGCACCCTGGTTACGAGTACTCCGCACCTTACCTTTCTGAAGAACCAATACAATTACAACAACAACAACAACACAACACAATTACACATTACAATTTTATTTATTTGTATAGATGTATAGATATCAGTTTCCAACCGTTTTTAACTCATCTCTCAGCATAAGCGCCTATTCTCAATGTCAGACGATCATTGGATATAGCGCTCAGCGAAATTTGTCTGTGGAGCACCCCCGTTTGTCTCTCTAACCATATTTGGCTTAACGAGTGGTCTACGTTTTGAATGGTACGTTCAATCTAATCTCCGTAATGTATTGTCGGTGATAAGAAAAGCAAACTATTTTGGTAGACAGCTGATAAGGGTATTGTGTTAGATTTATAATGATACTAGTAATGCCCCGCTGCAGGGCAAAAGTCTCTTCTCATATAGAGAAGGCACGAGCATTGATCACCACGCTTTGCTCATGATGGATTGGAGATTTCAGATACATTAATTTCTAGGTTTTGTCCTCGCCTTAGATTTTCGCATGAACTTACTTTACAGATCCATATGTAAAAAAATAGCTTTTGTTACTAGCCGATACAGTAGCTTTTCATAAGTGAAAGATTTTATAAAATCGGTTAAGTAGTTTTTGAGTTTATCCATTACAAACAAAAATACAAATCTTTTCTGTTTATTATAGTCTAGGTTTCTTCACGAAGTTTTCCTTCATTGATGTCAGTGATGTCCAAGATAAAATTAATACCACATTGATAGGTACTTGCCCGTACCCAGTTGCGAACCCACAGCCTCTAAATGAGATGCGGGCATTTTAACCACTGGGCCATCACATTACATGTGTGTAAGCTGTGTAAGATTGATTGCTAATATTCCTTCACATCTGTTTGTGTTATCAAAATATAATCTAGCTTCCACGTTGGCAGAAATAAATGCAAGTTTCGATGACTGGCTATAACGTGACCATTGATTAATTGAAATTTTTCTTTATTTATCGCTAGCTTGTGCCCACGATGGTCCGCCTGAATATCGGTAACCTGGTGGGGTGGTGGGGTTTTTTTTTTTTGCGCGTAACCCATAATCTTATCCTAAAACGTCGAAAAAAAGTAGAACGTCTTAGTTACTCCTTATAAAATCAGCTATATGCCAATGTAAGTCACTTCAAAATCGGTCCAGCGGTTTCAAAGATTAGCCGAAATAAACAGACAGACAGACAGACATACAAAAATTTATTGTTTTTTATCAGACGCTTATTTTTATTTATTTGTATAAATAACACATATCTTTAACACTATGATGTTTATATTGCCAGCTCTTTGTGAATGTGATAACAGAATGTAATCTGTCTTCGAAAATACTGTATGTAAGAATGTTGATAAGAAACACAAATATTTTGAATGTTACTGATAGTTAATGTTTGCGATGATGTCATGTCTTTTCAGTATTTATATGCTTTCCAACTTTACTTAAAATCTGTCTGTTAGTGCGCGTATATCTTGAAAATCATTTTTTAGATCGTGGTTTTTTATTTTTATTTATTAATTTGGCTAGATTTTTGTCTAAGTATGTCCTAAAATATAAGTTTCCACCTAGTTTTGGGGGATGGGTCGTAACATAGTCAACAATTTCATATTTGAACGGAATTTACAAGAAAAATAAATGTGAATCTAGTTGCCCATTTCAAAAGGTAGTTTCGTATGGAGAAGAAGCGGAAAAAAACTCCATACATACTCTATTAAAAAAGATAAATATTTTAAAATAAGTGCTACATGAATACCTAAAATAAAAGTCATAAACACATAATATAGTAGGTACTACAATACGTACCAAGTGCTAATTAATGAATTACTGTAAACTTGAGTGTTGAGAATAATCAATTTTTTATCATGGAAGTACACAGGAACGAAGACTTGTGAATAGCTAAGACAAAGAATAATAATATCAAATTCAATTCCAATAAATAGGAACAAATTTTATGTTTGTAAGCGCAAGCACTTTCTTCTACCACCCACTAATTCTTACATAACTAAAAAAACACACACATTAAAACAAAAAACAGACCTCTAGACACTCATCGAACTCCGAAGGGGTACAAAATAGACTGGAGCCCAACTCACTTTGAAAAAACGTTTCTATTGTGAAACGTACATTAATCTTAGGACGCTTACAAAGTATTCTTGTTGTTTGCTGCCCCCATACTGATGCGACGAAGATGCTGCAGTGTGAGACGTGGAAGAGACTTGAGCGTAGTTTGGGACTGTGTCGCAGCGTGGTTGATAAGACAAACAATTTTTCTTTTACATGATCAAAATCAGCAGATCCATTCATGATTTCGAAACAATTGTAATTAACCAATCAAATCATTGCTCAGCTATGTTGGTTGTACTATTGAACCTGGAATATTGTAGTAGGTACAATAGGTACTGTGGAGGCCCTGCCTGGATGAACTATATGCATATAACGCTATGTATATTATGGTCTATGCCTATGACATAAACGCTATTTTAAAACAAGAAAGATTTGAGATTGTATGACGAGAATGAACGCGGATGAGGCGAAAGAAGTATGTAAGGATCATAGCAGGTGGCGTTCTGTGGTTTCTGTCTACCCCCATGGGAAAAAAGCATGAGTTTATGTATATGTGTTATGTAAAGACTTGACAATCCGTCACTATGGTTAACAGGCTCATGTATAACTAAGTATAAATATAATATACTAGCTTCTGTCCGCGACTTCGTCCGCGTGGTTTATTTTACTCTCTTTAAGTTATGATTTTGATTACTGCTCTGCTCCTGTGTGTCGTAGGGTAATGTTATATAGCCTATATTACACCTCATAAATCTGGCTATCATATACAACATTTGTTTTGCAATCCAGATGGTAGTTTGAGAGATTAGCGCATTTACAAACGAACAAAAAAACTCTTTAGCTTTATTATATAATATTATTTAGATTTTAGATTGACTAATCCCGATATAACTAGTAATCTACGGTTTACTACAGTACCTAACTAACTAGCAAGAGATAAAAGGAGATAGGTAGCAAGTACCGCTGGATGATCAAACATAGGTATTTAATTAGTTACTGATCGGTACCACATTAATTAATTAATTACTAGTCTGTACGCATTAGCAGAGACGCGAACAGTAATTTTATGTTTATTTGTGTTTGCTTTGTGGTTTTATCCATTCATACCCATACTAATTGGATGTTGTTTTATGTAGGTATATAACAGACAAAATACATATTATTTGTAGTTATTTACTTACCAGATATTCTAGATCAAAGCATTATCCATACCTTATTATAAATGCTAAGGTAAGTCTGACATTGTCTGCGTTCGCTACACATACATGCAGACAAAGTCGCGGGAATAAGCTAGATTTAAAAAAAAGAAAGTAAATTTTTATAGACTAATTTGTTCAAATTTGAATCGTGACTCATCCAGTTAATTTAAATCATCGTCATTGGTCTCGAGACATTTCAACCAGCCCCCTAACGGCGTCGGCTTGAAGATAAATCGCTTCAAACGCTCCTTTCCTTCCGGTGTTGGGCTTTCAAGCTAAGAAGAGCGTAAAATAGGTAAATACGTATTTTATTTAGCGAAGTTCTGGCAAAATATAGCCCGGGTTAAATGAGGGCAGGTTTAGCTTGGACACGGGGGAAAGAGATGGAGATACTGATGCTTTTAGAATATGTATTCTGGGGGATTTTAAAATAATCGTTAATGTACCACAGTAATTAATGTTGAGCAGAAATTATGATAGAATTGAAAGTTAGTTAAAACATAACATAACATCACGCCTGTAATCCCCGAAGGGTTAGGCAGAGGTGTATCAATTTTTACACTTTCATTTTGCCAAATGTTTTTTTTTATTTTTAGGTCGTAAAAATTATCAAATGACTCCTTCCGCCCTGGGTGGGGCGGAAGGGACTGTCATACTTTTACTGACTAAAATACCACCCTGTTCCTTCTGTTGCCCTTTACGTTCCGGGGCCACGGTATCCTGTTAAGACGTCCCGCAACATTTTGCCATAATTATGTTTAAGTTATTAACTGGGCACAAATCCAGACTCTGACGCTGCTAGTGATAAATTCTTGATGAAAAAACCCAATAACACTGCTGAGACCGGATTCTACGTTAATTTAAAATAATTATTAAAACCATGTCTATTTAATCCAGGGATATAATTGTACTAACAAAGTTTTAGGAATAATCGTAAAAAAATTTCAGTCTCAATCTGTCAAAATGCCTCAAGTTACCTTCACTTTTTGACATCGGTTGTCAGTGAGATTAGATTGCGACTGGATTTTGAACGTTTTTTCTTTTATCTGCAGTGTACCTATTCGTGTTTCTAAGTATTAGGTACATTTTTAAATTCTTACAGCCTACATACACATAGAACCTACCGACCTATTAAATCCATTAGACCAGCCTTTAAACCCGTTTCAACTTAGAAACAAGGTAACGTTAAAAAGAGCCACAAAAATATGTCAAACCATCCATTCAGCGTAAGTATGGCACATTTGAACAAACGCGTGTTACACAAAACTTGGAATTCAACGTTTTTACATCCGCTGAAGAGTTCCGAGCGTTACGGGAAAAAACAAGGCTGTAATCTTTAAGCAATTTGTTACAACTCCGCAAAAACTTCGCACAATGCCTGCGCAGTGTTAGGACTAACTCTTTTTTATCCGATTACGTAGACAAAAGGGCGGTTATTATTTTCTATGTTTTTACTGCCGTGAAGGCTTTTATGTCGGGATTATGTTAGTGTAGTTTTTACATAGAATTTTACTCTATTCAACACTTTATTTTTTTTTAATGTAGTTACAACGCTGTTGTTGTTTTAAATGTTGGCAAGCTTTGCTGTTTTATGATAAATATGAAGTATGTCTGCCTCGCTGGTCTAGTGGTCGCAAGCACGACTGCTGTGCATGAGGTCTTGGGTTCGATTCCCATGTCGGGCAAATTGTTATTGGGCTTTTTCATCAGGAATTTCTCAGTAGCAGCCTCGGAGTCTGGATTTGTGCCCGGTTGATGGCAATAGGCTCGCCCCCACATGGGACCCCCCCTACATGGGACTAAAAACATAACCGGCGAAATGTGGGTGTACTAATAGGTACACCTCTGCCTAACCCTTCGGGGATTACAGGCGTGATGTTATGTATGAAGTATGTAATGTAGATAAGATAAGATCATTTATTTGCTTAAACATGTGTGTGTAAGTACATACATAGACAATGCATACAAGATGATATTATTATAGTAAGTTAAGTGCAGAGATGTTTGTCATGCTTGTAGACTACTTACTACTACGTCATTTGCAAAATGAATATTAACAATATTAAACAAGTCTCTTCTGCTTGCGACTTCATCCGACCCACGCTAGGTTGCTACTCTGTCATCATAAGTCGTAGCGTGATGTTTTATAGCCTATGCTACTCCTCATGAATTTGGCTATCATGTATAAAATATTTTTTTCCAATTCCACTGGTAGTTTAAGAGATTAGCAAGTTTCAACAAACGAACAAAAAATTTAACTGGAGTATTAGTTGTAAAGAGAAGGTCTTAGGCATGATTTACAGAGCAATTAGTAAAAAAACCAACATCAAACAAAGTTGAATCTAAAAGCCAATAATTGTAACATAAACATAACTTTGATCATCGAAGCAAGAATCTCAAGCGCCATTATTTTTAAAAGACAAGCGACAAATCTTCTGTAACACCCATTGATAATGGGATAACGATGGTGTTCAATTATCCGCTCTTATCGACGCCTGTCCTTATTCTGTGTCGCGAGCACTCACAGCGATTTGAATAATTTCTGACACTTTCCGAAAGACTTTTGGGACGTGAAATTGTCAAAATAATTATACAAATTGTTATGTCAAGTTGTCTAATTTTTGAAGATTATTGTTATGATTTCTTTTTAAGGTTATTCTGATAAATTAGCAATGATAATTTCCGAGACCTAGCCAAGAATTAAGAACGAAACATAGGAAATTATGATAAAAATACAGTTATAGGCAGTGCATTTTGTTTCCTGACAATAATAGTATAATACCTTGAAATATTTGTTTTTATTTTAAACGGTAAATCACATAAGGAATTTCTCTTGTATTGTGAGTGTGTACAAATAAACTCTCATACACAAACAGCAAAACCCGAAACAACTACATATTTGTAGGCCATACAAATATATGTTCCGTGTGGGAATTGAACCGGCGACACGCAGCAGCAGTCAATCGCATCTACTATGCCAACCATGTCGTCATTCATTTATTCATCGGCACTTATGTCTTAATCGTTTTCATCGCCAAAAAGAAAGAGGGCCCACCGTTGGCGCGCCAGTCCCCGCGAGGTGAACGGACCTAAATACTTTGTAGGTAACAATACTTCATATTTTTAAAATCATGGTGACATAATTTGTTATTCCAAATTTTAAAGGTCAGACAAACTAAATCAATAGTTGTAATCGGTATGACGTCACGCGTCTAACTCGTACATAGAAACATAACTTAAACACAACAGGTTTATGCACACTAATACAAGTAAATACACTTCATAATAAAGGTGGTCCGCACACTCGATAGTAATAAGGACATGAAAAACACAAAACACTTTAGTAGTTAGTCTACTCAGATCGTGCAGCGAAACCACACGATGTTTTTGTATCTGCTAGTGATTGTGTTGCTACTTATCTACTACGTGATAACGCGTAAATATGACTACTGGAAAAACAGGAACGTACCGCACACCAAACCTACATTCTTATTGGGGAATTATGGAGATTTGATCTTGCAGAAGAGATCCTTCGGACAAACACTTCAAGACTATTGCAATCAATTCCCTAATGAAAAATTTATTGGAGGATTCTACGGAACGGAGCCGGTACTGATTCCTAAAGATCCAGAAATCATCAAGCTGATTGTAACGAAGGACTTCTACTACTTTCATGGAAGAGAATTATCTGATCACAGTCATAAAGAACCACTAGCTTTGAACCTATTCGCTACTTACGGCGACAACTGGAGAGTACTGCGGCAGAATTTGACTCCATTGTTCTCGTCTGCAAAGATGAGGAATATGTTCCATCTCATAGAGAAATGTTCGTACGTATTCGAGTCAATGTTGGATCGTGAAACCAAAATGTCAAACGACCTTGAAGTTAGGTCGTTGACCTCGAGGTATACTATGGAATGTATCGGAGCGTGTGCTTTTGGTGTAGACACGAACACGATGACGGAAGAAGAAAACGATAATCCTTTTAGAAAAATTGCGGATTTCTTGGATCCACCGAAGTACGTAGTGTATATGCGACTAGTTCGAGCATTTTGGCCATCAATCTTTTATATGTTCGGATTCAGGTTACTACAAAAACAATTGGAGTTTTTCAATAACTTGATTACTTCTGTAATGTCCCAAAGAGAATACAAATCGTCTGGTAGACAGGATTTCGTGGATCTATTAATGAGCTGGAAACAAACCCATCAAATTGTAGGTGATAGTATAAAAAATATCAAAAATGGCGAACACCAAAAAGTGACATTACAAGCTAACGATGATTTATTAGTTGCTCAGTGTTTTGTTTTCTTTGCTGCTGGGTTTGAAACGTCTTCTACCACTTTGGGATACACCCTTTATGAGATAGCGAAGAATAAGGAAATCCAGAAGAAAGTCTTACAAGAAGTAGACGCGTATTTAGCCCGTCATGAAAACAAACTCAATTACGATTGTGTTACGGACTTGCCGTATCTGGAAGCTGTTATAGATGAAGCTCTTCGTTTTTACCCAGTACTTGGCATGATCCCGCGCGAGTTGATGGAAGACTACACAATGCCTGGCGGTGTGAAGTTAGATAAAGGCTTGCGAGTACATTTACCAGTGTTCTATCTGCATCATCATCCGGAATTTTATCCAGAACCTGAAGTGTTCCGTCCAGAAAGATTTCTTGGTGAAGAAAAGCGGAATATCAATCCTTATGTATATCTACCATTTGGAGAAGGACCAAGAACTTGTATTGGTGAGTTTTGACCATTTGCTAGATTTTAAAGAGATGTCCTACGGAGAAATATGGCGTCGTGACCTACATACACTTTTGTAAGGTTTACTATTTATTTTATTACAAAGTAAGTAAAAGAGATAAAACATAACACAAGTAACATTTCACAGTGTAACATATTAACCTCCTGATGATACAAACTTGCTACTTAACCTGTGTAAAATGTTGAGAGCGTTTTAAAAGCCCCGCGGCCCTGTAACGAGTGGGGACATTAATATTGACGGGTTTAACTCGTGTTACAGGCGTTATTTATGAAGGAGCTAGACCTTGTAATGGACTGCTATTATTTATTTATATGTGCTAACTGCATTTGCTTCTTTTGACCCGTTTTTTTGAGACAGATGGGTTTGGAACGTAATCCGTAAGAGTGAGATAAAGGTATTCGAATGTATTTTCTGGTGCACTATCTGCATCATACTTCCAAATTTTATCGAGAACCTAAAATATTTCACTGAAAGATTTCATGGCAAAAAGAGGCAAATAATCAATCCATATATCTACCATAGAAGTACCAAGAGATTTTATCGGTTTGTTTGAGTGAATTACTAATCATTTTAGAGAGTAAGCTGTGTTTTGGACGATAAACATTTTTATGTTTATTGTCCCTGTATTTTAACAGCACATGAGGATCAGAGTCCATCAAATACGGGTTGTATCAGTTTGAAATCTTGAAAAATTAACAAAAAACTCGCACTCTACACATGTATATTAATCATAGTGTTTTAAAAAGCGGAAAATCCCACGTCGGGGCGTCCAAAGCCGGGGTTGCGGGACGTCTTAACAGGACACCGTGGCCCCAGAACGCAAAGGGCTACAGAAGGAACAGAGTGGTTTTTTAGTCAGTAAAAGTCTGACAGTCCCTTCTGCCCCACCCAGGGCGCAAGGAGTCATTTGATGATTTTTACCACCTAAAAAAAAGACCTCTCCCAAAGAGCGCCAACCGTCCCGGTTTTGGGCATCCCGCATCCATCCGCTGCCCACCACCTTAGCATCGTCGCCCCACCGTGCTGAAAGGCGTCCCACACTACGTTAGCTTAAACATAGTCTCCACTCTAACACGTGTCTGCTCCACCGACCGTTCGACCGATTTTGTCTATAATATTTTCCTTATTTTGTTTACATAAATCATTAAGCCGTGTATACATGTGTGAGAAAACTTGCGTTGCATGATAGACACGCAACATTTTTGCTTGCATGACATTCCAACAGAAACGATAATCAAATAATAACATTCGTCATATGTTGTAATAACATACGCCATACGCCAAATGTTCGTATTCGATGTTCGTGTTCGTTTTTGCGTACACGCCTTATCCTGGTACGCATGTACGAACTTTGATACGCAACAACTTTATTTACGTTTGCGTGCCACTGAACATCAATCATTGTGTTCGTGGTGATCCAAAGAGTAGGTACGATCAGCATGGATGGTGTTCGTAAAGCTATAATAAACATTACGTCACAAATTTGTACTTCACAATTGATCACTTATAACGGCGGAACCATGGCTACTGAGATAGAGTACATGGTGGTTGTGCGTGACCTCATGTCCAACAATTACGTTCATTCGTATGCACAAAATGTTCATGTTTATGTTCGTTGTCGTACGTGTGTACCCAGCTTTATAATAAATAAGACCTGTTCGCCGACGCATCTATTAATACAATTGACAAAAAACTAGTTTTCTGAAGGTCAAGTTCAATTCAATGCGGTAAAGTACCGTGACGAATTGATGCCTATATTTTAACGAACTTTGTTGAAATCGGGTTGGAATCACAAACGTACAAATTGGTTCTGGCGTTCCCCAAGGTACTATCTTGGGGCCATTCATGATTTTTTTTCGTTTCATAAAGGCGTGATAATGGTGATATCGGTGTAAAGGTCCTACAAAGAATCGATTGTGAAAAATAATTACATTTAAAGTTAATAAAATATTGTTCGCTTGCACATTCGCTTGCAAGTCCAAATTTCTTCTAGTCCGTTAAGGCAATATTATGAATGCTGTGTTATAAATATTATGGTCATTATTAAATTGAACAATATACCCGTTTTAACAGATAAAACAAGATGTCTGTATTTGCATTGTAAAGTCAACAAGATAAGATAAATTGAAATAAGTCGATGAACTTGTTGACCTTCCAGTATTAATTTTTCTGGTCGTCAATCTGCAGGCTACCATCACATGCTCATTATTTAATACTCTTTACAATCCTGAAAAGGTGGATGGATAATTAAGTTACTAGTAGAAGGACTACTGATTTACATTGATTGCCTTCTTCAGGTTACATCTAGCTGTGCCTGTGGGGTAATCCTACGCTACGTTTGTTGTAATTGATCGCTTGTCTTTTCCTGTCAGTACGTTGGCAGACAAGAAGAGTACGCGTAGACATGTACACTAGAGATTGTTGACTTTGTAAGCTGCCATTCCAGAACTTTCTAGATTTTTACATTTCCTGGAAACGTTACCCCGTTCGGGAATATCTGTAGTATGGGCAATACAAATCTAACCACCCTGTTCCTTCTGTTGCGCTTTGCGTTCCGGTGCCACGGTATCCTGTTAAGACGTCCCGTGATTCCGGCAGGCATTTGGCTCTTTTAGGGCCCCGTCTCTGTGCTGACAGCTCCGTGAGGCGCGCGTTTTCTTATAACCAGCCAGACCTAAAACGGTTAGGCCACAAATATTTGTCCCTCTTCACTACTTCCTTATCAGTTTTTAATTGTATTTTATTTGTTTCCAGGTATGCGGTTCGCGAAGATGCAGATGCTTGCTGGTCTCATCACCATGTTGAAGAAATACCGCCTGGAGCTGGGCGATGGTATGCCAACGAAGCTGAAGTTTAAGGCTCAGTCATTCATCACCCACCCAGAAGGAGGCATCAGGCTTAAGTTCATTGAAAGAGAGGGATGGGAGAAGAGAGTGTTTGTGAAGTGAGATAGTTGTTACCAGATGTGCTATTGAAAGTGAGCGTAAGCTGAACTAAACCCCTAGCATCAAGTGAGATGGTCAGTCATTTCAAGCTCACCTCACATGCATTCACCGAGTGAGAGTTTTTCAGAATAGACCGGTAAGCTGTTAGCAGGTTGAGCTCGTGTTGGCTCAAATAGTGAAAACAACAACTAGATTGTTTTAGGGCTGTTTTAGCCATTTCGCGCGGTATTGGCGCATATTTATTTTTGTATACATTTGATTTTTATTTTTTAGATAACAAAAAAAACTTGTTTCTCCTTGCTTTTGTATACAATTTTATTTTTTTCTTTTATGTTACGTGCGACATTTGCGAATAAACAATTTTTCTTTCTTTCTTACTAATTTTAGGTTAGGTTTAATATTTTTGTGTAAGACTATGGTTACCGTCACTCTACTTGCATTTCCTGGACCGATTGAGCAGTTTCAGCATCAAAAAATGAAGTCTTTAAACAACGTAATTTTTTTCACAAGGAAACTTTCAAAAGACGCCCATAAGAAATTGTAGTAACTATAGAGAATTTAAAGTCGTAGATTAATTTTACTCTTGTTCTTCATTCTTGAAATTCAGAATCACTGTATACGTTTATCGCTATCAATTTCAAGATAGAAATATTCCAAAACGGTCTGTCCGAAATGAATGCTTTCCCGAAAATCTCCATTCCAACACCACCAGCCTTAGGAATGAAAGTGAATTCGTAGATTTGGTTTTTGTTATAATTAAATAAACGGCTATTAGCATTCCTTTTAGTTTGTATTGTTTATTCTAAATATAATTTTAAATAAACATAACTGTAGGTAATATTTTATTATATACCTCATCATTTGTAATTACCCAATAACTTGTAATTTACCGAGTAACAACTATTGAGGTAAATTAATTTTATTAAATGTGTATACAATTTATTCATGCATGATTAAAAAATGTTGTAGTTCTTTTCATATATTAATATAAAAATATAATGTAACTGTGAGTACTTAAATTAGAGAATAATAAAATGATGGCTACAATTATATCATTACATTTTTTGTTTCAATCTGTTAGTGTTTCTATTAATACCCTTACCTGTATACAGACACATACACCCTTACTGTTATATAGATACCCTTACTGTTACTGTTATATAGATAACAATTACAATTCTATGGTGTCACAAATACTTCCGAAAATGTGAATTTATAATACACTTTGTAATGCTACTATACTATTCTTATTGTATTACTATACTTATTGTTTACAATGAGTCAATCTAAATAAATAAAAGCGAAAGGTCGTAACTCACTCATCACGAAATATCAACATCCGTTTGACGTATAAATATGTTGACAGGGAGGTAGTTTATTGTCAATAGATGTCCGTCAAGACAGGATTTTCCAAAATTCGCCAACTAAGGGGACGAAACAGGGGGTGGACAAAGCCGTGGGCAAAAACTAGTACAGATATCATTTTAATACTAGAAATAGTAACGAATTGGATCAATCAAGTTTCACTCTTGGCAATCTTACAAATTAGTTATGTTATGTTAAAATACCACTCTATATTATTAAACTAAATATAGACATATATTTTAAGTCTGAAGGTTATACTCGTATTATATTAATATAATTAAGCTGAAGACGTTTCTGTTTGCTTGTTAAAAGGCGCTAATCTCTGGAACTCGCATAACATAACATAACATCACGCCTGTAATCCCCGAAGGGTTAGGCGGAGGTGTACCCATTAGTACATCCACATTTCGCCGGTTATGTTTTTAGTCCCATGTAATAGGGGGCGAGCCTATTGCCATCTACCGGGCACAAATCCAGACTCCGAGGCTGCTACTGATAAATTCCTGATGGAAAAATCCAATAACATTTTGCCAGACCTGGGAAAATTTTTTTGTATATCATATCCGGATTTTGATGAATTGTATACATCTTATGTCTGAACTTTTATTTATTTTCCATCTTTGTACATACCACATTTACTGCAAATAAATAATTTTGACTTTGACTTTGACTTTGACTTATCTGACTATATTATACGTTTATATATCTCATTAGGTTCTATATTATCCATCATCACGCTAGGACCTACGGGAACAGAGCAGTAGCCAAATACGTAACATTAAGTTAATCGCCAGTAATCTTATAGAATTATTGACTTTCGTTGAGAGATTCAAGCCTTCATTTTTGGAAAAGGAAAAATTTAAACTAAACAAATTCTATAACAAATTATATTCTACTATAATAATTACAATTGTGAATATCAATAGTATTTTATATTTATATAAGTACAATAAAGTAAAACTAAATTAATACTAATAAAAATACAATGGTCGTATTAAAATATATAAAATGTTAACCTGGTTAACAGGCAGCAGAACGGTTAGTGATTATTATTCTTCAGGAATCAGTCAGTGTCTAGTGTAACTTTTCTAGCGCTTTATTTTAATAAAACTAACATTTCTCTATTATAAGTTTGATAATCTGAATTTTAATCTAGTTCATTTTTATTTGTGTACTTTTTTACTCATGTGCATTTTTTAGGATGCCTTGTGACCTTATCATGAGATCATCATATTAATATTAGTAAAAACGTAAGCTACAAAAAACTAAATATGTTTAGGATTAAAAAAAATGATTCATTAATTTTATTCCACTAGTCACAGTCCATCCACTATCTTATTTTGCTAACACCCTCTTCTCCCATCCCTCTCTCTCAATTAACTTGAGCCTGATACCCCCTACTGGGTGGGTGAGGAATGACTCAGGCTTGAACGTCAGCTTCGTCGGCGTACCATCGCCCAGCTCCAGGCGGTATTTCTTCAACATGGTGATGAGACCAGCTATCATCTGCATCTTCGCAAACCGCATACCTGGAAGCAAACAAAATATCTATTAGTTATTGAAGAATGTAAGAGGAGTTTTAGGAGAAACACAGGAAAACACTACCAGTATTATAGACCATCAGTGTAAGGAGATAAGGTCTCGAATTTAAAGCGGTAATCATAGTTATCGGCATCGCTGATGCGCAGGGTGAGGGACAGTTCCAACAGCTACCTGAGGGTTGTTGCTGATAAAATAGAAAGTCCTCTATGGAGGCATTGGATACATATCCATATTAAATAGTTCCTTCCTTTTTGTATAATGTACTAACATAGATTTTTAAGCTCTTTTGTATTTACTAACACTATATGGACACACTAGTCTGAAATAAAGAAATTGAATTTGAATATGAATTTGAATAGTGTGGGACGCTCTCTCTCTCCTCCATACAAAACTTGCCTTTTGGAACCTTTAGGCTACTAGATTCAATTCCTTTTTTCTTTTCGTTTATGACGTTCAAAAGTGCCTTAAAACGGCCTAATGGAAATAAATTATTTGATTTTGACTTTGGCTTTGTCCTGTTGGAGGTGGCAACTACCTAGTGATGGCTAGAAGCTGATAAGATGGAGCGTACAGCGGGTCTACAAGTGAGAAATTATTTAACTTTCTTCCAGTCTCAGTTCAAAAAGACAGTTGGTTCCTTAAAAGGGAAAGATCTGAGTAGATATTTCTCTACTTAATATCAAATGACCATAAATAAACAATAATTATATACCATAAATAATAAATCGTTGACAACAGCTAAGTTACATAAAAGCTTATTTCTTATCTGTTTAAAAATAACATCGCTATAGTAACCAACATGATTAGCCATGATTAGCAAAGCCCTTAATCCTAGCGGCATTGATAAGAGATTTTATCATTTAAAACATATTGATAAACCTATATTATATAAGAAATCGTACAAGTACGATAACAACGTATTAGCAAACATAAAAACACATTAACTATAGGTCATAGAACTGAGTTTGATTTCTAAGACTGATTAGGATTAAAAGGTAAAATAAATTAGATTTTTCTCTTTCTATACGGCGCTAGATTGACACCGCTCAAAAATAACAATAAATGTAAATATCACTTTTAAAATCAATAACAGTACTCACCAATACAAAGTCTTGGTCCTTCTCCAAATGGAAGGTACACGTATGGATTAATTTTCCGCTTCTCCTCACCCAGAAATCTCTCAGGACGGAACACTTCAGGTTCTGGATAAAATTCCGGATTATGATGCAAATAGTAAACCGGCAAATGTACCCGCATGCCTTTATCTAATTTCGCACCTCCAGGCATTGTGTAGTCTTCCATC
Organism: Hoplodrina ambigua; assembly: GCA_949774945.1. Classification (NCBI taxonomy): domain Eukaryota; kingdom Metazoa; phylum Arthropoda; class Insecta; order Lepidoptera; family Noctuidae; genus Hoplodrina; species Hoplodrina ambigua. The sequence continues at coordinate 13,646,778 of OX458979.1, forward strand.
AACTCCCGCGGGATCATGCCGAGAACTGGATAAAGACGAAGAGCCTCATCTATCACAGCGTCCAGATACGGCAAGTCCGAAATGCAGTCGAAATTTAGTTTGTTTTCATGGCGAACCAAATATGCGTCTACTTCGTCTAACACTCTGTTCTGAATGTCCTGATGCTTTGCGAGTTCAAATAGGGTGTAACTCAGAGTGGTTGATGACGTTTCAAATCCAGCAGTGAAGAAAACAAAACACTGAGCAACTAACAAATCATCATCAGCTTCTAATGTCATTTTTTTTACTTCACCAGTTTTGCTATTTTGAATGCTTTCACCCGTTATTTCCTGGCTCACCTTCCAACCCATTACGAGGTCTACGAAGTCATTCCTTCCAGAATGTTTGTATTCACGTCGAGCCATTACAGAAGTGATTAAGTTATTAAAAAACTCAAATTGCTTTTTTGCTAATCTGCCTCCAAATAAGTAAAAGATTGATGGCCACATCGAACGAACTTCTCTGATGACCGCCGCGTATTTAGGTTGATCTACGAATGTTGCAAATTTTCTGAATGGATTGTCTTTTTCTTCTTCCGTCATCGTGTTTGTGTCTAAACCAAAAGCACATGCTCCGATGCACTCCATAGTGAATCTTCCAGTTAACGATCTAATTTCAAGCTCCTTCGATATTTCAGTTTCACGATCTAACATTTCCTCGAACCTGTGCGCACATTTGTCGATAAGATGAAACATGTTCTTCATCTTCGCAGACGAGAACATCGGGCTCATATTCTGCCGTAACACCCTCCAGGTGTCGCCATGTGTAGCGAAGAGGTTCCTAGAGGCCGGCTCCTTGTGACTGTGTTCAGACAAGAATCTTCCATGGAAACTGGCGAAGTCCTTCGTCACAATCAGTTTGATGATTTCTGGATCTTTAGGTATCAGTACGGGTTCTGTACCATGGAATCCTCCAATAAACTTTTCGTTTGGGAATTCATTGCAATAATCTTGAAGCGTCTCTCCAATGGATTTTTTCTGAAGAAGCACATCTCCATAAGTTCCGACTAAGAAAGTAGGTTTTTTATGTGGTACGTTTCTTTCTTTCCAGTAGTCATATTTGCGCGTGATCACATAATACAGGAGAACTACTAGCGTCACTATTAGATAGAGAAACATCGTGTTGTTTCACTACGCGATCTGAGTCGACTAAGCGTTGTTCGAACTAACAACTGATTGTATAGCGGTGTATGTGTTTCCACTTTGTATTTATATCACGTCTGATTACGGATGACGTCACATTATCGTGATTACTTATCGTGGGTGGTAAACACCTATGTGTGGGCAGACATTTTTGTTTTTAATAATTATGTTACGTTATACTATATTACATACTTACAAAATTTAATTCTGTGACAATTTTTCGCTTTAATACTATACATTTTATAATACTGTTTATGTGAAATTGTGGACTATATTTAATATTACATTCAGGAGATATTGTTAGTTCATGTTTTTCGTTTATTAAGAGTATTGCTAAAGTAGGTATGTTATTCTACTAATTTTTAAAAACAATCGTAATTAATTATAAAACATATTAGTAATTTAATCGTGCTTCTAATTTACCTTTTTTTTGGCATTGTAGCTGAGATGATATTGCGACTAGATTTGAAACCTTATCAATTAGTAGAATTGGTATTTTGATTAAATTAGATCGTTGTACTTACAAAGCCGACCACACCTTTACCTCAATTTCACTTAACGTGAATAGATTGCATCATTATGAGCCGCGGGGAGATTACTTCGCACAACTCGCCAACCTCTGAGTCATCGAAGCCTTCGATCGAAGTCTCTTTTTTTGAACTAATTGGTGCTGTTATTCTGTCTGCGTGAAGGTCGGAAACCAAAAAAAAAAATGTTCTCAACTAACTTTTTAGACCTATGTAACCTGCTTAGGAAGTTTCATTAAAAGCTATTGATTCAAGAAGAAGAATACTTAAAATTGTGCAGTCAGATGACCCCTGTCAGAAATGAGGTGCCGTAATAAATCATGACAAAAAAATTCTGAAATAAAACTTACACGTGTTTAGAATTGAAGTTATACAGCTGGCCGCGCACAATACTTGCTGCGCGAATCTCGATACTCGCATGCACACACCCTCACATACTCATATATAATAGAAAGAGCATCACACGTTTCCTTACTTGAAGATTTTTGCCAGTAAACTTCTGACGCTTTAATGAACTCGTTCCAAAATCGAGTATATATAATATTGCCACAAAAACAATCAAATCAATATAACAACATTAAAATCCCCTTAGAATAAAAGTACATTTCTGAATAAAAATACGTACCTATGCGTCCTAGTTTCATAATAAAATACGTATTGTATCAGTATGATTTCCTTTAGATAATGCTGGGGTCCCCATGGGAGATGAACGGAGAAAAACATCTGAACATCGAGGATATGTTTTATTATTATTTGGAGAATTTTGTTCAGTATTGTAATATTAGTAAACGATATTGTATAAAAGAATGAAATATTTGATTTGGAAATAATATTTTTATCTAAGAGTCATCTAGGTAACTCCGCGTAAAGTAATGCTTCCATTTAGACTGTAAGCCGATCAAAATATATGATGTAGTTTAGGAAAGAAAAGGCAGAATATGATTAGGAACTAAACTTATACTGTTTGATTACTTTTCATTTAAATGCAGAATTGTCGTCGTAAGAGGCGGCTTTAGTTTTGAAAATAGCGTTCAGTAGCCGAGTCACGCGAGGAAGACGATTCCTTAGGAGATTCTGGCTTCGAGAGCAATATCCTTATTAGGCAGCTTCATTTGCAGTACACTTGAGCAAGCGTGGTAGTCAATTCTCGTTCCTTCTCTGTTTGAGAAGAGGCCTTTACCTTTCACTAGAACAACTAGCCGGTATCATTTATTTAGCAAATTAGATTGCCCATCAACCTCATCAAGTATTTCATCAAAATCAGAAAGCCAAGAATACATTTCTGATGAAGAATGATTCCACTATAAGTAATGACTCCGGCGAAACAATCGTATTAATATAAACATATAGGTACATACATATAACTCCATCACTATTTATAAGGCACGATGATAAATAAAGCATCCGTGACTTTCGGTTAGGGGGTCAGCAGAAGTGTTGGTAATTAATTATACGAAGCACTCGTCCTTGGATGTAGGGGCTATTAAAATGGCGGGAGCCGGGAAGGTGAGATGGATTATTGACATCTGATCGTATTTAGTAGAATAGTTTGATAATACGTTTGGTTCTTCGGAAACTCAGGAACAGCTAGATTTTTTTACTGCGTACAAAAACACGCGACAGTGAAAAGCAGTAGGTAGCATTTGGACACAAGGTATGTATTAAAATGGTCGTTCGCGTATCGTCGTGGCTGTCAGCACCAAATCATCAAATCACATTTTTTTATGCAATCCATAATGTAAAACACATGTAACAGTTGTTCATAAATAGAAACATCAAAATTTTAAATAAATTGAAGAAATAAAGAGTGCTTTAATAGTTTTCCTTGTTTGTATTTTATTTTTATTTTTACTAGCTATCTATTTTTAGAACAGTAGGATTTACTTATAACATATTGTTATCATTATTCCTTAGTGTAAGACAAATGGATTGATTGATACGCCAGTGTAATAATCACATATAATCCAGCAAATAAGAAGTTTACATAAATATTTCTTTTGTTCCTCAATAAACATCAACATTGATATTTTTCCAAAAATACTGGACATGATAAGAAGGACACCAATTTGCCTGTTTCAAACCACCAAATTGATGTCCTTCTTTTTGGAAGTCGGTTAGAATAGCTACCTCGAACTCCCTGGCCTCGATACAGATAGTCCACGTAACGCATTCCCCACTTAATTCCCGCTAGATTGAATGGCGCGGGATTTGACGCGTGAGCGGCTTACTAACGATACCCACCTGAGAAGTTTGGATTCTTTTCTATTTATTTACAAAGTAGCTGTATGGGGGTGCTGCCGGGGGGCGCTGCGGGGGGAATCTTACATAATCAATTCATATCACAAGTCAGCTGATTGGATGTTGCTTTGGGCGATCAGCCTTGACTTTCTACGAAATATATCGAGCACAGAGGTATCGATTTGACAAACATTTGATTTAGTCCTCAGAAATTTTGGGTAGCTGCATGCATACATAGTTTGGAGTAATTTTGGGGGGATCTTCACTAACAAAGGCTGTTATAGGTATGCTAGATATTTCAATGATCCCATGGGATCGTTAATTGCAACAGTTTATGTTTGTCTGGCTGGTTTTTGCATTTCCATTGAAGATTCGCAAAATTACATTCCATTTCATAATAAACATTTTTGAATCCTTTTTGAATCTAATAAAAACCAAGCAAAATCCACTTACATTTTTCTGGAAACTTTCTGAATATATACTTACATCGATTCGAAGTTGCAAGTGGATTGGACTGCTCCAAAATCGTGTATATTTTTATTCGAAAAGTTGGCGACAAGAAAATTGTCCGAGTGTTGGAAATACGCGGTGGCAAAGGAAGGACTTTTTTGTAGAAAAAAAAAAAACGGAACATTTTACTTGTTTTCGCGTTCTAATGTAGTAAGTATATAAATACCTATAATTGTGCCTTTTACGAATGAGCAATGTTTCAGAATAAATTAGCAACTGGTTTTGGATATAATTTACACTTTCATGTCTTCCACGGTTTGGGCTCGTGGCTAAGTAATAACAGCCACACGTCGATCAATCAAGGTTAAGGCTTACTGAGGTGGGCAGAAGCCCGCATGCTTATCAACCAGTCTTACCAAGGAGTATTGGGTTATCCAGTAATTGGGTTGTGGAGGTCAGATAGGCAACGCCCCATGTACAATACTTGTGTTGGTATCGGGGCAGCTGAAAATAGCTTAATCTTCTAGGTACGTTGATACCGAATAAAGTATTTTCCAACTGAATGTTGGTTTTAAACTTTATAAGCCAAAAAAAGCGCACAAAAAATAAAACAATGTTTGTCAAAATACTTTTAAAACTCCGCAAATTACCAAAGCAACTGAAGATTAAATTTCTTAGCGAGTTCCACAAAGAAATTGTTGTTGGTTCGGGCATAGTTACACTTGCCCACTGTATTATTACAAACAATATATATTTTTGTTCTCCATGTGCCTCTGTTATGATTATTGCTATCGTAAAATAAATCCGTACGTTCGCCATAACGGTTCACGGAAAAATTGCCGGAATGCCAGATGTTTACTGAATACTAGCTCATCGTGGCCGGTTCGTGTCCGGTTTCTCCGAGGTTTTATGTGTTGATGATGATGTGTTTTTGGAATATGTTTCGAACTTAAGCTTTAATCGTAGGTATGAGCTTTATGTCTTATGTTAATGAGCATATACAGGATGTAAAAAGCCACATCACATATCCCTTATCTCCGCATACTGCCCATTAAATTAAGCGACATTGATCAAAAAATATTATATGATTGGAAAACATTTTTTTTTTTGTATGAAATATTACTGTTTATGGTGCCATACAACAGTGCCGGGGCTGTGGAGGTATTTAAAGTTTATTTAGAACATATTATAAAACTAGTTTCTCGTAAAAAATGTAACAAAAAAGTTGGAACTTTGACCTTGAACAATATCTTCGTAAACAAAAGGTCTCCAGGTTGTGGTTCAGAACAAAAAACGATCTCAATGATCTTAGAAGAATATGTAACTACTATATAGTACGAAAAGTGGATGTTTTTCTTTGTTTACGAAATTATAACGTGTAACCACAGATTCTCAGAAAATTACTCAACCCTAAAAATCCCCATAAGTCCTGTCAGAATTTCCATGTAAATTGATTTAGAAACATGTCCAAATAAACCCATACAGAAATAGAACAAAACAGATTCATTGTAGAAAACGAGCAATAGAAACCACTCAACACCCTCGTAAGGCTATAAACGGGGAATCCTTCCCAAAATACTCGTCTATTCATAAAAAATAAGTGCGTCCCAACAAAATGGGTTTACTACAATAAAAGTTCAGAATCCTTCCGGTGGCAAAGAATTAGCGGAGTTGAGGAAAAGGTGCCTTTTGTGTGGCAGTGCCGTTTACGATTGACGGGATCCTACCATACGTGGGACAAGACACGAATCGAGCTGGTATGTGGGTTGTTAGTTTTGAATAACTTTGTAAGTTAGAAGAAGAAGCGAGTGACTGAAACATTTAATGTTATGTCAGTACTAGGTTTTGTCCGCGACTTCTTCCGCGTAGTTTTTATTGATCACTGTTTATCAAGCTTTTATTTACCTTAAACTGATCGTATGTATGTAAGTCTTCCTTTCAAAATTTGCAAACCATTTTTCGACCATTTGTTGTTATCCGATTGAGCTAAAATTTTGCATACATATTGCATAAAACTCAATATTGTAATAATTGCAATATGGCCGCCGCTCCAAGATGGCGGATTACATATTTTTTCTCAATCCCCTTGATATGGGTATCAAATGAAAGGGCTTGAAGAGTAGAACACGATAAAGTTAGTATAACATCACACTAAAAAAGCTTGTTTATAAAAAGTTTTTTTTTACCATTAATTTTTTCATAGGGAAATTCTCATGAATATTCTCCTTCTGGAGGAAACGTAGGATTGCTACCGTGAGTCGGGAAACCTATATAGTATATTTATAAGTAAGTATAGCCTCTATCATTCAGGGATAACGTAGCTTCCTAAAACGAATACCTAGCTAGTAGGTTCTTAAAAAGAATTCAGAATCAGATTAGTACCTAGTTCCAAAGTTTACTACGTTCAAACAAACTCTTTAGCTTTATAACATTAGTACCTATTCGTAATAAATATATAAGCATAGATGTATGGGTTATTAAACACGTGGATAACCGGCACACGAGACCATTAACGTTACCCCGAACATCGGCTAAGTATCGGGAAACTACTTAGTGTTACGTGTGCGACGGAAACTTCTCATCACTTTATCCGATGGTCAGCTCGTCAAAATGTTTTAATTGTTACCGTTGATAAATTAATGATCTAGATTACTCTGTCTTTATAATTGTGATGATCAATAAAACATAATTAGCGTCGTTATGATTTTACAATTATGATTCTTTTATCAAGAAATCGCGACACGTCAATGTATTTATTTCAATTAAAACATTAACAGGCACTTCTGAATTGTCAAGGAGTCGGTCAGTTAGTCAGAGAGTTAGTCAGTCAGTTATCCTCCTATATCTTCATATATTTATTTGTTAAGTACACCAATAGTGAATACATTATACATTGAAAAAGAAGTACAATGTACTTGTTACAAATTATTATATCTAATGTACACACCAATTATAAGTATAAATATAGTTTAAAGAAAAATGTACATACATGTATATACATGTACATTTAAGCTTCTTGAAGTCTCTCCACTTGTAAAAGTACACCTTAACCAAATCCGGGATGTAAATAACTCCAAAAGTCCACAGGACACACACATTCTTAGCCCAACTTAGTCCACGAGGGCAGCAGAAAGTTGTCGGAGCTCGAGCCCTTCCGAAGGACATCTATATCCATTAAAACTTAGATTAGCCGAGCCCTGTCCCCCGACCTTTGCAAATATACATTGGACACGTTATTTTTAGATGTATGGAGGAGATAAGATAAGGAAAACAGTGATTTAAATCGATACTTGTACATATTTGAATGATGTTTTCAGGCAAAGTTTCGCCAGGGTATCCTGTGGGTGCGTTTGGGAGGTCAACTAGTATATTTATACATATATTGTAGTTATGGGAATTTCTCATGAGTAACATGTGACCAAAAAGTTTTTTTTTTTAATGTATTATATTGTAAATATGTGGACTATGTGGGTTGTTGCTTTTTCTGATTAGATTTCATGGTTGTCTGACAGTTTGAGTACTCGATGCGGCCTACCCAAATGTCCCTTCTTTGGTATTGTTCGTCGCGTCGTTGAGCTCCTTAAAATTCTGAGTCGAGCTTGACGATTTCTGACAAATGCGTGCACTGACTGGACAGGCCGACTCAAATTTGTGTGCCTCTCTCCTCAAGAGACCACCTCGAACAATACCTACTTGGTTCGCATATGATTTGACCAATACAAGTAATTGTATGGACTTTAAAAGAGACTTTGACCTCTGAGTTTGTTTCGGTGTTTCTTCTCAGAGCAGTCGGCTAGGAAACACTGGACTCATCTAGTTTAAAATGTGACGTGTAAAAGTGGTATTTATAACCAAATTACTGAATAAATATTATTTCATTTCATTTCCACAACATCCTATGAATTCTAATAATTTTGTTTACGTTAGGGGCATTCGGGTGCCCACAAGATATAGGAACTCTCAAGTACTAATTCTCTCATTTAAAAATATCTGCTTATTAAACTAATGGTGCTGTCTGCTCAAGATTCAGATCGGTAGTGCATTTACATAAGTCTGACCACTGGTAAAGCCTTTTTCATTCTGTAGACAAAAGAAAATGCAAATATATGTACCTACATATATCTACACATTATCGCAGGGGGTCACAGTAATCCCATATGACCCAGTTCCCCATAAAAACAAAGTATTCCCGGATTCCCAACATGGTCGTTGCCAATCACGCGGCGACTCCCAATTTAACTTTTAATGAATACTCGCTCGCTTGCCGCGCCGCTAGCCGCTGTCGCTGTGCGCTTTGTACCTAATTTGAATTTAATTGTATATGTAAAAACGGTTTGTTTACTGACTTGGGTGATTGCTGAAAAGGTTTTCATAAATTGTCGACTTATTTTTGGGGATGTTAAAGGTGCAACATATGGACTGCTACGAGGGGTAGATAATCTTGATGGCAATTCTATTAACTTCATGAAAACTGACATTGTGAAATGGATTGGTATACAAAATAATGTTTTTTTTTTTTGTAATTAAATGTCACTATTGTACAATAATCACAGATTCCTAAATTTATTAAATGTTCTTTTGGAGTGCCTATAAGACCCTATAAGATGTGTTTTACTTTTACATTTTATAAACTAAAAAAACCTACACTTGATTTTCCATTTCTCAAACAAATCTTAACATTTCTCGCAACGCATTATTACTAGCACTTCAAGCCCTGCTGACCCGAAAGCCTTAATATAAGCAGTCTGAACACGCAACCTCAAAATAATCGTCTAGATAGTCGCCTAGATCTAGACCGAGTCGTTTGCCCAACGCTGGCCTTTTGTTAGGCAATGACTAAGTCAGTTTCGAGATAAGATCCCTGTTGACCTGATTGAATATTTTGTGTATGCCACAGGGTTCAAAATTGTGTAGACTGGGTATGAAGCTATAGCTCTGAGTAGTTTACTGTTATTGTATTGTATGCCGTTGGTCTTAGGGTCAGAAGTGACTGCTAAGTTGGTTAATTCTCAGGTTTCTAGGGTCCAGGTTTTCTGGATATCCAGACACAAAAAAAAACGGTTTTATGAACTCTTAATTTCAAGTTACCACACTACCAACGGTCATTGACCCCGCCTTTAAGGAGTATAGAAATCGAGAATAACATGTTCCATTACCACATTGTTTGAGAAACCCGTGTATTTTTTTTATATTCGTATCATTTTTTGTCATAATTAAAGGGGCCATTCCCGTATTTTAAGAAGGTTCAAGTCTCATTCTAATCTAAGTCTTAATCTTTCAAAAAAAAAACCTGTAATTTGTCTACATTCACATTTTTGACATTGATAAATTGTCAATCAGAATTGATTTTGAAATTTTTAATTCTGGGAATCGACTAACAACATTTATGGAGACCGATGAGCTCCAGTGCACACAATATCGGGCTGATCTGGTCTCATCACCACAGCACTTGAACTATCAAAATCAGCTATAAATAGGGTCCTCAATGCTGGCGTTTGATAGATAACCAATTTGTATTATCAAGAGATATTCATATTTGATATAACGCCCGAAGTTATTCAGATGGAATTGTGTTTGATTTGTAGGTAGATCTGCTAATTGGATTCATAAGATAAATATAACAAAACTAATTTAATAAACAGGCACCTAAAATTAGTTTGTATGAAGCAATCTTGGGAAATACTTGTTCAATTACATTTTGCCCGACCTGAGAATCGAACTCAAGACCTCATGCTCAGCAGTCGCACTTCGCTACCAGTGCACCAACGAGGAAGTTAAAGCAGAGCAGGCAAAAAAGTAGGAAATATCCAACAAAACAGCTTAAAGCACTCCCGGGCGAGCAAGTCAAAAGATAAAAAAATAATTACTGCCCTCCGAAAGCACGTACAATATTTAAGTGTACATATAAAGTTCCATGATAAGTGTGGGGCCATAAAGTAGGCGTACATAGTCCAGTCACGTGGCAGCGACCGCCTGTGTTTATAGGCGCCAGTAATGACTGGATAAAACCGGAATGGGCTGGTTTATTATAGCTGTTTGGGGTGCTAGCACCGAGGTTCAGAAGACCCATTTTGTTAGAAAAAAGAGATAATTAAAATACAATGGAAAAAAATATTCAGTCTAATAAGAAGTTAGGACTGACAGTTAGTCCTGCTAGGATGTAAAAGAGGTACCGAAACCTTTCTCTTTTCTATCACTACATAATATAAAACAAAGTCCTCCACTGCGTCTGTCTGTCTGTTTGCGATAAACTCAAAAACTACTGAATGGATTTTCATGCGATTTTCGCTAATACATAAAGTGATTCATGAGGAAGATTCAAGTGTAAAACTCATCAAGGTTTTGTGTAAACTGGTTAAAATTTCACGGTAATTGTTGGAAGTGTCGGAAAATATCAAGCCGTCGAAAGCTTTCATCGATGATTGCACTCGTGCGAAGCCGGGGCGGGTCGCTAGCCGATAGTCATATAACAACAAAACAAATTCTAAGGCTTCGGACCCCGCATCATTTAACTTTTGGTATTGCTGAACTTTGTTAAAGCTCGATGAAGATAATAATAAGAATCTTTGCAGAGAGAGATAGCACTTTTTTATCTGTGTGAAAGTTATGTTGTATCTTTCTGTAAATATTCTTCCATTCAGAACTGGGCCTACTTGTTATAGCTTTAGGGCAGATAATAATGTTTTTTTTTTAATTCCATTAACTAATTTTTATTATAGGCTGAGTCTAGTATTATTTTCTTTCTTTCTTTCCAGTGTTAGTACTTATTGCTATGAGATTTTGTAAGAAATAGATTTTCTGGCCCACCTGCCTTGTGTGGCGAGTTAGTGTAGCGATATTTGCTCTAAGAGTATTAGGAGTATTTACGTAACGTATAAAGTTACGTTAAATATGAACGCACATACACGCCACTTACAACCTTTTAGTACCGATCATCCCATTGCTGGCTGCTGTTCAGTGTGTGTTGTTATTATAACTCTTTTTGGGAGTATTTAAAAGAGATAATTATGATGATAATGATGGCATGGTTGGTGCAGTGGCTGAGCGATTGTCTGCTGGGCTGTGAGTTGCATGTTTGATTCCCACATTCACGGGTTTCATCCCCTTTGGAGGTGAATTTTGGAAAATTCTTTCTTAGCGGACGTCTACTAACAAAATACTTTCTTCCTGCTAAATTTTATCTTTATACGTCAAGCGGTTTTCGATATTTCGTGATAGGCGATTGAGTCAGTGACCATTTCGTGACGAGTGAGTAAGTGAGTGACTTTTCGCTTTTATGTATTTAGATTTACCTACTTTTGTAAACCCAATTACCTCCCAAGACGATCCACTGACCCTAATACCTACTGTAACGATTAAATTAGAATTATTTCATTATGTACGTACATTTATGTAAAGAACACTGGCACTGAATCTCAATACAATATATTTCAGTTGGCACTACGTACCGTATCGTACGCACAATGCTGCCAACATACATATTTATGTTGTGCGACAGGAAAAAGCCATTGCTCACTTCCGTTTCTCTAATGATGTTTGTTTTATTTTATTTTCGTAAACAATTGTATCTAAATCGTAACATGTTATTGCTTCTAACGTTAGCTTTGTGTTTGGGGTTATCATTTAGGTGGAGTTTTAGCCTTTTAATTATTATATAGAATAACATTTTCATTTATCTTTTTTTTTTCTATTCGCTTCGATTCCTTGGTTTAGCAAAGTGTTATTGCGTTTTTCCATCAGGAATTTCTCAGTAGCAGTTTTAGAGTCTGGATTTATCCAAGGTTGATGGCAATTGGCTCGCCCCCATTTACATGGGACTTAAACATAACTGTCGAAATGTGGGTGTGCTAATGGGTACACTTCTGACTTAGTCTTCGGAGATTACAGGTGTTATGTTATGCTAATAATTACATAGAATATCATTTCAATAACAATAATACCAGCCTATTATTGTCCCATTGCAGGGCAAAGGCCGCTTCTCCTACAGAGAAGAAACAAGTATTGATCACCACGCTTACTCAAGGCGGATTGGTGATATTAATTATAAGTTCAGGTTTTCTCACTATTATAGTACCCACGTTTTCATTATATAAGTCGGAGTTTAGTATCACATACTTACCGTTATGGGCACATGCAGCCTGCAGGCACCCATAACGGCTATAATAGGTGCCGCCCACACGACTATAAATCGGGAACGATATCACGTATGACTTTTATGTGGCTTAAAAAGTTTTAGATCTATAAATAATCGTCACCTTACCGAACTAACCAGCGAGCCAGCCATCGTATTACCCAGCTACTGGGTTGTGGAGGTCAGATAGGCAGTCGCTCCATGTAAAATACTGGTATTCAGCTGCATCCGGTTAGACTGGAAGCCGACCCCAACATAATTGGAAAAGGCTAGGCAGATGATGATGACCGAACTAACCACCTTCAGCTGCTCATCTAATAGATTCGGATTTTAACATTAATTCCAAATTATAATTCGTAAGTAAATAGTAGGTAAATGCAAACATTAAATAGCATGTAAATTATTGTAGCTATTATTTTTTATACATAACATCACGCCTGTAATTCCCGAAGGGTTAGACAGAGTAGAACCCCCATGTAATAGGGGGCGAGCCTATTGCCATAAACCGGGCACAAGTCCCGACTCCGAGGGAAAAACTTCACCACCTAAACAAAAAAACACCTTGACACGAGATTTTTATACGTTTATTTAGATTTCGCACAAACTACAGCTTCTAAGCTCACCACGTGTAATGACCGTCGTCCGTTGAACTCCACTATCACCTGGCATAAACTTTAAGCTCCGGTACATTGACCTGACGAGTCAATGACCTTACAGTCACTTTCAGGGAAGGTCGCTGTATGAAATTAGATTTCCCGGTCAGAGATAAGCCTTCATATCTGGCTGCTTGATTTATTCATAATTATTTTGTGTAGCTTTTTATGAAGATTATAATTATTGATAAGCGAATAAAATAACACTTTTTCTTTCCCATACGTATATGTTGACGCCTCGATTGGCAAAGAGGCTAAGCGATTGGCTGTTGCGGTATGTGTTTCGGGTTCGACTCCCGTACGGAACAAATTTTTGTACGACTTAATTTTTGAAATTCCTAGTGTGCGGCAAAGTTTTTCAAAATCAATTTAAAGTGAATATGCTCCGTGCACAAAATTCTCTAGCGACTACAGAATTTTGAAATGAAATAGAAAACTGAGGGTGATTCATGAGAGTAGGTAACTGTGGGCTATTGTTGTAAATTATTCTTCACTAACTGTGCCCGCGGCTTCGCCTATGAAGACCGAAGTCTAACATAAGGAAATGAGTATTGAATGCTATGTCATCGTAAGCCTTCAAGCTGGTCTAATGGTCGCAAGCGCGACTGCTGAAAGTTTTGACAGTGGGTTTTTTCATAAAGAATTTGTTTGTACCCGGAGTCGTTGTACCCGGTTGGTTATTGGCTGGTTCGTCATAATACCTCTATGTATTGTCATTAGCTTTATCAATATATATTTTTTCTTTCTTTCTATAAACATGTCCTCACCAAATTGGTTATTTTTAAGACAAAAATAATGATTAACAACGAACAGCCGCCCGGAAATTGAATCTTTACTTTTACCAAGATATGTTTCCAATAATTGTAAAAAGAAAAGCAATCTAAGATAGTTCTTATTCTACCCGTCTTCGCGTTCAAGGTTAAAACAAGACAGGAAATTGGCTTTTTACAAAAATATAATATACTTAGACATTTTTTGTGGAAATCTTTTGAGCTTTTGTGTAGCTGCGGGCTGTCTTCTTACAACGGGATGTAATTGTCAAAGTCGAATTATTTAATTCAATAGGCCATTAAAAGGCACTTTTGAACGTCATATACAAGAATAACGAATTGAATTTAGTTGCCTCTTTTAAAAGGTATTTTTGTAGGAAGAAGAATGGACAAGATTTTTTTTTACAATAAATGTTTTACATTATTTTGTATATAGGATTATATAATTACACTTGTATATTAATACCTTGTATAAAAATTATTATATGCATATTAGTACATACATAGCAATACTATAGCTAAAATTAGTTAGTTAACACTCCATTGAATGTTGAGAACTTCACGTCAATAAGACCACAATAACACTTCTAGTTCAAGTCACTCTAGCTTTTTTTAGATTTCTTGAATCCAGTAAGAGGTCACTCCAAAGGGCAGGTACTAGGAGACTTTGTTGACTGTAGTAAGTAGGTCATCCCCTGGCTAGGAGCACCATATCACTAAAACTTCGATAGATGATGGATTTTCTTTCCTTAATCCTCCACTACACGCCCCCTACAGTTTTTTGTATCATGTAAACTACCATTTACAATTTCCCTGAACATAAACATTCGCTTTTTAACGCCACACAAAACACCAAAAAAAAATAAACAAATGACAATAAACTGTTTTCGCCGACCAAGTAATCTTCCCAAGACTGGACAAAGCAAGTGAATTACGTCAACGGACAGTGAAAAAGCTGTGGCATCAATCACACCAAACACATACGTCATCCCGCGGTCACCCACAATACACGTTTATGAGCTTCCATAAAAAATCACGCGGAATAAAGTATATTGAAAAATATTGCTGGCGCCTCCGGATTTCGTGAAATCAATTTAGCAACGGTGTAATGGGAGGTTAGATTCTTTATCTTCTAAATGGGTTTGCTTTGTGGATATTGTACAGATTTATCTGACTATGTTTTGACTACAAAGCTTAGCCTTCAGTTAGGTTACCTACGTAGGATCTGAATCTTAACTGCATAAACTTAGGTGAATCTTACTATTATTGTAGATCGTAAGTTTAGTTAACTGTTTGTTACTCAATCACGACAGAACAACGAACGGATATGGATGAAATTTGGTGCAGAGGATGATTATAGTCTGGAATAGCACATGCAAATTTTAACCACAAAAAAATGTATGGTAATGGGGGGGGCGAAAGCTAGAACAATATGATATATCTTTTATTGTGCATAGATTTTTATGCTGTTCAGGTTAAACACAATTAACGAGTTAGTGCCAATCTGTGCAAAAATTATAACAAAGTTTTATAAACGACTGTAATATTCGAGGTATGCAAAGGACTCGTACAAAGTTAGACTGTGCGAACTGTCAGAACTGTGAACTGGACCAAGAATAGATCTTGAGCTGCGCTAGTTTGAGAGTGCAGTAATTGTGACGGCGATAGGCAGCCTCTTCTATTTGGATCATTCAACTTAAGCTTTACGTACTTTTAGTTCTATTTTAGATTATCGAAAAATAAAGTAAATTGTCCAGAAATGGAAAATGGAAATGGAAAAATAGTATGTTATGGTCACTATTTATAAATATTATATTAGTAGCCGTTTCAAAATAGGATCCCTGTCCATCGGTGTGATAATCGTGATTATAAAGAAAAAGGCCTTCTTGTAACACCATGTCCATGTCAAGGTCCTTTTCTATAAAATCACGACTTTTTGCAATGCAACTGCCTAAAGTTATGCCTATTTTTAACTTGTTTATGTCTACCACTTCGGCTGCGTTAAAGTTGAAAAATAATTTCAGGCTATAATCTATATCTGTGCCAAATTTCATCCAGATTTGTTCCGCCGTTCTCGAATGATTGAGTAATAAACGTCTATCCAAACCTTCGCATTTGTAATAGTAGTAAGAACTCTTGTGTGCAACATAACTTGTTCGTATAGATAGGCATAAGCACAGATTTCATGAGCTTACAACTAATAAAAGTAGGTACCAACACAAAGAATCTCTCAAGCATAGTTTGAAACTTCAAAGTTATGAAATAATTCTTTGGAAAGCCAACAATAACATGTTATTGAAGTAGCTGAGCGCTTGCAAGAGTTGCGACAGCTAAAATACTTAGCACTCGACAATGTCCCGACTAGCAGCAAGTTGCTACTTGCATTCTTTCTTTGTGTTTTCTTCGGCAACTTGGTTTGACTTGTTCATTAAGTTATTTTAAGTGATTTTTCGGGCTGGCTGATTTGGCGGCGTATGTCCATTGTTGGTCGCTGAATTTTATGTATTGAGGCATTTTAATAACATTGTGTTGTAGAAGAGAATACTAATTCCGTGTTTTACATACTTACAAATAATACATGTTTTCATTGGTAATGGATTGGGATAACTTTGGATTTTCCATGAGGCATTCAAATTCATTAAATGTGGTAGGTACTGTCTAAAATATGGCTGTTATTATTAAAACACTTGACAGAATCAAAAAAAATATTTCAATTAGACTACTAAAAGGCAGTATTGATCATCATATATCATCATATGTCTCTTATAAGGGAGTATCTTACGGAAAAGAATGCGTAAGAAACTCCATACTCATCTTTTAAAATAAATGTTTTACAATTTGTTGTGTACAGAATCATACAGGAATAATCGTAAATACGATATATCTTGCATAAAAACTGTAATCTTATGTACTAAGAATTACAAATAAAAATAATGCGGCTAAATTGTTTCAAAATACAAGTTCTTTGTATGATTTAACAGACCACTCTATAATAAAATGTAAATCTTACTATAACTCAGACCTTATCCTTAAACTATTTACAATTACAAAATATGTTAAAACAGAACCGAGCCAGTCCAGTGCACTTCTCAGCCGATTGCGGTCCCAAATGAAACAATTTTCAATAAATTGCTGCATTCAGACGCGAGTTCTGCAGCACTGCTAACTTTTCCAACTGTTTTTCAAGTCAATCAGCAAGCTTGCTAATAGCCTGTACAAGTACTTAGTTGCTGGTTATTTTTGCATAAGTGCCGCTGCCGTTTATTCCGGGACATCGGAGGACATAATTTCGCATTGAAAATGTAAATTCCCCAGAAGTTCTGAGTACTTTAAGTTCCAGACGAGGACGGGTTAGGCCGGGAGTTCGGGACGGGGAATAATTTTGATCTAATTATGGTTATTCTGTAGTTGTTTGTACATACAAAGGGTAAAATTGACGGTGACAGTCACAAGCACTTTGACCCTTCGATGAAAACGTTTATAACCTTTTGAAGGTTTAGTGAATTTTGCTACTATTTATTTCAAAATACGCAAAAATAAAATGTTCTTAGCTTTTTTTGCAATCACAGAAAAATCACACTAAGTAGCAAATAACCAACATAGGTAAAAATCAAGCAAGTTTTTCATTAACAGTAATTTTTAAACTTACCACACAGTGTAATAGAACAGCTACTTTACTCGTCTCTCGTTTACTTACATAACACTCAAGTAAAATGCTCTCAACAAGACCACTATTCTCTCGCTATAAGCCCCTATGCAAGAACGCTAAAATAAATTTAAATTCCCTCCCAACTCCTGGTTTAAGCAAGAATTCGTGTGGACTGAAAATTCGCCTCTCCCTGTTTACCGCTTCACAACTTAGCTCGGTCCAATCTTATAATAATTTGTCAGAACAAAATGTAAAGGAAACTTGTTAACGTCGCATTAATTATATATAATGTTGATAACTACTAAACTGTACTAGTCTGTAAAGCCGTCCCAGGGGTGTCGTGCGGAGTGATTAAGGGATTATCAAGATGGGTTAAAACAGACCTAGTGTACTAATAGAATCATATTGAATTACTGACACGCTTATGTGTAGTTTTGACTAAACTGTCAGGATTATTGAGTTATTACACTGTATTGTCTGTAACCTCATTGTATTAGATATACATTAAAGAAGTAACTTAAAAAAAAATAACATATTTTCCATGCGGTTAATTTTGATGAAAATGGGTCGTTTTTATAAGTTACAAGTCATAAACTTTTGGAAGTGGAAATTGACTGAAAATAATTACTCAACCACACCATTAAGCTATGTAACTCTGTTTATAACAATTTTTTTATATATCAATATTTTAATTCTATTAGGTTTACTTTGTGATCACCTCATAAACCAGTCACACTTAAGAAATAATAATTTTAGCTTATTGTTGTTCCACTGTAGGGTAAAGATCTCTTCTAACGTAGGGAAGGCACAAACACTGATCACCACGGTTCTTGAAGGCAGACTTACATTAATAATATTGTCAGATTTCCCCACGATGTTTTCCTTCACCGATGTCAGTGATGTCTAAAATAAACTAAGAAATAAATGTGAATTTAAAAAAGTCGCCTATTCCAAAATATTTATTCCAGATTTCCAATTGGAAAAAAAGCGTAAATCATAAAACATACAACGGTATTGGAATAACGCCACAACGATCTCTGATATATCGAAATGGAATAAATTGAAACATAATTATTTTTCCGGATTATGTAACGGTTTGTTTAACTTTACTACCTCTCGGATACCGAAATGGGAAATGATTTAAGCTGGTTCAACAAAAACATGTTCGAAATATTTAATCTCGGAGTCCAGTAAACAAGGGAGGGTACTCAAAATTGTGAACACAAGTAATAATAATAATAGTAAACTATTATTGTTTGCTGGAGGGCAAACGCCTCTTCTCATACAGATAAGGCACGTGTATTGATCACCACGCTTGCTCAAGGCTGATTGGCGATTTCACAACAGTTTACAAAAGTAACTGGACCAGAATATCTATATCTATACAAATAAATAAAATTGACGTGACTGTTTGAAAATTAAAAAGAACTTTTTACAAAATAAATATGAATGTTAACATGGTTTAATTACTTATGTCTGTTTTCTTTTTGTTCCGTTGTTTCTAATCTCCGAAATGGCTGGACATACACTGGCAGTTAGCTAATGTTGTAAAGAGTAATTAAGGCCAATTTTTTTAATGAAAAAGAGAAAAATAATCCGTGGTAACCGACATTTATGCGAACAAACGTGGGTTAGTTTCTAAACATATTTATCTGCCAAGGACATTTTGTGTCGTCGAACTATCTACCTCAGCGAAGAAAAAGAATATGAATATCTCCGTACAAAGAAATAACTTCCCAAAGATAAGCAAGTAAATATATTTCGTTTATCCTCACATTAGAATAGAAATAACGTACAATTTCATTGGAAAATCCACATTTCTGAAATATATGGCGAAGCTTTTGCGCGCCAAAAATATTGCTTGGTATGAAGCACCAAGTGTGATTTATAGGGAATCGAGCCTTTGTGTTATACTAGCGATGGCCTGTGGCTTTGTGTGCGGTTTTCGATTTACATTCTGCAGTTTTCAAGCGATGCAGTCGAGAATTCGCTCTTATATCATCTAACTAGATGTTTATTGCACTTCACGGTAACAACGCAAGCGGCAAGTCCACAGAAGAGCGTAGGTAATAAACCCTATGCAAAGTTGATACGATAGATGGGCTTTCCTTTAAACTGCTTATACTAGGTACCATTTTCAAGTTCTGTGCCAAAAGTCAATTAAATAGGAGCAGTAGTTTAGTCGCAAATGCTTTTTAAGTTTTTGCCCCATTTGAACACGATGTATCTTTCCTAACAGCTGATTATGTCTATACGCATAGATCATGCACCTACGTTGCCGCTTTAATATCTAGGTATCTAAGGTCAGTTATATTTATTTACAAAGGGTGTTTGCGTTTTACTCTGATTATTTTGTAAGCTATTTAGCTTGTTTGAAAAATAAAACTCATTTTTATTTATATTTTATTTTATACCGTATCGAATTAATAAGTACTAAACACGTATAGTATACGTAGTGTAATTAAATGCCCCTTTGTCATATCAACTCTGTATATAATGAACAAATTTCGATACTAGATGGTATATAAAAAAGTGTTTAGAGTTATTAAGTACTGTAGTATTATTTATATATATTATGTTTCCTTTCATTTTTCACCAAAATTTCATTGCCTGGGAGTTTAGAATGATGAACTGAATCCATGGTGAAAGTTTCTATATTCCCCTTTATCCTGATATCTATACTAATATTATAAAGCTGAGGGGTTTGGAGGAGCGGAGCCGGTTCGATTTGGATAATGCTTTCGCTAATTGGAAACTACATTATCCCTTAATGCTTTATACTGTATTTTATTATCAAGAAAATTTGGGGTCCTTAAGAAAATTCTCGCGGACGAAAGATAGAATATTATACAAGTCTCCTATACACCTACGCCTAACGCTTCAGGGATATAGCTGATCCTAACTAATATTATAAATGCGAAAGTAAGTTTGTTTGTTTGTTACCGTTTTACGCCTAAACCATTGAACCGATCATCCTGAAATTTTGCATATATATTACATTGCCAGGTGCACAGGAACGAACATAGGGTACCTTTCGTCCCGAAAAAAGTACTGTTCCCGAGAGAAATCACAATAACGTTCTTATGATCATAGATGGCGCCACATGTCTTTCGAATTATGATCAAATTTGAAACTTAATTTGCGAGCGAAGCCGCGGGCGATAGCTAGTATATTATATTTATGTATAAAGGGTTGTAAAGGTGTAGTCTTAACGAGTACATAGGTATCAAATCCATACCTAAGCAGGCCATTACTCCGCCGTGACTCCCTCACACACACATGCGCATAAAAATTAACGGTAAATCCGTACAATGTTGATCCCATCAGTTGCTACCATGCGTCCTAATTACGCAATCAGTGCGGGCGTGGGTGAGAAACAAATGACTTTGTTTACACACTGTAACGTGCAATCTGGTGGAAGTAGTGCCGCGATTAATAGTCTGTTTAGTTTGTGCGGCTTACAAGTATGTTGTGGTGCTGTTGGAGATAGTTTTTCTTGGTTTTGGAGTGAAGGTTTTGGTTTGGTTGAGAGGAATTTTGGAGCTAATTATGTAACTGTATACAAAAAATTGTTAGGCAGTGCTTAGAAAATTTTAAAATGTAAAGTAGCACTTTTTTTTAAATTAAATGTTACTCTTTATAACATTAGCTCTAAAAGTCCCGTGACACTCAGTCTAGCCATTTAGAAGATTCACTGGAACAAACAGACAAAAATGTAATATTTAAAATCTGTCATTTTAACATTATAAACAGACTTTAATACTTTTTGTTCATGAATAAATAAGTCTCTTCCCGTTCCTGGCGTAGTTCGTAGCAAACAGCCATCCGCTACGGCGTAGCCGATAGCCTGTATTGCTACGAGATTACGTAGCCGTGATCTTGGGGGGTCTACGATGGGGATATGCTGACGGTCATACAAGCTATAAAATTAAATGGAATTACAGGATTCCACGGAGAAGATCTTTTATTCTGGGAAAAAGGCAAAGAAGACAGCTTTTAAAACCACAAAATAAAAAATAACTTTAGCTTGGAAGTCGGCGGCTTTGGTTTTGTTTCTTGTTATGTAGGTATTGCCACCGACTTCCAAGCTAAAGTTATTTTTTATTTTGTGGTTTTTGAAGGCGGTGATCTTTTTTTGTAAAAAAGCTTTTTGGCTCCTTCCAGATAATCTGTGTTTTTATGTTAATTAATACAGACGGCATATTATAAAGTAATGTTGATTTTTATTAGAAAATACTAAAAATTCTATATATTTTCTATTACACGAACATTTGACTTTTTTGAAAAGTTGTCATTATGAGAAGTTGGCATTCTGCGAAGTTGGCATTCTGCGAAGTTGACGTTCTGCGAAGTTGACGTTTTGAGAAGTTGGCATTATGCGAAGTTGGCATTCTGCGAAGTTGGCGTTCTGCGAAGTTGGCGTTCTGCGAAGTTGGCGTTCTGCGAAGTTGGCGTTCTGCGAAGTTGGCGTTCTGCGAAGTTGGCGTTCTGCGAAGTTGGCGTTCTGCGAAGTTGGCGTTCTGCGAAGTTGGCGTTCTGCGAAGTTGGCGTTCTGCGAAGTTGGCGTTCTGCGAAGTTGGCGTTCTGCGAAGTTGGCGTTTTGCGTCGAGTTGACATTTTGAGAAGTTGGCATTCTGCGTCAGAACCATCTCCAGACCTTTTTTTTAAGGGACTTTAAGTGGCATATAGCTTGATGTTATGAAGAGTAACTTAGGTTACTTTAATTTTTACGGTGGACGCCATCATGCGCGTGAGAGCTCTCACGACGGGGGATGCTGTGTCCCGGGGTGGGGTTGTGCTGGCGGTGTCGTTGGACATCGCCAACGCGTTTAACACCCTGCCCTGGACCTGCATTAGGGAGGCACTCCGGTATCACCGGGTGCCGAACTACCTCCGTCAAGTGGTCGGGGCCTATCTGACGGATAGAGCCGTGATCTACCCTGGTCGAACTGGAGAATGGAACCGGCGGGAGATGTCGTGCGGTGTTCCACAGGGATCGGTGCTGGGGCCGCTCCTGTGGAACATCGGTTACGACTGGGTGCTGCGTGCTGACCTCCCCGAGGGCGCCAGTGTTGTCTGCTACGCGGACGACACACTGGTCCGGCACGAACGGAAAATTCCGCCACCGAACGGCGTAAACTGAGCCGCTCTGTGGCCGTCGCCTGTATTTATAGACACTAACCACGTGCTCGGCGCACGTGTTTGAGTTTTTAGGTTAGGATTCAAACTGAAATAAATGATTATTTTTAGAATCTTTTGGAGTAAATAAACTGATAATTAATTGAACCATGCAATTATAATTAATTAATCATCAATAATAATTGATTAACCATCAAAATAAATAACAAAAAAAAAAAGTATAAAAATGACTCACAGAGATGTGTTCCGTCCGACGGCTCGTGCGCAACTGAGCCGCTCTGTGGCCGTCGCCTGTATTTATAGACACTAACCACGTGCTCGGCGCACGTGTTTGAGTTTTTAGGTTAGGATTCAAACTTTGTAAATAGATGATTATTTTTACAATCTTTTGAAGTAAATAAACTGATAATTAATTGAACCATGCAATTATAATTAATTAATCATCAATAATAATTGATTAACCATCAAAATAAAAACATAAAAAAAAAAAACAAAAAAAGTATAAATATGACTCACAGAGATGTGTTCCGTCCGACGGCTCGTGCGCAACTGAGCCGCTCTGTGGCCGTCGCCTGTATTTATAGACACTAACCACGTGCTCGGCGCACGTGTTTGAGTTTTTAGGTTAGGATTCAAACTGAAATAAATGATTATTTTTAGAATCTTTTGGAGTAAATAAACTGATAATTAATTGAACCATGCAATTATAATTAATTAATCATCAATAATAATTGATTAACCATCAAAATAAATAACATTAAAAAAAAAAACCAAAAAAAGTATAAATATGACTCACAGAGATGTGTTCCGTCCGACGGCTCGTGCGCAACTGAGCCGCTCTGTGGCCGTCGCCTGTATTTATAGACACTAACCACGTGCTCGGCGCACGTGTTTGAGTTTTTAGGTTAGGATTCAAACTTTGTAAATAAATGATTATTTTTGGAATCTTTTGGAGTAAATATACTGATACTTAATTGAACCATGCAATTATAATTAATTAATCATCAATAATAATTGATTAACCATCAAAATAAAAACATTAAAAAAAAAACAAAAAAAGTATAAATATGACTCACAGAGATGTGTTCCGTCCGACGGCTCGTGCGCAACTGAGCCGCTCTGTGGCCGTCGCCTGTATTTATAGACACTAACCACGTGCTCGGCGCACGTGTTTGAGTTTTTAGGTTAGGATTCAAACTTTGAAATAAATGATTATTTTTAGAATCTTTTGGAGTAAATAAACTGATAATTAATTGAACCATGCAATTATAATTAATTAATCATCAATAATAATTGATTAACCATCAAAATAAAAACATTAAAAAAAAAAACAAAAAAAGTATAAATATGACTCACAGAGATGTGTTCCGTCCGACGGCTCGTGCGCAACTGAGCCGCTCTGTGGCCGTCGCCTGTATTTATAGACACTAACCACGTGCTCGGCGCACGTGTTTGAGTTTTTAGGTTAGGATTCAAACTGAAATAAATGATTATTTTTAGAATCTTTTGGAGTAAATAAACTGATAATTAATTGAACCATGCAATTATAATTAATAAATCATCAATAATAATTGATTAACCATCAAAATAAAAACATTAAAAAAAAAACAAAAAAAGTATAAATATGACTCACAGAGATGTGTTCCGTCCGACGGCTCGCACGAGCCGTCTGTGGCCGTCGCCTGTATTTATAGACACTAACCACGTGCTCGGCGCACGTGTTTGAGTTTTTAGGTTAGGATTCAAACTGAAATAAATGATTATTTTTAGAATCTTTTGGAGTAAATAAACTGATAATTAATTGAACCATGCAATTATAATTAATTAATCATCAATAATAATTGATTAACCATCAAAATAAATAACATTAAAAAAAAAAAACAAAAAAAGTATAAATATGACTCACAGAGATGTGTTCCGTCCGACGGCTCGTGCGCAACTGAGCCGCTCTGTGGCCGTCGCCTGTATTTATAGACACTAACCACGTGCTCGGCGCACGTGTTTGAGTTTTTAGGTTAGGATTCAAATTTTGAAATAAATGATTATTTTTACAATCTTTTGGAGTAAATAAACTGATAATTAATTGAACCATGCAATTATAATTAATTAATCATCAATAATAATTGATTAACCATCAAAATAAATAACATTAACATAATTTGTGTTTTTAAACAATTAATTCGTGATCATAATTTTATTGTAATCAACTCTTAATCTAATTATTCGTTGATGTAGCTGCATCTTATATAGTTGACGAGGTTCTTTAAACAATGCACTTGCGCCGATACGGCCATTCTGACAGGCGGTGCGTGCTCTGCACCAGCCTGCGTTATAAACTTGTACTTGTCTGAAACAACGGGGTGTATTTTTGTTTTTTGAGTTTGGTATCTGTAAGCAGCTATGCTACTAATGGGGATACTTTGTAAATAGCCAAACATTTAACTTATGTTGACCTCTTTGTTAAATATTTTGTGATAAATTATAAGGTGTCGTACTCTTTTGTAGGTACTTATGTATTAATTTTTGTTTTTGTTTTATTATGTGTTTTGACCCTCCATCACGTCTACACACATTTTGTTTCTCGGAGATTGTCTCGTTGAAATTGGAAGATGTTTATGTGGCTGTGCTCTGAGCGGTCCTGTTCGCCACACTCCCGACTCCAGGCAGAGGTGAAACACTACAATGGTTTTGCCCGGTAAGAGTTCGGCATGCCCCTTCGTCACCCCCACGATGAAAGAAGTCCAGTTGGATTTTTAACGCGTATTTTTCGAATACTAAGGGCACAAGAAGGAACATGGATGGGTTTTCGTCAGTAAAAGTCTGACACTCCCTCCCTTCATCCTTCAAAATAATTTCCATCTCAACATAATACCTTAACGGTGTCCTTTCAACCGATTCATATTGCGGCCACAATTTTCTTACCTGTTAAGAATTTCCTTTCTCTTTTATTTTAATTTAAAAGAGGCTTCAAGGGGATATAATCTTGCCAGTCCGGGGAAATTGATTTTGGGCGTACGTTCGCAATATTGTTATATTAAAATACGAAAAAATGTCCTTGTTGTATATTCTCGGGGGATTTTAAGAGCAATAGGGGCATAGTTGGGGGATTATGAATAATGTGCTTGTTATTTCTACATGTTATCTGTTTTGGTATAATAGCAAAAAATATAAAAATGAATAAAAGAGAATATTGTAAGGTCATGGGAAGTCAGGAACGAAGTCCCGTACGAATTAAAATAAAATAGAAGGAGATGGAGAGAAAGGAAAGAGAGGGAGGGTCTGCAAGGGGCATAACGTTTTATCCTTATGTGACGATTTCTGCGAGTTAACTCCTACTGCACGCCGTATTAAGAAACTCAGTAGTAGCCTCGGAGTCTGGAATTGTGCCCGGTTGATGGCAATAAGCTCGACCCCTGCCTAACCCTTCTGCGATTACAGGTGTGATGTTATAAGTATTTCATTATTTAAAAGATTGACTCATCCAATAACAGTAAGCCAGCAAAAACATATTACTAGAAGTAAGAAAATAATATATTATCATACAGTTTGATTTAAGTACAAATAAAAATATGGCGGTAACCGAGCGTACTCCGCGAACATTATAAATAATGCGAGAGTAAGTATTTCTTACACTTCTCTTTAGGGAGAAAGAAATCATATTTTCACGAATATCTTGGCTGAAAAAGTAAGTCTGAAAAAAAGGGTTTTAATATTTGGTAGCTTGAGACAAGACAAGGGGCTGGCTCCGGCTTTTGTTTCCATTCATCGTTTTTCACCCTCATTTTTTCCATTAAATTTAAAAAATTAAGGTAATATCGCGATTACTCAGTGGTTAAAGTATCCACTTCTCATGCACGAGGTAGTCGATTCGCAACTAGACACGGGTGATGAGATTGGAGCATATCAACTGACATTGTTGACGCTTCGTGCATGACACGTAGCGGTATTGATCGGTGACGATTGATGTTTTGACTTTGACCTTGAGAAATGTTTTGACTTTGACTTAAATGTTTTGACTTTGACTTTGACGGAACGGTCTAGTGAGTAGACATCTTTATACTTTCGGAATAGCGCTCACTACCAAGTGTCTGGAGTAGGTACTCTTATAATGTCTGATAAGGAACTTCATTCCAACAATTAACACGTACATAATATGTTTGGCTATTCTATCTATGTACTGTTACTGTTATGTGTGTGCGCTTATAATGTCTACGTGTGCGTGGCTGCGCCCGCGCAGTGTGTCCAACTGTAAATAATCAGTGTGTCAATTAGCTGTCACGTGTTTCACTTGTCTCACATATTAAGTATTTGAAAGTTACTATAATTACGGTTCGGCATATTCGGTTCGGCATTTCCAATACAACGTTATCAAAGGTTGTATTAAAAACCCGGCCGAACCGCTTAAGAGTATAGTGACCCTTATTTTCATCGAGTTTTATTTTTCCTCACATAATCTAGATATGATCCCAGATTAGCTTTATGCCAACCAAGTAAAGTCATCCAAAAAAGTATTAAAAGCCAGTTTGTCCCCTCCATCCCCTCCACACGCCATCCCCATCCACCGTGAGATAAGTCGTAAATAACACCGCTTACACTTTTCACTTCGAACATGTTGCGAAGTACTCAACTTTGACACGCGTGTAACATGTAACGTAACAAATTAAATTATTTCACTCTCTTTCGTTATGCATTGGATTGTTGACGACATGTTTGGACGGCTGTATTTATAACTAGCTTTTGGCAATGACTTCGACCGTGTGAATTTTCAAAATGTTAGATTCGATTTTTTAACAGTAGAATACTAATGATAAATTAAAAGATTCATAGAAAACTAGTTTTGGAAAAAAATGGTTTTATTCAAATAATTTGACACCCACTTTTGTTAGAGAGATTAACAGAGAGTCTAACAATACTTCTCATAATCATGTTGAAAGAAGTTAAAAAAAAAAACTAATCATCAAACTCTATTCGTTTAAATCAAATCAAATCATTCATTGCAATCCATGATGTACATAGGAGATGATGATGTGACTTCACGTTGTGTGATGTGTTTAGTAGCTGCGATGCCACAGACAGACACGTGAATCAATAGCTATCTCCTTCGCGGCGGTGGTTAATAGTATACAAACAATGCGGCCCCGGAAGAATCATTTCGTAATCAAATCTACTTCTGCATTTCCATTACAGGCAGGGTTCCTCCGACAGCAGTCCTCACAGCACCCTCACGTCTCCATCATCAATCACTTCACTTATTAATACTCTTCACTTAATCATTTCAACCTCAACTGACCTAATTTTTATAAGCCCATCTTCCTCCCTTACACAAGTAAAATAACAAAGCATTTATTATGTTTGTCTACAGAACCATTTTTTGGAGGTTTTTATTTTTGCCAAGTTGTGGTTTGATTTGCATTGAAATTAGTATCTATTCTTTAGTAGTAGAGCTCGTTTAGAGTGATCCTTCGGGGAAATAAATTACATTATTTTATAATTCTTTGCCTAAATGGAAAAGATTGCTAATACATTTGACTAGTTTTGTTCTTTTATTTATTTTTTGTAGGTCAGGTGCGGAGTAGGTTCTCGTAAGCGATGTGCTTGATTGACGAGATGTATAAATAAAATAAATAAATAAATATCTTGGGACAACTCACACACGGCTATCTGATCCCAAGCTAAGCAGAGCTTGTGTTATGGTAACCAGACAACTGATATACATACTTATATAATTTATAAATACATACATATTATGTATGAACGTAGATAAGGCGAAAGGAGTATGTAAGGATCGTAGCAGGTGGCGTTCTGTGGTTTCTACCTACCCCCATGGGAAAAGGCGTGAGTTTATGTATGTGTGTGTTAAAAAATACCTTATTTTTTACCAGGATTTTCTACAACAACATATAAACGGATAAACATGACGACCCGGAAAAACGATTGGTAGTGTTCTTTAGGCTATACAAATATTTGTTCCGTCCGGGAATCGAACTCGCGACACGCAGCGCAAAAGCAAATCGCTCTACCACTGCACCAAACGCGACGTCAAGTTTTTTTTTTAATTTTTGATTATTCTGCCCATTTATTTACACAAAATCCTTTATATAAAACTGATTTCCTCATTACATTTTTGTATTATAATACATAATAAGTGTCGTGTGATGGCTCGATACAGATGAGCTCAGTTTAATTACAGCCACTCACTTGTTTACACGTCATGCGCACAATTTGCGTCGCACAAAGCTGCTTGATAACTCGCCAAATAATACTCACAGGGCGAAGGGGCAGTGGTACACTGAGACCGTTGTACGAGGAAAAGAGAATATTTAAGAAATAAATATTAAAATGAAATATTGTAAAAACACTTGGGTAGATCATTTTGTTTTTGTTTAATATGTTGTCTATCATAATTATATCCGGCGAATAGACCGGTCAAAGGACAGAGAAAAGACAGTTCGAACGGTCGGTTGATACTTCCTGTAATGCAAGGACTGGCTTTTACCTTAGTCAGACGCATTGTCAATAAAACGTGGCAATGCGGCTAGTCTATTGGGCTCATTTCAAGGTGATGGCGATGCAGATTTTTTTATTATTATAGTTTGTTTGTTAATATAGGGTTATTTTATTAATTAAGTGTGTAAATATTATATTACTGAAAAATAAATGCATCAGTTACAGGACAATCTTTCAGGCCCGCTAGTCTATACATATTAAGAGACAATAGAGAGAAATATATTATAGCTATTACACTCTTATGGTTACTCAGGGAAACCTATAATTGGCCTAACCTATATGGAATATGTAATTTTGTGTGTATTTTTTTATAACGCTGTTGGTTTTCTAAATAAGTAAATAAAATATTATATTTTAAGAGACGCCAGTTTAAGAGACAATAGAGAGAAAACCGAAGTTTTGGGAGAGCGAAACGGTTCCATAAACATTTCTTGTATGTACTCAGTGTACCACTACATTAACGTTGGTGTTTATCTGCGGTATCATTATTAGCCCTTTCGCTTGCCTTTCATGTTGTAATGAAACGAGTTAATAAAACCACCGACTCATAATGCTTACTTATTATTATGTCAGAGGGAATACTACAGCCATGTGTAGTAATTAATTACGTTGTCGGCCATATTGCAGGCTATTACTGACTGAGAAAAACAAAATAATTGTGTGTTTCGAACTGAATAACTTGTTAGTGCGTATTAACTAAAATAGATCAACAAAATAGGTTAAAAAATAATATTTGTGGTCGTATGCCGTATGACATATAGTTAATGAGACCACAACAGGAATATTTTGTTGGTTTTGCTACTTTTTAGTTAGATTTTTGTTGTAGCCTGGTATATATTGTGCTGTATTTCTATGAACTCAATTTTATTTTCATCTGACAACACACTCGAAACGAAAGCAAAAAAAGAAAAAAATACAGAGACCGGTTGTTTTCTGATGTTACATCTACCATGTAGCATGCAGGCGGAATGGTGATTTCAGACTTGTGTTAATTGTAAGTCCTGGTTTCATCACGATGTTTTCCTTCACCGATATCAGTGATGTCCAAGATAAACTTAAAAAGTACATATGAATTGAAAAAGTCGCATTGTTACTTGCCCGGTATCGAATCGGTATCATGAGAGGCAGGCGCCTTAACCACTGGGCCATCACGACTGTTACTTTAGAATTTTAGAGATAACGGCTTATAATAACTTGCACTAGTGAGTCTTCACAAAAGATCTAAGGGACGAATAACCAGTTGGTTTAATACACCTTTTGGTAGAAAGGTTCCTGCTAGTTGGGGACGGGCATAGGAAATTTGTAATCTATACCTCCGACGCGCCACATCGTGACATCGTTTCGTGCCTCGGAAAGCACGTTAAGCCATTGGTCCC
Source organism: Hoplodrina ambigua (assembly GCA_949774945.1). Taxonomy (NCBI): domain Eukaryota; kingdom Metazoa; phylum Arthropoda; class Insecta; order Lepidoptera; family Noctuidae; genus Hoplodrina; species Hoplodrina ambigua. The sequence continues at coordinate 13,677,399 of OX458979.1, forward strand.
GGCTGTCATACGTGGATCTTTGACAGTTGTTACGGGTCGTCAGAAGCCCGAAACTCGGACAACCAGTCTTATAAAGAGGTATAGTTTAACCCAGTGACTGTCAGATGTATTTGCTCCATGTAAAATTCTGGTATTTATCTGCATTCGGTTAGACTGGAAGCCGTACTTGACATAATTGGTAAAAGGCTAGATGATGACTTTCCGCGCCCATTCGTCCAGTCGCCTTCCCCACTGTGCGTCCACAACACTACAGAATCTTCTAAATCAGAATGTTCCAAGTAAGAGTTCTAATAGACGAGAACAGCTTGTGTTTACTCGAGAAAACTGATTACGTTTCAACGATAAGTACCATAAACAAAATCAGGCGATTTTAATATTTTACAGGGTAAAGTTTTCAGGCATTTTTTCATCCCCTTTAAGGAAATAAGGAATAAAACGCAGCTGTCGTTCAGTTGCGCACACTTACCCTGTAGGGTGTAACTTTACAATTACACCCTCCCCCGACATTTTTACCCCTAAGGGATGTCTTAGTTATTTTAAAAGTTTGACCCTTAAAAGTGTTTGATTTTATGTCTTGATGAAATGAAACATGTTTTGTATATTTTTTTATACTTCACATCTTAATATTTTTTTTATAATTATGGTAAATAGAAACTGTACAATAACGTGTTACTGATTCATCGTATCAAAAGAGATACTGGACAAAAGCTTGCATAGATTTTTGCGATCAAGCTTAACTTAGCATCTTCTTCAAAAACTCTCAGTAATTAAACTAATTATGTCAAACTACTTATATACCAGATGTACTTCTAAAACGTATCCTTAACATAAATTAAAGATGAATCGGCGAAAATATATGCAACAACATAGAAATTAAAAATTCTCTGACCGACAAGAAGCATAAAAATTTATGTAGATTCAATAATAAAACAATTTGTATTTTATGCTCAAATTAGCATGTCCAATGTCCAGCCAAAATCATGATTTAAACACGCCAATATTTTCTAATAGCCGAACTGATTACCAATTAGTGAGGAGCCGGTCCAATCCTCCGAGGAGGGGGCGCGGGGTGACAGTGACAAACGACGGAAATATTTCACTGAGCCAGCCACCCGGGGACACTGTTGAGAGGATAATAGTAGTCGCAGATGGAAGAATTGTGGGAGTTCTGATGCATCTGGCTGAACAGCTGTGCCATCTCAAGGTATGTTATGCTTGGAATACTTAAAATAATGATTAGCGTAAGGTATACTAGCCGTCATAAGTGGAGTAGCAATCTCGCAAAGCTATAGATTGTCATTTTTAACTTACTACCTTTCGACGCCGTCTGCGAATTCGAAGGTTTATTTCTAGTATTCGTAGGTACTATGTTAATACATAATCACTTATCTTCACATTAATTAATACCCTACATTAAGATGAATCAATGAGGTTTCAATTAATTTTTGTTTACAGTAAATAGTAACCAATCACTCAAATTCCTGCCGTGTCTTAAGCAGAAGTCTTTGAACAGTGTTTGTTGCCGTAATGACAGAAAACTTTGAGGAAAGCCTATGCCCAGCAGTGGACGGCTTGTTGTGCAAAGAACATAATGAAATCAGTTTCAAGATTTTTCACAGCAGCTTTTAGCATTAAGAATCTCATAAAGACATTTCAATAGTTGTGTAAATAGATAATTACAAGCCAATATTTAGTTTGCGAACTAATTAAAAAAATATTGAGTACTATTGCTATTGTATGATCGGAAACAAATGCTTGCGATGTGTGCGCAGCTTTAGACACGCAAATGGTTCGTCAACACATTATTTGCTGATGCAAGAGTTATCCAATACACATCAGACATTACTCCTTTATCGCAGTCAGATCAATGTTCCACAATCTTGAATATTTTATAACAGCTAATCAAATGATTACCTGACTTGCCACTTTTCGTTTAAGGTATCAATTGAATCTTGCAAGTCACAATTATAAGCAAAACATTGTTCTTAAAAATAGACTGATTGAATCAGGTACCTGAATGTAATCACAATAGTATTTATGTTTGTTTAAGTATTTTGTTGATAAAGATAAGATATTGAGTATTTTAGACTAAGCATGACGTAGAGTTTTTGAGTTGTTATTGTGATTAAAAAATATACGTACATTGAAAACAGGAAAAGGTTTGGATTATTTTCTAGATCCATAAGTTTTGTGAGATGCGAGCTGTCGTGTGTGAGGTGATTTCCAGGAGGAGGGTGAATGAGGAGGTTTTATTATTACTTTTATTTTTATTAAACTGTTCTCGTTTGGAATACAACCACAATATTGTAAACATGTGGGCACCACCATCTATAAACATAATTAGTTTAGCTTTCATTTCTTAATTTGTAGCACTACTTAAGTATTTTTATTTAGGTACATCGTCTTCATATTCGTATAAATTATTGAATGAATGATACTATTGTGTTTAAAATATGGAGTTTCTTTCACATTTTTCTCCATACAAAACTATCTTTTGAAACGGGCAACTGGATTTAATACCTACTACTGTTTTTTTTGTAAATCATTGGTTCAAAAAGTAAATAATTTGATTTTAAAGTTCCAACTTTTTGGGGTGTGTAGATACAGATTAATTATAAACAAATACACAAAAATCTTCTGCTATTATTCTCGAGAGGTTTACACGTCATTGAATTGTTTTATATAATTATTATCACGCAATGCAATAATAACAAAGATATTTCTTTTCGGCTGTTTAAAAATTGAACTTGTTATTATAGCTTGACGTCGTTATAACAAGAGAGTTTAAGTACGCCTACCACATGTGCAATTTTCTTACATTATTTTTCATTATTTATGTATATAAGTCAACTTTAAGGCAATTATCACATGACATGCCTACCGCAGCGGTGTTTGGTGCCTTGTGTTAATCGCCTAAGGGTGACATATTGATGAACAAGGTCATCGAGTCCTAAATACGCGGACCTAAAGACCATACAACGACCCATTTTAGTATATAATCAAGTATTTCTCTCTCCTATTCTTAAACTACTGTTCCACGCTGTTCTATGAGAATGTTGGTACCGAGGTCATCTTTAAAACTAGTAGGAAATTACTTACTTACTTGATAGTTTGGCTTTTTACTCTTTGGTTAACTGTTTTTAGTTCCCGCTGAGTTGTTAATGTTCTTTCTTCTAAAGGTCGTTAAGGTATCGTCTTTAGGAGATTAAAGATGTTGTACAAAACTTTTAGCAGTTAATTCTGATGTCGCTATACAGCTTACTAATGGAGCTGGATACAGTTTCTCATTAGTACTACATTATGATAACAAGTACCTACTTAAAGAGGCTCTATAGAGGCTCTGTAGAGGCTCTGGCTGAATAAGCTGTATACAATTTTAGTTGTTTACTTTATGCTATGAGCTAAATACTAATCCTTCTAATAATCATATTATCCAGTAACTGGGTAACACGATTTCATTCTCCTTGGTAAGAGCGGTTGGCAGATTTTTGGGCTTGTGACTACTCGTAACTGTTAACGATCTACGAATGGAAGTAATCAACAGATTTATGTAATCTCCGATGCACAGTGGAGTCATGCCACCAACGTCCAAACTTCTGGCTGATATTGAGAAATTTTCTAATGAAAAAAATGAAAAGACTTTTGCCCGACCTGGGAATCGAACCCAGGACCCGACGCTTAACAGCCGTGCTTGACCACGAGACCAATGGAATCAATCAATCAGCATAATAAATTGCGAATCAGTACATTTAACGCTGTCAAAGCCAAATTGTTGAGTGTACCACAACGAGTCACTTCGTGGTCATCTATTACGAATAATTTATCAACAAATTGATGAACAATATAATAAACCGCACCAATTTTTATGAACTGCAATAAAATGAACTGTAGCACTTTACATCAAAGGCGCAGTTTTTACATTTGACACTTTTTGTAATCAAAACTTTCCGCGAACTCGTTGGAAAATTTTGCAGTTTAAAAAAAAAATATGGCGGCAAAAAGTTGCGGGAGCATGTCACATGTGGCGCGGGACGTTGAGTTATGGCGCATAGTTTTATATTAAATTTCGCATAATTCCCCGGCGGTACTGTAGTATGCAACTTGCAACTGGTTCGGGTTACGTTATCAAGTTGTGATTGTGCAACCAGTTGTTGAATGATGACATTTTGTAAAAAAATATACATTACACCTTGAATAGGTGGTAGGTTTTAAGTTTTCAATTATTGTATGTGCTGTTTTCACAATAGCGGTGATAACGCTTTTTCCTTACGTGACGATTTCTGCCAGTAAACTCCTACTGCAAGCTGCGTCAAGTAATTTCGTTCCATAAAACGTACATGTTAAGAACTCATTTAAAAACTTAGCACAATCAGTAGCAATTTTTAACAATCGGTTGCTCGCTACATGATAACCCACCGTCCCGGATGCTTCTCTCTCTGATTGTAAAGTCAGCCACAGACCGACAGAGCATCTTGCGAGTACGACAGAACTTGCGCTGCGCGGAATGTTTCTGAACACCGCTCTGAAAATTATATTACCAGTATTACGTCGAGACTTAAGAGAAAAAAAAAAAGATATTAAAAGTCGGGCTGGCTGTCTGTTTAGTTAGATTGAATTTTGAGTAAACTTCTGGTATTATGTACTGTATTGTTGTTTAATTGTTCATACCGACGTAGTTCAAGTTATTCCTTTAAGTTTCCTCTGGAGTAAGATTCTCGAAATGATTAAAATAATATCTGGTAAGTAATACAAAATAAGATGGAAACCATTTTTTTTGCTAATAAAGGTCGTTGACGCCGCTTGCGGTTGGAGTTAACATGCAAAAATCGTCACGTAAGGAGGATGCTTATACCCTCTCCAGGTGACCCTCCTCTACATATCTTTCATCTTTTTTTATAATCTAGTCTGTAATGTCCCACCCGTGGACAAAGACCACCCCCGAGTACTTCCAGGACTTCTTTTCTTGGGCCTTTTTAAAAAAGCCCTCGTGGTGCATGTCTAGTTTATCTCGCCACATAAACTTATACCACAAAAAGCAACACAGAATCCAACCAAGAAGAGAAGTTAGAACTTTAAACCATATTCTTTATTCTCCAACAACCAAGAAACCACAGAAAACCATAGATTCAACAAATAGAGGACATACAAACAACATATTTTTACGACACTCGACGTAATTCGAAAAAATATATTCAGCGGGCATGCAACCAGGGCCCACGGGACCGCTATTGCGGAGCCCAGGGGAACGCCATTGCAAAATTTCCAATTTTCAACTCAATCCAATTTCAATCTATTTTCAATATCAGTCGATTGGTGTACTCGGTTAGATGCGGGTAGGACGTGGAAAAACTTGTAAAGGATAGCAGGTGAAGATCCGGGGACGTGGGGAGGACGGGGACTCAATTATGCAATACGATTTGAGGAAGATTGCCAGAGGAAATTCTTAATGTTGACAACTGACATTGTGTTGCATTAATTGTCAGAAGATGCATAATTTTGCGAGGGAATCGATGCACCGAACTGCATGGTGAATATCTCCAACATTATCGTAATAGAAGGCATACATTGTACGGCGTGTGAGGCGCCCATCCTGCGTGTTCCTGTTCTGTCCTCGCTTAATGCTTTTTAGATGCTAATCCTGACTGTGATGTCTTAAATATATAAGTTACCAGTATTCCTTAAGGTTAGCGGGGGTGTATAATATATTAATAGCTGTCCCGGACCTGGGAAATGAACCCCACGATCAGCAGTCGCATTTATACTTACGAGCAATAAAAAAAACTATTACTTATTTTTCAACTATTGAAGCAAGTTAATCCAAAGAGCATAACTAGTTATTATACTAGCCTATTATTGATTTATTTCAGAGTAAACGCCTCTTCTCATACAGAGAAGGCACGAGCATTGGTCACCGCGCTTGCTCAAGGCGGATTGGCGCTTTTAGACTCATACCAATTACCAGTCCAGGTTTCCTGTTTTCTTTAAACGGTTTTAGTGATATCCAACATAAACTTAGAAAGTAGACATGATTGAAAGTCACATTGGTACTTGCCCGGTATCGAAATTGCTACCTTATGCATGAGCGGCAAGTACCTTAACCACTAAGCCATCACAGAATATACAAAGGAAAAATAAAACCAATACCTAATAGATCATTTATTCTTCAATTTCATGCAAGCGCAGCCACGGGTAGAGACTATCCTATTTGTTACCAATAACTCCTGTCTGGTGGGATAAGGACGGAATATATTAAAACTTGGATAATCTTCGTTTAGGCATAACCTAATACCACGCTTATAACCCCTAAATGGGTAGGCATAATAATAATATGTAGTTATGTATAGTACACTTTTATCCATTACCAGCAAAATCCCGCGGTTTGAGCCCTATTAAATGTTACTTCTCTGGTTACTGCTCCGTTCCTGTGGGTCGTAGCGTGTTGTTATATAGTCTATAACTTGTCTTAATACACAGGCTATATAGTACATAAGAATTTTTATCAAATCGAACCGGTACTTTTTCAGATTAGCGCGTTCAAACAAACAATCTCGACAGCTTTTAAATATTACTATAGATTTTTAAGTCCAAGTCCCATGTAAAAAGAGGCGAGCCTATAAGCGTTATATTTTGTAAAAGTAAGATATTGTTTAGTGTTTAATAAATAACCTTGGTTTACATATTTTATGGTAGAACGTTAATGGAAAGAGATATTAATGGTTATTGCAAGGCAGAGCTAATATTTATAGAGTATATTTTTTGCTTATTGAGACCTGGGTCCGTAATGTGAAGGTCTAGGGTGGGAGGGAGACGGAGTCATCTAAGACCAATAGCGGTATCTCTTTTTCGCTACGAGGACCAGATGTAAATAAATTGATTACGTACTTTTCAAAATGATTCTGGGGCCGTAGTATGTGCATCATCTTCCAGCCTTCGTCTCATGTTTTCTTTTTCTATTCTATTCTGTCAGCCGTCATGCTATCACTGACTCCCTTTTGTTTCTTATCATTCTTCACACAATTCATGTTGATGAAGGAGGCGAAATAAAATGCAGAGCTTCATATTTTTGTATAATTTTAACGACAAGGAAGAAAAAACAATATATATCTGACGTCTGCTTGATGACATAGACAAGCAGAATTAAAAATAAAAATAAGTATGAAGGTGCGCGTCTACAATTTTATTTATCTATCTTTTCTTAGACCTTTTCTCTCTCTCTATTCAGATTTCTACTTATAACTATTTTAGTCACAATGGTATGAACGATAACATTAAATATCTAAAGAAGAAAGCCCATTATATTCTGCGCTGCAAACTCCAGTAACATTGCTACATTCACATTATTTAAATATATTAACAAAATGTCTACACTTCAACACACGACCTTTGCCTTTTCTAAAATCGTATTCAGCATAATTCACGTGTAAAAATATGAACATTCTAGCATTCTGGAATGTTCACTCGAATTGTCGGCAAAAGGTTTTGCTCATTATGTGCGAATTCAAACGTAACACTCCGGTCTAACGAAACGAACTAAAAAGTGTATACGATTTGTGGAAAATCTACATTTTGTACGAAATAGCAGGGGCTTTGGTTCGTGACTTTGTGAAAATCACGTAGAGTTGCAGAATTAATTTGCGTTACACTTTAGGGGATGTGCTAATCCGTATACATTTTTAATCATGCATTTTCTTCTTAATTAATCCGGCACAAAATTTAGAAAACATTTTAAAGTTAATGAAGATCCTGTCTATGACGCTCCAGGAAGACCTACACTGACCTTATTGGCGAGGTTCTTCAGAAAGGTCAGGTGAGCACAACTCGTAACCGGCGTGCTTGTATGACGAGATGTATAACGTAGGCTAGGCTAGCAGGTAGCGTCCTGTGGTTTCTGCCTACCTTCATGGGAAAAAGGCGTGAGTTTATATAATTAATATATGTAAAATCCAATCTTTGTGAGGCTCAATTTAACCTTGCAAAAAAAAAATACGAAAAAGACTTGACATACACTGAGTCCGTGTGGTGGATTACTGCTCTCTTCCTCGCACGAAGAATGCCTGTGACCCAGTAGTAGAAATGTTATAGACTTATTACGTTATGCCGTCTCTAAACCCCCTTAAAAACAATAGCTAGCCTTCAAATAAAACAGACTTCCCACCGGCTATTAGGATCTATTACAAAACGGAATGGCCGCCATAATTCCGATTCCGAGAACATTCCAATTTTAAAGAATGCAAAACACAGAGTACTGGCATGTAAGGTTCGTGCAAAAAACAAATTCGGTAACGAAATAATGGGCCGAATAAGTTTAATCTTCGGAGCTTAGTTTGAAATTCAAATCGTGAAGACTCGAGTAATGTCGGGTTGCGGCTGCTACGTCTATTTGTGTATAGGTTTTTGTGGTAAAGAGTACTCCTCTTATGCGGAAATTGTGTGGGTTTTGAGGACATGGAAACATTTGAGTGCGTTGTGTGAACAAATTGTAGACAATAATCATGATTTGACTGTGTTTTGTGAGATTTTGAGATAAAATTGTATAAGAAAATACGAAAAAAAATTGGAAAAATTGTTTGAGATTTTTAATAAAATCTTACGCCAGGATTCTAAGCAATTAAAACTTGTGCTTATTTGCTAAAAATACACTGTCATTGTTATACAGCAAATTTTTTACTTAAAACTTTATCAGAGCGATTTACACATGACAAATCTTTTAATAAATTAATTATGATCTTATCACAAATCAAGTCAATTGCCATTCACCTAATATAATCTCTTTATTAGAACAGAAATATAGATTAGTATCTGGCTAATTACATTAACAACAAGCTTATGTCGGAACTATTCTACGGTTTGTTTTTGCCTTTCAATTTAGAAGAATATACCTACAAACTGACATAATTGCCACCACTATCTGCACGGAGTTTAAAGATTTTCCTAATAACAAATGATTTAAAAACCAGATATAGACGATGATACGTACAAATTAGAGAGCCCTGATATGTACAGTCCACAAAGTAGATAGGTATTCAGGGTCGTCAGATGTAGTTGGGGTTTTCTTAGAAACCGATAGATGTTTTCAATTGAAACTTAACTCTATAATGAACTATTTATTATCTACTTTTTAAATTACATTAATTTGTCACTTATCATTATTTTTAAATTTATCTATATTTTTAATTAAATAACATTCGAAAACATCTATCGGTTCCTAAGACCCTGGATGCCTATCTGTTTTGTTGACTATATCTATAGGTATTGTAATTGAATGTAAGCTATACATATAACATATAAACCCACATTCACAAACAACTCTACCGGAAACGACTACCTGATGGCGTTGCTTTTCAATCAACTCGGTTGAACTGTATAATATAAAATTACCATAATAAATCAACACCCAACTATGGAAATACATTAAGATTCTGAAAAGAGCTAACTCAATAAAAACGCTTTCAAACGATTCCATAGCCGAAGTAGTGCAGGTCAATTCCCTGTAATTCCGTATGGTAATAACCGCCGGTTGGGAATGGCACTAAGCATAATAGATACAGAAGGTTGACTCCGTACAACGTGTATATACGCACACATAGACGTACAGCGAGTACAAACTTGCAAGCCACTTGCAACTGTCATTCTTTGGACACATTTTGGCTGTTAAAGACAAAGTCAAAAAACCATTAACAGTCAGAAAAGTTAAAGCTAGTTGTCCGTTAGAAAAAGTAAGTAAGTTTCTATCTCTATTGAGAAGAACGAGCCAAAAACTCCACGGACACTGTTTTCAATCAAGTTTTTATAAGACCCTTGTTACATTATTCTTGTTGCTTCTATAAGTGATAAAAAATGTAGGTAAAGAGCAATATTTTTGTGAACTAAGCTTTTTTATTGTAGTTATAATTACTTATGATTATTACTTATGTTGCATGTCATGTTGTGCGAGACGCCTTGGGTGATAATCAGGTCGAAACCTATAATCTAAACCTTGTCATAAATGTGTGTCTCAACTGTTGTAGTCGCCTTGAATAAATAAATAAATAAATAAAACAAGTAAAAAAATTAAGATAGGCTATATGTACGTGAGGCTCTTTTCGCTGACTGTACGGAGACGTCCTTCTGTACCAATTCTATGTTGTCGGTAATAGTATTCATTGAAAACGTTCCCGAAGGGATTCCTACAGTTACTGCTACTTCAGAGAGTTCCACTTGTTATTATAATTGAACAATTTTTTTTCCGAAATTGGATTAATTTTGAAGAATTTGAATTGGAATTTGTATTAGTTATGACTGGAATGTTTAGAAGAAATTATTTTTTTCCACGGTTTTATTTTCTTGTTTTTGCAGAATAAAGTATTTCAAAAAATGTAAAATTGTTTTGTTGCTTAGGATGTTAGTGCTGGCAGCGATGAGCCGGTAAGCTGTTTAACATTTTTTAAGGATTTATTCTCATCATCGTACAAAAAAAAAACTTGACGTTTTTCTGTCTGTGCAAATACTGAGTAGAAGCCACGTTTTTTGGTGAAATGCATCGGCCTAGCCTTTTCCCAACTATGTTGTGGTCGGCTTCCAGTCTAACCGGATGCAGCTGAATACCAGTATTCTACATGGAGCGACTGCCTATCTGACCTCCACAACCCAGTAACTGGGTAATACGATACCCCTAGGTAAGACTGGTTGTCAGACTTTGTCACTTTTTTGGTGAAATGCATACTTACATAATATTAAAAAAAAATTGGAAAGCTCAATTTTTTTGGAACAACTAACAAAAATTCGGAGTAAATTCAACAAATCTGAAATCGCTAAACAGTTTTGAGCAAGTTACTTCTGCGTATGAGAAGAGACCTTTGCCATGTAGTGGGATAATAATAGGCTGGTATTATTATTATTTTAATGAAAATAAAAAAAAATTGTAGGTACCTATCTAAGCTCCATATTAACATACACCGCATTCGATACCGTTAAGCCCTAAATAATTGCCCACAAGTGGGTAAAACTAACCCGAAGGTGCCTCTCGAAGTTCAGTTTCGGCAATCCCATATGATAATGTGCTCACATAATGGTATTCATTGGACTGGCAATGGGACTCGGTTGGAGAGGACCACGGATTGCTCCTCACACTATTGTTTGAATAGTTCTACTTAGGAAACGATTTTCAAGTAGGGGCCATTGCTCTTACAGAGCCGAATAGATTTTCATAATTAATTCTCCTATTCATTTATAATTTACTAGCTTTTGCCCGCGACTACGTCCGCGTGGAACTTCTTTATATCGTACTTGCATACAAACTTCTACCCCTCTTTTCACCGCCTTAAGGGGTGATTTCCGGGATAAAAACTATTCTATGTCCTTCCCCGGGTCTTAAATTATCTACATGCCAAATTTCATCAAAATCGATTCAGCGGTTTAAGCGTGAAGAGGTAACAGACAGACAGACAGACACACTTTCGCATTATTATAATAATATGGATGGATTTTCCATTTATTGAAATTGTAAAACCTTAGGTTGCAAATAATAGTATAATCATTTACAAATGTATTTATGTAGAAAAATCTATCCACCATAAAATGCTCTTCCATTTTTAAAGTAATTAATTGAATCGCTAATGGAATGAGATTGGCTCAAAGACACTTTTGAGGAATTAAACCAATCAGCTAATATACAAATCATGTCTTTTTTCACTCATGTTCCCGCTGAAAATCCCTGTAAAGCTTTTGAGCACATATTTTTTCAGACCATTCATAAAGATTTGAGTGTTTCAGTGAAGATGTTTCGTTATTTACTGAATAGAAAATTATTTGAAAGTTGAATTTAAAAAACCTGTATTATTAGCTACATAAAGGTTCCTAGGCGGAATATCTACAGGGCTATCTTTCGTCCTATTTTGAAAAGGATATTTTCTTTGAGAAATAAAACCTTTCTAAAAAAGGACTATGAAAAAATTGGAATGAATAAAACTAGCACTCGCTGAATTGTGAATATTTCAAAGGAATTGAATGTGATATGAATTATCGTTGCTGGCTGTGTTCATCTATGATCGGACGGAATTCTTGTTTGTGGTTTCTATGTTTACCTAAAGGTGAGTACCTATTCATTGAACCTGAGCATTTCGATATAAAATAACGTTACGTATAGTACAATTTAAATAAAAGCTCAAATTAAAGAGCATTTCCATGTAATGTAACATTCCTGCGAACGTTCGACGCTGTGATCTAAAGCTTAAGGCGTATTTACCTGTCACACATTTTTTTCATTTACTTTTACTTGAAATGTCGGATCTGCAAGGTCACAATCATGTGAATGTGACTTTAAAATTTTAAAATCAAGTTGTAACAATTCGTCGAGGGTCGTGCTCGATGTTCGGTTCGTAGGACAAAGCGGTTTTATGATCTTTTACAAGTAAATGCTGAAGTGTGCCTTAAGACACCGTATTATTCGGTTCGGTTTAGGCAGAACTTAATTGGGAAAGGAACATAGCGAAATGAGATCATTATTTTGGTTCGTGTCGATTTCCAATCCGTTTCGCTGTGTATCATCATGTCGGACAAACACTGGACGAACATCAGACACCTCGTTTACTTACTACTCGCACTGATTACGTCCCGAGGGAGGGCGATTTACTGCAGCCTCGCTGCTTCTGCTGCAGACTCTAATATTGATAGATTAGTCCATCGTGATTTAGATAGACTTTACTTTTGTTTAGCATTGCCTGCTTTCGGCTGAAATGCAGACTATTTGTACTGGTGTCGACTCCTAGAAGCAGCCTTCACAGAGAGCGCAGGATCTTCTTACATTAACAAGTCTTCATGATTCGTACCAGCCTACCAGTCAGTTGGAAGGAAGGAAGGGAAAGAACCAGCTTTTTACTGTCCCACTGCAGGGCAAAGGCCTCTTCTCATACAGGGATGTATATTGTATATAAGGGGGCGCGGGGGGGGGGGTTATATATACAGTCTAGATATAGTCTAGGTTTTCTAACAGTGCTTTATCATTATAAATTATAATTTCTGTATCAAATTGGTCAAGATAATTCCAGCCTAATACTCACAAAATCAATGTAAAAAAATAAAATGTATTCAAACACCACCCTTATAAAACCCAACTCTTCCACTTTCAAATAAATTGCCTTCCCCAAATCACCAAGGATTACCCTGCCTTATTAGTTACACCCATACTGAATAAAACATTTTTGTACAGTCACCCGCAGGTCCATGGTAACAATTTGACTTCAGTGCCTGTATTTTGTAGCAATAAGCGTGGTTTTCGTGGATCGAGTGTTAAAAGAAAAAATCTATACAAATAAATAAAATAGAAGTGTCTGTTTGCAATATTTTACTAAATAAATATGCAATATGTTTTCAAGGAACATACTCGAAAACAATATTGAAAACGAGATGATGCCCGCGGCATCGTCCGCATAAATGTCCGCGGAATAAAAAGTAGCCTTTGTCCTTCTTTGGGGTTCAAACTCACCCCGTACTAAATTTTATCAAAATCGGTTTAGTGGTTTAGTCGTGAAAGTGTAACAAACAGACAGATAACAGTTACTTTCGCATAAGTAACGATTTCGTTTCGTAACGAACGTTTGTCTATTGGTTCCGGGTAATCTCTGAAACGACTGGACTGATATTGACAGGACTTTCATTGGCAGATGGCAAATGTTGTAAAGAGTACTTAATGCTATTTTTATTTTATCATGTTTTTTAGCCAAAAGGCGCCCGTTTCTGGAAATGAGCTTCCCCATTCACGGTTCGCTCAGCATAAGCTATGTAGTATATACCATACAATACAAAACATTAAAAATTAACTTATTGGTCTCCTACATTCAGACGCGAATTTTTCCCAGAACCGTATAAACACTGAAACAAAACTTGCCAATAGGGGGGAGAGGGGGGTAGCTACAGCAATTTCCCCTGGTCAGCCGCATAGCTTCCAGGTGGAATAATTAGCTGGCCCTAACGATGCCTGGCGTTAATTGAATCTAATTGCGATGCTTTGCTAGTGTGGCCATGGCAGGAGGAGAATATTATTTTAGTTTTATTGTTGACGGGCTTGTAAAGAGGATCTAGGCTTTTGATCAGCAATCAGCAGCGTGTAGGATTAATATTAGATTTTACCCGCGGCTTCGTCTGCATCAAAGTTGATTTCTCCATAAAAATTTGAACCCCTGTTCCAGTCCTTTAGGGGGTGAATTTTCTTTCTTGGTGGACGTCTATTAACTATAAACTACCTCGCTGCCAAATTTCATCCGTCAAGCGGTTTTTTCGTGATGAGTGAATGAATGAGTGACTTTTCAATTTTATATATTTAGAAAATAGAAGACGTAGATGAAATTTTTAAAATAAATTGCTAGAACTATAAAGATATTTAGACTTATGTACTAGTCAATATTGAATATTATGAAGAGATTAGGTTTGTCTGTTTTTTTTTAGTTTTGTAAAAGATAATCTCTGGAAGTACTGGTCCAGTTACAAAAACTCTTGCTGAGTGCCCGCGGATTTCACGGTTCTTATACTTGTCTTTCACGCGGATGGAGTCGCGGGCAGTAACTAGTGCTTAATTAGTTGAAATACCTACGCATTTTATATAATGATCATTTGTTAATCGTTTGGCACTGTGAACACTTTCTTCAATATACTGACCCCTCGTCACCTTTTTAGTGGGACGATTATTTCATAGTTTTATACGGCCGACTTTTTGTGGGACATTAATATTTGAATTCATGTGTTTCATTTCTTTCCGACAAATAATTTGGTGACCGTTTCTTGTCGGAGATGAAGGAAACATACTGATGGCAATAGTGCCACGCACACGTCCTACACAACGTCGGACGTAGGACGAGGCCCTTAAGATTACATTCCTTTGGTCTCAGTTCGACACAAAAAATTTGTATTACGATTTGTTGCAATTTTTATAATTGATGGATGTGCTACAAGCGTTGTAACACAAGTGCATTAACATCATGGATACAAGAGCTGGCGTGTCCGCGGGGGCCCGGGGCCCCGCGCCCGGCGGCCGCAACTGACTGACTGATTCACGAATTCAACACCACAACCGCACTTCTGAACAGTTTGAAGCTAATTAAAAAGGTTTTATAGTCCGTTCAACTTTTTACAACCAATCAAACTGAAGGTAGTGAAAGTTTTTTCTTGCTTTTTAGCTTTTGCTCGCGATTTTGTAATCGTGGCAGTGGAAAAAATGGTATGTGTTATGGTAGTTTAGATGCAATTTTTTACTAGTTAGGGTTACTTACCTGAAAGATGCCAACTAAAATTAAAATTAAAGATGAATGATACATGAAACCGTTTTATTTTTTGGATGCAATATTAAATATACTATTTAATGTACGCTGGTATGTAACCAAGCGTGTGCGAGTCCGACTCGCACTTGTCATAGTCAAAGTCAAAATATGTACCACTATGCGCGGAGGAACAATGTCTTAGGGATTTTTTTTTACCGGAACCGATAAAAATACTCCCAAACTTATTAAGAAAATGCCTGATCTGAGAGGCCATAATCGTAAGTAAAAATATCTAATTCGCATACATTTATACAAGTTTCGCTGAGACTAGATTGTGACATAAATGTGACCGTCATTTGGTAATTAAAATTGGCGTAGGAAGTCAAACAACGGTCTTGAATAGTCTCTCTATTAAAACTAACCAAAAAATAAAATATCTTTAAGACAACTTAAAAATCAGGAGGCATAGGGTGTGCGATTACCGAGAAATTATTACAAACTCGTTCTCAACTTCTGAGTAAGAAAGGTGCAATAAATTAAACGCGAGCGCTCACAAAAGACTGCTCGTGAATGGGACCACCACATTGTTCTGTCAGTTCAGACAAAGCGTCACTGCGATTAGCCATACGACTCATTATAATTAACTTAGGGATTTTATGATGCCTGTTCATGCTGCAGATTTTTATTATGGATTCATTTTAGAATTTGATGGCTTAAGTAATCCACAGTACAAATAAAATATGAGTACGCATACATAACAAATATTTTCAGTTTTTGAGCGTGTATATTTGTATGTATGTTATATTGGTATTCCGTTTTTTTTTGGATTGTAGTGTTATCAAATGTTTGCAGTCGTTTGATTATTCAAGTTAAAATATTTCGGATTTTTCTGTCTAAAAATCTGATTTAACTATGCAAACGTCCAACTGTAAACTATTTTATTTTATAAAAACCAAATGAACTGCAAGAAAATGAAGTCCAAATCCGTAGAATCACAACAACTAACTCGCCAACGCAAATCCTCGTTTAGTCGACTCAACGCGTCGCCGTGTCGCGCTGTGCTGCGACAATAACAGAGTTAATGCGATTAGTCGCGGCGCTAATAGTCAGCTTTACCGACGTGGCGGTAAATCAGTGACCCGCAGGTGTTCCACTTTATCATAATGTCGGTTCACGTGAACTTGGAGGAATCTGAGGAAGAAAAAATGTTCCTGGTAACTTGGGAAGTCAGGACGGAAGAGGAACATAATCGTCATGCTTATGGTCTAATTTGTGACCTTGGTTTTGTTGGAAATGTAATTCATGTGCAAAGGAATATATTTTCTTTGAATAGCTTTTAATCCTATTATACCATTAAAATGTACATTTCAAAGACTCTAATTGCCTATTCCAAAAGATAGTTTCGTATGGAGAAGAATTAGCAAGGAACCTCATACTTAATTTCTCTTGAAAAGATTGTTTCATTATGGTTGGTTTAGTACATTAATTCAATTTCACAATTCGGAATGAGGAATTACAATTAGGCATTGTTTGAAAAACCTAATTAAGCTAGGTCCTCTGTGGTTAACCACGGGATTAGATAGGCAGGCAAATAAATTAGATAGACAGGCTTTTACAAATATTTATAAAACCTAAATTAGCAAAACTTGCGAAATTACAGGTTTTGTCAGCCAAGAGAAAATGAAAGCTATTCATTCCTTCAAGCATTCTGATTTAAGACGTCATCTGTGAGTCTTAACTCCCCCTCAGAGCAGAATTGTAAGTAGGCACATACAAACAAATAACATAATCACGAATTTATTGGCTTCCGCTGTCTGCTCAGTGCTCATAGCCGTGGAAGGGAAGGTGATTTGCGGTAATGAAGTTGAAAAACAAATGTTAATTCGGTTCGTTGGGTTTAGAGACTCCGACAATGTTTGGTCAGTTTACAGAGGTGAGTGGCTCCTGCTTTGTTGTGTATTTGTTGGAGAAGGGTAATGGGGAGTGGTTACTATGTTTTACTCTGGTTACCTCAATGTTGCCTCTTCTTTTTTATGTTTTGCTTCTAGTGTCTATCTATCTTTGTGATCATTTTAATTATTGTTTTTATGTGAACAAGTGAGACAAGTGAGACTGTTGGATCAGTTTTCAAATTCCCGTCTGACCACACCGTAAAATACGTTAACGGCCAAATTCTCAATCATAACTCAATTTTAAGTAGCGTTTATAATATATGTCTTATGCTATCTCTGTCTTTTTAAGGTGTATTGTAGCTACAGAGATACATTTAAGAACGCCTATGTGAAAATTTACTGTCTATGATTTCTGGGTACAACGAGTGTTTTGATTCATTTTTTCTCACTTTAACACAAAATTTATCAGAGCCCATTCCAACTAATTATTTTTTCAAATCCCGATATTCATTGGAACTTATTTCGATTTCTGTTCTAGCTGAAACCAAACAAACAAGTACATTCCAACAAAAAGTAATCCAAGAATATAAGAAAAATAATTTCCTCATTCCATATCGAGTACATACGTGACTTCAAACCTTATACTGGATTGAAAAGAACCTACTTACAAACTGTGTACCCATATCCTACAAAATAAGTAGACCAGAACCGAATAACGTAGTAGGTAAGTATAACAAAGAAGCCAAAGCCGAAGTTCCAAAAGCAGGAAGCGAAGCTGCGGACAAACAATTTGAGAAAGAATCAAAGAGTCCTTAATGGATAGAAAATGGATAGTATAGTGAAGTGCGCTGAGAAAACATTGGACGGGATTTTGCATAGTCAGTGGCGAGGAGATAGGGAGACTGGATGCGGTCGAAGGAGCAACAAGAATAATGTCTCGCTTGATGGTTGCGTGTGCGAGTGGTGTCAAACGAGCGCTCTCAGTTGGGAAAGGTCATCTCTTAACTGCTGTGGCTTGATTCTTTATTACGTTATTTATTTGTTTTAAGTATTCACCTACATTGTTTTCACATGTAGAAGCCACAATAATAAAATAAACAGGATTATGGAAAAAATTAATTCGAAAAACTCGTTCTTCTCCAGAGGGACATACCCACTTTTTGGAACGCGCAACTAGCTTCAACTTTCTGACTAACTGACCGACTCCTTGACGATAAAAAAGTAACAGTAAATGGTTTTATTGTAATAGGTTAATGCTTTGACTTTAACTTTTGGATAACTAAATGGGTTCACCATAATTTGTTTTGAGCCAAAATCTCAATAAACGGGAATTCCGTTCATTGGCTATTTGGTTCAAATTGCATTTGCATGCGTTGTCTTTTTTATGTGGAAAAGGTTATTAACCTTTCCTAAAACCATTATCAAACCTCGTATCTGCTTGAATTAAAAACCTAACGACAGCATTTAAAATAATAACCTTTTCACAATATTTTGAGCTTTTGATTATATGTAGGGGTGTGTGATAATCATTTAAACCTTTTGTTTTTTACCCCCTTAAGGGCAGAATTTCGGAAAACCCTTTCTTATCGAGTGCTTACGCTATACAAGGAACACACCCTCCAAATTTAAGGTATCTTGGATCGGCGAATTAGGCTGTGCATTGATCCGCTAGTCAGTCAGGACAAAGCATTTTATAAGTAAAGATATTTAAGTCACTTCTAGTAAATATCATCTTTGTGGCAGGCAATCGTGGCCTTTGGAAGCTCGCCAAACACACAGAGAGATGAAATTTAATACGGGACGCCATTGAATATTTATTTATGATAATATATAATGATTTATGCCTGGACTGCTTACGGTTAATAATTTTTCGTGCTCTTGTGATGTAACGAAACTCCGCGAAGATGAATGGTATGACAGCGCATGTATTGTTGTTTTGAATTGTTTAAGGACGAATAGAGGTCGGGACTTCATACTCATAACCACTTATGGCTATTGTTTTAGATGTTTTCTGGAGTATCTTTGAGTAAAGTTGTTTTACTTTTGCTCAGTGTAGTGTAGTAACTATTTTCTGATCCATAGGTGAGATTGAATTTATACTAATTTATTAAAGCTGGTATTCTGTTGATTGTTTGTTTTAACGCGTTATAACATTAAGCTATGACCCACGGGGGTCGGGGGGCAAAGACGCAGGGAGCAGTAGGCAAAGACGTGAATGAAAAAAACCTCACGGGCGAAGTAGCGTGCTATAAATTTAAGCTATAAATTTTATTCGCGATTGAAATTCATGTAATTTTTTGTTGTTATATTTTTGTGATCAAGTTGACTCAGTGTATTAACAACATTTTTTTTTTAGCTAGCTGTTCCTGCCCCTCTCCTTGGCAAAGTCCTCTCCCCATTCCTTCCACTTGCCTTTGTATTGTGACTCCTCTCGCCAGTTCCTGAGGAAGCCATCTAGTTAACAACATAATTTTATCCAATGTATCGCGTTTCCGTCGTATAACCAAGTATTGGAGATGACTATCTACGTATTAATCGTCTCGCTTCCCATAAAAATCTCCACCGGGAAGCCATGTCAGAGTAATGACGCAAGAACGTATCGTATCGTGTACCTTAGAAACAGTTTAGCGTCAACAACACGATACTGTTAACTAGAAAACTTTGATATTGCCGACATGTAGGCAAACAGCGATACAAGTGGAGGAACAAGTGTGATAGGAACTGTTGCGAACTTGGACCAAGTGGACTACATAGATTAGCAGACGAAGTGGGCCTGTGTCTTATTGGATTCACGGAAGAATTATGTATCAAGAATTTTTACGTAGTGGCTGTGTTTGCGAAATAAATCTTGCTCAAGGTGTGGCTTTTCAACAGTTGTAATAATGGAATCTGTACTAAAATAATAAAGTCGAAGTGGTTTTTTGGTTGTTTGTTTATACGCGATAATCACAGGAACTACCAGCTGCATTAGAAAAAAAAACTTTGTATATGATAGCCAGATACATGAGGTATAGCAGTAATTAAAGACGTAACTTAACGCAGGTGACAAAACCACTCGGATGAAGTCGTGGGCACCATACTTATTTATAACAAAAACTCTATGTAATTATTTAAACTCATCATTTTTTCTTTACTTTTTTTAAAAAGCTTTTATTTAATAGCACCGGTATGTATGTCCTGGTTTTTTCCAAACCTGAAATCATGAAAAAAAAAATCAGCTGGTTCCTACAAAAATGCTACTTAACAAGATCGTAATGTATGGATCAGCTGTTTTGTTTTAGGTTGACCCCTTTTCAGGTTTCGGGTAAATTTTTAATTACCCTGTATATTGCTGTAATAACATAATTTTGTAAAACTTACGTATTTTTTTCTTAGAAGTTTCTTGGTGTTCTGAAAAACCGGTTTTACCTAATTCAGACACCAGTCTCATTCAAATTGTAATTTACTGTAACTGTATACCTTATTGTATGATAGGAAAATAAATAAACTTTGATTTGATTTGAGAATAAACCGAAAATCTTTCCTCAAACAAACATTAAAAAAATATATTTTGTTTCCACATTCAATTTAAAAAAGTTTCCTTATACGCATCCTACAGATGTCGCCGCCATTTTGAAGTATTAAATAATAGCAGAAAAGGAAAAAAATACTTCATTAGCAAGCTGAGAGAAACGACAGCCGAATATAATTCCACTGGAGTGAAGTTGAGTGTGGGTAAGCCGTATTTAACGCGAGACGTACTCCGAGGTATGCGCACAGACAGGCGCGGGCGACGCGCGGGGGCACACGCGGGAGCGTGATGGATCGACTGTCATATCAATCGTAAAGGCCACTAAGCTATAAATGCCCATGTAACTCAATATCACTCACCTTGGAAGCTTCGAGCCGTTTGGTTGAAACACTAGGGCTAATAGGTCCGAGAGCTCACGTTGTTTTTTGGGTCATCATCAAGAGGCAAGTTAACTTCATGTGATCTGAGGGCTAGCTTTTTCGTAGGCTAAGGAATCAGCATTGCCATGCTTACAACGTGGCAATGCTGCCAAACTTTTGGACACTGATACCTATCCAGTTGAAAACGATTCACACGAGCTTTTTTCAGTATTTTTATTGAAAATTTTACATAATACTGTTCTTATTCAAATAAGTTTTGTATTAATTTATGTTTACTAAATTGATTAAATACGCGATAATTTTTCATAACAATTTATTTTAGTTAATTTGTTACGATACATAAATGACGTGAACTTAGAAACGTACAGACTAGAACCTAATTTATAGGCATGCATACATGTTTTTTAATGATGCTATTATAAAAAGTGTAGGCGCTACGGAAGCCTTGATACACCAGTTAAGCAGGTGTTCATCTGTTTTTGGGTCCTCCTTTTCAATCCTACATAATAATTGGACACTTCGACAAAAAGTCAAATGTGTTGTGGAAATCCACTTGTTCCCGTCCAATAACGGAAAAGTATGAGTTATTTTTGGTACGCAGTCTTGACTTCAACGTTTTTTGATGCTAAAGTGCGCTTCACGTTTCATTTGGTTACCTTTTTAGTCATTGTGGAAGAATTACAGCTTAAAATAAATACAAAAAAAAACAGAAAAATTACAGGTCTTCACTTATAACATAAAGAACAGTAGGTACCTATTGAATTCCATAGACATTTTTTTTCCAACAAAAATAAAAGAACATCAAAGAAGAAATTACTGAGTCACTAAAAGTCAAAGTCAAATCATTTAATTCAATTAGACCATTAAGGGGCACTTTTGAACGTCATTTACAAGAGAAAAAAAATAGAAATTGAATCTAATAATGAATACTACTGCTTTTTTTTGAGGTAATAAATATCATTAAATGGCTCCTTAAGGGATGAAGGGACTGTCAGACGTTTACTGACTAAAAAACCACCCTGTTTCTGTTAAGACGGCTTAATAACAATCTGATGTTGGTTGTTGTGTTGTCTTTTGTTCCTTTCATCACGAGAACCGTATCCGCTACAGCCTCGCCAATGTGTCCGGCTCCTTAATTCCTAGGGCCCTCAGGCCTCTCTTTTATTTTACGTTTAATATTATTCCGGTAGGCTAATATTTGATGGGAGATCGGGCGGTTTTTGTTCGCAATCAAAGGTAGTCGCCGCGTAAACCTGAATTAACTTTGTGCTGTGTAACGTGGGCTTCTTTTCACGTCTACTTATGTTTGATTGTTGGATTTAGCTATTCTTTTGATGTTACGGGTACCTATGTACAATAAAGTACTTATTATTAAAATTACACATTTTATTGTTAATTTTACTTCTACGTAAAGTACTGTCACAATTTGGTTGATGAAAATTTTGAAAAAAAAAAAATTCTACTTACGTCAGCTATGACGTACTTATAATTTTTTCAACTATTATTTTATATTAATAAAATGTTGATGTGTTTAAAAAAATACCGATTATTGTTGCCTTAACTTGTCTTTAAGGCTTTGCATGCTATGTCATAACCTAGCTAAACATGCTTGTACTCAATTTGTATATTATTTAACACCCCTGTATACCATGTTTACGTAAATAAATATTCTATTCTATTATATTCTAAAACTTAATTGTAAATATGTTACTTGGGTAACAATTTAAAGATGTTTTCCTATGTTATCATGGGCTCTTGCTCTTAGGAAAAAAATTACACAAGTAAGTACGATGACATTTCCACTGAAACCAACAGATTGAATCGTAGTTCCTGCAACTAGAAACTTCACGTAAACTTACGGTTCCCAAAGGTATCAGCCAATAGAATTCAGTTACTACTGCTGAAAAAGACGACCTGCATACATGCACACGGTTTGAAACTTAGGTGGAGAATCTAAGATAAAGTTCCATGTCCTGAGACTGTTTAAACTAATAACGATATCAAAGTGCAAACATTAAACTGGAAGATAAAAATCTTTGGGTTTTGACAGCGTAAATGTTCGAATTACTTTTACTCATGATTTGTGCTATCTAGCACGAAACTTACAGATTGCCTGCAGGCTGTTGCCTGTTTAGTTGGCTTGCAGGTGAAGGTCGATACACCCACTCATCAAACCAATTTTTATCTACAGATAATGATGGCTCCGTTGGTCTAGTGGTCGCAAAGCGCGACTGCTGAGCATGAGATGTTGTGTTCGATTCCCAAGTCGAGCAAAGTGTTATTAGGTTGTTCCATCAGAAATATCTCAGAAGCAGCCTCGGAGTCAGGATTTGTGTCCGGTTGATGGCAATAGGTTCCTCCCTGGGACTTAAATATTACTGGTGCAATGTGGGTGTACTAATGGGTACACCTCTGCCTAGCTCTTTGGGGATTATAAGAGTGATTTAATGTGAATAAAATAAAGATTATGTTACTCGCTACATAGGTGAAAAAAAAAATTAAAATCGGTAAAGTAGTTTTTAAGTTTACCTATCCATTACAAACAAGAAAACAAATCTCTCTATATTATATTAGTTTAGATTTTATAATATAGTTAGTAGTACAGCATGTATTTATAACTCGGTCTTCAAAAATCCTAAGGTACACTCGCTACGTACAATTTCCGTGAGAACATATAAAAGTTCCCCCGCCCCCGCCTGCCGCTACCTAAGTGTCTTTAGTACGTACCTCGCTTTCGGGTAGTTAACTTTAAGTGTCTTTGTAACAAATAGTGACGGATAGCTCGCTCGTTACTGCGCTACAATAACCTAGTTTCGGTACCTAGGCTGTAGGTTCTGCTGCTATTTACGACACAGAGGAAGGAAACAACCGGCAGTGCCTAATACGTTTGGGTTTGTAAGGAATTTATGTGCGTTTGTCAAAAGTGAATCTTTTGTGAACATATGATTACTATTACATAACATCAAACCTGTAATCTCCGAAGGGTTAGGCAGAGGTTAGTACACCCACATTTCGTCAGTTATGTTTTTAGTCCCATGTAATAGGGGGCAAGCCTATTGCCATCAACCGGGCACAAATCTAGACTCCGAGGCTGCTACTGAGAAATTCCTGATGGAAAAACCCAATAACACTTTGCCCAATCTGGGAATCGAACCCAAGACCTCATGCACTGCAGTCGTGCTTGTGATTACTATTTCTATCGGAAATCTGTAGGGAAGGCCTATGTTCAGCAGAAGACGTCCTATGGTTGGTATGATGATGATTACTATACACAAAATTTAGAGGTTCAGGATACTTTAAAATAGCCTCTACGAGAATGTACGACAGGCGTTTGCCTTCACCATCGTCAGTGATAAAATTGTAAAGTACTGCGAATTGAAAATGTCACATAGGTACTTGTCCGGACTGTAACATCATGCGTGAAAGGCGGGCGCCTTAACCACTGGGCTATCACGACTTAAAAGTACTATAAAACCTAATTGTTTTTGTAATGTAGTAGTATTTTGAACCAATACTTTGTAAGACTGCTCATTTCAACTGTACTACCGCACCTGCCATCACTCGTAATCAGGGTACCCTTGTGTGTTTGCTTGTGTCTTGTTCTCTTGTACCGAAACTAAGTTAGATCTTACTTTATGTGCCAGAGTTTGAAATACACTAAAGTTATATATTTTTTGGAAATACAATTTCAACTTCGTGCATTGTAATAAATAATGTTATAGCTTTTTTAATGCTCAATTAGGTTCTGAATGAGAACTTCCCCCTGTGGAAGTCGACTACTTATTATAAATGCGAAATTTTGGATGGATGTTTGTTTCTCAATCACGCCAGAACAGTTGAAAGGATCTGGTTGAAAGGCACAGATATAGATTATAGTTTGGAATAACATATAGGTTACTTTTTATCCCAGAAAAATGTAATGTTTCCGTGGGATTATACGTAGTTTGATGCGGACTAAGTCGCGTGCAGAAGTTTCTATATCATAAAATATATGCCGGGGTTGCGGGACGTCTTAACAGGATACCGTGGCCCCGGAACGTAGTGGGCAACAGAAGGAACAGGGTGGTTTTTTAGTCAGTAAAAGTCTGACAGTCCCTTCCGCCCCACCCAGGGCGGAAGGAGTCATATGATGATTTTTACAATCTAAAAAAAAAAAACTTAAAATATATTCTATAACACTAAGCCATAGTATAGCTTTCTATCAGTGAAATAAGTTTTGTTAAAGGACCAGTACTTACAGAGATTACTTGTTACAAACAAAATAATGAAAGAGTAACAACTTTACCTCTATACAATTTAGGTATTCTTTGAAAAACCCGTGTCATTTCCAGGACTTAAAATATTCGCTTATCACACAAATGCGGCTACTCGCCATGACCTCAGTCCTTTTACAGATTATAGCCGTCACGGGCTATTATAATTATTTTGCATTTTAAATACTTCCTGCCAAAGTAACAAAGTACATGCATACATTTTGTTTAAGCCCAGTGACCTAGTTTGTAATGAGTTGATTAGCTGCCGAAAATATTAAAAAGCTTACGAGAAATTAGACCAAGCATTATAAGGGTGACTTCCTTGTTAGTTTAAATCACAAATGAGACTGACAAACTTTGAGCTCAGTTCTGTCAAAGGGAGCTAACTTACAGCTTCTCAATAATTTTAAAAATTATTTCAAACTAATTCAGAATGCCTTTGTTTAAAAAGGCAAAAGCAAGTCGATGTATATAAGATTGCTTTTGGAAGGGGCAACTAGATTCCATTTTTATTTTTATTATTTCTGACGTTTAAATAGTCTAGAACAAATTGAAATAAATGATTTGACTTTGACTTTGATCTAAAAGATGATCTGCGTTAAATAATCCGTTAATAATATCTAAAATCATTACAATTTCCATGATTAGGTAGGTACAAATTACAACCATCCATTTCGAAAAAAAAAAAAAAACAAAATTTGTCAAGGCTTGGTTTGTTTTGGCAAAATTAAACCCAATTGTACTAATAAAAGCAAACATTTTTGTAAATCAGGGAACTTTATATACAGATTATGTATGTAAGCTGTAACTAAAACAAGAACACAACTAACGTTTGATAATAATACTTAAACAGCAAACAGTGTACAGTAACCGCCATTACTTTCGTTACAACAAAGTACTACAATTAACATACAATTTATGGGAGGGTGAGACGCACAGCTCTCTAGTCGGGATTTTAAAAGGCCAGGCCTGGAGTTCCTTGTCAGTTGTGTTTAAAATTATAGGTACTTTCCACTAAGAAATATGTATACCCCGTTGATGTCCTAGCACCAATTTTCACGTCGGGAAAAGTACGAGTATTTTTATGATTTTTCCATAAAACATTTCTCAGTAAGCACCTCCCAATCAGTACCGTTGAACGGAAGAGGGAAGGAAGAGAGAGTGCACCAATATTATATCTTAAAGATTTATAGTTGTTAGGAGAATATTAATATGTTTTGGGATAATAAAAGTTGAAGACATATAGACAAGAGGACAATGACGAAGGGAGTGTGGTAAACACTTGAAAAACCACCAGCACAATAATTTCATGATTAGCAGACAGTTCTAGGTAAAAAAACTAGCTCAGGTGAGAAAATAAGAGAAGATCGTAGTCCAAAAAATTGGGGTACGGAGGTATGGTAACCAACAACTGGATAATTAGGTCATAAAAAATACAAATCCGATACCAGAATAAAAAAAAATAACAAGACAAAATAAGTACCAAAGCCCTAAATTCCCTTTCAACTACAAGCGGAGACAGAAAAATAAAAAATATCCACAATAAAGCCAATAGGAAGATCAATAAAATACAGCTTATGATTACCACTATCATAATTTACCTACCAATAAACAAAAGTAAAGCGCACTTTTACAAGCCACATATCATCGCAAAGTAACTCTCAAGGAAAGCCCAGTAAAGTATCTCAGAAAATATGGCTCCCAAATAACTCATGAGAAATGTACTAACAAAACAAATAGACAAGGAATTGTAGTCGAAGTTCACGGAACATTAAACACCCTACTGATATGTATTAGCAAGTCCACAATAGAGCTCTTTATTAGGACAAGATTAATGGGCCAAGTTTCGCTGGATGATGGTAGGTTTTAGGTCATCTCAGTGAAAACATTTTGTCTTTGTGCATCTTTGTCTAGTTTATTTATGATGGTTTATGTGGAATTTTGTGATGAATTGTGACTTACTACAAGCAAGAATGACAAAGTTTCTGGAAGGTGACAAACCTATAAGTTGTCTGATTATCAAACTATCTTTAGGTAAATGTTTTGATTTGCTGTTCTTATAAGACGAAATATCAGTATGCGAGCTGATGATCATCTTATTTGTCTCTTCAGAAACTCGAAATTAGTCTGATTAGCTTTCCAAAGTAGGTACAAAACTAGATAAAAACGTTTATTTAATACATTACAATTTCTGGTTTTTGTATTTTATAACATTTTGATACTCACTTTTGGTTTTATTTTATAGAAAAACCAAAATTGCTTTTTGTTTACGTATATTCGAGCTACACTGCCGACCTTTCATTGCCACTCTGCTCGATAGATGGCGTTGTACCTCTCGGCTGAATCGCGCTATGGTTTCGTTCACAAATCAGTACATAGTCCAGTATGAATATTTTCTGTACTTATATTGGTCAGGTAAGTGCCTATCGTTGAGCAACAGTCGAGAATTTTTGAAAAGTCAGTTTTTTACTGACTTATAAGCACAATAATGTAAATAGAATATTTTTTCCTTTTCTACGTTTTACGTTTACCTATTTTACATAAAGATGCGATTTTTAGATTATTCTTTTTTTAATTTTATTTATTATTAAACATGTCCCTTACAGCTATCATTACAGGCATATACCTAATGCGATAATATGGTTTTAAAGTTAACTTATTATATTAACTTAATTACGTATTATTTTTTATCATCCTTACAGCTACTAAAGATATTTACATAATGCGTCAGTGTAGGTATCAATTGGGTAATATAAGAGGACATAAATTGATTATTAGTACTCATATCCTGTAGAACATTAAGTAATGGTATCTTTAACGCATCTCTATACCTTGAGGATTTAGGGTTTATTTTCTATACAATTAATCAGTACTTATCTTACTACTATTTTTTATTGATTAAGGGTCTACAATAAATTAACTCAACTTACTGACTCAGACGATAAAGTTACTAGATAACAAAAAGTTTAAAAATACATTTAAAACATGAAAAGTTGAAATAGCAGACTACTATGTTTTTTTTTTCTATTTTTACGGTACGTCGGTCGTTATTTTTGTAAAAAAAACTTAGCCGAGGCACACATTGTCGTAAAATTTTATTGTTTCAAGTCTGAAAACTTGAACAAAGGGTACATTCAACAATGACCCTCGTTATTCAGGATTTTCGCAGCTGTGTTTAGCTGAATTGGCGTATACAAGTTCGTAACTTGGGTTATTAGGAACGTCAATAATATATTTTGAAAGGGAGCAGACGCATTAGGTTCTTAATAGTTACTAAGTTTTAAAAGCTAGAAGTACTTAGGTATTTAACGCCAATATTATGTGCTAAGGACTTATTGATTGATTTTGAATAATGAAAGGTTAATTAAAACGAGAAAAATACACCAAAATTTTTAGGTTATAATATCACTCTGTTAAAAGATTTCGTTTAGGCAGTTTATAATTAGTGCGTGTTAGCGCATCCGCTTTGGTTTTGATAATTAAAAATATAATTTATTTAACCGATCCACACAATTATAAGCCTTGGCTGGCGGTCTAAACATCTATTTGATCCCAACCACTTTATCTTCCATCGACCTCAGCACGATATAAGAATTCCAACCACATTTAAAAAGACCTTAACGACATTGAATATCAAAGATATTAAGCGGACGCCACCCACAATACAAGTCATTGGAAAATAATAGGAATTCCGCTAGGGAATTATTGTAAAGACCCATCTCCGATTGTTGAACCCCAATCACAATTCAATCACGGTCTGTTTTCATATCAGCCGATCGAAATATCATTGGAAATGTCGCGAGCAGTACGGCCGCGGTCGGAACCTACGGGAGAGATGGAGAGACGGGCCCGCCACGTGTCAGACAGAGATAGATGACTAATTAGGATTCCTGTCTTTTGGGAGATGGTTATTATATATAATTATAATTACATTGTATGTATAACTTCTGAATTTCAAACAAAGTAAAACTAGTACTGTAATATGTTATGAGACAATATTTTGTGTGGGGCAACGTTTTTTTTTCGTAAGAAGAAAAACCGGTTAGGAATTATCACTTGGGCAATGTGAGCGATATTTGTCTAAGTGTTTGCTCATACCTCAGGCTACAGAGTACGCCGACAAATTATTATAATTCTTTATGCCGTCCATAAACATAAATGCAGCATTTATAATAATACTCCCTATTATTAAAATGAAATAAATACATAAAAACACCATGAATCTAAATCATCATCGGGTGGGGTGGAGGGGGGCTACATTTTAGGGGCTGGGGTATAATTATAGCCCTCTTACAGGGCAACGACCTCTTCTTAAATAGAGAAAGCACGACACTACTACTCCAACGATTCCATTATTGGCCAAAGAATAAAGGAATTCCATACAGGCGTCCCCGCTCGAGTACAATCCCCGTATATTTCCACACATGAATGGGTTGTAGCAAAACGATTTTCCGTCGCGTCCTGAAACGATTTTCCTTAAGAATCCTTTTTTCAGTACGTAGGTACGTACATACCTACTCCAATTTGGATGGTTTACTCGTCTTCTAAATTGAACGGAATGAAATTACGAGTTTTTTAATACAAAAGATTATCTGATGGTTCTGACAAGCAGACTCATCAAAGAATCTTATATCTGAGAGATTTCATTACATTTTGAGTCCTTTGAAATCAGCTTTTAAGTTAATTTTAGCGTGAGGAAGAACGTTTTGAGGGTTTGGATGGTAAATATAATGAACAATGTGTAATTAGGTCGGTTGGCGAAATGACTTATGAATGGTATAAAATTTACTACCACAGATAAACATCTATAAATACCAAAGGGATTGATTAGCTTGTTAGAAAGTTTCATTTCTGCGTAGTATCATCTGATTTGTGTACCTACTATCTTTTATTGGTGATCCTTAATAAACAAATAAATATACAAATATATCAAATTGAAGTGTCTGTTTGTTCTGTCATAATTAGAGCTTTTCACTAAATGCATAATTATGAAAACTAAAATAAAAACTTTTAATTTTTTTGTCAGTCTGTCTATCTTTGTCTATCTGTACGTTTTCTGTTGATCTCCGAAACTAGGCTAAACCGATTTCGACGGAGTTTTCATAGGCTGATACTAAAGTTATAAGGAGTAACTCAGGCTATTTAACTTTAAAAATAGTATGTGATAATTTAAACTTAACATTCACGCAGGCAGACAAAGTTGCAGACATTAAGCTAATCAATAACAAATTAAATTGGTATAGTTCTCATGCTATATTTTTGAACTTTCAAATTAGGCTCTTTTAACCATTGCTGGTCTAAATTCTGTTCTTAAAACGACTAAGGTGATACAATAAGATCTCCATATCCTTTTCTTACTTCAATCCTATAAAGTAGTATCAGATATAAATCGTATGAAATTGCGCATTATTCTAGTCAGTCTTCAGACGAACGTGTCCGTTCCGGAACGAAAGGATTAAGGTGTAAGGTGCACAGAATAAATCGATGCCAAACACGTATTATACGTACCGCTGAGTAGACAAGTGGTTCGGAATGGAATTTAACTGTCTTAAGACAATATCTTTATTATCATTTTGCCTTTTGAATGTATTGTTACTGAGTAAACAGTCGAAAGCTGAGTTGATAGATTTGATTTTAAAGATAGAATAGTTTATTTTCTATCCGTAAGTCAAATCTATCAATTCAGCTTTTGACAGACTTGCAAAAGGGTTTATTAAGCTAAGGTGTAGAGACATTTTGTAGCGATAGACAATAAATATGGCAAAATAGCTTATATAGCAAAACGACGAAAACTTCATTCATTATTTCGATTAACAAGATTTGTAAATTAAATTATCTTGTAACACTTTTGTCCCCACGTATACTTACACGTCGTTTGATTCGTCACGGGCGAGCAGTCGGATTTATTGTGAAAGTTAGCTAATAAATAGTGTCGCGGCGCCGGAGCAGTCGCGGGATCGAACATGTATTAACAAGTAATACTACCAGTTAAGAAGTTGTACTGGAATATTAGACGACTTGGATTGCTTACAAGATTAGTTTTTAATTTTGAAAAGGTTTTTGTTGATCTTTGGCATGAGATACTTAAGCCCTGGATAGACTTCCTCTTGGCGACCTGGGAAATCTTAATAGGCTCCGCACCCACGTTGGCAGTAAAGAGAATCTCCACAGGTGGGGTTTCCCAGATGGCGCCAACCTTCAGTGCCCATATGGCGTCTCTCCGCAGGCTATAGCCCTTCCTTTATCTTGCGCTGCATGCCCTCACACCTGCACACGGAGGACATAATGACTGCTTCAGCGAATGATGTTGTAGTAGTTGAATATAAGAGGGCCAAACAAAAAAAAACTTACAAAATTATATGATTAGGCAGCTATATACATACTACCTTTTTTTGACCATTATTTGTTTTGGAGATCATAAACAAATAAATAAAATAAAATGAAAATATCTGCTCCGTCCAAATAAATAAACATGCTACCTATGCCCTTGGGAGTAGAAGGGATGAACTTTTGTTAGCCGTTGGCCCTCCGGAAACTTTAGCGTGGGACTGATATACTGCATTTTTCCTCATTCTTCTATCACATCCATGGATACCATTCACTGTGATTTATCTCCGAAGTTATGGATCTTTATTCAATCGGAGAAACTTGTGGTGTCGTTTATCTTCAGTTTTATTACTTGGACAGGTATAAAAAGTAGAATTATTTCTGCGAGATACTCTGTCATTAGTTTCGGGGCAAATGTCATTAGGAGAACTTTTAATGAAGATATTAGTGAGTGGTCGTAAAGAAACGTCGTGCTTGCGTGGTAGCTAGACTATAGATACAATGATGGAAGACTTGGGTTTGTGGTATCACAAGGAAAGGATACTACAAATTGTCATGCAAAATTTAAATAAATATGTTTTATTCGTTTTGGTAACATCAGAAATGTCCATCTGATAAATTCTCTTGGAGAATTTAGACACGGAGAGCTTGAGGTGAGTTGTGTGAGTCATTTTACATCATGCTAGGGATTTGCAGGTCACATAAATTCACCGAGGGACATTTTTACGGAATAGGCCAGCTGATGCTAGAAATTGGCAGCTTACCTTAGCCTAAGCCACCAAGGATTTTTTTACAGAACACCACAGCCTGCAGATCAAGTTTCCACATTATCATCCTACACAGCAATATATTCTTCCAAATCGAATAGACAGTTAAACTTGTTCAGGAATCCGCAGAAACTAAAAGAACTTTAAAAACTAACCAAACCAAAGCCAAACATTAGTGGAAACCAAAGTTTTTAACAAAACTCGAACTATTTATACACCCACACTTATAAGCCGTTTGGGGTACAATGCCCATGACATTATTTAACCATGCCAACTTAACTGTGGCACTTACTAACGCTCTTGCTACTTACGCTTTACGGTCTGTTTTTGTTTGGTCGGGTGGTAGAATTAAGTTTGTTCAGCCAGGGTCACAGCTGCGAAATGCTAGGTCTACTCATTTGTGGCCATCCTGGCTAAATATCCTGAAGCTAACGCTGCAAAGTGCTTTATGTTAGTTATGCGTTATGTAGTTCAGTTCTGTTTGTTTTGGGTTTAGACTGTGGCGTAGTGGGATCAGATACGTGACGCTATGCGATACTAAGCTAGCTTATGACTAGAGCCCTTTATGGAATATGTAGTTCACGAATACGAGGAAGTGTCGAGAGTTGCTAGAGCAGCTCTAACGAGATTCGCATATTTCGTAGAAACTGAAAGCGGTTGACAATATTCTGTCTTACAATATCTATTGGAGCGAACATGGAGTGACACACAGCGATTTAATTTCGTTCTCATGTGACGTTTACAAATTAAAAATGAATGCAGGCAAAATTATGCCAACTTTACGTTACATAATACTATTCAGATAGAGCGGAAAATTCTGAATATAACTGTTCATTTTGACCAAATGGCCTTTACGCTAAGTAGTACTTCCACTGTCGATATTTTCTGTTGTGTACATTAAAAATGTATACTAGAGTAACAAACGAAGATATTAAATGAAAGAAACATTAAAAACATCGACAAAATATCGATTGCATTGTAAAATAAATCAACGAAGAAACCTAAGGCTAATAATACTATAATAATAAATTCCAAGAATAAGTTGAGCTACAAGAACTAGATAGATAGCTCTGTCGTATTAGTTATGAGCTATCGGCTATACGTGGTCCGGTTTGTAACCGTCCAGAGCAAAGGATATTTATGAGAATGACTTCTTATTCCCTTGAGGATAGAGTGTTATATTCAGACGATAGCTTTCATATGGTTTAGGTTAGTAATCAAGCTTTTAGCGCACTCGGTGGCCGCAATCTTAGTCTATAGACACCTGTGAGACTAAGAGGCTTTTAGATGTAATTGCCAATATAAAATTTCATTATAGAAATTGCGAAATAAATGAGAGAGTTCTTTATTTTGAAAAATATATATCTTCTCTTTATATTTATAATTAAAAACCTGCCTTACTCACGTAGTTCTGTTGACTGGTTTGTCCTAGACTTGTGTTAGAGTGTACGTTGTCCTCACTCCCCCCCGCTGACCTGAGGAGGCTCGCGGAGGCTGGCCGGGCACCAGCTAAGGATTATGGAAGGCGCGTACGCTCCCGGTTTTTCTGCTGTGAGTATGAGAAGGGACACTGGGGTTGTTTTTACTCAGTAAGTGTCTAAAAGACCTCTTTGCCTACCTCTGAATGGAGGACATCCATTTAGATTTTCCAATCCGAGAAAAACCAAAAACAAAAGATGTAGTAGTAGAGAAGTAGTGATCGAAGTTGTTAGAAAGACGGTAACACTAAACATCTTCCCCCACAGATGGGAAAAAGATGGCTTTTTCTACCGTAAACCCCCTGAATGCAAGTGCAGGCTACCATAGCCCTCATGCATATTTCATGGGACGATCGTGGCGTATGTTACGGCTATTGATTCTGTACGGTGTTACGGCCCCGGACGTCCGCCCGACGGTTTTCAGGTCACCGAATAGTGTCTGTTTTACATAGTGGTTTCTTTAGACGGTCTGTGCACACGGTACGATCCGTACGTCATGTTCGTGAATGGGCGCTTTAAGTTAGGACTTAGATCTCTTAGATACCTCGGCTATTGTAAATTGGCTTTAGAATTATTATATTTTGCTCTTAGACCTAGTCTTTTAACGTACATGACTTATTACATTATTCTCGCATTGTACCCTTCAAATTCAAATTCAAATTCAAATTCAAATTCAAAACATTTATTTCAATTAGACCATTTACAGGCACTTTTGAATTGTCAAGGAGTCGGTCAGTTAGTCCGAAAAATGAAGCTAGTTGCTCGTTCCAAAACGGAGGTAGGCCTCTATGGAGAAGAACGAGCAAGAAACTCCACGGCACTCTTTTTAAATTAGGTTTTTACAAAATGCTGGTTACAATATTCTTGTTGAGTCTATATGTGAAAACAATGAAGATAAATATAAAACAGTTGTAAAAAATACTAAAAATAAAGATGTAAACCATAGCAGTTAAGAGATGACCAATCCCAACTGACAGCACTCGTTCACGAGCATGACGCATGGATCAGCACCACCTAGCTCAACCATCATGAAGGGAGCCAAGTGATCCAACACACGCGCCACCATCAGCGAGACATTTGAGTGAGCATGACAAGCTCCCAACTGCCATGATCATTAAGTCAAAACACGTAGTACTCAGTAAGTAAAAAAAAACGCTCCATGGTACTCACATTTACAAAATGGAAATAAATGATATTAAATTATACAATACTAGCACTTTCAGTGGACTTATTTGTTATATAATTGTGGTATGTATATAAAAAAAAAAAAAACAGTACTCGTACTGATAACAGTACAAGTTATTCAGGTCAACAAAGAGGGTAAGAAACATCATTCTCTTAAAAAATAAAAAATAACAATCCTAGTTAGTGAGCCCGAGTGGCTGTGGAGCAGGACTAGCATTTAGCCAAGCATTTTTGTCCGTGATATAATCATCTAACTTATAATATGCTTGACTACATAGTGTGCGTTTTATGCATGTTTTAAATTTTCTCTCATTTAGTTGGAGAATTTCAAGAGGTATTTTATTATAGCATTTTACACAGTACCCCATAAAAGAAGTGCTTACTTTTGACAATCTAAAACTTGGTTGCTCTAATTTGTTCTTATTTCTAGTATTAAAATCATGTCTATCACTAATTTTCTTAAAAAGATGAGGATTTTTGCGAACATGCATTATATTTTCATATATATATTGACAAGGTACCGTCATGATGTTAATTTTTTTAAACAATTCCCTTAGAGATTCGCGTCTGCCAAGATTATAGATGGCTCTGACAGCCCTCTTTTGCAGGATAAAGATAGAATTTATATCAGCAGCCCGACCCCAAAGCAAAATACCGTAAGACATGATGCTATGAAAATAACTAAAATAGACTAGTCTCGCAGTATCCACGTTTGTTAATTGTCGAATTTTTCTGACAGCATAAGCGGCTGAACTTAGCCGCCCTGCCAGAGATGTTAAGTGGGGACCCCACTGCATCTTTGAATCGAGCGTAATCCCTAGGAAAACTGTCTTCTCGACGAATTCTAACATGTCCTTATTCAATATAACGCTACATTTACTACTTCTAACATTGGGTAAAGCGAATCTTATGCATTTAGTTTTTTTCTCATTTAACACTAAATTATTAACAGTAAACCAATTGTGAACCTTAAGCATGGCGTTATTTACTTCGTTTAAACATGAATGATGTAACTTAAATAGAGTAAAATTTTATTGATTTTGAAAAACTGCTTATGTAGTTTCTTGCTCTTTCTTCTTCATAGAAATCTACTGCTTTTTTTTTTTTTTTTTAGGTGGTATATATCATCAAATGACTCCTTCCTCCCTGGGTGGGGTGGAAGGGACTGTCAGACTTTTACTGACTAAAAAGCCACCCTGTTCCTTCTGTTGCCCTTTACGTTCCGGGGCCACGGTATCCTGTTAAGACGTCCCGCAACCCCGGCAGGCAGAAATCTACTGCTAAGAACAAGTTTTAGAGAATTTTATTTGGTAAAGAATAATGACACACAACTCCAAAATTCGAATGCAAAAGCTATTAATTTAATCCTTTAATATCCCTATTTACCCAGTGTCGTTACCAGCGCAAAACACATGTTTCTGGAAAGTTAACGGACCTGCGGTGTTTTTTGTATTGGATTTATCCATAGGGTGGTGACCAGATACCATCAACTGGTTCTACTTCTTAATTGAAAAAAATCACAAATCCTATTAACCAACTGTTTAATTTTTCTCTACACAATCTAATTCGGTAGCATATTGGACGTTTCCAAACCTGTATGTACAATCTAAGATGTATCGTACCGATAAACAACAAAAAATAAACTAAATAAATCTCCATCTGCGGTCCCAAGTCTGGTTCTAGATTTCGTTACTATAAGAACTGTGAACTTGAGTTTTTTCTTTTTATGTACTCATGGGCTGAGATCTCAGAGTTAACATAACTAATGTGTAAAGGACAGATAGAGGAATATATAGGTAAAAAGGTATTCATACTTAGCTATCTTCAATGCTGGAGCATACTACATACATAGGTCTGTCGACCAGGTACCAAATTTTGGACTGTTTGGGATACTGAATCATTTAAATTCCTATTTCTATACACCATAATCATTAGCAGGTATTGTTTTGGTATCCAATGGTAAAAACATGGTACCTATGGTAAGTACTTCGTATCTGATGCCAAGTAATTTCGGATATCTGCTTTTTTGTCTAAAGTTCAAGGATAGGTAAGTCAAATATAAATTTTAAATAATCTAAAGCGCCAAGTCCCCAGTGTACCCATTCAAATCATTACCATTGGCCACAGTCCAACCTCGCAGACTCGAGCGTCCCAATATTGAATTTATACGATTATTAACCTATGGGACTTTGGATCGGGGCAGCGATGGTGCGCGATAAGCGATAGTTATGTAAATAGGTATAGCCAGCGTTGCTGATACAAAATATGACTTCTTTCAAGTCGGTTAGGTCTATGGTAATGTGGGTGCTTTGTTTTCATGGCTGCAGGCATATCATTAGGGAAACAAAATGCGAATGTAACAGCCATAAAAACTGTTACATAGTCTGGCCTAGAGGTGGGAAGGTGAACGAAGGTGTACCTTCTCTCATTCTGGATTAAGGTATATTTCTCTTTATTGTACCTATATTAATTCTATATGTTCAAATAAGTTGTTGAATTGGTAATTTATCTTTAATAGGTAACTAACACAATATGTTTGCTATGATACGTAATTAGATCTTAAAACGCCTTACTTGAGGCATTGTTCTCATAAAGTCCCCATATCACCTTTTCTGTTGAAAACTAGGCTTTATAGGATAATAATAAAAATTTTGCGACCAAAATCTCAATGGAGACTAAGTAAGTATACAGAAGGTTTTATACTTCACAAGCGTGTGCACACAGGTGCACCCCCATTTCTCTAACTAACATAGTTGACCGAGGAACAAAATCAACGCGCGAATCAGGCGCAGAATCAACAGTTTAACGTATTTTCCCAGACACGAGGATGTCACACCACCAACTTCAAAACTCTACTGAGAAAATGGAAGTCGAAAACCACATTCAGCAGTCGTGCTTATCGCCCACGAGACCAACGGTTTAGTCCAAATATAGCACAAGGGCACAACAAATTCCCACCCCCTTACAAACAAATGTAACTCCCATACAAGCATGGGAGACCTTCACGTAGAAATAATTAAGGTAACATGAAATGAGAAAGTATAATCATACGTGAAGGTATGTTTATCTGTTGAGAGAGTAAGCAGGAACAGATGCGACAGTGCTTTGTTTACGTGAATTCAGGGAATTTCTAATGATTTTAATGTACCTACCTATCGGTTTATTGCATTCATTTATTAATGTCGGTGAGTAGTATATATAGTACATAATTAGGTTGCAGGAATTTCTCAGTAGCAGCCTCGGAGTCTGGATTTGGGCCCGGTTGATGGCAATAGGCTCGCCCCCTATTACATGGGACTAAAAACATAACTGGTGAAATGTGGGAGTACTAATGGGTACACCTCTGCCTAACCCTTCGGGGATTTTAGGCGTGATGTTATGTTATGTATAATTAGGTTGATGTCAAAATAAACTAACCCATATCAAAAGTTCTCAAAATATTAGGTAATTTTAATTTAGATTCGATTATAAATTTATATTAAACTAGTTTGATGTAACTAATTATTCAGACAGCATCGAGCTCAATTGCAGATCATTCATTTTAATAAATACCTACATTGTATAATATTATGATCAAATAATCACAATTTTATTCCGATAGGTAGACAGAAAATCACCAAACTTCGTTGACAGAAATTTGCTGATCTAATAACTTATTAAATATTAGCTTTTGCCCGCGACTTAGTCCGCGTTGTAGTCAAGTATGTAATAAAATATAGCCCTAAGGCACCCATCGACGAGGAAGCTTTCAATAAGTGAAAGAATTTTTGAAATCGGAGCAGAGATACTTCCAGAGATTACAAACCAAAAAAAAAAACAAACAAACCTTTATAATATTAGTGTAACATTTTGCATTTTAAATAAAAAATATACGATACTTAATCATTTCGAAAGCTTTTCATTTGCAGCGGATTGCCATAAGCCCTGTTTATTAAAACACTAACTTTGTTCATTAAATAAATACAGACTTTACACGTATGATAATTTAATCTATGCCCAAAGGTGGGTAGGCAAATAATAAACACAAAGGTGTATCGTTAGCCACACCTGTTGTACGTAATCTTTACAAATTATTATTGTACTCTGCTAACTGGCGCCCAACTGGGACTCGTGTGCGAAAAACTTATGAAAAAATTAAGCCGAGTAGAGGTATGTTCGCTGTCCCTCGGGTTTTATTGTAACTATTTGGGTTACCAGTTGTAACTTGTTACAGCTTAGTTCAAGTGGGTACTAGGTTTTACACAGGTAAAAAAGGTACGCGTGTTAAAGTTAGTCCGACCCTATTATATTAGGACTAAACTAGTCATCTGGGGTCCAGAAAATGTTTTGTTAATACTGATACCTTTACCCGGGGGCTACAGATGTAGTGGTTTTCCTATTATGTTCGAGTCTTTCAATACTTTTGGTAAATAATCTACATCTCTCATTTATTTCGATTTTGAACGGTCTGTATCTAATTTCACTCAGAAATTTTTATTTTCGGTATTGTAAACATTTGTCATTTGTTTCCTTATCATTGTGGGTATAGTTTTCTAAACAGAGAAATTCGAGTAAACGTTAATATTCTAGCCAGATTTTTAGGCACTCCAAGCACTGTATTAATCGTACCATTACTATCCTATTGCAGGGCAAAGCATTCTTTTCACACCGTGCCAGTTATAACCTCGTGCAGGAGAGGCGGGAACTGAGTTATAACAATATCATTCAGGTAATAATAGTACAGCAGAACATACACTATCTATTTGTATATACTCCAAAAAGAAGTCCCATTACACAAGACATAGTGCAGTGCGAATAAAACAAAGTTGCAACAAGCTGAACTGAAGTTGAAGGTGCCTCGGCGTCCGGTTTGCAATCCGGGGCCTTATGAAATTCAATGAGCATTTTGTCTCACTCAGAAGTACATAAGTACATATGTGAGCGTGTTTGTAATCCTTTGACTCTATTGGTGGGTGGAACAAGTTGAAAGAAAACTACCTTTTTGGTCTAGCAAAAGTATTTTATGGCTTTGAAAAGGCTTGCGCGGAATATGAAAGGTAAGATATGTTTGTTCCTAAATAAGAACACAGGTTTATTTTCTGAGGATTACAGACGAACGTATCTAGAAAATTGATGCTTAAAAAAGGCTCTTTCAGATTTCTTGAAAGGTTAGGATAAAAAACTGATCAGTAAGATATTTCCTTGTTCTATTTTTATCTTATTTCAAGTAAGCAGTTTGATTTATTATATAAGCCAATCGGCTCTCTATAATGATGTAAAGTAATTTATAATTATTCATGTCAAATAACAGTATGCCTGATTAATGATTATAAATTCTTTCTTCTTTCTAATAGTGTTAAAGTTTCATTGGTAGCACCTATAGGAATGCTGGCTGTCTATTTATTGTCGTTTACAAAATAAGATCTACGCTGACCTTATTGGTGAGGTCCTTCAGAAAGGTCAGGTGCGGAGTACTCGTAACCGGCGTGCTTGTATGACGAGATGTATGAACGTAGATGAGGCGAAAGGAGTATGTAAGGATCGTAGCAGGCGGCGTTCTGTAGTTTCTGCCTAACCCCATGGGAAAAAGGCGTGAGTTTATGTATGTATGTATGTACAAAATAATACTGGCCCACTGTAAAGCAAAGGCTTCTTGTGATACTGTAAAGGTATGAGCATTGATCATCACGCTTGCTCAAGACTGATCAGTGACACTGGGCGTTTTATATGTCAATAATGATGTCATATAAAGTAAAGAAAGTACGTAAAGATTTAAAAAGTCGTTTTATTACTGTCGAATCTACAATAATTCATGCATGAAAGGTAGGTCGTAACCACTAGACCAACACGACATTGTCGTTTATGCCTTGTCCCAAATAATTCGTCGCTCGCACCATAATCCCGCACTTGACACGTAGCTACCTAGATCAGCTGCGACCTAACTTGTTCTAGACTTTATCTATCTATTTATTTTAGGTCTGTGGAACTTAGATCTCTGTAGTATAAAACTTACTGTTTGTTCGACTACGCAATGTCTGCTGAGTTTATCGACTAATTCACTTTATTGAGAACAGTTCTTGATGTGATAATCTCATGAGAAATATTGGAACTATTGGAGACAAAAATTAGTCTTAAATTCTGTAAGAAACACGTGGTAATTTTTTGTTTTATATTTTAGTTTTGAATTTGTGATTGTACATAATAACTTAAAAATATATTTATTTAGGTAAGTAAAATGGTATTGCTATCGTATTATTCGGTGCCGTGTCTATCTGTGGCTTGTAATAAGCTATCTTGTTGTGTATTGTAATCTAGTTGTGTCTAATTGTGTGACTGCCTCGTTGGTCTATTAGTAGCAAAGTACGACTGCTTAGCTGGGTTCGATTCCCAAGTCGGGCAAAATGTTATTGGGATTTACCATTAGGAATTTCTCAGTAGCAGCCTCGTAGTCTGGATTCGTGCCCGATTGATTGCAATAGGCTCGCCCCCTATTACATTAGACTAGAACATAACTGGCGATATGTGGGTGTACTGATGGGTACACCTCCGTCTAACCCTTTCGGGGATTATAGGCGTGATGGTATGTTGATGATGATTTTCTGTATTGTTGTCATTACAATATTATAAATTTGTAAAACTTCTTAAAATGTAAACAAGAAATTAAAATATGAATAGTTGTTTAGGCGCTTCGAAATTAAAATATAAGCTACACAATACTAGCCTAAACTAAAAAACGGACTAATGGTAAACCTAAACCTCTTCAATAATGTATTAGACGGTACTTTGGCGGAATAAATGGGGTGTTATCAGTTAAGAGCCCATTCTAATGAAAATTCTCTGTAATTTCCATCCAAGACTGATTTCTGTGAGCGGAGCTACCGTCGTGCCTGGGCAGCGGTGCAAGTTAACAGAGATTTACCAGAATTGAATGCAGTAGAATATCATTATTTGCTTGCACAGTAGGGATACAAAATATCGGTGTTCTCAGCATTTTTGTCCCTTGTACAATCTATCTTAAAATGGAGCATGCAGCTTAAAGTAATAAGTTAAGATAAACATATTGTTACTGAAATGTTTACAGTATGTGTGTTTATCTTTTTGTGACTGTCTTTTTATTCACAGGATAGGTTAATAGAATATCGTTACTATTTGCTTACACGTAAAGGATTAGATTAGTTTGCAGATGGTCCCAAAAAAACAGATTTATTGAATAAATACATATACATTATTTACAAGCTTAATTACAATAAAAAAAACAATCAGAATAAAAAGATTGTAAAATTCTACTCTTCAACGACAAAATCACTCACTTTAGTCAGTTGTAAATCGTTGAATTGCAGTGAACTTATCATTTACGTGGTATATTACTTGCGAATTAAAATATCAAGTCACTTAAAGTTATATTAGTACCTACCTCACGTAAGACATAGTGAACAATAAAACATTTCAAGCAAAAGTGACCGCTTAGGGGTTCCGTAGATCAAGATAGGTTACAATGTAATTTACATTTCAAAAAGGTTCGAGCTCAGCAATTTTTTTTCTCTATATCTTGCATTATGTACCACGAATTTAAGGGTAAGTTCATTTGTATTCATTGCGCGCTTTCGCTGTCAATCGAGTGCGTCCCTTCGATGAAGATTGATGGGAGCGCCGCCGCTTAAATAAACGGCCGTGTCTACATACACGACAATTATGTCAACATGGCTTGTGTTACTATTTTATTATACGTATGTGACCTATCAGTGATGGTCTTCGGTAGTAAATCAGTCAACTTTCCCAGGAAGAGTAAACACAGTACTGATATACAGTATCGTGATATATTAAAGCGAAATTGCCGTTTTGTATGAGTAATTACTAACTTGTTTGATGTAATTAATATAGCTCAGTTGGATTATTAACAAAATTATATGATATAATTAGGTATTATATCGAGAATATAAAATTATACCATTATTAGCCAGTGGCATGTCAGTATTGGACCTGGCATGCGAACTCTTCGTGTTATATTTTTAACTAGTAGATGTCGGTTATCAGCGGTGTTAATTTTTTTCCTAAACTAAAAGTTAAGGTTAATTTACTTCTTATAACCTCAGCTGTCGACCAGTGAAAGTCCCGTCAATATCGGTCCAGCCGTTTAAGCATTCATTTGCATCTAGTAACAAGCTGTTAT
The DNA here is from genome assembly GCA_949774945.1 of Hoplodrina ambigua. Lineage (NCBI taxonomy): Eukaryota > Metazoa > Arthropoda > Insecta > Lepidoptera > Noctuidae > Hoplodrina > Hoplodrina ambigua. The sequence goes on from OX458979.1 coordinate 13,720,571, forward strand.
TTTGAAATTACAAACAGACACTTTTTTATTGATTTGTATAGAAGATTAAGGTCGTGATGGCCCAGTGGTTAAGGCGCACGTCTCTCATGCATGAGGTTGTGGGTTCAAATCCAAGTAAGTAAGTACCAATGTGAATTTTTCAATTCATATGTACTTTCTAAAGATTATCTTGAACATCACTGGCATCGGTGAAGGAAAACATCGTGAGGAAACCTGAACTTACTGTTCCACTCAAACCATGTCAGAGGCCCTTGAGGCGGCTTAGAAACTCTGACACTAGGGTCTGTGGGGCCGTATGATCTTACTGCCCACACGAAAAGAAGAAGATAGAAGATTTATGGAATACATAGTGTGATAACAATGACACAATTCCATTAATGGCCAACTCACAGAAGTCTACCAAAAAGATAATTGATAAAATTCCCCTTCCACTATACTAGCAACTAACAATTTTTTTTCGTATGACTTTTGTTACATCACAAAAGATATCATGCGGACAATGCAGCCACGCCGCCTGCGGCTTTCAATTGTACTAGTTATTCAGTCTCGTACTATTTTGTCACCCAAAAACCTTTTACTGTACTTATCAAAGCAAATAATATCGGAACAGAAGGTTCACAGGCAAAAACGCATTATTTGACTTTCAACTGTAGCAATAAAACCGGTCTAGTGCTAGTCGGCCTTGTACTCGAAGGGTTCCGTATTATTTTATTTTTATTATTTGTTGTTATAGTTGACTTTGGCCATTCGTATGCCTTACAAAGTCTCGGGACCTTATATTCCCGAGATGTTTATATAATAGTATAACAATAATATACACTGTGTAAAAATTTCAACTCTCTACCTATAATGGTTTATGAAGTGTGTGAAGATGTTAGCCCGCTGACACACAGGCGGACACCGGAGGCTTAGTAATAGGGTCCCGTGGGCACCTTTTTGTTACGGAACCCAGACGATGTAAAGGTGCAATTCCTAATCCGTAGTGTAGAGTTTAAAGTCATCAAATGTTTTTTAAATACTCATTTTAGTTCGATCGGTAGTGTAGCGACAGTCCGGCGAGTTGTCCTGCTGCTCGTTGGTACTCCACAATGGTGCCATTGTGATATTCGACCAACGAATTAAAATGCCGGTTCAGGAATCCGTACAAATCGACAAAGCTTTCGGTTCAATTTTATTTTATTGTAAAACGCATAGTTAGGTTTGTTGATGTTCGTGGACCGTGCGAGCGTCGATCGCGTATCGGAAAACCTAAAATGCCACCGACTTTTTTTTTCACAAATACACTGTAGGCCATGCGCACCTATAAAATTAAGTTTTATGTCCGTTCATTTGTTTTATAGATTGGATCGCCAGTTCGTTTTTGTTTTTAGATTGGAGCGAAATTGTAATTTGGATGTTAGGTGTCGAGTTTCGTTGTGTGTGTTGTGTGTATTGGAAATTGAATTACTTATTTGTTCGGAAACGGTAAATGAACATGATGTTATGACGCCGTATCAGGCCCATAGGGAGTATCGTCAAATTGTACTTAAGCAACCTTTGCTTTTGGTAATTAAAATTACGATATATTTTATGACTTTCACTTAGTGAAAAATATTCAGTCTTTGGTTCAGAATCATTTCGTTTTAAGTTTGACTCGCGAATGCATGTTAAAAGCTTTTGGTTGAACGTTTGATAACATATAAAAATCCTTATCCTAACATTTCGCATACCCAACCAAACCATTAAACCCTTATAACCATTATAACACATTATAAAACCATTTTATCTACATAACACAAACAAACACTTACACAAACGCAAGCGGCTATATTGCATGCAAAACTATTTTTACTTCTCTTTTTAACTCCCAAACGTAATACTCAAAAATTTCCATCCGCTTACCCATCTCACTACATGCTCGTACGTAAAAGGAACATAAGAAGAAAAATACAAACTTAAACTGAATTGCATGCCAGTTTCAACACACTGTACACTTTATTCTGTCCGCCACAACACGGGCACCGTCGCTTGTCGCTCGCAACGACATTCCAATTCCATTTTGTGGCTTTGTGACATCGTGGCACAACTTGTCATATTTATATGACGTATAACCCGAGTAGACGGGATATATGATATGTGGAACTAACATGGAATTATGGTGGGTAAGTGTGCCAAAGATTATGGGGTTTTGGTCGAGGTGAAGGGGAAATACACGGAAAGAGTAAATTTTTATTGATTCCTTTTTATGTTGAACATTTTTGCAATCATATGTGTTACACTTATTAGGTTTTCGTAGTGTTCTTTTGTTTTCTTGACCACATAATCATTGTAAAACTTAACCCATCTTTGACCCGTTATGACAAGAGTATATTAACAAACTGAAAATAAGATATATGATCAAACTGCTAATCAGTTATTAGAAAAACTGTAAGTTTTAATCTATCACGCTTAACTTTATTCTTTTTCAAATTTTCAACAAAGAACGAACGCAAATAGAGCTAAACTTATTTTATTTATTTTTTAATTACGCGTCAAAACACTGTATTTGCTATATTTAAAACAAATGCAAGCCAGATTTAAAAAAGATAGAACCTCTTTGCAATGTGTCAGATTTTCCCGCTCAGCGTGCGTCATCTTAACGGATCAGCGACTTGAAGTTTTATTTGCAAACCAACTAAAGTAAATACTGGTACTCAGAACGAGAGTTTAAATTATGGAGGCTTCGAGTTTTTGAAGCCGATTGTCAAAGAAAGATAATAAATGGAAAAGTTTTTTGCCATTCATCCTTTTTTTACATATCAGCGCAAATTAATGAACACCACTGTCATTGTGAATAAAATGTTTCCAGTACTATATTATGCACCATAAAAAAACAATCAGTGGCCTAGTGGCCTGACTAACAGGTTCCTAAAACCATTTACTTTAGGCACCAGTCTTCCACAAATTAAATATACATAAATTGTATCTGTAGACTGCTTTAACTTTAAAATAATTTTATAAACATGATTTTTATAAACAGGATTTTTGTAACAGGATTTTATAAACAGGATTTTTGTAACAGGATTTTTATAAACAGGATTTTTAACATAACGTTTTCATAATTACCTTGGTATCATGGTGCTTCACTGGACACACGGTTACCTCATTGAATTGGATGAGGATGCAAAACTGCACATTGTGTAAGAATGCTACATTTCATTGCAAATTAAAAATATTTCTTAGGCTTACAGTCTTACAACCGAAATAAAATTATATCTTGCACGCGATTTTCAACTCTATTCCTGTTGACTTTTGATCTATTATCAATAAATCAATTCAAAATGGTTAACCATTTCGCTGTTCTACTCACATTGATACTTATATGACGAATTAGCCAAAAGTTGTTAGTCTAGACATTTTTTATTATTCTGCATACGTAAGTACTTCTAAAAGTTTTTCTGGAATTACCTACTTCAAACGAACTGGATAATTCTATTTATTATTTTTACGAGACAATTGGCTGGTAGATACGTCTGACTCTAATTTAAATAGGCTAAGCAAAAAGGTCAACTGGAACGTTTTGACATTTAGACCTCAGTCTAATAATCGAGTTTTTTATGTTCGGTTCTTTGCTTTATTTTTATTAAAACAAACTATTAAGCAATACAATGTTGTGGTGTAATGAAAATCGAGTTATATTTCGTAAATTGACGCGGGCTAAGCGAAATTGAATTTATTAAAGACTAACTTATGCTCGTGACTGCGTTCGCATGAAAGTCGAACAAACACACAGACAAAAAAAAAACGACTTTTCGTCTGTTTTTCGTTTAATTTCAATTCATATTTATCAAGTAAAAAGCTGTAATTTCGACATACTTGAAAAATAAACACTTCAATTTATTTATACGTATATTTTTGATTTCTGAACCTTTAAAATAATGCAAATACTATGTTATTAATTACTTTAATCTATTTCTAAATAAACATGACAACAGAACTCTGCTCCACCACAAATAAAATTCAGAATCATTTGACAAAATCATGACAATATTAATAAAATATGCCACGAGCGCGTAAATAAAGTAATATTTCATTAGATCAAAGGTGAAACTTCAACGGAATTGTTTGACAAGTCGTAGGAGGCAAACAGAGCCACGGGGCGACGTTATGTAATTAAGCCACTTGTTTCAATTCGTTTCAGATTTATAGCAAAATGTAAATTAGAGGCTTTTTTGAGATTGTGGCTGACATTAGGTTGCGATCGTTCCTAGAATTGCCCTCTGGAGTTATAATTGCTCTGTGAGTGCGGTTGGAGATGTGATAGTGTTACTAAAATACTAAATAAAGTACGTTAATTCTTAATTAAAAAAAAATAATTATATTAATGCTTCTCTTTTCAACTTGATTTGTTCATTTACACACGAGTAACGTTAGTCATTGTCTTCTACTGTAACTTTTCGATCATTATTGAACTGGGTTGCTATAATATTGTTTACATTATTTTGTTACAGGTATCAAGCTATGTACCTATTGTATGTTTGTTCCTTTGTGGCGCTCTAGAGACAAAACGTGAGGATCGATTTGAACGATTCTTACGTCAATAGATTTATCTAAATCTTATAAGTGTCACTAAAGACACAACAATAATCAAAATTCAATAATGGCGAGCACCAGACACCTTATAGTGAAAAAAGCTTTTTTACAAAAAATTATCACCGCCTTCAAAAATCACAAAATAAAAAATAACTTTAGCTTGAAAGTCGGCGGCTTTGGTTTTGTTTCTTGTTATGTAGGTATTGCCACCGACTTCCAAGCTAAAGTTATTTTTTATTTTGTGATTTTTGAAGGCGGTGATAATTTTTTGTAAAAAAGCTTTTTATTTTTCACTTTTTAGTGCTTGTTTGTTAATGTTTGAAATCCTTACATAAAGCCCTTTCAAACCATACCACACACGCTATATTTAATTTTGGAAAGTGGTAGGAGGGGGGTTGACGTACCCCCTCCCCACTTCTTTAGTCAGTCATCGACTACACGTATAAACAAAGCAATTTTTCTTGTTACGGCGGTTCTGCTGTGATTTTACAAGGAGTTCCGTTCCATATCTCCAAAGTTCATCATCAGATCATAACAATATTCCTATGGGACCTATTCGCGACTATACTCTTTCAAACAAAAAAAGAATCATCCAAATCGATTCGTAATTGGCGGAGTAATCGTTGAACAAACACACAAAAAAAAAAAAAAAAAAACAACATACGCGTCGAATTGAGAACCTCCTCCTTTTTGAAGTCGGTTGAAAAAAAAATGGGAATCGACGATCTAAATATTTCAAGTGCGGTATCATTGAATAGGTATTTGAAAATTGTGTTTAGTTTTCTCCTATTATTTTTCATTTCAAATGACCATTTAGGATCTATAACGATTTAATGTCAGCCAGCAACTATTCTCAATAAAAAGTGTCAAATAAAAACTTTTTAAAATAATTATAGATGGTTCCAACTCAGCAATAAGTCTGATTTAATCACGTCACTTTCTCCACTTTTCATTACGTGATATCGCCTCTTAAGCTTCCTACATGAATGTCGCAATACAAATATATGTCTGCGCTTCAGTGCAGAAAGGAAATTGAATACACAATCTCAGGAATCGACCGCCTCGGCCGGATTACGAGGCGCGGCAGGGCTGCTACGCTATGTTTTTTCTACTCTGAGAAAGTAAAAACAGGAAATTAAAAAGAATGAAATACGTATAGTCAGGAAGGCTATACTTGTGTAACCATGTTTATTCTCAGTTTAAATAATCTATTATCTACAGTTCAAAACATTATAAACTCTATTCGTAATAGTATTATGGACTTGACAGTTAGCCATGATGGCTAACAGGCGATTGTATCAATTCAATATTCATAAAAAAATATATTAAAAACAGTGTTTCTGTTGTATGTAGTTTAACTCAGACCGTTTAGGCTTCAAAACCAGGGTCACTGATTAAAATATCCTTAATTAAGTAATATATCGATACTGAGAAAAAGAAACAGTACCTTTATATGGAGAATAAAAGTAGGTACCTACCTAAATAATATTACATATTATGCACACTATTTTATCACGATAAAAATGCCTTCCAAAAATGTCAAAAAAAAAAATAGCCACTCTAGTCCATTTATTCCATATTCCGCGTCAATTATTACTTTGATTGCCACGATAATTACAGTACAGCAAGTAAGTGACAGCCCTTAACAAACAAACGAACAAAACTTCCTTCTTTACATGATAACATCAGTATTTAAAGACGAGAAATTTAAATGAGAAAATGCATTACACAGTTCTATGATATCGTTGGTTCTTTTGAGTGTTACCTTCAAATTGCTTGTGCAAGTATAGAAAGAAAGAAAGAAAACAAACAATGATAGGCTATGATTGCCTCACTGTAGGGCAAATGCCTCGTTTCATAAAGAGAAGGCATTGATCACCACGCTTGTTGAAGGTGGATTGGCTATTTCCGACTTATTTAAATATAAGTCCAGGTTTCCTCACAAAGTTATCTTCACTGTTGTCAATGACGTCCAAAATAAACTTGCAAATTAAATATTAATTGAAAAAGTCACATTAGTACTTGCCCGTATTCGAACCTAATTTGAACCTCACCTCACGGAGTGGCCGTCTTAACTGCTGGACCATCACTCAGAAAGAGAAAGTGACTCACAGAAAGAGACTGTTACAAAAATATAACGTGACAGAGAAAAAGTTTCTGTAAAACTTAATCTGCCATATTTATGCTTGCTTTAAATGTATTTTTTTTTGCAGCAACCCTACGTTTCAATAACAGTTCAGATACAATATATAATATATCTCTACACCTAAACACTGGCGCGTTTTATATTCCCACAATATATGTTCGTATCTACATAATATACTTACTTGCGGTGGAATGAGGATCTCTTTACAATAACGTAATGTAATTTATTTGTATTGAGTGATATTGATATTTTTATATTGAAGTATTGTTCCATGTTGAGAATAGAGCGCGGTTATGAATATGTCTTATACATATACCACTATAGCACCAATCTAGTTTATGATTCATTACTTTCTCAGAGAAGAATCCATTTCAATATTTTTGTCGTAATAAAAATATATCTGGTACATTTAGGTTCAAGTCTAGATCAATACTGAATTCTCTAACTCTTATATGCAACCTCAAATCTTATACCCAATACATTGTTTTGCACTCAAATCATAACTAAAAGAGAAAAATATTAATAATTCTTCATTTCAAGACGCATTTCTCTCAACCAGTATTAATACGGAAGCTGGTTTCCATTTGCTAATCCTTTAAGCTTCAACACCTTGCCAGGGTTTCCAGCACGGATAAAGATTGAGAAAAAGTAAAAAATAAAGGATTTTTTCAAAAGAAAAGCTCCTCTGAAAAAATTGCTAAACACGTCCCGGGGAAACAGGAAATAAATGGAAACCGTTCTTTCAGGTAAGCGCCTGAATCGGGCTCTGATAACGGTTCAGATCTTAGATCCGATGTTTGTGGATATGACTCATGATAAAATATTTTCGTAATTTTGTGCGATCGATCATATTTTTAGGTTTTCTGTAAGTAAAAAAATCATATTACCTTTTCGTTTCTTAACCACGATCGTACTAAAGCTCAAACTACCTAATTGCATTTAAGTGTTTTCTAACTGATACCTTTAAAGTAAGTTCGAGCATGAAATGTGGTAAGTGCATGGCAACATAATAAATATAATAATAAATATGGATTACTGTAAAAATCGTAGATATTTTCTATTTTTTATCAAAAGTAAATAATCAGTGGTCAGTAAAATCTATCATGAATAGGAACATTAGTTATAATATCTTACAATCTAAGTCATATGTTTTGTTATTGTCCAGTTCAAATCCTAAAAGGAACAGGTATTTGTATGGTCCACAAAACGTCCCTTTTTCATGATGTTAGCTTCTGAATACTCAACGCACTTATAATACAGAAGAAATTCCAGAACGACTTATTTCAAAAGCCTAATTGTCTATTTCGTATCCAGCCCTACCCATCTTCGTATCGAACTCATCTCGTCGGTAAAGCGATCGTATCATCTCACTAGTCCCCGAGACAGATCCACTGCGATACAGTTTACACTTTTGTATCGAGCGCGAACCGTATCTCACGTTTGATGGAAGACTTCGTTAACATCGTGGTGTACAGGAAATGAGATTATTTTTATGTTTGTTTGTGTTTTAACTTAGGATACATAATTTTTTTTTTAAGTGTAATTCAAATTCACTTAAGGCAAGAGGTAGATCATTAGAATAATTATTATGCTTTACAACATCTACATAAAAGCAGAGTTTTTGGAGCGCACTCGTAGTATTATCAAATAGATTTTCATAAAATAAAATATTGCAAGTAATACAATCTTAATCTTAATTCTTCTTTTTCTTCGTGTGAACTTTTCCAATTTGTAGTAATAAAAGAGTAAATCTTTAGCCTTAGGTTTTATTGTATCCTCCTGGTAGTCAATGCAAGTTCGTTACTTGTTTTTGAAGACTGTATTACCCGGCTAATAAACAATTTATTCTACAATCTCTATTCGTAGTAAATAAATATGAACACAACAATATCCCAATGAACAAAGAAAATCAAACAACAATTTTACGTTCACGCTAAAGATTGAACTTGCACCTTTGCCCGACAGTGTGGCACTGTGTTGCCCGCGCAGGAACACGACACACTGCCCTAGCCTGTGTTCTATCTAGATTACCCTGCACCGTTCCCTGCAAGGACAAAGAGCTATACACAGTGTACAGTGTGGCCAGTAAATTGAGCGTGAGCGGCGACAATTTGACGTCAATTTGGCGTTATTACGATGCTGTCTTGTTGCCTCGTAAATTTTGGGGGACTTAGAGGGGGTAGTGGGGGGGGGGGGGTTGGGGGTGAATGCATCGAATTTCGTGAAGAAGTCTTTATGGTCGTTTGTTTGTGTATTGTGTCGTATATTTGTAGATCAGATAGACCAGAGAGATAGATAGAAAGAGATAGAGAGAAAGAGAGAGAGAGAGATATATAGATATATAGATCAGTTCCCTCCGCGCGCGCGCTCGGTGCAGTGGCGATTTATTTCGCTGCTAATTATAATAACATTTTTGTGTTCTGTGATCGATTACCGGCTCGTAAGTGGTTTCTAGTTGTGTACTATTGTGTTAAGTGCTGGTATCGGAAGTTTTTATACGTGTTTAATTCAATAATTAGTGGTAATTCGTTAATTTCATCAATTTTCGGTAAGTACATTTTTTTTTTTGGTGTGAGGGTATTACGAAATAATTTATTCGTTCGGTATTTTATCGTTTTTTTCTCTTCATACTAGTATTGTTGTTTCGTCTAATTAATTATGTTATCTAATAACCATGACCTAATCGTGGTGGGGAAATTTTTCGGAGGAATACAAAAACACCCAGGTCGCCGGCCGCAGCGACCTCCGCTAATACCAAACGATTGTTCAGCGACAACCAAAAGACTTCAAACATCGGAATCATTTGAAAAGTCCTCGCCAATATTAAAACTACTCAAATTCAAACACAATTAAAATTTCGTTGCGGGACCTAAGACAGTTAATCGTTTCTCTGGGACTCGTCAAGCTTCATTGCTTCGGCGCTTTTCTGGTGGCCTTCACTGTTGATTCTGGTTTTCAAGAGTTGCAGTGGGTAGGAACAGTGTGGCGGGCTTGTCCAAAAAAAAAGATCAGATAGATTATTTATTTTTTTGTTAAAATGAGAAGGTTCCGTATACAGGCTGGTAAGACCATAATGATTTTATATTTCTCACAATTACAACGATACAATTTGAAAAATTTGTGTGTTTGCAAACGGGACATAAGCCGTTATATGGGTTATCACGAAGTTAGAAAACAAACATTACAAAAGTAAGTTAAAATGGCGATGTCAAGGATCACAGTTAACGACAACGTTATAATCAGTCGGTTACGGATACTTTAACCAGTTTGATAATGTTGACCAATTTAGCTAAATTGGCTCTAAATAACATCAATTTGAAGGCAATTTGCTGCTATTACGAGCATGTCTTGAAATTTCAGATAAGGTAGCGTTCACAGTGACAAATGATGAGCGTGGAAATAAACTTTGAACATTTAATCATTGCGGTAAACGGAATGACTTCCTAAACAATGATAGCAACATAACAATAAAACGCTACAATGGAGTTACACCACAAACCATGCAAATTAAACTATACCTAAATAATAAAGCTGATAAGATTTTTGGTTTGTTTAAAACGCGTTAATCTCTGCAACTAATAATCGAATTGGAAAAAAATGTATTTGTATATGATAGCCAAATTCATGAGGAATAATGAAGGCTTTATAACATCACGCTACGACCCATAGTAGCCGAGCGGTATCCCAAGACGTAACAAAAACAGGTGAAAAAAAAAACACACATACAAAGTCGCAGGGAGCAGCTAGTATATGAATAAATTAATCACTCCGGTTGATTCAAAAGATGTCTCAAGATAAAATGCTCTCAAACTCTATTTAACTGAAGACATGATTGAGTTTCACTAAATAAAAGCAGGACAGTCTTGGATAAACAGTAAAAGTATTTATGAATGGAGAATTAACTGAGTTTACTTTCCTTGAGATTAAAGTAAACCTCTTCAGTTCAGTCTCATGATCAAAGAGAGGAAAGATAATATTTTTTTAACAAAGATTAATAGAGGATATTATCGCTACTTCGATTATTTCTGCTACGTTTCCTACGGTTCTAGCCATTGGGAGCAAATAAGCTACCCGCTTTTTGTTGAGAGGAATTTAAACAAGATGTGCAGAAGCAAAGCTATTTGGCTAATAACTATTTAGTTATTTTAACTTTGTTTATGAAATGGCAACACAGCAAGGCCTCTAGTATCGCAGTTGTGTAAAGGCAGCGGCAACCATTTCACATCAGATAGGCCATTAGCTTGTTTGCCATATAATGACATCAAATATTTTGTTAATTTCTGCATACTATAAAACAAAGTCGCTTCCCGCCGTTTGTAAGCTTAGATCAATTGATAGAGTAATTCTAGAAGAAGGTTTATGTATCTACATTGCCCCAATGCAAAGCCGGGGCGAGGCACAAGTATGACTTATTTAAATACTCCCTTGTGACCTTTTACTCAACGTATTCAGTATCATTAAAACATAATCTTTAAGGTTGTCATGAAAATAAATAGGTAGGTACGTATAAAAAATGTTAAAAAGAGACAGAGAACACTTTTATTAGAAGAGTGTATTAAGGAAAATGAGAAACTGTCTCGTTCGGATGATGAGTTTATAATTAAACTGTCACAACTCTCGCATATTTCGATCTCAAATACGACAGTTTGCTAAATTAATGTTTCTCCTGAAGTCAATATTTTGTATAACAGGCTTATGTAGGATGGGAGACGGCAGTTAGGGTAGTTTTTTTAACAACATATACAAATAAGAATAGATGGTAGGTATGATTTTAACCGACTTTTTAAAAAAGCGGGAGGTTCTGAATTCGTTGTAATTTTATTTTTGATAGGAGCTTTTCAAATCAGATTTTGTCTGCGGCTTTGTATACGTAAATCTTTTACCGATCCCAATTTTTTTTTTAAACAAAAAGCTATGGCATATGTTACTCGATGATAATGTAGTTTTCCATAGGTGAAAGATTTTTTTAAATCAGTTAATTTAATTTTTGAGTTATCCATTACAAACAAAAATACAAAAATCTCTCTTCGCTTTATAATATTAGATTAGACGTCGGCAAAAATGTATATATCTGTCTACTCACTCATATTATGAAATAACAATATTAATTGTTTATGTATATTAAAGTCGCTGTGTCTGTACGTAGGAAGCGACAAAAAGTGAATGTCAGCGATTTCCAAAACGCTTGCGTTACGACGGTGAACTTGTGTGCTTACCTCATTGATACATGACAACTTTTAACTTAAATAGTTACTGAAATAGTGTTTTCATGTATTCTGTGTTTGTTACTATTTAAAGATAAAGTCATTGACGTCAAACGACCCAATTATATAGTGCCCAAAATAGATGTCGACTACATTGTAAATAGAAAACAATATCGATAATTACACTTTTATTTGTTAACTAGCTTATGCCCGAGACTTCGTCCGCGTGAATCGGTTTTCTTCAAGGATTTATTATTTTGCGTGAAACCCTAATTCTTTATCTAAAATACAAGTTACTCCCTGTTACATCAGTTATCTGCCAGTGAAAGTCCCGTCAAAATCGGTCCGGCCGTTCTAGATATTAGCCGGAACAAACAGACAGACAGACAAAAGTTGAAAAAATGTTATTTTGGCATAAGTACCGTATAAACATTCTTATGCATATAGTAAAATGCGGTTAAGTTAATATTACGAACATACACTTCAATTTTATTTATTTGTATGTATAGATGAGTACGTATTGTTAGTGTTGGTGTAAAATTCATGTTTTTTTACTATAGGTGGCGTATAATGTAAAAGTTACACACAGGTACATGAGCAGAGCGTAAGAAAAAGATGTGTGCGTGTGCTTCATTTAATTTAATACGTTTAACGCCATCTGTCCTGTCTTACAAAAATATATTATTGACATAGTTATATTTATATTCCTATTGTATGCAATCATCAGTTTCTCTGTGAGTTATTACAGAAAAATAACAGTAAAATAAAAATACAATAATAACATAGAATTAATATGTTTTTGTTTTCGACATTTTTTGCTCGATCAATAATGTTGACGGGCCTGTTGGTCTAGTGGTTAGTGGCCCTGACTGCTAAGCCGGAGGTCGTGGGTTCGATTCCCACCCAGGACAAACTTTGTGTGATGAGCATGATTGTTAGTTCTGTGTCTGGGTGTGATTTATCTATAATATGTATGTATTTATAAATTATATAAGTATGTATATCAGTTGTCTGGTTACCATAACACAAGCTCTGCTTAGCTTGGGATCAGATAGCCGTGTGTAAGTTGTCCCAAGATATTTATTTATTTATTTATTTATTTAATGTATCTACTATGAAGCCTTGGCCGCCATTTTATACAGAGATTTTGAACAGATGTGTTTAAAAGTTCATATTTATAGGACACATCAAGGTACAACAAAACAACACAAACATTAACATAATTGATGTCTGACACGTAACTAATTAGCACTAAAATCGACAGCGCGCATAAAACACGTGATAATCAGTATAAAACAGATATAAAACGGTATAAACTAGTAGTCCACGGTCGGTATAGCCATATATTTTGACAGGGGCTGCAATAGCCTGCAATTATGTTAGATGCATATTATGGCCGACAGATTGCAGTGTTATTAGGAGCGACGATATTAAAACGGTTTTTTACGATATCAATGTTATGAAAAACTAGCTTCTTTCCGTGATTTCATTGTACATTTTTCCGGGATAAAAAGTAGTCTATATGCTACTAGCCTATGTTACTCGCAGATAATGTAGCTTTCTAATGGTGAAAGAATTTTAAAATTAGTCCAGTAGTTTTTGAGTTTATCCATTACAAACAAACAAACAAAAATACATTTTTTTTTATTACTATTGTAGATTCCAGACTATTGTCTATCACTCTACCTTTCATCCAGACCCTTTTAGCCGTTCTGACGTGACTGAATGACAAACATTCATCCATACTTTAGAATTTATAATAGGTAGTAAGGTAAGGTAAGTAGTAAGGTAAGGTAAGGTAAGGTAAGTAAGTAAGTAAGATTTATAAAAAATGTGCTTGCAAATATGTATATTAGTTTAATGTCCACAAATATTGCAATGTTTATGTCTAATTAAGTTTTGGTATATTATCTTCATAAAACTCCATTCCCATCAAGATACGAACGCCATTTGTCTTGCCACTTTACATCCACAAGCACATCTACAAACCAAACTCAAACTCAAACCATTTATTTCAAATAAACCATTTACAGCCACTTTGAATTGTCAGGGAGTTGGTAACTCAAAAAGTTGAAGCTACTTGCTCTTTCCAAACGATTCCTGTGGAGAATAACGAGCAATAAAATACATGGATACTCTTTTAAACTCAAAACATATGATTGATGGTAATCAGTGGCCGATACTCAAATAAATGATTGCACTTATGATAATAAACAACTATCACAAAGAAAATATTATTTTCTATTTGCAAATTACACTACCCCAATGAGTCCAAAGGCGAAAGCAAGCGCGCGTTCCGGGCGGTAATAGTTTAAGGAGAAAAAAAAAAACCATATTTTGTAAATTACATTACCTCGACTGATCTGCTACTTGTGATACTGCCTCGTTGGTCCTGTGGGCCTGAGCATGAGGTCTTGGGTTCGATTCCCAGATCGGGCAGTGTTATTTGGTTTCTATCAGAATTTCTCAGTAGTAGCCTCGGGCCTGGATTTGTGCCCGGTTGATGGCAATTAATAGCCTCTTCCCCTATTATGTGGAACTTAAACATAACTGGCTAATTATGTGAAATATATGTAAGGTGTTTGTTCATGAGTACAATCAAGAAAGAAGAAAAAAAAAAGAAGAAAAGAAAAGAAGTTGGCAGACTCGTCCCACAATTAATTTGTTGTACTTCAACATCTATGTATTTTATCTCTCTCCCCACTTTATATATATATATATATATTTATTTATTTATTTATTTTTTATATGTATGTATGTATATATGTATGTATTTTCTGTATCTGTGCACCTACTTTGTTTTTGTCTCTGCATCACCCTAAGGTAGACTGGTAGAAAATGCCTAAGGCATTAAGTCCGCCTTTGTACAGTGTATTTTTTAACATGTGCATAAAGTTTTAATAAATAAATCAAGGTAAAGATTGGTCAAAAATTAGCATTCACCCTATATATTAGTTTACGTTTAACTTATAATTACAACGTATCGTTTCTCCGCATTCCCGCCCAGTTTAACATAATGTATTAGCATGAAGTGTGTGTCAGTTGGGGTCAGCAGATAGCGAGCTCGTTACTGCAACGATCCGTCGATAGCAAAACAGTGTTATTTGTGATTACGTTCGCAACTTATGGACCGAAATTGTTTAGTATGTGAATTATGAACACACAAATTTGGGATTGCTCAGTTTATTGTGCAGGTAAATTCATGGATTTCCGATTAATCTCTGTTTGTACAACATTTGGGCTGAATATTGTGTTACAGTTATATTATTCTAGCGTTTTAGTTTAGGAGTTGGTTTGTTTTTGGATACAATATTTATGTTATGAAACAACACGTCTGCTAAATTGTACTCTATTTCATAAAAAGCTTAGAATTTCAGTGAGGGTGACATATTCATATTGCAGGGTCTTTAATCATTTATTTGCATTACATAATGTGTTTCAAAGATGGCATATAATAAGGCTTACAGCTTATTGCAATTATGCGACGTATTATCTTACAATTTAAACTTACAATTAATTTATTAATAATTATAGATTAGCTGTGGCCACGATTTTGCTGAGATCAATTTTATTATAATCTAGAACTTATTATAAGTGAGATCAATATTAACTGTAGGTACCTAGTTATGTTTAAGTCTTAATTAATTTAAAATAAAACATTAAACTTAAATGTATCATTCATAAATGAGCACTTTTATTGATAGAAGCTATATTCAAGATTTATAATACGATTGTGTTTTGATAAGACTGAAGATATCGTCCAATCTCATTTGCGAACATGTTATGTATGTTGGAACACGAAGATTTCACCATCTACTCATAAACATAACATCAATTCAGGCCTTTATCCCCCGGAGGGTTGGGGCTCCGACATCCAAGATGCCCTAATAATTTCAGCCAGGTCATACAATAATCCTAAAGGGTTTTCCCACGGCCCACTTTCCAGTTATTTCCTAAACATAGCGAAACTCGGAACACGCCGTAAAACGAAACAAGTACACTTTGGACAAACGAGAAAAAACTCCGGAATTCGTTACGAAAAGTTTTTGTGAAAACAAAAGTAATTTGCAACGAAGCTTGTTAATAACGTGTTCTGTATTAATTTCCTCTTTAATTACAGCTTGTTTTAATTATTTTCATTTCTGTCATTAACTGTTGTACTTATTTTTATTTTGTTTGGATTCGGAATGAATACTTTTTGTATCGGTTTGTTAATGAGGGCTGTGGCTCGTTGTTTTGTAGTGTCCATCCTTTTCAGTAAAAATAGGTGCGCCATTGCTGAATAAATTATACCTATTTACTATTTGTAATCCTATTTATGTTCATAATTATATTTTATCCTATTTCTATTATAAACGCAAGATTTCGTGATGATGGATGTGTGCATGTTTGTTGCTCTTTCACGCTTAAACGGCTGAACCGAATTCGATAAATTGTGTCACACATATAAATGTAGACACATTTTATACCATATTTGTGTTTTCTTGGGATATTTTAGGACTTAAGCTCAATTCTAAAGATTCGGTAAAAAGCCTAGCTACTTTATAACGGAAGAATGCTCAGAGCAACCGCCGTGCCCTAGCTAAATGTAGTAGGAGGAACATCGTAGGGTTTTAGTCGGTAGGAATGCGAAACACCCTTCCACCTTTCCCAAAGCGGAGATAGTCCTTCAGGATTTCCTCACAAAAAAACCACCACACCGAAAACAGCTGTTCTGTCTCTAATTGATATTAGTAGAGCAGTCTGCCAGGCGATCCATCATAACGGTTATCAGCTATTTAATATGTCGAACAAATACGCTTACAAAACAAATACATATAGCACTCTTTAATTAATATTCATGATCGCTATTGTTAATGGCATACTATATTTTGTCCAAATAACACCGCTAATATAAATCTCGCATAATGTATAGAATAGCGTCATCATTATTTAGTGTGCTGCATTGCCCCAGTTGCGGATAATAACGAGACACGATTGAATTTAGTTTTAATGCTGTACTATATTGTAATGGTAATTATTAATGAGGCGGGGAATGGGGATATTGGTGGAAAGTACCAGGGAATCATGACCATATGGGAATGTTCGTAAAGAGAAGAGAATAGTACAGCCGTGAGTAGTCATTGTGTGAGCATAACGAACACTTTTACTATGGATTCAGAACATGATTCTAGATCCCCACTTTTTACTTCGAGCTGGATAATTCTCTTGGATGTCTCCCGTCCTGTCTGTCAGACTCTTACTGACAAAGCTGACTGTGTCGTGATGGCCCAGTGGTTAAGGCGCACGCCTCTCATGCATAAGGTTGTGGGTTCAAATCCGGACAAGTAGGTACCAATATGAATTTTACAATTCATATGTACTTTCTAAAGTTTATTTTGGACATCATTGGCATCGGTAAAGGAAAACATCGTGAGGAAACCTGGACTACTGTTCCACACAAACCATGTCAGAGGCCCTTGAGGCGGTTTGGAAACTCTGACAATAGGTTGTGTAGGTCATTTTACGTCATTTTACGTCGGTTAAAAAAAGCAATACTTAGTCCATACAAAGGTGCAACACCAACACGGTCGAACTGTATGGAACTGCTAATTATCACCATGTTTAGAATGCACATTTGGCTCCGTCAAAGCGGAACACGTATTCTGGACAAAATTGACCCTACTATGTACCCAAATCAACATACAAAATTAGATTAAACAAAAAAGGAGGACTTAAAACAACACAGGAGAAACAATAGAATCGACGTACTGCTACTTTACATTCAGCCCCACATGTCTGCACCCGACTTTATTCACCTCACGAAATAAATCTTTCTTTATTTATACTTTCAACTAACCTATTGTTTTTTTTTCTTTCTTTCTTTCCTTCTCTCTCGTTTTCCTCAGTGATTTGGAAGTTTTTTCTCATGTTGTAGTTCTTTACAGCGTTTGGTTACATCGCGATGTTCAAGTTGACGATCTTGTTTGGTTGTTAGTCTTTTTTTGTTGTGGCTTTGAAGATAAAAAATAAAAACTTTTTTGACTATTATTTACTTGTTCCTTAAATGATTATTGTTTTTATAGTTTTTAAATACGTGTATTTTACTAATTTTTACTCTGTATCTGTGCTGAGATACTACTTTTGCAGCTTTATTAAATTACTGCTAAAATATTTCTTCTTATAAATAAGCACAAAGTAACTTTTTTCTTTTAAATTCTTTCTTCAAGTAATTTTTTTGTGTGTGTTAAAATAAACTTTTTTACAAACAAGACAACCGCCTTTAAGTATTACAAAGTGAAAAATAACTTCAGTTTCGGAAGTCAGTGACTTCCGAGAATGTTTGTTGTTTTGTATTACCAAACATTTTTATTATTTTATTTTAATATACAATAAAATTAAGAAAAATGTTGATAAAAATACATAAAGCTCTTCCTTTTATGAGGTATTTTAATAATAAATCGTTTGCCACTTTATTTAAATATAGATTTATATCCATAAATGGATATAAAAAGTGGGCCAACTACAAGTAACATAGTACACAACAGTTATAGCTAAATAACACTATATTATCACAATGCTTGTCACATACTCTGTGTGAACAAAGATCTGTTTACAAAGATATAATAAGGCAATATGTCTGCTTAAGTAATATTATTCAGAACACAACATTATTATCATAACGTAAACGCATAGAAAGAATACAAATTTTCTCTGATGATGGAAAAATGGTCGTCAGGAGAAGAAAAGAATTCGTTGTACTGCGAAGATAGTTATCGAATACTTAGACAATGTTGTACTGTTCGTCACACGGCACAGAGTGTGAAGACGAAATTCTAGTAAACGCAAGTTTTGGGGCTAATGTTTCGTTTGGCCCAAAAATTGTGTATCTAAGTCGCAAAAAATAAAGGTGACCTTCATCGATTACTGTCCGACTAGTTTCAGACTAGCATGAACTAGTATCAGACCAGCATAGAATAGTTTCAGACTAGTTGCAGACACTCTCATCCGACACCCGTGACACATGACTCTGAGATTCGCGACACAATTTGTTCCCAGGTATGGTACGGAGCAAAAATTTTTAACTATGATGGAAACAAAATCATGTGTGTGTACTGCGTAATTATCGGTTTCCTTAAGTACTTTTTTATAACCGTTGAGGTTTATAAGCACGTGTTTTTTTTTTTATATCAAGCTTCCCCATTTTTTACAAATTACAATATTATTATTTTAGACCTTACAGTATGGGGCTCATTAGTACTTTTGTCATTTTTATTTCATAATGTATTTTTTTTTAAATTTAATTAATGTTTAATAGTTCGAGCTCTACAAATACATAGTAAATGAAATAGAATTACACTTTGCTTGAATTGCCTGATCAAAAAATGTATATAGGATTTTTTTAACTAAATAATGTTCTACGCGGTAGAACAAAGTATAGTTATTCAGTAACAGCGTTAAAAACTACATGTATTTTACATTTTATTCTTTAATACCAGCAAATATGAGTTAAAATACATTATTTTATGAAATAACCTCGCCGCTGTTCTGACGTTGTTTTAATCTGGTAAAAATGTTTTTCACTTTTTATCTCCAGAACTCGACGTATCCGATGATTCATTGTTTTACGAACGTGTGTGCAACTGAATATGATTTTTATTTTGTCTTTTTTTGCATATTACGTTTTAAAATATTGTGTATTATTTTGTTCGTTGTTGCAATTTATAAAACAGTCTGCGATTTTTTGTCGCTGTCGTTTTTGGGACTTGTTACGATACTCATCAACAGAATATTTTAGTGCTTTTTTTTGCTAACTAACATTAAATTTTCTTTTTACTCCTTTTTAATCCGATTATGGTATAAAATACATTATACTAGCTTTTGTATGTATAGATATTATTATAGGGTTACCTTCTCATTTTACCACATAAGACTTGACACAGACATGTGCATAGGTACTTACTACATACATAGGTAGTTAAGTAGGTGTGCAGTACTAATGAATCTCACAAATTGACAAAACACACAGACATTATACATACGACGTACAATATATCAGACGCTAACTTCAGAATATATACTGATTCCCTATCAACAGGCATGCCTATTTAGGGAATTCAGTGAGTCAAGTACTTTTATGCTACTGTAATGATTCATATGAGCCTGTCTTTGGTGCGGGGACGAAGCGTGCCCTAGTTCCTGTAACACAGGTTAATTCCTAGCACGGGGCTGGGGCTTGCTCTGCTCTCCGTTCTAGCATGCCTATGACTCTGTCTTTTATACTGCTGTAGTATATAAGTTCTTTTGTACTCAACTTTTTTGTCAATAAAGTCTTATTATTATTATTATTATATTATTATTATTATATAGAAATACAGCTCTCAAAATTGCCAGCCAGCTAAATTAAACTCACATAAACATACACACAATTCTCGCACTGAGATGTAAATTCACTAAACACTCGATAAATTCCACAATTCCGACCGTTAAAGTCATTTAAGTCGTAAATAGGTAACCGCGGTTGCCGTTCGAGGCTTGCCTAACAATATTTTATTTTTAATGTTGGTAGAACTGAAATAATTAGCCGTAGAACGTCAACCGAGCAGAAACTTCGGGCACAAGCCGAAAGCATTTGGAGATTCATCACTTGTTAGTTGAGATGTGACTTTAGTGATGAAAGAAGCGGGAAACTAAATTAATATTTTAATTTTTGGATGGCTGAAAACTATGCGATATTTAAAGAATTTAATTTAAGTCACCTTTTAATCGTTGATGATGATGTTCATGATGTGATGGCCCAGTGGTTAAGGCGCCGCCTCTCATATGCAGTACCAATGTGACTTTTTAATTCATAATTATGTACTTAAAGTCAACAAAGTAGATAGGTATGCAGCGTCGTAAGATATAGTTGGGGTTTTCTTAGAAAACGATGGATGTCTTAGATTGAAATTTAACATAATTAATGAACTGTTTATTATCTATTTTATAAATCAAATTACATTTGTTAACATCCATCGGTTTCTAAGAAAATTACAACTATATCTGACTACCCTGCATTCCTATCTACTATGTTGACTGTACAAATGATAACATTATTGTACTCTAATTTAGTATAAAATAATATTAATATGATTGTAAACAAATTAACTATTGAATGGCGAGTAAATTTTCAGTCAAGCTTACTTACGAGGTACTTACGACATAGATGTTTGTTCAATTACGACTCACTATAGTCTCACCCTACCCGTACCGTTAGCAGCACAGTCCCCTGAATTGTGCAGCGGTAGTTAAATCCTGCAATTAGTTGTGCACAAGTCGATATGCTGGCTGTACCTGGCTTTGAGTCAGTCGTGACTTCATTATTGTTGTTTTGACTGTATTCTTTGTGACTCGAATAGGGAGATGTCTTATTTTAGAGAGTGTTACGTTGCATGAAATATTTGTTTTTACATGTTTTTCAAACATATTTTTATTTTTTTATACGTGCGAAAATAACCCACAGTGTGTGCTGTGGGCTATTTTCTATGTAAGATCCTTAGATCTGACGGTAGTTTAGTATCCAGAGAGAGCAACCTCCTCACAATACGCGCCGTGTCCAAGACCACCTCCTCCTGTATCTAACTTCAGACCCATTTAGATATTAAACGATAGTTTCTCTAAGTATTGGTCAAATACATTTTTTATTTATTTAATTAACTTAAAAAAACCCTGTTTATCAATTTGTAAATCTCATTTGGCTTAAAATACTCCGGAATCGTAAACTGATTTCTAAATGTCTTCGATGCTTAATTTCTACCAATTCCATTCCACATAAGCATGTTCTACGTAGGTACATTATGGTCCCGTTTGTTTACCCCATGGGGAGAAAGCAATTATATTTGTAGGTACTTATTATTAATTTATTGTTCAACAACAATAACTGTTGAGCAAGCAAAACTTATTTCTTTATCTAATTAAGATATTAATATGTATTGTAACAATTACACAACTTCGAAACTTGTACGTTTGTTTGTGTGACATTTGAAATTCTAAATGCCGAGCAAAAAGCCGCAAACGTCTCGACACGAAGCGCCATATTGATGTAAAAAAAGTTTTTTGTAGCGTTACGGGGTGCCAGTATGAGCGGGAATCTCAATTTATTGTCCTACTATAGGACAAAAACCTCCTCTCATACAGAGAAGGCAAGAACACTGATCACCACGCTTGCTCAAAGCGGATTGACAATTCCAGACTTATTACAAATCCATGTTTCCTCACGCTGTTTGAATTTAAAAGTTTAAATATTTAGAATTACATACACGTGTCGTGTTTTCAAAGCGATGTGCTTATTGATGCATGCAGTACAGGAGTCGTGGGGAAATTTCAAGTTTACTTATAACATTTAAAACGTTATATCGCAAAAAAGTTAGTTGGAACTTTGACCGTAAGGTTCCTAAGGTACCTAACAACGTAAGGTTCCCAAGTACATTCCAGAACAGGTTAAAGCTTTGCAATGATGAGAACAACGTGTAGCTCTCAGCTTGGTTGTGTCTTCACCCGTTTTGTATTGAATGTCGCTGCAACAGCGTCCGCTCCTCGCCGTGACAAGTTAATGCTCGTTGATGGATGCGCGCCCACCACCAGCGCCGGATTATTACGCGCCCGCCGACAGATTCCCACCAACACACACTTTTTTACTACGTGTCTGTGTCACAATTACGATTTTTAAGGTTTGTTTTTGAAGATGGCTGCATGATTATGTTTAGACTTGGAAAAGCTTATCATCAATGGAAAAGCTGAAATAGTGAGGTGTATAAAAAAGTAGCTCTGCACAGCTGCTATTTACCATGTGTCGATGGTACTGTCTCATGGCCCCCAGACTTGAGGATGTCACATTATGAGGTTATCACGCGAGTTATGTCGTAAACTGTTTTTGTTTTAATAACATATTCAGATTCAGATTATTTATTGGAAACATAGAATAACAGGGCCATGGGTCCCATGTAATAATGAGCGAGCTTATTGCCATCAAATCCAGACTCCAAGACTGCGTCTGAGAAACTTCTTGATGGAAAAACCCAATAACACATTGCCCGACCTGGGAATCGAACCCAAGAGCTCACGCTCAGCAGTCGCGCGTTGCGATTAGTAGACCGCCCGTTGTGTTTAATTTGTTACTAATACTATGTGTCTTGATACTTGAAATGAAATGATTTATTAACATCTACTAAATACCAATATGAAAAATAATTAGGTCAATGTTGTAGACGTTGTGTAATCAGATTAATGAGAAATAGTATAATATCGCGCTATGACCTACAGGAGCGGATCAGTAACCAAAGACGTAACGTAAAACAACGGGGACGAATTCGCGAGCAGAAGCTAGTGTGTGAAACAAATGTCCCAGTACCTTCCATCCAATCCAATTTGCGCAGAGAAACCAACTATAAACGTTCAAGATATTTCCTCTCCTTTCTCCGGAACACTGTCACAATGACTCATCGCCACAATATCATTTCTTACCGCAACAGATCGCTATTCAGTACCGAATGATACAATATTTCGTTCGCAAGTACGTCACGTAATAAATGCGTTGTATCGGCGCGGGCGCTCGTAACTCACACAGAACGTACATATCTCATCGCGGTAAATCGCTGGTGAACGTAAATGGTCGCAAATGCTATGTTTTTCAATGGTTTATCACGAGCCAATTGTGTTGCTGTAGCAGAGTGACGAACTGCACTTGTAATTGTGTTTTTGTGGAGTCTGTTGGTGGCTTGTTGTGATGTAAGTACAAATACTCTTTTATGTAGCTTTTTTGAAAATTGTGCTTGAAAGTACCTAGTATATGAGATGTAGAAACCTTTTACGTGACGGATGGAGACATTTTCATTTGGTTACTGCTCTGCTCCCATGAGTCGTAATTTGATATCATATAGCTTATATTCTTCCTCATATTTTTTACGAAATTTAAAAATTCTAACACCTATGGAAACCTATAGCAAGTTAAATAGGCTATATCCAACATAACACACATCACGCCTGTAATCCCCAAAGGATTAGGCAGAGGTGTACCCATTAGTGCACCCTCATTTCGCCAGTTATGTTTAAGTCCCATGTAGTAGGAGGTGAACCTAATAAATTATGCTGCTACTGAGAAACTCCTGTAGGAAAAAAAAACCAATAACACTTTGCTCGACCCGGTAATCGAACCCAAGGCCAGACTGAACCAGACTGTCATGCTTAGTAATCGCGCTTTGCGACTCTACTAATGGGTACACCTCTGCCTAAGTCTTCGGGGATTACAAACGTGATGTTATGTTTTAATGTAAATGGGTGTGAGTGGTTGGCTGTGAAACAAGGTGTGTACAATAAATAATTTTATCTGAATCCTGATAAAAGATTCTCATAAGCCACTGGGAACGACACAACAGACTGGTAATGATGAGGGTGTGGGAATAAATTATGATACATTATAAAGTCGCCGCTAATGTTCTGAATGTAGGTACTTTGCTTTTGTTTAATTACTTTAAATATCTGGGAATGACAGAGGTAGGTACACCGTGCCTTTTCTTGTGTTTTAATTTGTTGTAAAATTGCTTTTTACTGCCCTAAGTGTCGAGTAATAAATAACTGAAAAAATAAAAGAGATATTTCGAACATTTGAATTAATTTTCCTCAAATGTTAATGAGCTTTTAGTCTGTTTCTCAGATCGTTAAATTAATTTCTCCTTCATGACGTCTTAAATCATACACGGTATATGAGTATACAGACACAAATATATCAAACAAAAGGTTCTACTAGAAGCCACATAACACATTAATTAATTACTCTAATTGCGACCAAACCTGATTAAATCCGCAACCCGAGCCTACAATAGCACAATAAATTCGACCTTGTTTAGATTGTTTCCAAATCAATTTACAGTAGAATAACCACAGCCTAAATAAATAATTGATTTGTGGTGTGGAACCGCCGCTCTTATTGATCAATTATTCCGTCTGTGGCTTTTAACGCGACCACGCCTGAACACTAGTTTGTGTTACTGAAATTTGGAAAGACCGACGCGCTTACCTGGCTCTGTTGCAGTAATAACAAGGTAAACACAGCATTTATAGCTCATCAAGTAATTACTGAGGAATGTAATTTCTATATTATGAAGGATTTCATTCGAGTTTTGGTAGAACAGTTCTTGAATGGACTGTCCGACCGAAACGTCAATGAAAGATCCTTAAATCATTTTGATTAACTAACTAATTACCTAGATTATGTTCTAAGTTAAGATCACTTTTCTTTTTATTATTTACTTTTGTACAACTCTCTATGCATGCGGAGTTTACCTGTAAGTGATTGTTGCACTATATGGTTGTATCATTTACATATTATATTAAGCATAGTACCAGTGTAAACAATTGTTGGTGAACCAATAAAATAAATAAATAAATAAATTAAATAAAATATTTGTTTTATTTCATTTTGACATAATTACCTAATTAACCAGTTGTTGGTGTTGGAATGGACTATGTCTGAAATATTAAATAAATAATTATTTTAATTTATTCACTAACGGTACACACATTATGTGATACATTTTTAGATATTAATAATAAAAAATCAAGTCATTTAAGAATAGTAAGACCACCGGCATCGGGAACAGGGTTAAAGCTACCGGTACTGATATATTGATGGTCATACCTCTTCGGTACAAGCCTAATGACAGTATCAGTTACATAACCCTCCAACCCCAACAAAAGACATCATAGCGAAACCCAACATCAACAATTTCGTCCACGCGAAAGCACTTGACCACAGTGTAAAAAATAAAGCAAAAAGCCCACCCTTTCAACCGGCCTCTTTTCAATGCTGGCAACATTAAGATCTGCCATTTTGACTCGACCAAACGGAATAATTTAATAGAGCAGAGCCTTTTGCCGTGCACCATTTCCGTTGCTTAACTTTTAAGGTTTTTTTTTTTTAACTTTTTGACTCATTTTTTTATGCGTAATGATGAAGACTGTTGCTTTTTGTGCGGCCATTTTGCTTGTAATTAACGTAACAATTTTTTTTAGGCCGCGACACCTTTTTTTAGTTTCAGCTAAATGTATTGTTTAGTCTATGACCTCATAAAAGTTTTTCAAATTAACTCTTACAAAGATTTTAAAAAAAACTAAGTGACGGCGACGACGGAAACGTTCATCAAAAAGTTGTAAACAAAACACATTAACTTGATACATTTCTTTATTCACAAGTCCATCAACAACATATACAACTAGCAATGTCAGTACAATACAGTAGTACTTATAGAAATATCCTACTTCTATAGAAGAACAAAACATAAGAACTTCTTCTACTTCTTTTCGTGTGGGTAGTAAGGCCTCAAGACCCTACACACCCTAGTGTCAGAGTTTCTAAACCGCCTCAAGGGCCTCTGACATGGTTTGAGTGGAACAGTAAGTCCAGGTTTCCTCACGATGTTTTCCTTCACCGATGCCAATAATGTCCAAGATAAACTTTAGAAAGTAAAATTCACATTGGTACTTGCCCGGATTTGAACCCACAACCTCATGCATGAGAAGCGGGCGCCTTAACCACTGGGACATCACGACACTATAACTAACACGACACTAACATAAGAACTACTAATAAACTAAACAAATCGAACAAAGCTAACTAAGCAAAGTAAACATTTACGCGTTGCTATATATTACAAAAAATAATTTAACAAATAATAAAAAGCGGTAGTCACACGAAACTACATACCATAGGTCTATTCCATAGACCAGAAGATAATTTAAATGTCATTATAAGCTTAAAACGTGTATCTCAAATCGCTTCAATCTTTCAAAATCAAAGTCAAATCATTTATTACAATTACGCCGTTAAAAGGCACTTTCCGCTACAAAGGAACCACACACTCTAGATAAAACAAAGTATAAATTGACGATAATAGCCACATCATACAAGTTTCCTTCTCAGGCTATCCAGGAATTTTAATTTTCCAACAGCAATTACCCAACAAAGTGGCTATAAAACTGGCTTCCATGCCATAACACCTATTGCCGCAAACTTACACGTAAATAACGTGGAGACGAGAAAGTTCCCAACTATTCCATTGAGGGAAACTCCCGCGCATAACTGCTGAACTATGCGGAGCAGGTCATATTGCACACAAGTAGTGTGGAGTCGCTCGGTATGTGTACCTGCTATATCATTGCTGAGTGGCTGGGAGGCTTTCGATATCTACTTAATTATGAAGTGTCATCGTATTTCTGTTAGGAAACTTAATATAATTTTCTCAAGCTTCATAATGGCTGAAAAGTTTTCGTAACGTTACCAATACTATAAGCTGAGCTAAAATGATCTTCGGTTTTTAAGGAAAACAGCTGCTTCGTACATTTTGGCTATAGGTGTTGCAGTGTTATGTGGAACAGCAATTTTTTCTTATGAACAGCTAAAGATTTTATCGCTTAGGCTTCTAGAATCATGTACGGTGTTTCTTCCACACCGTATATAAGGTACTGATTAGTAAATCTGACATTGATAAAAAAAGCAACAAA
Organism: Hoplodrina ambigua; assembly: GCA_949774945.1. Taxonomy (NCBI): domain Eukaryota; kingdom Metazoa; phylum Arthropoda; class Insecta; order Lepidoptera; family Noctuidae; genus Hoplodrina; species Hoplodrina ambigua. Next base: position 13,747,988 of record OX458979.1, read on the forward strand.
TCAATCGAATCACTTGGCGTGAGATAATTTTAAAATAGTGTAAAGCACAATTATAACTTGTCTTTTGCTATTGTTTTTACAGTCATTAAGCAACAATTTTTTTTTTTTAATTACAATGTACAGAATTTTTTTAATACATAAACTAGCTCGATAGTTCAAACGAAAACTCGATAGTTTAAAGACAAACTTTGTTTTAATATAAGTCGGTTCCACAAGCTATGCTTACAACACTCGAATATGCAGTTGTATGGGGTTGCATAATCGGTAATTACTCGAGTTATCGTGGATAGTCCATTCTTTTATTCTAGCCGTAATATAATCGCACGAGAACAGCAGTCTGTACATAGGCTAGGCACCTCTAAAGAGCTCATCAGAATAGCCTATAGATAGGCAATCATGTGAAGCGTGCGGTAAGTGTCATCGTAGGTGCTCCATGTGTATGAGTCGACACTCGCTAATGCGTGCGCCGTGTCGCGCCAGCCATGCTCTAGTGTTTGCTGGCGCCGTCTGTACACGACCTTATTCTGAACGTGCTGGGGATTAAAAGGTGGGCTTTAATAATGGGTAGATAGGTAAAGAATGCGGTTAATTACTATAAATGTAAGGAAGGCGATGATATGCTGAGTTGACCTCAAATAAATTGGGATAGAGGCGTTAGGATGATGATTTATTTGATTTGATGCGAACAGAGATAGCAACTAATCTATCCGTACGCTCTGTAGTCCAGAAAAGGCCTATAGTGGTATAGCTTTTGTAACTAAGAAACGTTTTATTCTTCAAACTTTTAATACGGCCTTTACGTGGATGACAATTTATTCTGTCGTGGTAATCCTAAATGTGTATGCTTCACAAAATATTCCAATTCCGCTCACAGGTAAGCCGGTACAGTATGCAATTGAAATTAAATGCCCGCTTTGGCTCATTGATCTGTTAATAATTGTGCACTATTGCTTTGATCAAACGTGTTGCTTTGAAACTAAACGTTACAATCGTAGTTAGCCACCTACTATAACATTACACTAACTGTGATACGGTAATCTGTTTTCTTCATTAGTTTAATATGGTTTTAGGTTGTTAGTGGACATAATTATTAACTTCAGTTTTTCTTTCAAGTCACTTAGACTAGTCTATACTTACTTGACTTTAATATATTATAACAAAGCTGAAGTCTTTTGGTTTGTTTGTTTGTTTAAACGCGCTGATATGTCTCGAACTCGCAGTTAAAATTGAAAAAATCTTTTTTACAATATGATAGCCGGGTCAATGAGGAATAGTATAGGCTATATAACATCACGCCATGAACCACAAGAGCGGGGCAGTAACCAAAGATGTAGGTAACTTAACACGGATGGAAAAAACCATGCACACGAAGTCGCGTGGAGCAGCTAGTGTTATAGAAAAGAACGTTTAAACACTGTAGACAAATAATCGTAGTTTAATACTTGAATCTTATTATTCAAATAAGTACTTAGGTCAAACTTTGAGCTCCTCAAAACGTTTGACATCATTGGCATTGATCGATGTCATTTTTACATTCAGTGTAAAATGTTGCAAAGATTGTGCACTCCATCTAATGCTCGTTTTCCTCACTGACTGATGTAATGCTCGAATCAGGACTATCACAGTACAGGCTAATATTCCCGGTGATCAGAATATTTTTTTATCTCTTGTTATAACTAATTATCACGTGCAGTCAGCTGTACGAAATACCTTTCGTAATATTGTTGAACTGTGTATATTGTCATTGAATGGCAAACAATCCAACGCGACGGTCAAATTGTTGTTAAGTAGTCACCGCCTCGTATCTGCAACACCACAGGCCGCGCAGATGCGTTGTCATCACAGACACAAAGCTATGATGTCTCTGTGTTACACTGACTCCCATATCCTTCAAACCGGGACACAGCAACTGTGATTTGCAGCGGAAATGGGTATAGTGGTAGTAGGTACTTCGCCGGATTAGTTCTTTCACAAAGCACTAATATCTATACATCTATGTATACAAATAAATAAAATTGAAATGTCTATTTGTAATATTAACTTATCCGTGTTTTACTACATACATATGAATGTATATACGGTACTTATGTTAAAATAACATTTTTTTCAATTTTTGTCTGTCTGTCTGTCTGTTTGTTCCGGTAAATTTCTGGAACAGTTGGACCGATTTTGACGGGACTTTCACTGGCAGATAGCTGATGTAATTAGGGGTAACTTAGGCCTACTTTTATTTTAGAAAAAGAATTAGGGTTCCACGAAAAAAAAAACTTCGCAGAAAACGGACATTTACGCAGATGAAGTCGCGGGCATAAGCTAGTTATGAATATAAGCGGTATAAAAAGTCAAATCAAATAACCGTTGACTACGCATACTACCTATTAATCTAAGCAACATTGAGCTAAAAGTATTGCTGGGAAAAAACTTTTCTGTGTAAAATCACTGTCCATGGTGCCATGCAATGTAACTTAAGCAAATTATTGTGCTTATTGCAGGTGCTTATTGCATTTGCAGGGGTCGCGGGGTATTTAAAATTTAGTAAGAACATTTGAAATTTTGGCCATCAATATCCCCATACAGAGAAAGGGCCTAGGTATGGCCCACAACAAAAAAAAAAAAAATGATCGCAGTGATTAGGACACGTAACTTTTGGCTCCGGTAAGCGTTTTTTTACACCAGACTAACACTTTCCCCGCGACTTCATTCGCGTGATTTTATTACAGATCCCTATATATTTTTTTAAATTAGCTCATATTACTTAGTGATAACGTAGCTTCCAATTTGCCAAAGAATTTTCAAAATTCGTTCAGTAGATACAGAAATTACTCCCACAACCTCACAAAATTTACCTCTTCATAATATTAGTATAATTATTTAAAGTGAATTAATAAAAAATCTTGAGTAGTTATCATCTCTAATAATAATGACTCGTCGTTGCAGCTACAATCTCTCAAAGACATCCCAGAATCAACCAGTTTAGTGGACAATCGAGAAGTGGAATCCATTTGCACGCCCGGCGAGGGCGCAGGTCGTGAGCGGCAATATTAGGCGCCCTGAGAGTGCTACACTCAGCATGTACCTACGGGGCTCCGGCTATAGCCAGGTGCCTAATGTCAGCCCCTTTGTAACGTAATACATGAGTAGGGAATTATACAGCTGATGATTGATGACGATGATTAAAGTGTTAAGTTGTAGTTTAGCTGGAAACGATGAGGTTTTTTTTACTATGCAATAAGATATTTACTTGTTGAATGCAATGTTTGTTATGTTATGCGTGTTTCTTGTCTAGATAAATAAAAATGAATCTCTAAATGTGTTGCTAAGCACAAAATTCGAGAACGGCTGGATTGATTTGGCTGATTCTTTTTTTGTTGAGAGAACAGGGAATTACTCTTTGTTTTGTTATTTCCTTGATACTTTTTAAGGACTTTATAATAATTAATGTCATTATTATTATACATTTGATCTAAACATGATAGAGTTTACGCCAGAAAATCAGACAAAAGAGGTAAGGAATGTATGTGTTTGTATCCTCTAACACATTGTTATCTACAGATATCTGCCACTCATATGTATAGTATTCGCGTGTAAAAGTATTTACTCAATCAGGGCTTGTCAATTCTGTGATGCATCACCGAGCGCCACCTGCCTTCATCTGTCACTCGACGCGTCGGGAATTCGCCGAAAAAATATGTAGAAAAAAATATTTGTGAAAAAATTTGTACCGACTTTTTGAAGTCGTGAAAAAAACAAAAGAAAACTAAAACGTTCCCGAGTTTTTACTGGCCGCGTTGCAATGCAGCAAAAATAGGTTTTAATAAGTTGTCATTTTGTGATTGAAAATCATGACGATATTTCATTGTCATATGTAAAATGTGGTCCTAAGTAAATTTTATTATCTTTTGTTTATAAAATAACTAGGTATATTATTATAATGTTTACGTGTAACAAAAAACCGCTGAAAGCAAACTTTTCTGTTTTATTATACAGAATAATAAGTGTTATACAAAGAAAATTACAGCTGTATCCAATCAGATAATATCGATGTAGAATATTCGAGACAAAAAATGTTCGACATTCTTGCCCAAATATCGGGAAAAATAATATTAAGTATCTAAAGAAAAATGCTAGAAAATAATAGGGTTATTTTTTTCTTCTTCAATTACTAGTCTGGAATTTTGGGTAAAAAGCGTGTTATTCAAGAAACTAAATCTCGAAATAGGACTAGATTATTTTTCGGGAATGAAGAACAAATATTGAAGATTATGTTTTTGTTATTTAATTTTGGTGTCTGAGTTTATTCGGGTATTCGTTTTATGTCTCACTTCAAAGAGGACAAAGAGGTTTAGTATTATGTATTCTCGCTGTTCCGAAAAACTATCCATTCGTTTCCCACCTACTCAATTTTCTAGGGTTGACTAAAGGTATTGTATGAATGGAGTGGGTAGCTCAATGCTCCAACCTGGTATTAATAACGACTTGAAATCAATAGCCTGTGTACGAAACAGGTGATTATGACATTTCCCTTTGGCGTGTATTGTACTAGTTATATGAAAGCTTTTATTGGCTTGGCATTAAACGTTCAGATTGACATGTTAATAATATGATTGCCTGTATGTGCGCTAAAGTGTTAAATAATTGACATATAGGTATACTATCATACTGAACGGCTGTTTGACATAACACCTAACCCATCGGGGATTACAGGCGTGGTAATCCCCGATGGGTTAGGCAGAGGTGTACCCATTAGTTCACCCACATTTCGCCAGTTATGTTTAAGTTCCATGTAATAGGGGGCGAGCCTATTGCCATCAACCGGGTACAAATCCAGACTCCGAGGCTGCTACTGAGAAATTCCTGATGGAAAAACCTCATGCACAGCAGTCGCGCTTGCGACCACTAGACCAACGAGGCAGTCAAGCTGAGGCAGGCTGTTTGACTTACAACTTAACAACAGCGTGAGCTGCTCTCGACATCAAATTTTAATAGTTTATACGTAAAAAGAAGATAATCAAAAGACAAAGTAACATTACATTATGATTAAAACGCTCTAAAATCATTTATGGAAGCAGTTTAAAAGAGTGGCCTATAAAATATACCTAATCCTGCGAATTTATAAGCTTATTTTTAGTTAAGAAAAAAGTAGTTACTCGGATAATAACCCTCAGGTACTTTCCCAACAATAACGAGCTAGGTCGGGTCAAGGTAAAAATCCTCTCATTTTATGAAGCCCGTAGTAAAACTTTACTAAATTCTTGAGTTAAATAATAGAACAGAAAATGGAACACCGGTTCTGTTCTCCCGACGGACATTATTATAAAGTACAATATAAATTAATAGTTTATTGAAACCAATCCAGGAGATTGCGGAGGTTATCGCTCGGCGGCAAACAACCTAAATGAATCATAAAACAATTAACCCTTTATTACGACACGTTGAAAGTTGGAATAGGCTCCGCGACCAATAAAACCATTAAAATTCTAAACTCTGCGAGCCACGGTTTTGTGATAATAAGGTGTTAAGAAACGAGCTATTAGCGGGTAATTATATATTTTGAGGGTCATTCCATTAATTTGGAACCAAGCCTGGGCAAGTTCTAATGTGACTTTTTCTATTTCGTTATGTAAAGTCAACAAAACAGATAGTTGAAGTTTTCTTGGAAATCGATGGATATCTTCGATTGAAACTTAACTTATTTAATAAATTAGTTTATTATCTACTTTTTAAATTAAATTACATTTGAAAACATCCATCGGTTTCTAATAAAACTTCAACTATTTCTGACGACCCTGCATAGGTACCTATCTGTTTTATAGACTATACTTTCTTAGTTTAACTTGGTTGTCAATGCCATCAATAAAGAATGATCAATGCGACCACATTTTCCATGATGTGGCTGCATCACCAATAATATACGCTTCTGCTCATCCCCTCTACTGCGACCCAAAAATCTTGACACAATGGCGGTGTTTGGAGAAAACTCGAGCTCATCAATTTTATGGCGCAAGTTTGAAGCTGGAGTGGGCCTGGTGCGGCATCCGTGACGTCATCATAATGTAAGCGGTTACAATTATTACGAGAATTACGAACGAAGCGAACCAGGAGATTACTGAGCGCTTTTGAGCGAAACACTGCTTTAATCTATTTTTTTTAGTTAATGGTATATTAGAGACCAATTTGTATACTTATTTGCCTTTTATATGTGCAAGCCTTTTTAATGGCTGAGATAACGACATGGCTGCATACTCCATCATTAAAATTATTAGATCTTGGAATCAATTCTTTATTCAACTTTGATCCGTATTTTTGTCTCATAAAATATATCCTGTTGTACTTATGGATAACGTAGCTTCCTATTATCGAAACTATTTTCAGAATCGAACCAGACGTTTCGGATATAAGCACATTTATCTTTAGCTTTTTAATATTATGTAGACGGACAACTTTAACCTTTTCATCTTGCGAATATAACCTGTGATAAAAACATATCTACAGCTATAAGTCCTACTTACCTCACACCAAAAAACATATCACAAGAAGCTTGAAGGCTGGCACAATTCTTCTCTTTCAAACCGACGCGACGCCTCATACAAAGAAAGATGGTAGGAACCCTAATTAAAGGCCCTAAGCTAATTACAGCGACATGCCGAATCCGGGCCTGGCGAGACGGCTTAAAATTGTCAAGACGCGTTATTTGAGAAGACATTCGTTACAAAAAGAGGCTCTTGGGAGTGTGGCAGGGCCGCTTTGAATCAGGGTGCATGTGCGGGTGGAAAATGTTACTTTTTGTTGGTTGTAAAAAGTATGACGAGGACGAGAAGATAAAGGGTACAGATAAGAATGGAGTTAGAACTGTTTTTAACCTTTTATAAGTGATTACTTTTGGTACTGAATGGCGTCGCGCTATTTTATAAATTAATTCGTCTGCAATATATTTAGATATTTATATTAATATCTAAGATTGGTGTGCACTGCAAAGAAGGCAAGGGAACATTTTAAACCGTATAATGCAGTACCATCAGTATTGGCAACTGGAGTTGTTACTAGTCCATGGCGAATGCTGCTCGTATAGCCAATATTTCAAGCCTATCTCTTAATGGTCTGTTCTTTACTGTCAGATTTCGATATATTATAATTTTTAATTAAAAACCCAAGCCTCGTTCCTAAAGATCAAAAATCAACACCAACAACAATAACTAACACACAACCCGGAAAAGCAATTCATAAAATTAATTATTGAAAGGTTAGGACGTCAATTAGAGCGTTTGCACCCGCCCGTAAGCTAACTAAATCCGACCCTGTTGGCAGGAGGGGGGGAGATTAATCCCTCTTGATGGATCGCTATCCCCAATCTGTTTTTGCGTAAATGAGAATAAACTGTTTGTCCAACCTGTCACCTATAGCTGCTTTTTGTATGTTTAAGCTGTTTTTAGGTGGTGGCGGGACGAGCTTATGTGCTGCTAATCTAAAATGTTTGGTGGATGAGGATTATGATTTTGAGTTGAAATTTAAATGTTGTAAGGCATCTGGTTTCCGACTTACAATATAATTTGTACCTGTAGGATTTAGAAGAATTACATCTAATTAAAGTTGTCCCGTGCTATTAATTTATTTTATATCGTGGGTGCGTTTACAAACGTATTCATATTCATTTATTTTTGCATACCAAAATGTAAACCCACGTACACAAATAATCAGACTCGAAACAACTACCTGTTGGTTTTACAAATATTAGGTTTTTAGTTCCGTGGAAATTGAACGTTGGCGAATTGTATATGTAAATGTTTTAGAATCCTGCCGGGATTGCAGGACGTCTTAACATGATACTGTGGCTCCGGAACGTAAAGGGCAACAGAAGGAACAGGGTGGTTTTTTTAGTCAGTAAAAGTTTGACAGCCCCTTCCGCCCCGCCCAGGGCGGAATGGCTCATTTGATGATTTTTCCACCTAAAAAAAATGTTTCACAATCTACAGCTAGGATTAAGTAATAAATCTAATTGGTCAGTTTTAAAATCAGTCAGGACTATAAATAAAGACTAGACTACAAAGGAATGACGTAAATTTAAAGTAGTTTTTTTACATTGTACATTATTTGTTGAACTAGCATAAATCCCAGTTGACAGGTCAGTGATTCAAAGTTGAAGCATAAATAAGGATTAACTGCCGCCCCCGGCTTCTCTCACTCTGTGTATTTGAATCGTGACGACATTGTGATCAAGAGGATTAGGAAGCTACGATGTTGGTGACGTTTTGAAGACCAACATTTAATTGGGGTCTTCCTGTTCGATAGCTTTTATTGCGGGATCTTTTTTATTGAAGTTTGCTTAACAATCGAACTATAGGTAAATAATGCGGTAATAAATATGTATGGTATAATTATAAGCCGTGGCACATAAGTATGGCAATAGCCTCGCCCCCTATTACATGGGACTTGAACATGACTGACGAAATGTGGGTAAAATGGGTACACCTCTGCCTAACCCTTTGGGGATACGGGCGTGATGTTATGTATGTATGGTACATAAGTCTTTAATCGCCAATCCGTTTTGAGCAAGCGTAATGATCAGTGGTCGTGCCGTCCTTGTATGATAAGAGGCTTTTGTCCTTTTGTCAGGGGGACAATAGTCACCCTATTGCTTTTTTAATTCTAAACAAATGAAACATTTCTTGTTTTTCAGGGATAACAACTTATCTCACATACAATTGCTTGTCTTCTACCTAGAAATATAAAAAGGATTAACAATAGGTGCGGCAAAAAAGAAGACACTACAAACTCGTGAGCACAATTACCATTGCTAAAAATAAAGTCTTCACAGTTGCAATGGCCATAAAATATTCGGCGGGTGTTGTGTTAGTTATGTATGTTACATATATTGGCCATAGAATGGTCATAAAATATTCTTAACCACTTTCCATCGTTTTACCCATCGGCCCTTTTACCAATTTCAAATAAAAAAATCTACAAAATATCTTAACAGTCGAAACCCTCAAATCGTTTTGAAGAACCAGTCAGTTATGCCACTTCAAAATTAAGCATTACATCACATAAAAATATGAATATTTTCACGGATCCCGCTTCCACCTGTAAAATATAATATTCAAAGGCAATATCTCTGAGCGATTCCGAGAACCTATAAATGTTCACCATAAAAATGACGTTACACACTCATACATCAGCCATACAGAACCGAACCTTAATTCTGCGCAATAAGGGCTAGTAGAATTGTAAAGTTAAGTTGGTGAACGTAAATATTAGCACCTGAATAATCTGTTATATGGTCTGATATTTATTTCTTTCAATGTATTAGTGCCTCCCTAAGCTGAGGTCGTTCTTCTTTTATGTATGGCTGCAATAAAACACAGGCAGCTCTCTGGAAACTTTTAATTACTTGTAAAATATTAGCAATTTAGAAAAAGCTTAGGCATCTAGTTCAATTTATAATGAAGATAGACCTTTCGCACAGACCAATTTATTGCTTTTAATTGGGTTATTGATTTTGATAGCCTTTGATGTTTAGTCTAGATTCGCTAGGTGGTTACAGTTTCAGGGAGGCATAGTTTTGTGGCTAGATTAAAATTATTTTTGAAGTTCATTATTAAAGGTAACATTTTAGGTAATATCTTTTATCAATATTCTTGGAAGATATCAAATGACTTTCTGTTCTCGATCATTCATTTAATTTGTTCTTATTATGTTTTAGCCTAATTTGTAAGACTTAAATCTGTTATCTTAACAAATTAAGTAGTCTAACTTGTATGTATTGTTTTTTTTTTTTAAACCTGTTCATTGAGGACTGCGGGCATTTTAATGTGGTCCCGATCAATTCAAACCCTTACAACAGGCCTAACATGATCAAAACCTTGAAACATACAACCCATTTAATATATGTTAATCTTATCCGACCCAAACTAATATCTACAAAGCTTGTTGTGACATGTTATAAATCTTACGAATCTCAAAGGAAAGTAAAATGGTCAAGGACATCACATCTATATGCAAGATGGCCACCGGCCAAGTTTTAAGAAGGAAATAACAACCGCGACAAATCTGGTCCTTTTGATAATGTTAGAGAAAAATGCAGCTATTTCATGAAGACAATTTCCTTTGCAAACAAAATGTATGTGGTTCTGGGGCAAAATAAACTACAACGTGTCTTGAAATAAGTCAGTATTCATAGTTAGGTTGACAGGGGAAATAATAAGACATTGTTTTCATTTATCATCATCTGTCTTGCTCTTTCTTGGTTTATTGTGTTTTGATTCCAGTGTTGACGTGACAGAAGAACGATTCTACTTTATTCTAGATAATGATTACTTGTATTATTTTTGTTAGCTCTTCTCACAAATAAAGAACACACACACCCTAACGACACACACTTCACTTCACTTTAAACGAATTTCTGTAAATAATGGATGCTGATACTCCTAAATACAGTACAAGATTTGGTCCTTAGATCCGTATCATAGCTAAAATTATCAAAAAATCTATAGAAAGCTACATAAAAACATAAATGTGCCACCTACAGGTGTTCTTAATACCGAAACCTCTTAAGCCCCAACTACTAAGCACTGCATCGCAACTTCCAAAGAAAAATAGCAACTCCGAGCTCTCTCGCGTTATGATTATAACACGGCCATGTATCGTCACCGCTCCGCAGTAAACTATTACACGGAGGTAAGTGAGTCCGTAATTTATTCGGGTAATCGCGTAATTTGTCGCAGAGGATTGGTGTAATTTGTCCTCAGGTGCGGCCCGGCGGCGCTTGTTTTCTTGGAAATACGCTCCATGTTGTACAACGAAGGACTTTTTTTTTGTAAAATTTTCTCTTTTCTTGTTTTGTTTCGGCAAGTTCGCAGAAGTTGGGTTTAGGTTGCTTTGAAGTGTTATTTATCAATTTGGAGAGAAATAAAATGATTAAGTCATGTTTACTTTTTGTGTTGACGTTTTTTATAATAGTTACTGCTGTACTCTAGTACTTATGTCTAATATGAGTCTCAGGACATTTAGTTGATACTTTTAAAAAGAGAAAAATAAGCGAATTATTATATTCATATTTGTTGTCAAAACCAGATTTCAATTAATTTTCTATCACAAAGATACAGAAGCAGGGATGCTTACCTACCTGTAGTTCAGTCTAAAAAACCAATCGTTTGGCTATTGTACTAGCTATAACCAAATTGCGTCTAAATTTAGTAACCTAGTTTTTTTTGTACATTCCATTTTCTATTCATTCATTCACCTGTTCGTGATTGTTAAACTATTTTACCATATTAATTCCATATTACTTTCATCATTAATAAAATTGTTGATAAACCAGTAAATAACTGTTAACTAAGTCGATAAAAAAGAACAAGCTACAAAATGAGTAATCAACGGTTGTTACTACAACTGCGGAGCTGTTCCAACAAGTTGTAGGCAAAGTGATTGCTTCGAAACAAGCTGGTGTTAACTACACATTGTCGAGTGGTGATTAACTGCAGTGGCCAGCTGATGGTGAGGATGTCAGTCATATGGAAGAGGCATGTCAAAGTCAAAATCGAATCATTTATTTCAATTAGACTACTAAAATACACTTTTGGATGTAATTTGCAAGAAAGAAAAATTTTAATACTGTTTAATCTAGTTGCCCATTCGAAAAGGTAGTTTCGTATAGAGAAGAATGGGCAAGAAACACCATACATACTGTTGAAAATTGTCAGGTACATTAATTCAATACTATACGAATGTGAAGACGACAGTAACATGCTGGTTGGTAGTTTTTTTTGTCTTTGGTCATTCTATTCGGAGTAATCTTACTGAAAAAAGCTTTTTACTTCGCCGAAAAAGTAATATACTTACTCGTATACGTGTATTGTAATTGTGGGTTCATCCTTGTCAAATCCCATCATACAGCCTTCCCCGATTTTTTAATATTTAACGAAACCACTTCTAGTCCTCAAAACTCATGGTCAGAACACAGCGGCAGTAAACCTTTGGTAAGCACATTCGTTGTAAACTCGCCTATGATTTACGACCAAACGCGTGCACTATTAAAAATGTTTAGTGTCAAAATCAGTCCATAACGAAAGGATGAAAATCCTTGGCTTATTTTCCGCTTCCAGTCATTTTTGATGAAGGTTTGTAGCACCTGATTTTTGGGTTCTCGTGACGAAGCAGTTTGTTGCGGACAGGTAGATTGTGGTGTTTGTAAAACTGTTTACTTACGACGAATAATTGTGTATATTTTTGTGTTCTGTGGCTAAATATTGTAGTCTCGGTCGCGCTTCTTGCTCAAAAAATGAAGGTGTAATATCTTTGCCAGCTTGATACAGAGAAAAGTAGTGCAAAGGCAGCTCTTCACACAGAAAAGGTACGAAAATTGATCACCATGCTTGCTCAGTCCAGGTTTCCTCGCGATATATTCCTTCAGCAATGTCAATGATGTTCAAGATATATCTTGGAAGTACATATGATTAAGAGAGCTCATTGGTACTTGATGCATAAGAGCACTTTTACTACTGGACCATCACGACGTTTTGTGGTACATTTTATTTTGTTTTTGTTCTCCACTGCATCAGAAGCAACTTCGTTTGTAACAAGTATTAATAAATAAAAACACTGAATAGAATAAGTTCATAAACTCTTCAACTAATGTACGAAGTGAAATATAAATGCGGAGGAAGCAGCTGAAATTTAAAAAATTGTAAATATGGATTCCCGTCGTCGGTTCTCAACGGCCAAGCAAGGACTTGACTTAACTAAAAATAAATAAAACATCTCTTCTAAAGAAATTCACCACTTAGTACGAGTTCGTCGAGCAAATTGATATTCAACCGGCGTCCCGGAATTTTTCAAATAAAAAATAAACAAACGCTAAACAAGTCTGGTCCCAAAAAGTACTTATTTACCTCAAACCGAACTTTCTTCAGAGTTGCTCTGACACGGCCTCTTGATAATTTAATTTTTTTCTCTCGTAAGAAGACGTATCTTATTACGCATTCGAGTCTCGTGCGCCACTATTTATTCCTTATACATTCGGCTCACGTAATAAATCACAGTTATTTAATCTACTGAAAGATATATATGGGTATTTACCCGAGTATTTCTATCATAATATTTGTTGAATGCTATTTTTGTGGGGCTCATATAGTTTTTAATCTGGAAAAGACAGAGATAATGGTGTGAGATACATAAATAACGAATATATTCAAGTATCTGTCTTCATTCCCTTTCACTGTAGTTTTTATAATAATATTTTGTTGCGCTACATTTTATCTGAAGGGTAATAAAATTTGGGAAAGTCACTTTTCTTAAAGCAGTGTTCGTATTCATAATATTGTCAGACTTGAATTGAGTTTGTACAAGTATTTTGTCAACTTTATTCTACTTTTTCTAGAATTACTTTGCGAATTTGTCTTGCTGAACTTACTCCATCAATATTATTTAAGTTGTAGCATGTCACATTTCTGTTTCGACGCAGAATGTTGGACGTGACCTTATTTTTTCTGCTTTTATTTTCACAAAAGTATGCGAATCCTCAGATACATCTGTACGATGTCATCACGGCGACGTAAACTTACTCAAACTCAACATACAAAATTACTTCAAAAATACACCATAGGAAAGTTTCGAACCATTCGTTGCGCTTCAATAACCGATAGATTAACTTCCAGCTAACGAAATATCGACGCCCTAATCCAGGATACTGGAGGTGAGTGAAAAATTAGATTGGCGAGCACCGGACACCGGTCACCGGACACGGTGGAACCTAGCCATAATCTCATTGCCCTGGCCCAGTGCGAGGTACAAGTCACATGCGAGATCGATGTGACACTTCTTGATTGGAGGATGGATTATGCCGAACAGAATTCCAGTAGTAAAGGAGATGAAAAATTTATATTCTTCCTGTCTTAAGTAAAAGCCGAAAATATACCTTATTGATTTTCCATTACCAGCATTTGTACCCCATTTGTTACTTCCGTAAACAGACAGCAATAAATAAAGGTCAACGACGATATGAAATACAGAAATAAATTTCCTTAAATTGAGGAGACGGTACGTCAGCAAGCATTTCCATCGCCAAGATTTCGTCTCTTGTACCAAATTGTGTGCCCAAAGGGCGCAACGCCACAGGAATATTTGTGAGTCTTTTTACCAGGACACGGCAAATGGGTACCGAATCATTTCCGACTCGGATTATTGATTCTACATCGCCGGATTTACTGAAGATTTTCGACCAAAAACGTACTGAGGGGAAATTGGGTTAAGTGCTCACTTCTAGGCCTGATCGACGGACTCCATCAGGATTTTGGGATCTAAAAATTTAGGCCAACTTCATAGCACTCAGTAGACTTGTTTGTATTTTATGTCAACGTCTAAAATGTTTCATGAATTATATTTTGTAAGGCCTTTAAAACGAAAGTCGTCTAGACAGTTTGAGTAGGCATCGAAGACTTTTCAGTGATATATTATATACCAGTTACGTCACTAAAATAAAAAGATATAATTTTTTTTGCTGAAAAAATACCGACTTTGGTAAAAAAAGAAAAAGTAATATAATTATATTTTTTTATAAACGAAAATAAAAAAAAAATACTCAAGGTATTTTGAAGATAAAAGAAACGATGCAACAATATTTTGTTTTCAAATTACTTTCGATATCACTCGTTACGTGTAACTGCGTATATTTCTTATCGCTCATCAGACGGCTTCATCTCCTCGTATTCCCCTGTTCCACTTTACATAAATTACATTCTCACACACTTCTCAATATGGAGTATCAATTTCGAACAATAAAAAGTATTGGTAACAAGTACGCACGTTCCCTTTATCTGAAGTACAAACCTTGGAATTTCATTATGGCAAACAAATGTATCGATATCAGCTGATTACATTATATTCAAAGGGAAATTTCTAAGATGCTTATAATGTATCGGGAATTATTGTTTCGAGTTTTTCGTACCCTCAATAATAACATTTTCTTTGAAACACTTGAACAAAATTGCTGGGAATTTTAAGTCTTACTCAATGAATTTTGGAATATTCAACTTTGTTTCAGCTTCTTCCTCTGTCGGCTCGTTTAGTGAAGAAAACACAATTTTCAGAATGTAAGATTTGTTGTGAATTTATGTATTCTTGTTTTCTTTGTTTCGCCTTTTTTGTTGTTTGATATTAAGTTTGGTCTGTTGCCTTAGGCCCGGGGTGACCGCCTTCTCTTTTAGCACGAAATCAATTTTCTGTATCGATATCTGAAACTTTATCACCTTTTATTAAGGTTCGTCTACAAATTGTACTGCGTTCCACAAATATATTGCTTTCACTTTAGGTTTCATATAACTGAGTATCTTTTACAGATTCTCCTAGAAAAACGAATAATAATATTATTATAATTTCTAGCTGCTTGTTATGAGAAAAGTTTGGAGAAAATAATTTTAGCCAAGAGGCAATAAACACATTTTTATTAGTTGGTCCCCATCATAAATCGGACGAGGATGTTTATTGTCCGTTTTTTTATTAAAACGAGGGAAAGTTGAGATGGAGATTTTATTATCTTATGTCTACTTAATCATATTCACTAACAAACACAATAGCTAAGCGAAAACTATAGCCGTTAAACACTGTATGAAAATTAACTCAATTTTGTTTGATATCCTTGTAAACTCATTAGACTGCCAAATAGAATGTTCTAGACACAGACAAGTTTGAATATAGTTATAACAGAATATGTTTCAAATTCTCTGACAGTTTGGTGCCAAGTAATCCTATGTGTTCATAGACATTGTCAATAACCTGGGTGATATGAACGACTTGACTTTCAGAGAGTATTGTTATTAGATGACAAGTCTGTTGTTTAATTTCTTATGCATAATTTAATGACGGTTATTTATTTGAATCAATTGCGGTACGGCTAGTAGGTACTATCTTCCTGTGTTAGTACCGTGAAACTATGAAAAAAAATATTTGTCGTATAAAAAGACCAATTGTATTTTTTGTTTCTTTCTAACAAAAATTTAATTGTAATATCGTAATTTAATTAATTCAGTTTATACAATCAATCACTTTCATTATTCTTGTATCTATCTAGTTATTTGTGCATGATGTGGTCTTCTATAATCGAAGGAGCACACGTAACTTAAACAATTATCTGTATCGAATGTAACTGTGTATTCTTTTTTGGAGATCCTAAATAAATAAACAATGTCAGAATATGAGTACAAATCGTATTGAGTAAATCATCATCATCATTGTATCAGTCGAACGGCGACCACTCCTGGACATGGCCTCTCCTAAATATAACCTAAGATAGATGAATTAAATCACCGATTTTTTTAATTCTTTGCTACCAATCTCTGTTGCTAATGATAAAGACAAAAATGGTGTGAATTATCGAAATAGATCCATTTAAGTTGCTAATTCTATAGACACAAACGGCATCACAAACGCCGCCACCCGAGGCTAGAAGCGGGGTCGTGGTGACCACCGATGTCAACCGTGTGCGACGAGGACATATAAAATGTATGGAAATTACTGGAATCGGTGGCGGCGTTTTGTGGCTGTGGCCGGTGGCCTGTGTGCGGCCAGGCTAAGATACAGTTTTTATGGCAATTTTTGCTTTTGCATTTAATTATCTACTTGTTAATCATGGTTACACTACTGACTTTCTCTCTTCACTCCATTCAACGTAATGATAAATAATTAAATTACCAAATAACCATCTTATTTCGAGCAGAGCTAAACTAAACACATAAGTAAAGTCATCAGGTTTGCTAAACGCGCGAATTCGCAGCGACAGGGCACGTGCACAAACATGCATTAGCATAATCAAATGTGGCGTGCTGCGTGCGGCAGATCACGCACTGGAGAGGAAAAACACTGCGCGTTTTAAGGCGTACCCTAAAACTTGCGCGGGTGCACGCTTGCGTGTCTGCATAAAAGTATTGTTTGTGCAGCGTAAGCGGACGCGGGCGTGTGATTCGGATTTAAAGTCTCAGGTTTACGTCATAAGAACGAAGCGGACACCCACGCATCTTTTAAGCATTTCATTAAGTGAAATATTGCGTATAATTACAACATTGTTTAGATTATTATAATATCAATCAGTCAATGTTACTGCTTAATAGAGACTTTCTCTTATACCGTTATAATTAGCTTAACACTGAGGAAAATCCTCGTTATGACAATCCCATATTTTCATAATGACTGCTGTAATTTAAACTTTTAATTAAATTAGACAAATCTGCTACTAATACTATGAATTATGAAAACGATTCTTTCAACATTTTCCTTGTGTGAATATGCTTGGATTTCAGAACAGCTTTACCATTGAAATATTTTTGTAATGCAAAAAAGCCGCAGCGTTAACTTCGCGCAGTGCGTCTTGAGACATCACCGCAAGATTATGCAGCGTCTTCTCACACTATAACAACGTGTAAAAACATAAACAGTGTAGTTAATATCTTGCTTAGTAACAGTTTAGTCCTCACTTAACTCGATGTGAGGATCTAAAAGATAGAGGACGAGCCTACGTGACTTCTTACGTATTTTTCCTATTTTCTTGTGCCGAATTTTAGGGTTTGAGCGAAAAAGAAGGAATTGAATCGAGAGGTTATTAAATTAGATTGAGGGTAAGGGTCATTCTGCTCCTAAGGACCCAGTACCTAGACATGAGAGCTGTCCGAGATTCCAGGCTAATAATATTATGTCAAATTAATATTTGATTTATAAAGTCTTAAGTTGATATTCAAATTAACGTAGATATGCGGGCGTATTTTCATCGATATTGAAGTTTAGCATAGTTTAAAACTAATTCTCAACAATTAATTTACAAGAACCTGTCTATTAGCAAATACCAATTTCAAATAGATTTTCAAGGACTTATACAGGTCTAACCGCTATTCCACTTCAAATTCAACACCTAGTAAATGATTACACTACTTAATCTAGCTGAAAATAAACCTAGAACATTCAATATAAATCCCTTTTACCACAAAATAAAGTCGAAAGAAGATTAAACGTAACCCTAAACTGCTGGGTACATGTTCGACGATCAATTTGTCCGGCGGACAGTCCGTCCGAGGGCCATCAAAACAAATGCTACAATTTATTTGATCCATTTTCTATCGCACACGTACATTTGAAGATGTTTCGACGAAATTTTCCATCCACGAGGATGTAGTAATTTAATTTTCGTTGCCTTCTAAGACGGGTTTTTAGGCTAGAGATAGGTGTAGGCGGCTGGTAATGGAAATTAAATATTTTTCCTATATCTGGATGATTAAAGCGCCCTCCTCCCATGCATGAGGTTGCGGATTTAGTACTAGACAAATACCAATATGAGTTTCAATTTTATCTTAGACATCACTGACGATGTTGAAGGAATACGTCGTGACGAAACCTGGACTTAAAAGTAATAAAAATAAGTCTGAAATCGCCAAACCGTCTTGAATATCGTGGTAATCAATGCTCGTGCCTTCTCTATATGAGGCTGGTATTTTTATTCGGATGATTTAAAATTATTTATTACTTCTTCAGTGATACAAATACTATTTATTAATAATGTACCTTCAATTAGGTAATATTTCCTAAATGGATTTATTGTTTTTCTTTTCGGAACATCTATTTGATATTTCCGAGCTATAGCTGTGTTGCGTTCAATATTTGTAGAACCTCTAACCATACCATCAATCTTCGTGATGTCTATAAATGTTTGGCCAGGTCGTTTGTTGGTACATGTAAATTGCGTACATATGGGCAAACAACACACCGAACTGTATCTCAAGTTGAGATCAAACCGAAATGGACGACCACGGGACGGTGCACACTTCAAGTCAAGTTAACTTTGGTTAGACGTCGATGAGCGCTGTATAGACAGGCAGATAGGAATCGATCGTGCATGAAACGCCTTCTTGTCAGCCATTCTGTAAGTGCAATGGAGAGGTTATCTTATGGTGAGATCCTGTGTTTGACTGTCAACTTTTTCTCTATTCAGGTCAGCATTTTGTATATCTCTTTTCTCCA
This sequence comes from Hoplodrina ambigua, assembly GCA_949774945.1. Taxonomy (NCBI): domain Eukaryota; kingdom Metazoa; phylum Arthropoda; class Insecta; order Lepidoptera; family Noctuidae; genus Hoplodrina; species Hoplodrina ambigua. Next base: position 13,766,981 of record OX458979.1, read on the forward strand.
CTCTCTTTGACTCTTATCTAGGGACTAACTTCTGCCCGCGATTTTGTCTGAGTTATATTTTTCACCCGCTTTAAGTTATGTCTTTGCAATGGTTACTGCTCCGTTCTCGTTCTCCGTTTCCCCTCATGAATCTGGCTATCATAACATCACGCCTGTAATCCCCGAAAGATTAGGCAGAGGCGTACCCATCAGTACACCAACATTTCGCCAGTTTGTTTAAGTCCCATGTAATAAGGGCGGGCCTATTGCCATCAAACGGGCATAAATCCATACTCCAAGGCAGCTACTAAGAATCTGGCTAACATATACAAAAATGTTTTTGTAAAAGGTACAAGTCCAAATAGAAATTTCCAGGTTCAAATAAGTTACTTGTGTATAAATATGCAAGAACCCTTTACTGTGTTACAAACTAAGCTTTCCTCACACCTTAATAACATTCTCAAGTGGATTACCTCAGCCGCGAAGGAACCCAGAATTGTTTTAGAACGCAAGACTGCCGTTTCTTTCCATCTCTAAGCAACTATTCGTACGTGATCGGACGACCACGGTGAACGGGAAACGGAGAAAGAAAATAATTCTGAGGTAATCATGTAACTGGAGAGATAATAACGGGCCTTTGGGTCGAATGATAAATTGAAAAGGACCACGTTTGTGTAAATTTCTTTTGAAACCTTCGGGGCGATGTTTTTGCCCATGTGTGAAGAATGTGGACGTGATTATGAGGGTTTTGTATCTAAAGGATAATTTACGAAATATATGAAATTCTATGTGATTTTTTTTATTTTCTTGCTGTTGAATTATGGCCAGACTTATCTTGAAATATTGCTGTGATATAGTAAGGGATGGCATTTGCTCTGTGTAAAGTAATAAAATTTGTTTTTCCATTTGGTAAGAATACAAGTATATAGCGCAAAATCCAGGCTAAATCACTAGAATGACAGCTGTAAATCCAGTAACAGATAATTTTCATTCTTCAGCAAAATACAGCTCAGTAATATTTGCGTAGAACATGCCAGAATAAAGCCGATACCAAAAATATTGAACTGCCAATAATATAAATCCCCTTTTGATTTCCACCATCTTTCAAAATATTATCGCTCAGAAACTACCTGTTTAATAGAGCGCTACCACAATAGTGTCCCAAAGGAAAAGTCACAGGTAACAATGGACCAATACCTCCGAAATAAATCAAACCTTCGGGTCTTACTGAGCATTGTGTCTACCCGAACCACACAGAATTATCACCTCTAAGTTCCCATTTGTAAAGCTCATAATTCCATGAAATATTTTACTTGTAGTCTTATTTTGTGTTGGACAATTCAAAGGAATATAAGCTGTATTGTTAGGAGTACAAAGGTGCTGTTTCTATGTGGTGTAGAGACATTAATCAGCGGCCGTCAGTTTGACGCACAAAAGCGTCAAATGTTCGTTGTGAATGAATGAAGTAATTTGTTGTAGATATATTTTAGTACATAGTGTTTGTTTGTTTTGGTTTACGCTTTGCTTTTGTTATTTTCGATTAAAACTCGACACAATTAATCATTCGGATTCGGAACTTGTTTAATACATACCTATTTATTTTCATATACAAATAGAAACAATCTTCATTGCTAAAAGCAAGTAAGGTATAACTTCGGGTTTGATTCCCACACGGAAAAAATATTTGTATCGTCTACAGATGGTTGTTCCGAGTCTGGTTATGTATGTGAATTTATATGTTTGTCAACGCATCCACGAATCTAGGAGTAATTGTAAAGGAAAGAGGCTAAACACTTTTTTGTTGGTTTTATTAGGCAACTAGAAAAGTAGACCGTAACCGTCTCACTAAAATCTCTTAGCCATCTTCTTATCAATATCGTGTACTAAGCCTCTTACTGCTGAATTAGGCTTCTTTTAATTGGGTAGTTAACAACATTAGGCAATATTACTAAGACACAACTTTTCTAAAAACACTTTATATCGATACTGAAAAAATGAAATAACGTAAGGGTCATTTGGTCGAACGTTGATGAGATGTTAGTGAAATGTCCCTTAAGTCATTTCTTATTTTCAGTATCGATATTAGCTTTGAAAATCCAATCAATTTTCGATTAGAAGTAAAATTAGATTTGTAGTTGCTTATAAATTAATAAATAGTTAGTAAATGTTGGAAAATAAATGACGTCACATTTTATTGTTGCTATACAAGTTTTATGGGGGATTTGCGTTTTGAAAGCTGAATTTCGATTGATCGTCGTTTTTTTTAAAGGTATAAACAATTTTTTTTTTTAGGTGCTAGAAATCGTCAAATGACTCCTTCCGCCCTGGGTGGGGCGGAAGGAACTGTCAGATTTTTACTGACGTTCCGTGGACCGTGGCCACGGAACGTAAAGGGCAACAGAAGGAACAGGGTGGTTTTTTAGTTTTTTAGGTTTTTTAGTTAGTCCTGTTAAGACGTTCCACAACCCCGAGGGTATAACCATAAGATCACTTCTTCCGCTCTGGGCGAAGCAGAAAGGAGTGTCAGACGCTTACAGACTAAAACCCATCCATGTTCCTCCTAGAGCCCTTTGCGTTCCAGGACCGCGGTGACTCTTTCTAACAAATTTTGCAACCCTGGCAGGCTAGTAGTGGTGTGTACTACTGCATTCCATAGTCAGCCAATATACACCTGTCCAGTTCAATTTTATGACGTCAGCACGATCCATAACAACGAATACGTTTAAAATTCATATCAAAAGTCGAATCATATACATACATATTAGCGGTAAGTAACCGAGCCATAACCGTTCAAATTGGAATTTAGCAGTAAAAACATATTAATTGATAACATGGCGGGCCAAATCGCCAATTAATTCAACAATTATAACTTCTAACTGTATTCATAGGGTTAGTACAGTCAGCTTGATTGTTATCTAGTCGAATGGTTTTGTTTAAAACTAGTTAATTAAAAATAATTACAGAAATAACAGTTATTAGATTAGCATTTCACTTTGTAATCTGAAATCTGCTAGTTATAACTGCTGGTTGATAAGAAAATATTATTTGTTCTGAATTTTATTCTAAAAATTTGGGAGATGGAATAGACCACACGTTGTTACTAGTTTATCCCCTCGGCGCCGCCCGCGTGGAGGTCGGGAATACATTATTATAATAAATATTATCCCATACGAACTTAATTTGAATTAAAACTACATAATGTGGTAATTCAATTTTTATTTGAATGCGCTAAGAGGTTTGCGAATGTTTCAATAAAAAATATCTTAACAAATTTTCACATTATTTCATCATACTTTTTCTTAATCCTATTTTGTGATTTGTCTCACTCCTGGACAAAGCCCTCCCTCCACTACTTCCATCTTTTGCGATGTCCTGTTTTATCCATCATGTTTTGGATGAGTCTATCCAGTTAGTCCCTACTATAGGTGTTAATCTAATATGGGAAATAAGTGGTAATATTAAGCAGTATTAGAGAGTAGAAGTATTTGTAATTTATAACACTGAATATATTATGTGAAATTCATTGAGCTGTACCTACTCAACTCTAACAAAAGATACCCCAGAGACGTTGACCAATTATTTCACTAGGAACATTCTATTATGGCTGACTGTACATTGACTAATATCCGGGTAGGGTAAGCTTAGCGCACGCATATGAAATTCAATGAGCTCAGTCGAGCGGAGCCGAGCTCAGCCGAAAGTACCCGAGGTGTGCCGAACTTAGCCGAATTGAGCCGAACTGAGCTATTAACTCCCTTTAGTCTTGTTTAAGTTTACATGAGCGTACCCGGGCAAGTTTGGGACAAGAATGAAGTTTCAGGGCAAGGGTGTGAATATTAATAGATTTTTTACTTATAAGGATTTGAACTTTGTAAATATAGCAACAACATAAATTGATTGACTATTCATAGTTTAAATTGATTATTCTATGTTTGTTTCCTCTTCATAATTAATTCATAAAAATAATTGAATTTGACCTTAAGAAAGTTAAATTCAAGTAAGAAATCTTGTGGTTAAGATATCCGTCTCTAGTATATGGGACTGTGGGTTCTTATCTGGGCAAGTACCGACTGCGACGTGACGTTTAAATTCATATGGTCTTTCTAAGTTTATCTAAGACATCACTGACATCGGTGAAGGAAAACATTGTGAGTAAACCTGAACTTATTCTGAATATAAGTCTGAAATCGCCAATCCGCCTTGGGCAAGCGTGGTGATCAATGCCTCTTCTCTGTATGAGAAGAGGCCTTTGCTTTGTAGTGGTACCATATAGGCTGGTATTATTAATATTTTCTCCTTTATTTACATTTTTAAATATGAAAAAACGAAGCCGAACGAAAACAGGTTCAAAGCTACCTATTGTTTTGTATTATTTACCTTGAAATATTTTTAAATACCAAATGCCTTTTACTTTTCAGAATAAAAAATCAAAGAGTATGAGTTTACGTACTTGTGTACGTTGAAACTTAATTTGATATTTGCTTTTAATGATTTTAAAATCTCATATAAGATTATTTCCTCATGTACAATTTTTTGCACCTGCTTTGTTATCTCTTCACCACTCTTGGTTGACTGGTAGAGAATGCCTAAGGCATTAAGTCCGCCTTTGTGCTTTTTTGTTGCATAAAGTTTTAAAAAATAATCAATGTAAAGCATTTCTTTCAATTTGACCATTTACAGGCACTTTTCTCTTCACATTTATAGACAATCGTCAAGGAGTCGGTCAGTTAGTCAGAAAGTTGACGCTAGTTGCTCGTTACAAAACGTTTATCAATAGGCATTCCTATCAACGTTTTAAAATCCGTACGCAAGGCGTTGAACGTTTGTACAAGTGTAAACGAATACCTACTTCCATTTAATTATGTACACCCAACCTAATCACTATAAATACACTCCGGCGCTGAAACGTTAGTGTTTCAGTGACTGTTTCGCTTAGATAATTACATTTCGATAGCACTTCAGTACACTTGTGACTAAGCACAGGTAGTATTCGATAGCTAAACACACATTCCGTTTTACGATACGTACAATAGACTTCTGTTAGGGCTGTCAACAGTAACTAAAGTTCATAAAATTATGTTTTACGGCTTATTTATGTTACAACCTTTTTTATTTTGTAATAGTTTATTTAACAACTTGAATCCATAGTTATTCAAAAATAGTAATTAATTATTACATAGTACAATTTATAATGAAAGGGGAGGGGAGATCTCACAGGGCAAAAAAGGATCAACCAGCCAATCAAAATCAACCAACCAATTTGGCGATTTTTAATTATTACATAGGTTATATGTGCCATGTTCAGCGAATGATCGAGCTGTTTGAACATAACGTCTGAATTTTATTTTTGTACTCCTATTTAAAACGTAAGAAATATTTAAAAACGAATTAAAAGTAATAATTTCCATCGAAGGTTTTCCAAATGGTAAAATGTAAATAACTACTCTACTTCAAAGTCAAAATCAAATTATTTATTTAAATTAAACCAATAAAAAGCATTTTTGGAAGAAATCAATTTAGTCATTGGTTTAAAAATGCTGGTCCCAGCTAGCCTATAGCAACCACTAATAGGATCCAACATTTCAAAATACAAACATATTTAGCGCAATGAGTTTTGGTTTTTAACTTTTGTTATCGTATTCGACGATTTGATCCCCATTTCTAAGAAACAGCTCAATAATATGGAACTTACAATTAACACTACATTTTGTGATAATTACTTTGTTGCACTTGGTACTTGTTGTAGCAGTTATACTAATTTTATTTTAGATACATCGTTTTCACATTCATAATTATTTTAATTGTAAGTATAGAGTTTCTTGTCCATTCTTTTTTCCATCTTCTTTTCGCACGTGGCAACAAGATTCAACTACTTTTTTCCTTATAAATGACGTTCAAAAGTGGTTTATAATAGTTTAATTGGTTTATAATAATTGAACTTTTACTTTGAATAACATTAACCGCTTCTCTCTGCCCTCTTGTCCCACCGCCCTACCGCCACGCTGCCGAGTTATCATCATCTAACACAAAACAGAGACATCCCTAAGAGTGAGTATTCTCTTAACTGATAAAAATCTGAGTTCTTGTGAAGTTAGTGCCGTTGTGTGCCGTCGGGACGCTAATGCCGTTGGCGCAGTGACGCCGCGGAATTCTAAGTGAGGGACGCAAAAACATTATGGGCTAGTCAGATGCGAATTGAAGCTAGTGGGTTCTGCGTGCTTCATTTGTTTTTTGTTGTAATAGATAAATGTTATAGATTTGTTTTACTTATTATGTTTATTCCTTTATTGAACTTGTCGTAAATTCGCACTTATAAATACAAAAAGTAACTCTGTTTTTTTGTTATGCTTTCACCGCTAAACCACTATACCGATATCAGTAAAATTTGGTACAAACTAAGCTTGAAGCTTTAAGGACATTTTTTATCCGCGACTTCCTATGCGTCCGCGATAGCTGAAATTGACGCGGACGAAGTAGCGAGCTTAAACTAGTAATGCATAAGATATAACAGTCTAAAGTTGGACTTAGGCCTCTCCAACTGCACGCCATTCGCCTCGATCGTCGAGAAAGTTTTACGTCAGGATAAAACTTGAACTGAAACTATAGTAATAACTTGTAAAAGAGATTCTAGCTATATAATTAGGTGTAAGCGCTAGTTCTTATATAGTTTTACTAACATTGAGATGTATCTGAGTTGTCTGACTAGATTATAATCCCGTCAGTGTGTGTCACAAGTGTCAGTCACAAGTTTTTCAAATAAATGTTTTCTATAAAGTCATGAAGACAGTCAGTCAAAGTCAAAAAATTAGGTTTCTTTGTGGAAGGGCAAGAAACTCTATAAATACTCGCTTAAAATCAATAAAATGCCTGTAACATATTTATTAAGAAGCTATGCATATTAAAACAGGTCTAGCGTAAAACATAAAATACTAAAGACAATTTCAAGACCGCAGGACCGGTCATTGTGGTTATCTTTAGGAGAGGCCTATGTCCAGCAGTGGACATATACGTGGTTCGACTGATATGATAAGATATATTTCATACGACGAGTTGACTAGCAGCAACAGTCGTATTAGTAAACAACAAACACAATTTGTGTTCAAAAACTTCTAAAGATAAGGAACAACAATAAAATTCGTACCTCCGTCGCATGCGGAACCTTAAACCATCTACTTTTTCCGGCGGATCGTTTCGGAGGCTCGTTTAATTTGCTGAATGATTTACTTGTGTTCGTAAAGGAAAAATCGAGCGTTTATACTTTCAAGTTCGATTCGATGTCGATAAACGACGACGATTTTGCATTTTAAACAAGTTCCTTTACACACTTTTTCAGCTGAAGAGAACGTTGAAATGTGGCGCTTTGAATTATTACCAACATTAATATTAATATTATTTCTTTGAATAAAATTAGGAACGTTCTTAGTAAATAGAAAATTATAGCTTTTGAGCGCTTTCTAGACGGCGTGAGTACTAAATGACTGCAGAAATAAAACAAAACACTCTCTCCTCCAGCTTGATCTACTAAGTTTGGAATCATAGTAATAGCTTTATAAAAGTTCCCCAGCATTACTAATAGAAGACTACCAATTCAAGAACGAGCACTGCTTTATTCTCTCAATCAATATTCAAAAATAACTCAGAAAATATTTTAAAACTTATGCAAGTTGCAACTATATTACTTCACAGCAACCTTGCAACATTTTGTAGGAAAATGCTCACAAGCAAAAATCAGCTAAACACACAATACACCTGAGCAGCTCAATTTAGAACAGCTTGTTCGACGGCTCAGACGGGGCAGTCTTTTTGCAACTAAAAGCACCTCGATCCCAGAGCATGCAGCCGCAGCATAGATGCGGACAGAAGGACCAGGGTACAAGAAACGAAAAACAAACCTCACATACACAATGGAACTGAAATTAGATATTGAGTACATTCTAGACTATTCTATTTTACTTATAAATAAGCAAATAACTAAATTTCAATGACTAAATAACTTTTTAACCAATGGGATTTCTGTATAAAATTCTATGAAATCGTAGCATGCAGTTGGCGGCGGCACGTAGCGCTACGGCGCTCGTAGCCGCGTAGACGCGCTACGAGTAGTTTTCAATACAAATTGCTTTGAGTCGAGTCTGGTACAGAATTTGTGCTACATTGCGATGTAAAGTTCTATTTCTATGTTTTTGATGTTTGATTGTTGGATTAGTTGTGCTTTACCGTGGGGACATAGAGAGAATCGTGTTATTATATTGCTCCATAAAGCAATACTGTGCCATTTTTATTGTGTTTTAAATAATTAATATATTGTTTCTCGGCTCAAATACAATAAGAACACAAAACGAATGATTGGTTAGTATTTAAGGGTAGCTTAAACATTACATACTTCGATAATTAAAATTTTATAAATTAAACTACAACCGCTAATGTACCTTAAAATAGGCCAAAATCTATTCTCTAAAACTGCACCAAGACAAATGATGGGCCGATATCTAACAAACACCATATAAAGCCCCCATCCATCGCGCGACCCCATGAACCAATACACTCCGCTCCCGCACTGTGATAAATTATTACAAACACCGGATAAACGACTATCTACGATCCTAGTCACGCCTTTACTGCACTATAAATAGGTTTGTTTCTTTCGTTCTTTATCTTTTTCTTGTATTTGAGGTTCTTTGGCGAATTCTAATTGTGTCAAACACACGTGATCACATAAACATATTCATCCTCTATTAAAGCCGTTTAACCCGTAAAAATGTCATGATGGCCTAGTGGTTAAGGCGCCCGCCTCTCATGCATGAGGGTGTGCAAGTACCAATGTGACTTTTTCAATTCATATGTACTTTCTAAGGTTTATCTTAGACATTACTGACATTCCGTGCCTCGGAAAGCACGTTAAGCTGTCATTCGTGGATCTTTGACAGTCGTTACGAATCGTCAGAAGCTTGAAAGTCTCACAACCAGTCTTAACTAGGGGTATCGTATTACCCAGTTACTGGGTTGTGGAGGTCAGATAGGCAGTCGCTCCATGTAAAATACTGATACTCAGCTGCATCCGGTGAGACTGGAAGCCGACCCCAACATAGTTCGGAAAAGGCTAGGCAGATGATGATTAAACCCGTTCAAGCCTTTTTAAAGGTCAAGGTCATAATCTAGCTCTGTACCAAATTTCATCAAAATCGATTTAACGGTTTAGGTGTGAAAGCATAACAGACAGGCTGACAGAGTTACTTTCGCATTTATATATCACGCTGACAAAGTCGCACATAGAACGAAGTACCTATATACAGAATGTTAGTGTAAACACCGTTATCCTTGAAACCAGTGGTTTGGTTTCAGTAATAGAACGTAAATTCAATGAAAAAAATATCCCTTTTTTTTAAAGTAAAATCTCCATTTTTCCTCAAAATTATTTCACCTTATACTACAATGATGTAATTAGTTTAAACTTATGTAGGTAGTTATCGGACGGCCAGTGCAGCAGGTCAACGCCCTTTGCGGTGATTACGTAACTCGAGCGCATAGTATCCATTAATTTACGGTGTCGGACAGATTTTTTTTTTTAATTTTTGAAATAAAACTTTGTTTATTTATTTTTAAATTCAGATAAACATTTTTTATAATAAATCAAATACCTATGGTTTTAGTGACAACGGTCTGTAATACAAACAAAGAAAAACTAAAGGTAGATAATAAAATAATAATATTAGTAGAGAAGTAGAGACTAGCTTTTGTTCTTGACCTTACCTTCGTAAATGTCGATTATCGCAGAAAAAGTCACGAATAAAATTCTTAGCATTAAAATTGAGGCTATGGTGAAAATGCACTCAGAGTAGACAGTAACCGAAAACTAACATACAATATTTAATAGTTTACTAAACTTAAAATTAAAATAGTCTTGTTGTTGTTTTTGACGGGCCTGTTGGTCTAGTGGTTAGCGGCCCTGACTGCTAAGCCAGAGGTCGTGGGTTCGATTCCCACCCAGGACAAACTTTGTGTGATGAGCATGATTGTTAGTTCTGTGTCTGGGTGTGATTTATCTATAATATGTATGTATTTATAAATTATATAAGTATGTATATCAGTTGTCTGGTTACCATAACACAAGCTCTGCTTAGCTTGGGATCAGATAGCCGTGTGTGAGTTGTCCAAAGATATTTATTTATTTTATTTATTTATTTACTGTTTGAACCGCAAACACGCACTTAATCTACTAAAAGCCTAGCCTAGCCGGTATATTACAAAAAAAATCACGCACGGTGAAGTTGAAGTGAGTGACCATCCCACTTGATGCTAGGGATTCTATTCAACTCAAGCTTACTTCCACTAAATTCACGAAAGATTTTACAGAACAGCACATCTTTTACCAACTGTGTCACTTCACAAACACTCTCTTCTCCCATCCCTCTCTCTCAATGAACTTGAGTCTGATGCCTCCTACTGGGTGGGTGATGAATGACTGAGCCTTGAGCGTCAGCTTCGTCGGCATACCATCGCCAAACTCCAGGCGGTATTTCTTTAAAATCGTGATAAGACCAGCAAGCATCTGCATTTTTGCAAACCGCATTCCTGGAATCAAATAAAAAGCAAGTAATGGTGGAAAGAAACAAATATTTTACGATTGGGTTTTCAAACAGGATTTCAAAAAGTATGTTAAAAATATAGTCGTAAGGGTAGTTTAACGTTTGTCAGTTTTAATAACGAAACAACAAATGCGTCGACGATTAGGTATTAATTAACTTGAAGCTGGGTACCAACATGATTGATAAGGCATGTAAGTTCGATCGGAGTAGGGACGGATATTTTGTACTGCAATTAACAAAAGCAGGACTAAGAAGAATTGAATTACAAGCTTACCCATACAAGTTCTCGGTCCTTCTCCAAACGGCAAGTATGTGTACGGATTAATGTTTTGCTTCTCCTCTCCGAGGAATCTTTCCGGACGGAATTGTTCAGGATTCGGAAAGTACTTCGGGTTGTGATGCAAATAATACACGGGTATGTGAACGCGCATGCCTTTTTCAACAATCAAACCTCCAGGTAAGGTATAATTTTCCATGGTCTCTCGAAAAATCACACCAAGAACTGGATAAAGACGTTGGGCTTCACTGACTGCAGCCCACAGATATGGAAACTCCGTCACACATTCGTAACAAAGCCTATTTTCATGTCGAACCATGTACGTGTCTACTTCTTCCAAGACTCTGTTCTGAATCTCTTTATTCTTCGCCAGCTCGTAAAGAGTGTAACTTAAAATAGTTGCTGATGTTTCAAACCCAGCATTGAAGAATACAAAACACTGAGCAATTAGTAGGTCGTCGTCAGCTTCTAAAGATATTTTCTGACTTCCACCAGTTTTCATATTATTGATACTGTCCCCGACTATCTGGTGGCTTTGCTTCCAACTCAATATAAGATCCAAGAAGTCGTTTCTCCCAGAAGGCTTGTTACGTCGTTGATTCATCACAGAAGTGATCAAGTTGTTGAAGAAATCCATCTGCCTTGACATTAACTGAAATCCTAATCCGTAGAATATCGATGGCCACACATTTCGGACTCCTCTTATAAAAGCTGCATATTTTGTCGGACTTGTAAGAGCTGCTATTCTACTAAAAGCGTTATCCTGCATTTCTTCCGTCATAGTGTTAGCATCTACTCCAAACACACATGCACCTATGCATTCTATAGTAAACCTAGCGGCCACGGATCTGGTTTCTAACTCCGTTGATATTTTGGTCTCCCGATCCAGCATTGATTCGAATACATACGAACATTTTTCGATGAGATGAAACATGTTTCGCATTTTCGCAGATGAGAAAAGCAGAGTCAAATTTTGGCGTAGGACTCTCCAATTGTCTCCATACGTAGAAAATATATTTAATGCTGCTGGTTCTTTATGACTATGTACCGATAGCTCTCTTCCATTGAAGTAGTAGAAGTCCTTTGCCACAATTAGCTTGATAATGTCGGGGTCCATGGGGATCAGCACCGGCTCTGTACTATAGAAGGCTCCAATAAATTTCTCGTCCGGAAGTTTTTTGCAAATATTTTGAACTCCTTCTGCGAAATTTTTACTTTGAAAAATGATTTCACCATAGTTTCCTATAAGAGGGATGGGTTTAACGAACGGCACTTTCCTAATTTTCCAGTAGTCAAACTTTCGCGTTGATACATAATAAATTAGAAGTATTATTATTAGTATTAGAAATATAAACATTGTTGTTCCTGTGAGAGATTATCGTGGACTAAACGAAATGCACTGCCTATAACTGTATTTTTATCATTACGTGTACCTAATGCATTATGGCACTGTATCTAATTTATGATAATTGATTATTGCGTGCTTCCATTATGTTTTGTTTATAACACTTAGCTACGCCTCGGAAATAATTAACAATTACGATTGCTGTTTTATCAGAATAGCCTTAAAAATAAATAAACAACTTGACATCACGATTTGTATAATTATTTTGACAATTTCACGTCCCAAAAGTCTTTCGGAAAGTGTCAGAAATTATTCAAATCGCTGTGAGTGCTCGCGACACAGAATAAGGACAGGCGTCGATAAGAGCGGATAATTGAGCACCATCGTTATCCCATTATCAATGGGTGTTTCAGAAGATTTCTCGCTTGTCTTTTAAAAATAATGGCGCTTGAAGATTTTTGCTTCGATGATCAAAGTTATGTTTATGTTACAATTATTGCTTTTTAGATTCAGCTTTGTTTGATGTAATTTTTACCGACTTCACAAAAAGGAGGAGGTACTATGTTCGGATGATTGTATGTTTTTTTTCTACTTGCGCAGTAAATCATGCCCAAGACGTTAACGTAAACGACTGTCTCATTACAACCCATAAGTACCATACTCCATTTAAGCTAAAGAATTTTTGTTTGTTTGGTAGAAATTATAATCTCTGGAATTACTAGGAATAGAAAAAATATTTCTTTGTTTATGATAGCCAGATTAATGAAATAGAATAAGCTATAAAAAATCACTTAACATAACGCGGGTGATTAAAAACCACACGGATGAAATCACAAAATTTTTGGTGATATTCCATTAAATGACTAATACCCCACATTGCTTTGTATTTATTGTAAAATATTGCAGCTTATTACAGGCGTATTATTGAAATAATAACAGCGTTGTAACAATATTTTTCAATGTTATGTTGAATAAAGTTCTATGTAAAAAATACACTAACATAATCCCGACATAAAAGCCTTCACAGCAGTAAAAACATACAAAATAATAACCGCCCTTTTGTCTACATAATCGGATAAAAAAGAGTTAGTCCTAATACTGCGCAGGCATTGTGCGAAGTTTTTGCGGAGTTGTAACAAATTGCTTAAAGATTACAGCCTTGTTTTTTCCCGTAACGCTCGGAACTCTTCAGCGGATGTAAAAACGTTGAATCCCAAGTTTTGTGTAACACGCGTTTGTTCAAATGTGCCATACTTACGCTGAATGGACGGTTTGACATATTTTTGTGGCTCTTTTTTACGTTTTAACGGGTGTACTATGAGTCCACTTCTGTCAAACCCTTCGAGGATTACAGGCGTGATGTTACGTTATGTTATGTAAAACATTTCTTCTAGTAGTATTTTAATTTATTTGCTTTTATTTTTTTAAATTTAATGCCAACTTGTTTCTACTTTGCTTTTGTACATTTTTTTTCCTTCTTTTTGAGTTATGTGCGTCCTTTTTGCTTGAATAGACAGTTTTTCTTTCATTCTTTTATTTCTTCATTAACTATAAATATTGCTACCACTAGTTTCGAGGAATTTTAGACACACATTCCTTTATGAAAACTGTCGTAGATATGTTGGCTAGCTACAGCCGGGACAGCAGTGCCATAAAGAAGGATACATAAATGAATACCTCCCGCCCGTCACTTTGTGAGCATCCACGTGCACCGGGATGCTTTGAAGAATTCCAATCGGACCGGGATGCCAATAGTTTCAGTTCCTGTGAAACGAACGACACCAATTTAATTCAACGTTGGATGGAGGTAATTTTGTCGGTTTTGTACCTTGTATGACGCGGAGCTTATAGGACTGAAATTAGAGAAAAGTCAGTTACTGTTGAAGGCTGTTGTTATTTTATAAGCATTACTAATGGTACGCTTTTCATTAAAAAAATTGCTTGCCTCACACTTGGTGTTTCTCCTGTATCGCGGGGGTACGTTTATCTGAACAGTTATATTGTTTGATTGTTTGATTAAACAGAACATCATCAACATCTCTGGAACTACGCATCCGATTGCAAAAAGTGTTTTGTTTATGATAACTAGACTCATGGGGAATAGTACTGATAATATACCATCACGCTAAGACCTACGAGAGCGGAGCAAAGACTTAATTTAACGCGGGTAAAATAAAAACAAAACTAGTTAATTTCAACCATGCTTTATTCATTATTAGTTTTTCGTTCAACTACCACCGTATTGAACAAAGTCAAAGTCAAAACATTTATTTCAATTAGACCAATTACAGGCACTTTTGAATTGTCAAGGAGTCGGTCAGTTAGTCAGAAAGTTGAAGCTATTTGAACGAGCGCGTGCGCACGCCGGCGCCAGTGCAAAAATCAGTTATTCTTTAAAAATACCGTTTCTACGGAAAAGTGGTTTGTTGTCAATACAATCATGTGTTTTAGTTTCGGGCACTAATTTCCAGTCTTCGTAGGTAAGATTTTTAATGCAAGGCAACCAAGATTATAAAACTTACTTAGATATTATTATTTCTTGGTGTAAGTGTCCACACACATACCCTGGCTCTCCCGTTCCCCCCACTATCACGCACCACTATATCAAGTATCTATTTGAACATAAACCGTTTATCGCCAGCTATCGCTCGGACAATGGCGGCCGGGGGGCGCGGGGACACGAACGGGGGCGTGGGGGTGACATCCGCTTCCGACGGAACCGGAAATGGCTGATATGTGACTTTGTTTTGCGCCGTTTGTTGAGCTTCCCTTATTTACCGTTAGTAATAGCTGTTAATATATTTTGAAATATCGTTAGATTTTTGTTAGGAAACAGGATATTGTGATAAAATATATTATTATATTGGAGTAGTATACCATTAAATAACTAGTAGCAGTACACTACTCGAGTTAAAGGTGGAGTAATTTCATGTTTAAGTCTGTATATTAAGTATTTTTTTATAATAATTTATTAATCCCCTATTGGTGCTGATTCCCTTGGTCAAAAACTAAACTAAAACTAGACTATTTCCATCTTTTTCTGTCCAATAAAATAAGAAAGAAACTAATGTAAATAACAGCTGTCAAATTTAGTCAATCTGACACATCCATACAGTTATAGTTGACATCTTAAAACGTATGGATTAAAAATACGGAGAAGTTCAAGGCAAAACTAATTTGACATCTCTAACTAATGTCACGAAATGTCACCGTTCTTTCTTTTCGCTGTATGTTAGTAAGAGATGTTCTCTAAATTTAGTCTAGTTGGTGAACAAGGGAATCGGCACCAATCAAACTATGTAGATGATGCTTTTTAAACTGCGAGATGACTACGACCGTGCTACTTCTTTCGTCTTCGTCTACGAAAGAATTGCTGGCAACTCAATTATTTTGAACATAAAAATGCTCTCTAATTTCTTATGCCGAAAAAAAAACTATTGAATGACCTCGAAGTAATAAAGCACATTGAATTTGCACAAAATTGATTAAAATTATTTTTTATGCCATCCAAAAATAACAAAAATTAATAGTAAATTATTAAAACTGATAAATGGTAATGATTAGTTAATTAATCAATTTATTGTTTTTATTTTATTCATTACTATTTAATGACTAGGTTTTTAAGTTAATTAGTTTCAGCAATAATTATGTATCTACTGGTTTAAGTTTCTCGAATTGAAAAATAATAAAAAAAATACTTTTAGTACTTTTATCAGTACATTATGATAAACGAAACACTAACGTTATTAAATGTCTATAAATTATTTCCTGTGAACAGTAAATTGAATAGTTGTCACACATAAATTATCGCCACATTCCGTGACGTCACAGCTACATAGTTACACTATGCCTAGGACAATAAATCAAGCTGTGTTATCTCTATAAAACTGTCCATAGGTTGGTACGTAGTATATTTTAAACTTGTCTCAGTTTAGAATTGGGTGGGGCGCTGTTGAGAATGAGGAAGATGGTAGTATAGTTATTTTTGAGTAAGCTCTTCTTCCTTAATGCTACATATTATAAATCACTAGCTGTCATGGAAAGCCGTTTTAGTCCCAGCTTGTTATCTTACTTCTGTTATAAATGCGAAAGTGTGGATGGTGAGTTTGGGATATTCAATTACGCTAGAATGACTGAACGGATCTGGATGAAATTTCGCGCAGACATAGATTTATAGTCTGGAAAAGCACATAGGCTTTTTATGCGCTGTGACAAATCCTCATGCTTTCTTTGTATGGGCCTTTTCAGGGCAATAATAGGCAGGAATATAATAATAGCAACTAATTGTGACTACCCAGGCTTTGGTGGCGCAGACTAAGCTAAGCTGCTGTCATTTGACAAGCATTACCAACCGAGTGCTGTAATGTCCCCGCTGCCACTCAGCCCACACGCTAGTAACCACTCTCACGCAGCTCACGTCCACATTCTAAGATAAAACGCAATATAACTTGCAAGAGAACGTTTCTATTCAGATTAGTTCTAACAATAGAATATCGAGTTCTTTGCTTGTACCCTTTATTGACGGCGCATGGTGGTACGTGACGAGGCTTGTAAGCTCTTTAGTTCGTTGAAATGGGCTTTTTATTGCCAATAGCCTTAAATTCAGCCCCCTTGTGGGGCTAGTGATCACTGAGTGTGAGCGTTCTGGGTTTGGTTCCCTGCTGCAGCCATAATGTTCCAATTTTGTGTTTGTATAAACGTGCTAATCTTTAAAAATTTTGATCCTATTCGTTAGTAGGAAGTATATTATCCCGGAGTGCTATAGGCTATATTTTACTATTAAAAAAAATAAGGAACTCTTAAAAAAATCACATTAATAAAGTCGTAGGCAGAAGCTAGTTATTTTTTTAAGAAGTAATAGGATCACGTTGTAAAATGTTATTATTTGACCAGGTATATCTTGGATCATCTAATGTAAGGTTAAAACTTATGTTTTTAAAGGATACTTTCCATTCTGATCATACTAGCCTTCTAATATTTATTCATCCATGGCGATTTTGTGCTGACAAACAAGCGAGATAATTAAAAAAATATTTTAACGAGCGTGTCCAAGAATTTTCAACTAACTCTCCACTTATTTTGAAGAAGATTCTCGCCTCCCTAAATATTATAAATTTCCGATCACAAAATTCCTATAATTAAAAGACTTGAATTTCATAATTATTTTGTAAAATCCTTTAATAAATGTTCCAATTAATTTGGCGCTGCCGTTATGGTAACCGAAATAAACAGTTTTAACAATTAACAGGGGACGTAACGAGTTTCTGCGGTTATTGTAGCGTTAGATGAACTGTGAACGAGATTTAATTAATATATGTTATGTGGCGCGTATGGGATGTGGTCCACGAATGAGTTCGGGTGGTCGGTTGGAAGTATACACCATGAAATCTGTGTTCTCCCTCTCTCTTTCTTGTCTGAGCAAGCATTGCGAGAGAGAAATATCGTGATCTTTTTCTTAGCGTAGGCAGATATGTAAAATATAATGATGTGTGTTTTTTGTTCAGCTCTGTATTTAAACGTCATCATTCGCTAGAAAATGTCGTAGAAAACATGTTTGTTGGTTTACTGCCCACGGCACAATAGACGTAATACGGTATCGTCACTTGTTTTTATTTATGACATGAGGACCTGTTATTTATAGAAGTCTTCTAAATCCCATAGGCCCATCTATTTCTGTCTATTGATGAAAATCGATTGAGTCTCGCAAAAATCTCGAAAATGTCTCAAACGATTAAATCTTTTTTGTTTTGTTCACCTCAATATTGAAGTGTAAAAAAACTGATGGTGTTCATCTAGTCTACAATAAAGGACCTGACTGATGTGACGCCACAACTAGTAAAACTGTAAGTGGATTTAACGTAATTAGGGCTGTGACTATGAGGATCTCAACTATAACCTAAAAAGCTGCTCATCACGTAACTTATCTAGCTCATCAACCAAGAATTAACAGCATTACTAAAACCTTCATAAACCTTTACTTAAGTTTTAACGATAACTCTCCTTTACTTATAGTTAAATAAAACGTAAAGTGAAAACGCCGTAAAACGTTAAAGTTTCAGGTTTAATCAGTTGTATGTCGCCTGTAACACACCATTACAGTTACTCTATTTACTATTGTGTGTTAAAGGGTGGTTCTAGTGCACACGACTGTGAACTGCGACTGTCCGAGTGTCTGTTTAAGATGCTGCTTAAGAAATTATTGATTTTTATTATGTTTTACACCATGTGATACTAAGTATAGGTAATTAAGCATTATTATGGTATAAACTCCACAAAGTAGTGAAAACAAACGTGCAGAATGATGACTTTTGTCAATTAAAAGTGATTTAAAATGATAATTCAATTATCAAAAATAATTTTCGTAACAAATATCTAACATTATCTTTACAATTTGACAAAATCCATGTAGTTTACAATATCAACGCCTTTTAATACTCTACAACACTCACCGATTCTGAAAAAAATAAAAGTGATCGTATCTCCACTCGCAAATTCTAATAAGGACCACAAACCTCAAGTCTCGTACAGAAAGACCAAACCGTAACAAAGTTAAAGCGCTCACAATTAGATAGCACCATCTATTACCAAGTTCCGACTATGTGTAACTAACTCAATTACTTACTGGTACAGAAATAGGCGGCATTTGACAATTTGGAGCAACTTGTACATTATCAAACTAAGGTGGGCCAGATGTTTCCAGAACTATTTATGGTTTGGTGTATGAGGAGGGAATAGACTGGCCATATTTTTTGTGGATTGGGAATGTTGTTTGTGAACTATTCTGTAGTTGATAAGCAGTACTTACCGTGTCTTTATTAGGACAATACGATACGGTTAGCGCAGTGGCTAAGCGTCTAACTTTTGTGCTGGGTGTCGCGTATTCGATTACTTCACGGAACTAATATTTGTATAATCTACAGAAAGTTGTTCCGGGTCTAGCAGTTTATGGACGTGGTACATGTTTGTAAATGACCTACTATTTTTTTTTTACTATCTGTTGAAAATCCTATATCTTAATTATGAAACTAATACTTATACTCTACAAAAATTAATACTCTCATTTACATAAGGATAGACTTTATTTACAACAGCACAAGGCACAATAAACATATTATTTACAATACCTAACAAGAAACAAATTTATCTGTTAACATAAAATATTTGTCACAATAATTATTAACGTCGTATGTACAAGTTAGTCAAACACATACTCCATGAAACTCTTTACCTCATAACTCCATTGTCAATTAACTCCAATTACTGATAGGAGTCTGTAAGCTAATGAACATGTCCAAACTCCGGCGAGTTGAAAGGAGACCTGTTCACACTGTTCCAGCGCCAATTATGAACAAGTTGGCACATGTTTGAATCAAACATGATTTCTGCTATCGCTTAGTTGTTTCGGAGTTGTCCGGAGTTTTGGTAACTAGGTTAGTCGAAGAGAAATGGCGGTAATTATTTTTTGTGAGATGAGAGTGGATCTTAGTGTTAAAGAGGCTCGGAGGATTTATATTTTGATTTATTTGGTAGCTAGGTAATTTACTGTGTTACAAAAATAAAATTCTTAAGTTAGTCTTCTTAGTGGTTAGCGTTGAGAAATGCTTATTTTAAGAGTTTTGACAGCATTTCTCTCTCTTTAAAGTGATTTATGAAATTATCTAAAGTTTTTACTACTTAACTACTGTTAACAATAAAAAGTTGATTGTTAAAAATAATATTTCCGGCCCGGGGTCACTACACTAACTTCCAAACTCCGGGCTGTTCTTTATGAAAAAAACCAATATCAATATACCTGACTCATGAATCGAACCCAGGACGCCACGCTCAGCAGTCGTGTTCGCAACGACGAGTAAACGATTATGAATAATTAAGTACTGATAGTCTAAAATCTCAAGTCTGAAAATACAATAACAATAATAATCAAGTTAGTAGGTTCCTAATATAAAATTAAAAGTTACAAAAGGATAAATTGGGTTAAATCAAGAGACAAGACTTGAGACAAATACAAAGTTTCCGAGTTACGTCTTATGGGAACAATAACAAAGTATTAGACAGTTTCCACTTTCATTTAGTGCTTGCTATAATATCAAAATGCCGAATTGAGACCAATTTAGGTTTTGGGTTTACTTCATTGTTTTTATCGCCTTTTTCAACTACCGCAATCTAATAAAGAATTCAACTCTTGTTAGTACTAAGAATCTTAAGAGAAAGGTCCCCGGTTTTTCCAGCGAAAATTAGTGCACTGCTGTGTTGGTAATTTAGTAAAGTACCCACAGCATCCTCCGCGCGTTTAAGAATTTGTAACATTTTATCCGCCGAGAAACCGGAGATTAGCTTTGTGACAGGTTATTAAATCGTAGATCACATTATAGTTCTGTTCTAAATCTGTGATACATCCATTGTTATCTAAACTAATATTATAAAGAGAAAATATTTGTATTTTTGTTTGTAATGCTAAACTTAAAAACGACTTAACTGATTACAAAAATAAATTTACTAGTGAAAAGCTACATTATCAGCAAGTAACATAAGCTATATTTGATTATAAATAAAGTTAGAGATCCGTAGGAAAACTAGCCCGAACAAAATCGCGTTAAAAAGATTGTTAAAAATAATTATCATTGATAAGGAACTCTTAATAAAAAATCAGTGGTCTTACGTTCATAAAAAAACTCCTCAACGATTTTCCCTACAGTCCGTAATGATTAGGTACTATTTACTGACGTCAGAAGGCCATTTCCTAAAGTTATCAAAAGCCACCATCAAATAATATAGGTAGGTGTGAAACGGGTTGTTCGACACAAACAGAAAGTTTTGCCACTAGATCTTATGAGTACTATGACAAAGTGCTATATCGTTTACACGTTAAATTAGTGCTCGCTATAAAATCAAAAAGCCGCCGTTGGTGGCTACATTTACACCGTAGTGTAACTTAGTTATAACCTAACTATTTAAAAGATATCGATCGATTAGTCATTAAGTTTAAACAGTAAGAACTGTCTCAACCTTTTTACTAAGTTATTTAGACTAACAGCAGAGCAGCTGCATTATATGGGTCTTAAAATAGCAACTGAAATAAAAAATCTATAGGAAAATTATCTTAACTTGATTAGTAAATCAAAACAGTTGTTTATTTATTTAAACTTTTTGCAATAAAAAGCACAAAAGTCTTTGTGTAATGCCTGCATTCTCTAACAGTCAAGCTAAGGTAGTGAAAAGATACCATAATATTATGTAGTTGATAGTTGTTGTCGAATGTTTCTGCATGTCCTCTTGCCGTAAGTGTAAATCAAACTCTGTATTCTCAAACTGATAAGTTTAACGTTTGTTTGCATACACAAGCTACTCTCACGGCTGCTTAAAATTCTGCTGATCCGATAAACTGCGCCCGCAAGAGACGATCAGCCAAAATACATAAAACTGAAATATTTAAACTTGCGAACCGAATTTGATTTCTATCACTAACACTCCATTTTATATCGTCGGCACACAGTAAACTTTTATGTTTACCTATAACATTTTATATTTCAGACTAATATAATTGAAATGGAGTTCGTGTATTGTTTTATATGAACGAACGGTGAACTATCAATTAATTCGCGAGCTGCTAACTGGATAAGGCCGGAGTAATGAAAATATTTTATTTACCTATTTGTATAAAATGTTTTTAAAATGCGACCATTGACAATAAGTACAATGAAAATGATTGTCAGTGCTTTTTTCATGACTTTTGTTACACTGTCTTTGAGACACGTTGAGTTGATCTACTAATCAGTGACCATTTGCTTTTTAATAACATAACACATTTAGAAAATAATTACATACATATGTAGAAGGTCCTTATCTCTCTATTTTTTTACTTTGCCCGACAAAGTCCACTATTTTTCAAATGAAGTAAATAGTGTGAGTTCACATCAGCCCAATAATATTTGGAATATTATATAAATAATGTCGCCTTCGTGAACCTTTTATTCTAACTTATTTGCAAAATAGCAACTCATCTTTTTCCCCGAGATTCAAACAGAATACTAAAGTACTTGTATAAACACCAAATTCTTCTCTAAAAAATCTCTGTAAGATTCTACGATTCCTTAACCCATTTCAGTTCGCTTCGGTACAAACGCAGTCCGCCTCGACAGCCAGTAATTCTCGATCTCGGCCAACGAGGCAAGTTTAATGAAATTCTTGCTGCCCCTATCTCCGTACTATGCTTACACCGTGTTTTTAACTTCACACTTTCCTACTGCTTGTTTTGCGGATAGATATGAAAAAGTGTGGTGGAAAATACGTGAAGGGGGATAGCGTTTAGAGGGATCGCCCTTAAGAATTGCTGTGGTTTGAGTTATTTGTTTGTTTTCTTGGTCCTTTGCTCCGGGTTTCAGAGGTTTTTGTACATAATATTTGCAGGATAATCGTCTCATAATAATAGGGTAATAAAAATGATTAAATAAAACAAAGGTAAGTAAAATTAACTCAAAAATAATGTTGAAATCTATTCAACCGAAAAGAAAACATTCATCAAAAACTTTTTCAGTGAGAATTCATTTCAGTGAGCCACTTCGTTAATAGAGAAATATTTTTAGGGACTGCACGAAAATTAAATTTTTATGAATTCTTTTAAAATTATGCTTTCATTAAAACTAAAAGAAAAGTAAATAAGCGCCATTTTTCTCGTGCACTTGAAGAATTCAAATTAAAACCTGACGTAATGAAAAGAACGAACGCACTTCTTTCTTCAACTTTGCATTTAAAAAAATGTTAACTTGTAGTGTTTTGTCGGTGGATAAGGTAATTTTATAAAAGTCATTTATGATTAGCTATTATATCAGAACAACTCATTTGAAGGGAGAGAGAGAGAAGACTCGTACTATTGTGCTTAAGCCATCAAGTTCGAATTGAAATAAGGTGTCACGTTTGAGTTAGTTGCATCAGCATAAAACCACCTCTTTCAATATTGCTATATATGTACTGGTATATGTACTTATGCACTTTGAAATAAATAATAAATAAAATATATTTTGTAGACTAACAAATGTTAAATTTTGTTATAAAAATAAACATTTATTCCATATTTTGTTAGTGACAATTTAAAGTTTAACTAGAGTTACTAAACTGAGTGAGGCAAGGGGGTCCTGGGGGATTTATATTTGACTGCGTGCACTCGTATCCACCGCCCCACGTTCGTATATTTGTAAACGCTTTATTATGCCAATGTCGAGTATATATGTCACTTTGAAGTTTGTCTCTCTCTCTCTCGCACTTGAACGGTTGCCCTGTGAAGAGGTCGTTTTCTGTTATCGTTTTAAATCTCTGCCATTACTGAATAATTGTTTCTTTTATGCCCTCAACCCTTCAGGTTATGGACCTAGCACGCGTCCACTGCGCCAAACCTACCCATAATAGCTACCATTAAAGCTCATACCGTAGAAGCGAAAGAATTCGAGTAAAAAAGACCATTCCTATCTTTTAATTTAAAATTCAAGGTGTAAGATCTTTTATTCAAGTACACGTTCCAAATCAGTCTAAACCTTTACTCAGCCGTATTCTCATGAAAAATATATATCCGTTTTTTGTCTATCAAAAAGAATATTTTGTTCATTTCCCGCGGTGCGTGTGACTGCGTGTCACGTCGATAGCTTGTCACGGCTTACTAAAGGCGTGTTAACGGCCCTTTGAAATACGCGCCGGTTTTTTTCCCCAACGAGAATTTTGTTGGAATGTTTTCATGTCATGTGTTTCGTGCGTCTTTTCAAAGTTGTATGTAAGGGTTTTTGGAGTAGTGTTTTTAAGATGAATTGAGTATAGTTATTTTATTCATGTATCGAAAAGCTAATTTTAAGTTTTTCTACTTTTTGATGTGTAGAATGCGTACAATATAAACCAAACATGCAATATCGTGAGCTGCGTCACCATTTAATAAGTTGATAAAGAAGCATTTAAAATCAAGGCGCAACCTAGTAGCAACAATCAATGTCACAAATGCAAGTGTAAAAGAGGCAATTATAATAGATTTAGACGGTGGTTAGAATTCAATCGTTCGTTTAAATACGACAATTGCCCCTCTGATATCACTGACAAATAAACTGTATAAAATTTAAGCACTTTTGAATGTCAAAAGTCACATAAGACAGTTCCGGAAATTCTTAATTGCCACCACCACTGTGTCATGTGCTGCGGACATTAAGACCATTTGTAAGTCAGTTCAGTAAGTCAGTCAATACTGAACTGTCTTCAAATGTCACGAGGCCAGTGAAAGTTCAGTAACTTAAATGTCAATTGAACTGTGTCGGAAAGTGGTCCTGCGTCGGAAGCCTATTTAAACCCCTGTTTTAGAAGAATTGGCACAAACTCCTCAGCAATACGTCTATGTCATCATTATACTCTGATATCTACATTTCCACATCTCATTATCAACCTTTTTCCGTACAATATAATCAAATCGAATTGAATTGATTTGAAAGCAACGCCGTCCGCATATTAATTGGCTAGTTACACTATAATTAATGCGATTATCAATTGATTACAGATGTTGAGAACATTCAATTACTGGCATGAGTTGGCTCACTATGCTGATTAAATTAAATGTGATTGTTTGTTTGTGTGATTGTTGTGGGCAGAAAATAGTCATTATGGTAATAATTGAGCGGTTATTGGTTCCAGATTGATATATTAGAGAATGAACATTTATCGTGGATTATTTTATAACAAAAGACGTTTGGTATTTAGGTAGTTATTCAATAATCGTCCTTTTTTGTTTTACATCGGCAAAATATTCCCATCATCGCTATTTTGCTGAGTTGGGTGGGGGGCAAGTCAAAGGGCAGCATAAGTATAAGGGTTAAGATAGGTATTTTAATAACTCAATTGAAAAGAGTGATGGTGGAGTTGCGGGTTCATTCTTATTTTTGGATACCTACGTTTTGGAACGAACAACTAGCGTCAACTTTCTGACTTACATATCCACTCTTTCACAGCTGAAAAGTTCCTGTAACTGACTGACTATGACTGAGATTCCGCAAGATCCGATCCACCATGTTCCCTTGTTGTCCTCCCCCAAGGTGCTCTAAGCCGAGGTCCGTACCAAACAGGGTGTGCCGTGTAATCCCTTAATTTTTAAGGCAACACCTTAAAGTCCAGTTAACCTGTCGACAACCTCCTAGGCGGAACTGCGAGATGACAAACCGAAAAAAAATTTTTTTACGCAAACAGTTTTCTTTACCGTTATTTTCTGGCATTTCAGAAAACCTTATTGGTGGCCTACAAGTAAGAATTTTGGCACTGGAAGGCACACTACAAAATTTGAAACAAACTCAGTGTGTTGTGATCTTTACCAGATTTTATGATCATTTTTCACACAAAAATTGTTTATCTATAGCACTATTTCTAAACGCTCCTTGCCTAAAACCAGAGCTTCCAAATTATAGTTTCTCAATACACAAACCTATTCATATTCATTCAAGTATCAGAACATTCTCTAAGTGGTTCAGTAGCATTAATTTTAAACAGCTCGTATGAGTAATGCACCTTAACTGTCGCTGTAAACTCCCACGGGCATAGTTGAATAACGACTTAACTCAATAATTCTGTGCTAAACTTAGTTATACGTTAAATTATATTATAGTACCGGCTTTGATGGTAAAGGATTGTGATCTTTAGATGTTGTGTCCATTAGGACCATCAGTTTTGTAATGCAGTGACATTCTCTTGTTTCTATTTGTATTAGCTCATTTTTATCCGATAGATAAGAGGTTATATTCTAATTTGTATTTAAATCATGTTGTTCCTATTCAATTGCTGAGCGAAGGTTTCTTTTCGTACAGAGAAGGCGCGAGCATAGATCACCACACCTGCTTAAGGCGGATGGGCGATTAAAGACTTAAATTATTTTTAGTCCAGGTTTTCCCTAGATGTTTTCTTTCACCGATGTCAGTGATGTCTAAAATAAACTTGGAGAGTACATAAATTAGAAAAAGTCACGTTGGTACTTACCCGTTCCGGATTGCGAACCCGCAACCTTGTGCATTAGAGGCGAGTGCCATAACCACTGGGCGATCACGACATGGCGATGATAGGGAATGTAATATACTAAGACGCTTCGTAAAAACTATCCTTGTAGTTAAGACCCTACTCCGGTAAGATAACTGAAATCGAGTATTACCTACTCTACTTACCCCATCCAAAATATTCCAGATGGTACCAAGAACACTAAGGCCAATACAAATAAGTACTTAGTACAGAATCTATAATAATACGTTACAACCATGTTGACTGTACTTGCTTAGTTCGGACTATTTGGCCAGAATGTTTGTCTCGAGTCCCTGTAGTGTTACTATTCCTAGTTTACAACTTGCGCAAACGTTAGGATTATGTGATGGCGTATTGGGGCCAATGATGGAGTAAATACTTGGTGTTGGTAAAAGATGTGAAATGAAAATTGGATGACAGTAAAGCTGTTAATATATTATTTTGAAAGGCCATAGGAAGCATTCAGATAAATACTGAGAAATTGGAGACTCGAATTTGTTATTGCCTTAACTTTTCTGTAATAATAATAATACCAGCCTATTATTGTTCCACACAGTAAAGACATCTTCTCATACAGAGAAGGCATAAGCCTACATAAAAGATAAGCCGAGGTTTCCTCACAATGTTTTTGTCACCGATGTCAGTGATGCCGAAGACAACTTTGAAAGTGCATATGACTCAAAAAAGTCACATTGGTACTAGCTAATCCTAGAATCTAGATATGGCGTCCTTATCCACTGGGCCATCACGACATAGAAAACTCCTGTAATATGATCTCTATAAAAAGTATGTATAGTCAAGGATATTTGATGTTCCTATTGACAATGCTTAAATACTCAACACAATACCGGTGACCTTGGAAGCCATAACATTGTCATGTCCATGAACTAGTGAAATAATGAAGTAAAGTCGATTTGTTATTCCGCCTCCTAGGAACTGTATATTTACATAAATGGTTCTACTTCAAACCAGACTCGATCGTAAAAGTTACCACCACTGTATACCTCGTGAATAATAAATAATATAATTGTAAATCTTATGACTTGTGGGAATATTGAAATGTATTCAGAACCTTTAGTCTTGAGGAATGGTAATTGTGTGGCTGGAGGTTCTTGTTAACGGCGTCAATATAATCAACGTTCTTTAACGAGACACAAATAAAGGGCTTTGGTATTATTGGACTATGAAAAATAATCAGATTAGTGCGAGTCGTAGATACACATGAATAATAATAATGATGGCAATTCAAAAGTAATGTTTCTCGTTTGTTTATTTAGTTTATTTATTTATTTATTAATTCTTTAACAATTTCCATTGTGTCGAATTACATAATTTATACACATAAAAGTAACAATAAATTAAAAATAATTATGAATTTAATGGATAACAAACAGTTCCAAAATTTTTATCAAATAGCTTTAAATGTAATGTCAAACAGTTCCAAATATAATGTCAAATAGTTGTAAGTAGGTGAAAGGTAAGTAGGTATAATAGTTTAAAAAATATTTTTATTTTTATAGTTTTTTATTAGTCTTTTTGTTTATTTTCTTATAGTTAAATGTATTCGACTCACCATAATTATAATAGTAACTTCACTAAAATAGCAAACAAACTATATAGGGATATTCTGATAGCAAAAGTATGATCAAACAACTATAGTACAAAAAATATAAACAAAAAAATCCAACTTAAATATACTAAACCCAAACGAATTTTTTTCAGAAATATAAAATTCTAACGTCACAATAAAATTTCACCCTGCGGATACGTCCAACAGAAATGTAAAGCCGAGCCTATAGCAGTTAGCTGCTGTCAATACAAACTGTATGTTGGACACCCCATTTTTAATTGGTTTTAGGCCATGCTCTGTAAAAAAAGTAGTGCTAACAACGTTTGCCAATCGTCCACCTTTGAATCTAGACGTTTTATAGTGAGGGATGTGTGACGGCAATTTATGGAGTCGCGAACTGATTTGAAAGGGAATTGCTTCGTTTTAATAAGTAGTAGTTATAAGTTTATTAACCAATAAACTAAGAATAATATTAAAAAAAATATATCACTCGGATGCCTAGTTAGTTCTTGTATAAAAAATGGATTAGGCAACATGTGGATAACGTTGTGAGTTACACATATACTATATACTTTAGATACTAAGGATTGTTAATAAGGAACCTTTGTGTAACTGTTTGTTTTCCCAAAGAATATAAATAAATAATATAGTTACACGGGTGTAGGAATTAACCGGTTCACAGTCTCATGCTACATAATTTTGGTCCGGCTCCTTGTTTATCTCGATGAAACTGTCCATATCTGTCTGTTACCTGTCTGGGGGTCAATCGCCTCGAGGGAAGCCAATATTCACCAAGCTGGTCTAAATAGGCGATCATTCAGATGCACGCAACCCGCACGTGGTAACTTGGCAAAGCATAATATGAACACACACCTATGAGACTTCATACCTTGCGTTAATATGCACAACGACCTAAAATCAGAAAGCGTCTATTAACAGACTTTTGCTTCTAACACCGGTTTGTCTAAGTAAAGAACACCTGTAAAAACATTTTAGCCGTCGTTATCTGGGCCATCCTTGTAGATTGTAATCAACTCGCTAAGGCGAAAAACTTAAAATATTTAGTTTATACACCAAAAAGGTCTTGCGTATTCCTCATTTACCACCAGACGTCTCAGACGTCAGCCATAGCTTTCAATAAAATCGAGTAGTCATAAATCAATCTAAAACGAACTAAAGTCGAGGATTAAAGACGTTGAGAGCCGTAACATTTGAGCTAGGGTCCAGTTTAATATAAGTTGTGTGACCTTGAGTGCAATGGCGACGCCGTCTGCCGCTTACGACTGTGCCCAGAAGTTGGGTACGATAAATTACTTATAATAGAGGGTGGGGTACAATTTTTGGATTTTAATGGGAAGCCGGTTGTGATGATAGTTGGTCCTTTGAGGATAGACAGCCTGGAACGGGTTAATTTTGGCTGTGCTACTAGAAAACAATTTAACTAAATTGAAGTAGTAACTCAGCTTGGTACAACAGTAACTGTTTGTACATCATTGCAATGCACACGTTATACTACGATAAAGACAAATCATTACCTGAAATCACGTGACAGTAAATTTATTAACACGTAAGTAATACTTTTTTATGAGAAAACAACTTCTGTACAAATAATTATGCTTTTCTTATAGTAGGTGTGTCACTACTTGCAAATGCACGTAAGGTCTCATTACACATATCACTTAAGAAAAAAAAGTATACCGAAAGACCAAATAAAAATTCAATCTCGACCAAAAGCCATAAACCTAAAACATAACATTACCTTAATTTTAATGTAGGACACAAATTAATTCGGGCCTGCCAACATTGAAATAAAACCCTTATTAAATTATACTGGAATTGTAAACAAGTGAACATGTGTAATTTATTTAACGTACAACTCATGTGGACGGTCGGTAATGTGTGTTGAATTAGAAACTCGAATTACACCGAGTTTCACTCGAATCATTGCGGCCATTTTGTTGCCAGTTTTGATGTTAGGAGGCACTGCTGTAGTATTAATACAATTACATCGTTTGTGTTAGGTATTTCGGAATTCTGTTTTTTTTTGTTATGAACGAGAATTCGGTTACTGAGTGGTTCTGGATTTGATTCTATTTTTCTGGCAGCAGAATCAGTTGCTTGGCATTGAGTCTAATAAAATGGCCTTAGACTATTCCTTGTTTGTGATAGTCTAAAATGCCGTTACTCAAACAACTGTTGTTCCTCTGTCATGAAAAAATCATAAGAGATTTAAAACTTTTCCTTTTTATCCCTACAAATAATACCCTCAACCCTTCTCTTCTTACTTGTATATAATTCGAGATGACTTGAACAAATAACAACAGCCAAATAATAGTAAATAACGCTTAAACTCCACTCGAAATCACAAACACAACTTTACATAATCTAATTCGGCGTAATATTACAAATTCCTACAGACCTCTCTAAAATACAAACCCTATTTCTTGAAAATCCATAATAAAGCTTATTTAGCGTCAATAGAACAGTCTCGAACAGTTAATTACTCTAGAGAAACTTTTTCAGATGAGTTTGAAGGAAATTTGTTCGTAAACTTGGTCGTGGGAGCGTGCGATTGTCGCAATTGTCGCGTCAATCGACTGTCGCCAAATTAAAGGTCCTAAGGCTCCACTAATTTGTAGTTCCTCTTGGGGATAGCGCAGGGCTGCTGTCCGAATGATTTTTAAGATCTGAGGGGCAATTCTACTAACTTTTAGGAGCCATCGCAATCTAATCCTAGTCTCAATCCGTCAGAAATGCTTCTATTTTACCTACAGATTTGACATTGATTGTCGCTGAGATTTTGAACGTTTTTAGCTAGTGGAATTGGCCTTCTGATGATCTTTTGTTTCTGCATGTTATATTTTTATGTAAGCTATCACAATAATTTATATTGATAACATAACATAACATAACATCTGTTGGAGCAATTAATAGATTTTAATTAAGTTGTAGCTATAAGATTTTTACCAGGCGTTCAACTTTTTGACCTCCATCATTTTTTGAATGTCAGGACTGGCAAATAAACCTGGTACACTGATAACTACGATCCTGATTTTTTAATTATAATAATTCCTGAGCACGTCCTACAATTTTATACATGGTCCATACGAACCGGATATCGGATTATCTACAACTAGTCAAAGTGGAAAAAGCTGAATATTGGTTATTTTGGGAATTATATTGAAAATTACCGGAGTAACGAGGTGACGAACACGTGTTGGAGGAAAAGTGAAGTGAAGATCGAGTGAAATAAAACTATAAGTGTTAAAGCCAACGCATTATAATATTAATTAAATTCACCCAACACTCATAAATATTTAATCAGGTAATATAAAAAAAAATATAGGTAATAAGTAGTGATTATAAGAATTTAAATAAGGTTAGTAACATAATTATTTTATACACATATTTACAAATTATTTACATAGTTTATACAATTTTATTTACAAGGATTTATTTACAGAGTTTTAGGTTGAATTATATTATTTTGTAAAATATAGTTAACCAGTGCTTAAAATACAGTACAGTAGTGTTAGTGTTAACCTACATTAGTTAGCTATTTATTGTTAATTTACAAATAATATTAATTCTTAATTTTAACCTTTACAATTACTTCTTACTTTGTAAACCTTTTAAACATAGATTAGTAAATCATTTGTTTGTTACATTATTCTGTCAAACCTTACCTACCTACTTAACTACGGTAGTTCTTATAATTTGCAGGGTCCAAAGGTCAAAATTGTATAATCAATTAATAACTCAAACCAGTTGTTGCTTAGTTTCATAATTTATTACGCTAGGTATTTTTGTAACATATAGTTTCGTTATATTTAACGTTGTAACTGTATAATTTCAGGTCTACGACACCCTTCTTTCAAAATGACTGATATCAAAGATCTTAAAAAGAAGCGAAGCAGTTATAGGGGAAGATTGGCCGTATTTGAAACATATTTAAATAAAATTCAAGATTCTTCGGTAAACCCGTCTCAGGTAATGGAGTTGCAGTTGCGAGTCAACAAATTGGATGATTTGTATGATGAATTTAACGAGGTTCAATCAAAGTTAGAATGTATGTGTGACGGTGACTCTGAGTTACTCGAACGAACTACAGTTGAATCGCAATACTATGGGTTGATGGCTCAAGCTAAAGTACTATTAAATAAGTTTACGAAATCTGAGCAAGAGGAAATAAAGTCTACCACTAGTAGTAAGCGTCAGTTCGTCAAGTTACCTACCATACAATTACCTAAATTTACGGGCTCATACGATAACTGGCTCGAATTTCGAGATACTTTCACTAGTCTCATTCACGGCAATGACGATATAGACGAGGTAAATAAGTTCCATTATTTGAGGTCATCATTAACAGAATCTGCTGCTATTGTCATTCAGTCTATCGAGTTTTCAGCTCGAAACTACAACATGGCATGGGAACTTCTTTGTGAGCGATTCGACAACGAAAGAATATTAATTGACAATCACGTCACAACGTTGTTCAATATCGACTCAATCACAAAGGAGTCCTCAAGTGCATTGAAAGGGATCGTAGATAATATTAACAAAAATATCAGAGCATTAAAGACATTGGGTGAACCTGTACACAATTGGGACACACTACTAATTTACATTATTAGACAAAAATTAGACACAAACACATTCAGAGCATGGGAGGAACACAAAGGGCGTATTGATAAATCGAAAAGGATCACTTTCGATCAGTTCATCGACTTTATACGGAATCGTGCCGAGTTGATAGAAACTCTGGAAAAGTCACGTCATTCCACAACTAACATAAAACACAACACAAAACTAAAATCCCTTTTTACGACAGACAAGTCCAGTAGTTCCTCATCACAAAACTGTCCTAAGTGTAAAGGCGATCACAACCTCACTTCATGCCCACAGTTTCTAGCACTAACTGTCGACGAGAGAATGTCATTGCTACCTAGCTATAAGGTATGTTACAATTGTTTGCGTCACGGTCACTATCCTAGTAATTGTAAGAAATCGGGGTGCAAAATATGCAAGCGCAAACACCACACGCTTATTCACAACGCAGAGTACAAACCAAAACCGGTTTCGAGCAAATCAGCTGTTACGACTGATAAGGCTAACTGTGAGTCGTCATCCACTACGGACACAAATAATCACGTTGCGCTCTCAGCCAATGTTTCCGCACATTCGCATATGACTAGCCCGGGTGACATCTTGTTGTCAACTGCATTAATTAAGTGCTACGACGTAAACAATAAAGAACACATCGCTCGAGCGCTTCTCGACTCAGGTAGCTCGGCTTGTCTAATGACGGAGACTTTATACAATAAGTTAAGGTTGCCTTATTTACACACAGAAAAAACTATACAAGGCGTAAATAATTCTCTGTCGCTTGTTAATAAAATGTGTCGTGTGAACATTAAATCGTTACACGAATCGTACTCAAATAATATAACTTGTTTTGTCTTACCTACAATAACTGATAATATTCCCGCTAGACAGGTACATGTAAATATACCCTCAAATATTCATTTAGCTGATCCATATTTCCACACACCGGCTTCTATTGACATTATTATAGGGGCTGACGTATTTTGGACTTTATTAGGATCTGATAAGATTTTATTAGGTGATGGGAAACCAACACTTCATCAAACTAGACTCGGTTGGCTAGTTTGTGGCCCAATTAACGGCGGCTATAATTATTTTAATATTCAGTCATCTCACCTTTCTTCAATCAAATGTAATTTCGTAAATGATTATTACGAAACTTGTTCCAGTTTGAATGAGTTAGATGACATCCGAAACCAATTGACGCGTTTCTGGCAGCTCGAAGAAGTTAGCCATGATGCATCTACTTATTCAGCCGAGGAGAATATGTGTGAAGAACACTTTACAAAAAACACGACGCGTTTATCCGATGGCCGTTTTAGCGTTAAGATACCTTTGAAGGAATCTCCGGAGAGTTTAGGTGAGTCATATCATCGTGCACAACGATGTTTTCTGTCAATCGAGCGCAGAAATCTCAACCAACCTCCACTTGACAAAATGTACAAGGACTTCATGACCGAGTATATTTCTTTAGGCCATATGTCGGAGTGTCATATTAATGAAGATTTGCGGTCATATTTTATTCCTCATCACGGAATCCTGCGTGAAAGTAGTAGCACAACGAAATTACGTGTTGTATTTAATGCTAGTGCGCCCACTACCTCTGGAGTTTCTTTAAATGCAATCCAAATGGTGGGGCCTACTGTCCAGGACGACTTGACTGCAATCCTTCTTAGGTTTAGAACTCATAAGTACGTCCTCTCTGCTGACGTAGAGAAAATGTACAGGCAGGTGTCTGTAGATCCTTCAGATAGGCACCTGCAGCAAATAATTTGGCGTGATGATGTTAGTAGCACACTTAAAACGTATCAATTAAATACAGTCACATACGGTACGGCTAGTGCACCTTTTCTCGCGACTAGGTGCATCAAACAGATAGGTCTGGAATGCCAGGATCAGAGGGTCGCTGAAGTCATTCTTCATGATTTCTACGTAGATGACCTGTTGACTGGTGAAGACGTGTATGAGGACGCTCTCATGTTGCGTCATAGGGTGACTGATGCTCTTGCTTCTGCTTGCATGCCGTTAAGGAAGTGGAAATCGAACGAGGTCACTTTAATTTCTGAACCATCTGACGAGTCTTGTTTCGAGTTCCACAGGGAAGGAGACGTCTGTAGTAAAACACTGGGTCTTAGTTGGCAAACAGACACAGATGATCTCATTTTCCCCATACAAGTTCCTGACTGCATAGAAAATACTAAGCGTGGCATGCTCGCAGTAATTGCACGAATATACGATCCCTTAGGGTTGTTAGCACCGTGTGTCGTGAGCATGAAGATGTTGCTTCAAAAACTCTGGCTAGACAAATTAAAATGGGATGATCAGTTATCACCTGACATTGCAGCTATATGGGCGAACATTATCAAAACATTACCTTGCATTCACAATTTACGGGTATCACGTCGCGTGCTCTGTGACGCATACAAACATTTCGAATTTCACATTTTCACCGACGCTTCGGAGCAAGCATACGGCGCTTGTTTGTACATTCGCAGTATTAATGAGCAGGGTCACGTCGAGGTTCGATTGTTTACAGCCAAAAGTCGCGTCGCTCCTATTAAACCAGTAACTATACCGCGACTGGAGCTCTGTGCTGCTGTGCTTGGCGTACGTCTATATCAAAAGGTTGCTAATTCTCTTAACGTTAAACCGTCTAGTATTGTTTTCTGGACCGACTCCATGATAGTGTTGGGTTGGTTGAAAATGTTGCCAATAAAATTAAATACTTTTGTTCGGAACCGTGTTGCCGAAGTGTTAGAAACATCCGGAACATGTACCTGGAGACATGTGTCGACCCACGACAATCCAGCCGATTTAATAACTCGCGGAGTGGAACCCACCGCTATGCAATCACTGGATTTGTGGTGGTTCGGTCCATGCTTCTTAAAACAAGACAGCACTACTTGGCCCCCCACGGCTATCAATACACAAACCTTACCAGACATTAAATCAAATATTTTAGTTCATTTAGCCCAAGATCATCACGCTAACGAAAATTTATTTAAAGGAATAATCGAGTTTAATCGATTCTCCAATTTTAATCGACTACAGCGTTCCATTTGTTATGTCTTTCGTTTTATTAATACTTGCAAAGGACGTTCAACAAAAAATACATCTTGTTTTAGTACTGAGGAATTACAAGATGTACTAAACTTTATTATTATCCAATCACAAAAGGAATCTTTCCCTGAACATAATTTATTAATAACTAATAAAAGTTTACCCCACAAAAATAGATTATTAAGTTTAAATGTGTTTCTCGATGATAACAAAATTATTCGTATAGGGGGTAGGTTACACAACTCTGACTACTCATACACAAAGAAACACCCAATTTTATTACAGTCCACTCATCGTTTTGTCAAACTTTTATTTCAATCTGAGCATATTAGGTTAATGCATGCAGGTCCTCAATTATTATTAAGTACAATAAGAGAGACCTACTGGCCACTCGGCGGTCGCAACTTAGCCAGAGCCTGTTATCGTCAATGCGTACGGTGTCAGCGACTAAAACCACAGACAATTTCTCCTCAAATGGGTAATCTCCCACTGAATAGGCTCTCACCAGCTGACTTCCCCTTTCAAAGCGTAGGAGTTGACTACGCAGGCCCTATAACCGCGGCTAGTCGTCAAGGTCGTGGATGTAGATTGGTGAAGGTATACATAGTTATTTTCGTGTGCTTCACCACCAAGGCCATTCATTTGGAGTTGGTTGGTGACTTGACGAGCAGCAATTATTTACAGGCTTTACGCAGGTTCATGTCTCGGAGGGGGAAACCTCTCAACATTTACTCCGACAACGGAACTTCATTTGTAGGAGCCTACAATGAAATATCTGATTTTTTGAAACGCAACTGTGACTCTTTAACTGATAGTATAGCTCAAGACGGTATGAACTTCCACTTTGTACCTGCTTACGCTCCACATTTTGGTGGTCTTTGGGAGGCGGGTGTCAAGTCGACCAAATTTCATTTGCGTCGAGTGTTGGGCAATTGTAATTTAACATATGAGGAGCTCAACTCCGTTTTGGTACAAATTGAGGGCATTTTAAATTCTCGACCGCTCACACCACTATCGTCGAACCCAGAAGACCTGTTGCCTCTTACTCCTGGTCATTTTTTGATCGGCCGACCTATCACGTCTCTGCCTGCAAAGGACATCCGGGACCACTCCACTCCTCACTTAACGCGCCATCAACGTATTGAGCAGCTGCGGCAGCATTTTTGGACGAGATGGAGTAAGGAGTATGTAACCGAGCTTCAGCAGCGTGTCAAATGGCGGACCGGCAACGACACCCTGAAACTGGATTCCCTTGTTGTCATCAAGGAGGACAACCAGCCACCCTTGAAGTGGAAGTTAGGTCGCGTTGTTGCTCTTCATCCTGGTACAGACGGCATAAGCCGAGTTGCTGATATCAGGACTTCAACCGGAACAGTCAGAAGAGCATTCTCCAAGATCTGTCCGTTGTTGGAAGATAGCTGTTGAAAGGCAAGCTTTCAACGGCCGGCGGCATGTTGGAGCAATTAATAGATTTTAATTAAGTTGTAGCTATAAGATTTTTACCAGGCGTTCAACTTTTTGACCTCCATCATTTTTTGAATGTCAGGACTGGCAAATAAACCTGGTACACTGATAACTACGATCCTGATTTTTTAATTATAATAATTCCTGAGCACGTCCTACAATTTTATACAACATCACGCCTGTAATCCCCGAAGGGTTAGGCAGAGATGTACCCATTAGTACACCCACATTTCGCCAGTTATGTTTTATATTGATGTTGGATGATAATGTCCATGTCAATTGCTAGAAATCTTAAATACATTTTGTATTTATAAATTAGTACCTACATATATGTGTTATAAATTTTCTAAGCAAATACTGTTAAAGACCTAGAATTTGCTTATTTTTCCAGGTGAGCTGTGAAAAGGAATGTGTTTTTATAATACCAAATATTTTATCTGACGATTAAGTAAATATCGACATGGTTTTGTGGTAAAATATTCATTCTCTTTTTTTAAAACATGACTCAACCAATATTGGTGCAAAAAAACTTCGTCCGTATTTTTTTGGACATTTTTTTTTGTTATTCTGTACCATTATTCAAAAGGTTATCCTGACCCGGTTTGTTTATTCTTTTTCCTATTTATGTGTACGGCTACTGGCAGCCCTATTGAAGTGTCCTTCCTGAAACAGTTAGCACTGAACCGGAATGTCATAGGACGAAAATACCCGTTTTTTGGATACGAATAAACGTTTGCTCCATTTACCGTAATCATGTCGGCTTGAGGAAAATTAAGTGTGGGTTCGACTTTTATGAAGAAGGTTCAAGACAAGAGGAGAGTTTTGTGTTAGTATTCATGTTGTGTTAGTTTAGAGGAGTGAATTTACACGTTTTAATTTTGATAGTGATTTGATTTTTAGGTAGGTAGTGTAAAAAATGTTTACGTGTTATTGACAAAATATTTACCTACAT
Organism: Hoplodrina ambigua; assembly: GCA_949774945.1. Classification (NCBI taxonomy): domain Eukaryota; kingdom Metazoa; phylum Arthropoda; class Insecta; order Lepidoptera; family Noctuidae; genus Hoplodrina; species Hoplodrina ambigua. The sequence continues at coordinate 13,804,844 of OX458979.1, forward strand.
CTCGCTACTTCTGACTTGGCAATGTGATTCCAACAATTGCAATAAGCACTAGTTTATTTACTTAGTGAAGTCCAATCATGGGGTGAAAGGGGAGCAAAGGGGGGAGATGTCAAAATAACAGGAAATAATAACGGCACGGACGTTTTTATTGCTTTTTTATTTCTCCCCCCTGCGACCTCTTTAGGATGAAAATCGATGGGTTGTATCCCGCGGATGTCCCGAAACTAGCGGTTTATGGGGTGTCCCACTGCTGTTACGTCACTTTACGGGGTGACCCATTTTTCTTCGCGACCTATCGAACTGGATGATACAATCGAGAAATGTTTTTCAAAATGAATGTCGACACTGATAGACAAAAGTCGTCTGTCGTTTGGTCAGTGATTTATCGAAATTGACGCATGAATCTAGCCTGTAAATGGCACACGAGGTCAAAAATATTATTTTACTTCCATTATTAGAGAAGAATAGAACAGAATTTTATTTACCATACAACAGTATAAACAAATAATTACACTTATTTTAAATATTCTTGAAATGAGCACGGCCACTTAATAAGCAGACGATTAGGCGTTATATTCTAACATAGATATTTTAATGCTAAGAGCAAAAAGCTTTCTGAACCACACAGGTAAAGTACCTTAAACCTCAGACAAACAAACAAAAAAATATATGAGATAGTTTAAAAAAGACAGTTATAAAATAAACCTTATTTTGTGATACACACGATTTCAAATTATATAACATTTGTGCATAAACTCCAAATAACCCTGATCTTGCTAATGCATCACCCAACTACTTGCCTCTAACTGACCATCGGCATAGCTAATCAACTGAGTCTGTGGTACACCAATCATTTATAATTGATGCTGTTCGGAAACCGCACTGACAGTGGACTGGGCTTATTAACTGGAACATGAAAATGACGAAGTTCGATCGCAACTTAGAAGTTTGAAGGAAAACAGCTAGGTTATTTTGCCTTTTTATAGTGCCAATAATATAACTGTACCAATACAGTTATGTAGAATATTTACGTGAAATTGGAAGTATTTAAAAATAATAATAGCGTTCAACTCAAAGGTTGCCAGGCTCAAATGGAATTAGACGAGTCATATCAGCCGCATACATAGTGACCGCTGGACAGAACGCTTCAGGCAATGGGTGTCTGAGGATGTTTAGCGTTGCCGAGACCGCCCTGGAGGAAGTGGCGAGATGACAAAGATGTGGATTACGAGAATTCGTTCGAGGTAGCGCAAGAAAATATTAGATACTTGGAAGGACAAGGGAGAGGTATTTTCCCAGCAGTGGGATCTTACAGGCTGGATAAAATAAAACATTTTTAATTACCAATAATAAGCACGCTCTTGTTCGGATCTTTTAACATCTCTGTTTAAGAAAATGAACAATGGTTGGTGATAATCATAATTATTAAACCATCTATTTTTAAAGTATGGAGTAATAAAAACTTAGTAAGTAAAGAGTTTCTTTCTTTTTCTTCACTATGCGAAACCCTTTGGAATTTTTGAAAAACCTTTTGGAAGAGGTAACTAGATTCAATTTTTTTTCTCTTAAAACATTTCAAATAGCTTTTTAATAATCTTATTGGAATCAATGATTTGCCATTACTAAAGGAAATGGCTGAATTCTTACATTTTAATACGTTGTACCATGTTAAACTTGATCGTAAATAATCCATGTTCCCGTGCCCTTGATAGTCAAACGTCAGGCAGTCTCTCATTGATGAGGTGTAAGTGATTAATCAGCAATGTCTGCGGTTTGTCACTAATTACCGCCTTCACACAATTAACTGTGATTCCGGATGATCTCGAATTAACTTGTGGTATTCACTCCCGATCTCTGATTGGCGATTTGTTAATGTCACTCAGTTGCAGCCTGTCACCAGCTGAGTAACTACATCATTGATAAATAATTTAAGATTGTGTCTTGGATGATAATGCGGATTCCATACAAGGCAAGTACCTACCAATGTGATTTTTTCAATTTATATGTTGAACTTTCTAAGTTTATCTTGGACACCACTGACATCAGTGATACAAAATATGTTGTAAGGAAATATGAACTTACAGTTATAGTTAATATAAGTCTTAAATCGCTTATCCGCTTTGAGCAAGCGTGGTGATCATTGCTCGTGCCTTCGCAGTATGAAAAGAGGCTTTTGCCCTGCTGTGGGATAATTATCGGCTGGTATTATTATATAATCAAGATGTGTGTATGTGTTCTTATAAAATAGTGGAAGTAAAATTTATCAATTGCTTGTAGCAAGGAGCTACATCTAGTGCCATTACAAACGTTTTATTTATCGCACAATTATGTACGTAATGTTCCATTTCTTTATTATTTTGGCATGAGAATGTGGACATCACCAACAAATGCTTTCTACAACTTTGAGCTCTAAATCACCTCGTAAACATCACAGCTTTATCTCCAGTGAATTAAAGACTGTTCTTTTGTGAGAAAAAAATAAATTCGCAAAGATGGCCCCGATATAGAACCCATTTAGACAGTAAACTGCTTTCCATTTAGTCGAAATAATAGCTTACAGCCTTCCGAGGCACCTTATTTCACTTATCGAGCAAACCGTGTAGCTTAACTTCGCTTTTTCCGCTTTTTTCAGCTCCTTTATCATGGTAAACACCTTTGTCTACACTCTATTAACTGACAAGTGTGTCTCGTCTGTTAAAAGGGTTCTCTTTTTTTGTGTTTCCTTTACTTCTTTGTTATGTTAAATTCGTCTCTAAAGTTTTCTTTATTCGCGCATCGAATGTCGAGTTTAAGGCGTTCGGTGATTGAATTAGAAATACGAGATTGCGTTTGTTTATGATCGCGATAAGGGCGAAGTTTATTCACCTATATGTTTTTTAGAATACTTCTTTCTTCAGGTGATGCTAATGATTAAGTAATCTGTAATGTTTTACTGACTTAACTAAGAGCAACTGTTATTAATGCTTTTACTTGAGTAAAAACTCAGCATTTATTGACGTAACATAAAATATATCACGATCACTGGTACTAATCCGAGTCGTCTAACTAGGTTTTTGAAAAATAACATGCAATATATTAAAATAAATAAATATTTATATAAAGATTGTAACTTTTTCAGTAACTTTTATGGAATCGAAGAAAGTTTTTAACATTTGTTATTTATTACAGAATTTCTAAATGTTGCGTTCGAATATTATTTATGTTGAAAGAATAAAAAAGCAAAAGTTTGACAACAGATTTTCTTTAAAAAATAACGCTTCGTCGACTGCAAAAAAAAAATCTCCGACCTCCATTTTATTAATGCAGAATAACAAACAAGCTAAAAGTACGTCACTTATCTGTTAATATGCTGAAAGAATTCGACCTTCTTCCAGTAGAACTAAACAAAACAGTTATCTATATTTATATTAGTTCTCAAGTCCATTCTCAGTTCGTCCTCAATGTCTTAGTTTTTTACTGTAGTCTGCATTATTCATTCACTTCGGTACTAAACTGGGTTCCGCAGACTACTTCACAGTTTCTCGTAAACGATGAAGAAAAACGCTGTCAACTTCAATAGTTTATAAGACTTCGCTCGTGAGAGGTCGAGGAAATAATCTGTTGTGTTCTTGTTTTATTGAAAAATCTTTAGGAGTTTGGCTTTGAAAGTATTTTGTTGAGAAAGCTTCTATATTTTCTGTCGAAATCTCTATATATTTTCTAGATATTATCTAGCATAGTTTACTTTCGGATTATCGATGGTATTTTGGTCTTTTGATCCGTTTTATAATTAGATACTTCGTACCTTTTGTAAGAGGTGAACTTTTTTTTTAAATTCAAAATTGATCAATTATTTTATATCCCCATTATTTTCATTCCCACAACCTGCGACTAAAGATATAAGACCAATCACTCAGTAGCAACAATTCCTACCTTCACTTCCTAAGTCGTTTTCGTTAAGGATTTGAATCTGTAATTAGTTAGAACCATATTGGATCACTTGTAGGTAAAGATATGTCTTCTTTACCTACAAGTGATCCAATATGGTTCTAACTAATTACAGATTCAAATCCTTGTTCTCAATCTCATATCACTCAATAAAGGTAGTTACGAAACACAAGTGGTTGAGCTAAACAAAACAAAAATTAAGGTACACTTTATCTAACTACAGCTATCATAGTAACAAATGGATTAGGTTAGTAAACTACTGACGAATAGTAATAAATGTGTTAGGTTAAAAGGTAGAAATGAGTAAATATCTCCTTGTGTGCTACTACAACTAATGCCATCCATTTCTTTTACCTATAACGGATGTAAGAAGTCACCCGATGAAGCCGGAACTTACATGTTTTTCCTATTTGACGATCATTTCTTTGGTTCTGGAGCATACCTGGGAACATAGACTCTAATTTTCATTATGGTTTTTTCTTTTAAGAAAAGAAAAAATACCAAAAATATGTTGTTTTGTACGGCAAATATGACAAGACATGCAGATCTACCTGTTATTTTAAGACCTTGCACATATTATTTGATGTTACACTCATGTTTTACAATAAATATATATTCTATTCTATTCATTCTGGTCAAGTCGATTGAATGCAAAAAAATAAATAAAATAATTTTTTTTCTGCAAAAACGAATTACCATGACTTCTATACTGTTGTGTGCACCTTTAAGTAGAATATTTTGATCCATAAACAATGATTTATCACATCAAAAACATGTTTTTTTTTAATAAGTAATCATATTTTTTTCTCAATGTTTATTTAGTTTGTAAGACAGTATGCGCAATTAATGGTTAAGCGATGTGTCTTTTTACAGTCCGTTTATAAAATACATTATAATTTACCAGAAGAAAAACATTGTAGATGACATCCAAAATGGAGGGTCCCGATGTGTTCATGTCCATGTTTCAATGATAAAACAGATTCGTTTGTACATGATATTAAGGACCAGCTAAAATCCTAACTAAATTCACCACAAACACCACAATTCCGTGTTGATCTTAAATTAAAACGGGAACTATTATGTATAGTTTTGGCATAACTTATGGGCTCCGTTGGGATCTAAATCATCTCTGTGACGCCATGGAATTAATTATTCTACGCAGTCGTCCGGCGAGGAAGGGTTAACAAGGATGGTTGTGTGGTCAAACCTGAGATACGAAATGGCATGGAAGCTGAAAATTTAGGGTCCCTTCGACCTATATGTTATGTAGTTGTTTGTGTCATTTGTGAGTTATGTGAGATTGTAGTGAACGAGATATTAATATATTATGTAAGTATATGGGATAACTAATCTTGAAATTAATTTAATACTGTCTATTGAAAAACGGAAAAACATATTATCTGGACCTACCACTACCTCTAAAAATCGTATCATGTTGATAGCATAATTCCACATGAAAATTACCTACATAATATATTACACAATATTGAAATGGTACTATTTTATTTAAAGATGCGATGCCAGGCCCCAAATAGGATTAAGTTACTGCCTCCTGCAGCTCAAATATATAATGCCTTATAATAGTATCTTAAAATCAAATCTTACCAACAGTAATCGGTTCAGTAACTCAACCATATTGCCAATATAATCCTACGAAACAACTACAAGTCTCGGAAGCCAAATATCTTTACTAGTACTAATGATTGTAATACGAACAAATATAAGTCACATAAAAGCGATATAGAAGGGAGTGAAACGTCGGCGGACCGGCTAGCAATGGCTATGATAGCCACTTTCTAATGGCCAAAGTGTCGCTTGTATCTGTCACGGATTCAGGTAATACTGGAATGGAATGTGTGAAGATGTTCAAAGAATCTTCTTTTGTAGAAATTGTTATTCTTGTTTCAGAATTTTTGTGATATCTTTTAACGATTATCCTCGGTTAGTCCCCAGACTAGGTTCGTAAAAAGAGAGTTAATTGATGAACAAAAAATGCCAAAAGGCTGTAAATGAACCAATCTTGGATATTATGATAAATCAGGCGTTAATGAGATAGTAAATTAAATGAGTTCCTTATTCAGTTTATGTAGACTAGGTCAGATTTAGTTGATATAAAAAAGTAAATGACACAAATAACGTAGGTAACTTCGTGGCAAACATCTGCCAAACCTCAAGTGCTTGTCCAAGTTTCCATTCCTGCACTAACCAGTCTTAGACAATAATCGCAGAAGTTCAGAAACAAAACCAGTTTGGCGATACTCCAGTACAGAGCTGTAATGAGGGTTTTAAGTCTAATGAATGAAACTGAAGTTGAGCACTTACAGACATACTGGAGCGGCGCCTGCGCTCGCGTGATAACGACTTTTGTGATATTATGCTGATTGTAAGTGGCCTATTGTTTTAATTACTTGGGTGTTTTGAAGATTTTTAGAGAAAGTTTTGATGCGTAGGATGGATCTAAGTTAATCGATGAAGGGTTGAAGCTGTTTGTGATGTCATTATTATCATTCGTAAGTAAAGTTTTTGCAAAAATGATGGTATTAGAGTCGCTTTCAGAACCCTATCTCTTATAGTGACGGAATAAACGTCGATTAAAAACAAAAGAATAAGAGTGTGAGTAGAAACTTTGAACATATGGCAAACACTGTATCAATAATTTAGCAAGCCAACCGCTGTCTCATAACAGCCGCAATAACATTTCACTTCACTGCATCGAACACTACCACCTAACCAAGAAAGCAAACTTGCTGACAAGATCTTTTTCCCAACTCAGCATAGAGAATTGGTATTATTTTTCTACTTTCTATACGAGCGACCTTATCTGGGTCTTCGCTAGGTATTTCCAAGCCAGCGCACACCAAAGGGACAAAGGGTACAAAGCCCTTAAATGTTCTCTATAAATATATGTAAGGACCATAAAGAGTTGATGCAGAAGTGTCACTCCAATTTTCTTAATCCACAAAATTAGCAGGAAGAGCCACAGGTGCTCACGCCTTTTTAAAAACGAATGCCTGGTTTGCATTTAAGCCACAAGAAAATCAATTATGCGTGTTGATATACTTGACATAATTAGGTAATAATTGCATGGTCACTAAAATGAAGTGGCAGTCACGCTTATAATGCATAGGAAAACATTTATAAACCGACTAGCTTTCGCCCGCGGCTTCGCTCGCCAATTAAGAAGAAATTCGATCATAATTCGAAAGACATGTGGCGCTATGATATCATCATAGGAACGATATTGTAATTTCTCTCGGGAACAGTACAGTACTTTTTTTCGGGATAAAAGGTACCTTATGTTCGTTCCTATACACCTGGCAATGTATATGCAAAATTTCAGGATGATCGGTCCAGTGGCTTAGGCGTAAAATGGTAACATACAAACAAACAAACTTACTTTCGCATTTATAATATTAGTTTGGATAAAGAACATAGCTTGGGAAAATAAGACAAGAGAAGTTAGTCCAACATAGTTACTCTTACAGCAAATATTTTAATCTGACTATGTTGTCGTGAATCTCATTTAATTTTAATTTTATTTGGGCAATTTAACATATTCTTGGATCTCATTAATTTATTGGATTGGATCATAGTTACCTATATAAAAGACTTATTCTGAATCGATATCTGAATATAAAGACTTACTATTTTCATTTGTAACTAGAGCTTCTGTATGTTTCGTCTGTGTCACATTACACACGATATCATATGAGACCGTCGACGAACGTGATTAACGTTCAGAAAAGATGGAAATTGGAACGATTAATATTAGTACGTCGCGTGGGCCGAGAATCATTAAACGTGTGTTTAATTTTGTTTATAACGAATGTACGTGATACAAAGGAGTTATTTATGGCAGCATGATTGTTCTGTTGCGGTTCTCAGATTTCAGAGATCCTATTAATATACTAAAGAAAATTTTAGGGTTTCCATTGCAGGGGTTGATGACCAACATTAAGTTGAATGATCAGTTTCATTAGTGGACCTCAACTGAGCAGCAGAAGGTTTCGTTGCAGTAATTTGAAGCTTTTATTGCTGAACTTATTAATGACTGTTCCTTTACTATCAATGTTCTCCAAATTAATATCGCTACAAAAGGTAACATAGGTTTTGAATCTACAATTTGATCACAAAACCACATTAATAAATTTAGAAAACTGATTTTAAATAAAATAACTGTAAATATTTCGAGAGCATTTTTAAAATGTCTGAAATTTTTCTTCCATAAAGTCAAAGTCAAATCATTTATTTCAATTAGGCCAGTAAAAGGAACTTTTGAACGTTTTTAATCTAGTTGCCACTTCTAAAAGGTAGTGTTGTATGTAGAAGAATGGGCAAGAAACTGCATAATAAAGGTGACGAGTTAGTATCTATCATTACTTATGTACTATTGCAATCTTGCGTTATACATGAATAACGCCAACGCTAGAATCACTTGGGAGTTGTATGCGGTTTTAATACCTTTCCGTTTGCCTTGGAAATGAAAAACATGGGAACATAGGCAGGGATTATAATAATATTGTAGGTATACTGTCCTATCTTTGCAAAGTCAATGACTTCAACTGTAACAGACTGTGTTGGAGCCGGTTAGCATGTTTCTTCAAGCAGATTATTATAAACTAGACAAATAAAAATAAAACAAGTTTTTGTTTATAATGTCGAAATAATGGCTTTATATCTTACAGGAAAAAACATTTTTTAATTTTGTTTTTATGTTTGTTCCGTCTAATTTTCGAAACGACTGTACCGATTATGACTGGACTTTCACTGACATAGCTGATGTTATAATAGGAGTAACTTAGGCTACATTTATTTTAGAAAAAGTATTAGTTGCGAGCCTAATCTAGCTTATATTTAAAACTAATAACAAGTTTAAATAAAAAGAAAAATTTCGTTACAAAACTAAGTGCTTATAAAGGTCTTGTAAAGACGTCACAGAAGCTTATTAAATGAGTCTCTAACACTAGCATTATCTCACATTATTCGACATGTTAAACACAAGAGCTACTCAACATAACCTAATTGTAATGTTCTAGATACAATTTCAGCAATATCATGACTGCTAATGTTGTACCTAAACACGTTTAGTAGGCTAATGTGTACGCACGTACATCTTAATTGTGATCTCAACATATCACATTATCTTTTGATTATCCATTAACCCATTAATCTTATGTATATTTATTAGTCTGTTCCACTTTCAGGTCGCAGGGTCAATCTATTTATTCGGTGAGTTATCCCAATATGTGGAGGAAATAATATACCTATTCTTCAGATCGATTTCAGTCACTGTGGCTAATCTCAATGGTGACTAATCAAGTGCCGGAGATGTTATAGTGCACAAGTGTCTGCGCAAACACATGTGCACTCTCCATCACTCTCAAAGTCCGAAGGGACGACAACACGACCCGTCTGGGGAGAGATCAGGCGCAGGACCAATGGCTTTACATGCTTACCGAGGTGGATGTACACCACTAACTTCCATAGTTCGGGCTGCTACTGAGAAATTCCTAATGAAAAAACCTAATAACACTTTTTGCCTGACCTGGGAATCAAACCCAGGTTCCCACGTCATGCAGTCGCGCTAACGGCCACGGGACCAGCGCGGTAGTTATGGAGGAAATAATACGGATTCCGTCGGCTTAACTTTAAACTAGATAAGTACTTATATTGTAGGATCCATTAATTAATGTTACTTTTAATCCATGTTGCTAGGCAACTGGACTTTTCCCAGTTGTAAACATCCCTTTGTACCTATTGGCTAAGCTTGCTTTTCTCCTCTTGTAAATGAAAATGGTCATTATTTTTTTACTTACTCTGCTTTTAATTTCGTTGCGGTGTCCATGACGGTTATCCTTTCTCTGGGACTCGTCAAACTGTATTTCTTCGGTGCTTTTCTGGTGGTCGCCTATGTTGATTCTGGCTTTCAGGAGTTGCATTTGAGTATTGTGTGGCGGGCTGGTCCCAAAAAGAAGAGGTCATACTACCTATATATAATTTTACTCGTAACGAACGAAACCAAATAAGGAGTGAGGATCGTGGCAAATAGCGTTATGTAATTCTTGTCTACTCATTTTAAACAAGGATATTAATAAGCCTTGTTTAATACGAGTAGACAGAAATTACATAAGTACTAGAAAATACTTAAAATAAGTTTTCAAATAACGGTTTGTTAGGTGCGCAGTACTCGAAACCGGGCGACTCGTAACCGGCCGAGGCGAAAGGAGTATGTGAGTATCGTAGCAGGTGGCGTTCTGTGGTTTCTGTCTACCCCCATGGGAAAAAGGCGTGAGTTTATGTTTGTTATAAATGACGGAATTTCGAGGTAGCAAACATAAAAGATACATACACCTCCTCCTGTTTTGAAGTCGGTTATTTTAATAAATAATAGAATAAAAATATTGATTTTATCTCTACCAAGTAAAACAAGATTCTCTTTTATTTTTTCAAGTTATTGGAAATACATGGAAAAACTAAATACCTCGTAACCTTGTCAATTGATGGTAGAGAAAGGTCGGTAATGTTATAATAATATTTTTTGTCGTTTGCGTCGGTAAAATGTACTGTGGGATGGAAAAAAAACATTTCTGACAGTATTTTCTACGTCGATTCCAATCCATTTATCTTGGAGTTTCTGAATAATAATTAAGTGAAAGTACCGACATTTTTATAACCGCTTAACCTTAAAAAAATCTGTTGGGACTTCCATTTACACGGCAGCAAGGCAAGGTTTATACGAGTGAAGATGAATGTTATAGAATGTGTCGTGATGGCCCAGTGGTAAAGGCGCCCGCCTCTCATTCATGAGGTTGTGAATTTTCCAATTCATATGTACTTTCTAAAGTTTATCTTGGACATCATTGGCATCGGTGAAGGAAAACATCTTGAAGAAACCTGGACTACTGTTCCGAACAAACCATGTCAGAGTCCCTTGAGGCGGTTTAGAAACTCTGACACTAGGGTGTGTAGGGTCGTAAGGCCTTACTACCCACACGATAAAAAGAAGACGAGTGAAGAAAAAAAGAAACAAATAAAAAAATATTGTTGTCAACTGGTAATGTGTTCAAGAGACTGACGGCATTTTCATGTTTAATGGCAATGCTCTGTGATCAAGGTAGAAGCCAGCCCTTGGGTCACGGGAACTCATCATCTGCCTAGCCGTTTTCTAAATATGAAGGAGTCCTCACCTAATGGGAAAACCCAAAATTACAATGCCCTACTTAAGAATCGAACACAAGATCGCACTTAAGACTACGAGAATAGAAGAGGCAGCCAGGAGAAGTCATCATCTGCCTAGCCTTTTCCCAACTATGTTGGGGTCGGCTTCCAGTCTAACCGGATGCAGCTGAATACCAGTATTTTACATGGAGCGGCTGCCTATCTGACCTCCACAACCCAGTAACTGCCAGGCAGGAGAAGTATCAACTAAAAATAAACTGACATTGAATGTCAATACTTTACAAATCAGAGTCTGATTCATAGGGAAAAACATGTCTGTAGTCAGAACAGCACTGCAGTTCGAAAAACAAATACACCCCAAAAAGTCGTTGCTAATGATTTCCCAACGAGTTGTCGTCATAATCACTTTACCGAATATAAAATATCCCGTCATATTTAGTTTTAAAACCAGTTAATGTCGAGTTCGCGTTACTAGATTAAGTCCATCAGATTTACTTTACTTTTAAATGAATTTCGAGGCAAATGCAGAACTTTATAATATTTTCAGTATATCAGGCCGCAAAAGTTAAAAAGTCCCGCTTTCGTTTACGCTTTTAAAACTAGAGGTTTTAACGTAACAGGATGAAGCAGCTATGGCGTGATTTACATATAGATTATATTATGAATTTATCCGTAATGTGTCTGGATGAGTTTCATGTTGAGCTATAGTTTATACTCATGACTATCCACTTAGTGATTAGAGATAATACAAATTCAATCCAGCGCACATTTCGCATATCCAGCGCATTTCGCGATACAGCTGGGTTTAGAATCTAAACAATAATGAAAGCATATTTGTAATCTTATAAATGGAAAAATTTGAATGGATGGATGTTTGTTTGTGAAGGCACAGAGATAAAATTATAGTCTGGAATAGCACATAGGCTACTTTTTATCCCAGAAAAATATATCAACTTTGACGCAGACAAAGTCGCGGAGGAAGCTAGTACAATAATAATCCACAAAATTTCAAAGGCTATTTTATATAAAGGTATTTTTGGGTATATATTTAGTGTTGTTTATAGTTTATATTTCGGTATATAATATGTTATTACTTTGTCGTTATAAAAAGACACTTCAATTTTATTTACTTATCTGGAATCGCCTACTTAGTCAAGTCAGCAAAGTAATAATACTTGCGGTACCCACATGCTTCAGAACACCTGAACACCTGCGGAACCTATCAACACCTTGCAACACTGGGCACGTATAGGGGTGTTACTGCTGCTTCCCTGCCACACATAAGAGGTTAAGACCTCATCCTTGATTAATCCTTTCCGCTAGTGAAGTGTGAAATGGTCGGCGGTCCCCGTTTTATTATCCTTTAAAGGATATTCACTGAATGATGGACTAATGCTGATAATTTCCATTTTTATTTTCTGTTACATTTTCCTGTATGATGGGTACGTTTACTTATACGTACAGTTAGCAACAAAAGTCGATTAAAATTTATGATTTTGAAATCCTAATTATTAAGTACTAAAAGTAAAACGCAATGAATATAAAATTAAGATATAATAAACCCTCAGCTATTGCCTGAAATTCTGTAAACCAGTACATTATGTGTTAAGTTTTTGTTTAAAGGATATAAAAAAGTATCATTGTTAATCGACTTTTGTTGATGACTGTACTTCATGCATTTTGGCCGTAGGCTATACAAATATTTGGTTAGTAAGGAAACGGACCCGTCAGCGTTTTTATTGAAAAATAGAATCTATTACAATGGATGGAAGGATTATTGTAGTGAAAATTTCACCATGAATTCAGAATATGAATGATGAAATTTTACGTCGCTAATTATTATAGATATTTTGTATTTCATATAAAAATGTAACACCTGCACGGTCAGAATGTATGAAACAGCCACCATTATGTAACTACATTTATATAAAATATGTTTTCTTTATAAGAAAAAATATATAAATGGAGCTTTTTCTACTTTTCCAAAGTCTTTTAATATTCAACACTTTATCAGTTAGTTAGAAGAAAGTAGTTAGTAAAGAAGTAGAAGTAGTAAATAGTTTAGTAAAGAAACACAATCCACAGTACATCACCTCTGCTAGTTATCCCCAAAAGGAGTAGGTAAGTACAGATGTATAGCACACCCACACATCCATATTATACCTAATGCGATGCTATTAACCAGGCACAAACAACTGAAGAAATAATAATAATTTAGCCTAAAACCAGCGATAGATTCCCAAAACCAACATAATCAAGAGCCCAGAGGTAGGCAAAGTTAACACAACTCCAATCGAGTTGCCTTCACTGTCGACGCTCCATATTACCTGGTGTAATATCCCTGGGGACAGCCTGAAACCATCCTTATTTTTATCCCCTACCCACAACTTTCAACCTTGACTACAAAGTCGTAAGGTTCAAATTTATCCTGTACGAGAAGGAATTCAGGATTGTGATTTTTGCAGATAATCTTTATGTTAAAATCTGTAGTATACTGCAATAAGGCTGTGTATGGCTTTGCAAAAACAGTTTTATTTTCGTAAAATTGTTGTTGAAGAGTGTTTTTGCGTGCCGTTTACCTGTGCCTATACCGTTACGTATCGGAAAACGAATGTTCACTTAGTTTAATCGATATTCATAACATGACATTCACTTTCGTTATCGTGTTGGTATCGCCAAATTGTTTGTTTTATATAAATTGTGATAGCGCTATGAAAGTGTAATAAATGGTTGGCATGCGATAGTTAATATGGCATATCGAATTAAATTTCGGAAAATAACAGTATTTTATTATTTTCTGCTAGCTTCTGCCCGCGACTTCAACTGCGTGGTTTTTTTTTCACCTGCGTTATGTATTTGGTTACTGTTCCGCTCCCGTGGGACGTGGTGTTATGTAGCCTATTCTATTCCTCATGAATCTAGCTACCATACACAACATTTTTTTTCTATTCCGACTGGTATTTCCAGAGATTAGCACGATTAAACAAACAAGCAAAATAATTCTTCAGCTTTATAAAAAAATAAACTGAGTTGGTCTGTACCAATCCGTTACTGCTTGTAAACAATGTGCTTTGTAATAATAAATAAAACATTTTTCATTTTATATTTTGTAAATTAGTTTTTCTGTTCTTTTGACTGGAAATTAATTTTATTCCAGGTAAATGAGGTACAGTGTGCAAAATCCAATGCCTTGTCGTTTTGCTTGCGAATGCAGAGCTCGGAGACAGCGCTCAGGTGTGGTTGACGTCACAGAAGCTGATGCAGTGACGTTGTGCACTCCCCTTTACACCCTTACAATTTAAAGCGTGTGTCCTCGCACCCCAACTTAAAACACGGTGCACACTACACTACAATTTAGCGCGACTCGCACCCGCACACGGCTAATCCCTACTGAGTAGGGGGTCTATGATTTGGCATTTAATAGGCTTTTTTTATGAGATATTTTGATATACCTCTCTGTTCTAGGGCAGTTAATACAGATTTTCATAAAGGCTTTGTATAATAATAAGGTATTTTGGTATAAATAAATACATTCTTCTTAAAAAAGAAAGAAGTAAGAATCTTTTAGAATATCTTTTATGTAAATAATTAAATACATATACCTTGTATGGCTAACGAAATGTGTAATTGATAAAAAGACACGTAAAAGCAATTATCATTAAACATTTCGTTTATCATTTTCATTGTACAATAAAACACATTAGGAACAGTAGTAGTATAAGAACGGAAGAAAATCCGTTTCAAAATAGAAAGCAAATCTAACAATCCTAGGAAACTCTGAACGCAGGCCACACTACTGCAGAAGGGGAGCAAATCCTTGCAACGCGTGTATGTTCACGACGTAATCTGATGGGGCCAACAGAGGAACTACGCGATTACATCAAATTGAAACTAAGTGAAAGAAAGACAAAGTTACGAGGCGCGGTAAAGTTCAGAGCGTGTTTTTTATTGAGTCAATGAAGTTATGAACTTGCGCGCAGAATGGAAAAAGATATTTACGCGGTGCAACATAAACAAGGAATCCTTGTGCGAGGAAAATTAAGTGAGAGCTTCTACGTTCATGTGGATCTGGTTTATAGTGTTGATAAAGATACTGTACATGTTGGAAGGGACGTTCCTCAAGTATTATATTAAGAAAATAAATGGTTTCAAACATTGTTCATTCATGAATTTGGGAATGAGATCACCGTCTCATTTTCATCTTATTTACCTTTATGCTAAGTAGAATTTTTGTGTTATTTTACATCAATGTTTTCAATTAGAATTTCAGGTATTTAAAAAGTACATCATTCTGAGTATATCATTCTTCATTGGATTTGGTGAGACTCCTCCGTGCCTCGTAAAGCACGCTAAGCCATTGGTCCCGGCTGTCATATGTAGATCTTTGACAGTCGTTACGGGTCGTCGGGAGCCCGAAAATCTGACAACCAGTTTGACCAAGGGGTATCGTATTACCCAGTTATTGGGTAATTGTGGGGGTCAGATAGGCAGTCGCTTCATGTAAAATACTGGTATTCAGCTGCATCCGGTTAGACTGGAAGCCGACCTCAACATAGTTGGAAAAAGGCTAGGCAGATGATGATAAAAAAGTACATCATTTATTGTCACCTACTTATTATTATTGCCCATTTAAAAAACACTCCTACCTAAATTGTTACACCGGAATAGACTATCAATAGATAATCAATTTACATGCAATAACTCTGTAGCGGTTCCATAAATGCTAAAATAAATAGATGAAGCTTATGTAAAATCAAATGGCAGCGTTGTAAAATGTTCAAATAATACAATATTTATTGAACAAAATTGAATATTAAAATGCGTTCGTGCAAATCTCTGGGGCGATACGTTCAATTTATTAATATAAATTCATGAGCCAATGAATGTAAAATTTGACGAGTTGACTGACGCTAGGCGGCACGTTTTATGCTTATTTGAGTGTTTTAGTTCGATCCTCCCACGGAGCATAGCTTTGAGTGTTTTTTTAGCTGTCCTGGACGATTATTTTTGTAAGATTTTACGCCTACAGTACATATCTGTCGTAGATGTTTTGATTCAATCATTGCGAATGATTTTGCGTGTTCTTTTTGGTTTTGATATGACAGTTTTTGCTTCAAAGCATGTTTAGGTGCTCGTCTCAGTTAGCTTAATAGACTGCTGACAGTTTGCGTGTCAGCTCGGTTGAGTCCAGTCACAATTCTTTCACTGGCCAAAGGCAGTTCGGCACATGTACAAAATCCTTACTTCCTTACTAATATAATAAATTTTATGCGAAAGTAAAAGTGTCTGTCTGTGACTCTTTCACGATTAAACCACTGAACCGATTTCAATGAAATTTGGCACGGAACAAGTATTAACCGCGAGAAAGGACATAGGCTACTTTCTATTCCGCGACTTAATTTATGACAGACATTTACGCGGCCGAAGTCGCGGACAAAAACTCGTTCCTTATACCTTGCTTTACTTTTGTTTTTGTTTTGACTTAGATGTCATAGTAACAAGCACCACAAAGATCCCTGAACGTCCAAATACTCATTGAGTAATAACTTTCATCTCACCTGATGTAATTTCCTGACTGATGAAACTCTAAACTATCCTGTAGATTGCATTGCGCTCATTCTGCACCGGACTCAGTCCCACAGGATGTGATGTGCGGATTGTTCACATTCACAATTACGTACATACTGTAGCTACCTACCGGAATTTAATGTCATTTAAATGAAGATCAGAGGGGCAACTACAACCAACTTTAGGACCGCAACCTAATCAATAAAATTGATTGTCACTGAGATGAGATTGCGACTAGGTTTGTTTTTAACTAGTATAACTTCTATACTTCATCATTATGCAGAGGTAAAGTATGACGGTTTCTTCTGGAAGTACGGGTACAGAAAATCTTTCACTACACTATTGCCGCCTGAAATTCTACGCGGACGAAGCCTCGGCCAGAAGCAAGTCTATGATAATGTTACTAAGTAAAAATTTAGGGGTAATCAAATCTTATTTGGTCTTTACATCATTCTGGTACTAAGTAAAAGTAGTAAAAGGTTCTAAATAGACCTTATTCTAAATTGATCATACACTAGCAGTGTTACTGAATTAAGCCTTTGCTTAATTCTATATTCTATATTCTTAATTCTTCTTATAACCTGAAAAGTTAACCTCACTGGCTGGTTAATTATTTAACCACAAGTCGAGCTCAGTGATTTTCGCTCATACCAACATAATACGCTAACACGGACTCTTTAATTATTATGTCCCAAAAGTGACGTGCCACATTACTTTTAGTCCCGGGATCAGAAAATACCGAAACATCGACAATTCTATTCCAACTGTATGGCAAAATTTTCCCGGGAAACTTGTTCTGAGCGAGTGCAAAATGCAATATTGTAAGTTGTTATGATTCGTCCCGGGAATAGTTCCGTACATGGTCTGTTGCCGAAATTGTCAGCGCACTCGACGTGTATTTAACTTTATCGTTTCAAGTTTACGTTTATTATTATGGTGTGTTAGTGGGGCGGTTAGGAGCGGCTTTGTGGCACTTTATTTCTATGTAAACGTTTAGATTTTTATTTGAGCGCTTTGTTTAGCCGGTAATGCGAGCTGCATATGAGATTTGTTTGCAGAACGCTTCCCTCAGAGGATAATGTCGCAATAATGCTCCACTGTTATGGATTCAATCAGCTTATGTGTCGCCACTTTCAGAGATTTCTTGTTTGATATGATTGTGTTTCAAATCACTTTTTCCTCTTGATAACAAAGGATGAATTGAAAAGAAAATATTCGAATCATTGTAATATGAAACTATAGGCTATTAAAGTAAAATTGACATTGCAAAAATCAATAAAATTTAAAAAGACACTGCCTAATAAGTATTCTAGAACTATAACAATATCATTATTCTACTTATGTTTTTTCATAATTGTAAATTCCTAGTTATTTTTTATTAAGAACTATTGAGAAATAGAATAATTCTAAAATCGACTCTACATTTCAAAAAGAAGACACATCGTGCATTATCATCTAAAGTTCCAAACAACTAAAACCTCACTATTTTAAAAGCATCTCGCTTTAATCGAGGAATCGTGTTCGTATTTCATTATTTAAGGGTGTGCACAGATAATTAATCAGTTCCTACGGAGCACTATTTGTCTTAGTAAGGAATGTCGCTTTAGTTCGCACTTGTGTTGCTAGCTTTATTTAGAACTTGTACGATGCAGCAATTCAGTTTTTTTTTTCATTTGTATATACTATATAACTTCACAATTCACACGTTGCTCTCCACGACTTCATACGCGTGTTTATTAACGTCTTTAATTGCTGCTCTGCTCCTATGTGTCGCAGCATGATGTTAAATAGCCTATACTATTTCTCATAAATCTAGCTAGCATGTACAGTCACCAAAACAAATAGGTATCCAGGGTCGTCAGATATAGTTGAAGTTATTTTAGGAACCGATGTACGTTTTCAAATTTAATTTAAAAAGTAGATAATGGTGCCGATTCCCTTGTTCTCAAACTAGACTAAATTTAGAGAATTAACATCTCTTACTAACATACAGCGAAAGGAAAGGACGGTGACATTAAAGAACTAAGTTAGCGATGTCAAATTAGTTTTGCCTTGAACTTTTCCGTACTTTTAATCCATACGTTTTAAGATGTCAACTATAATTGTATGGATGTGTCAGATTGACTAAATTTGACAGCTCTTATTTACATTAGTCTCTTTCTTGTTTTATTGGTCAGAAAAAGATGGAAATAGTCTAATTTTAGTTTAGTTTGTGACCAAGAGAATCGGCGCCAATAAATACCTCATTCATTAAATTACATTTCAATCGAAGACACTTTTGTTGACTGTACAATCAGAATTTTTCCAACTTACATTTACCCGTGCCCTGTTAAGAACTCACAACTCGGGCAAGAGAAGCGGGTGTGTTATCCACTGGGACATACCGACATCAACAACAGAAATTAGATTACACATCTAAATCTTGATCACGCATGATCAGGAAGGGTTTCCAGAACATTGTCCAAACGGCTCTCCCCTCCATTTCCTGACCACTATTTTTACAAACCATAGACCGCCATTGATAGATCATTAAGCAAATGATTCCCGTGGGTAAGCAGTGATCAGAATCTTTATGTACCTAATGGACTGCTAATAACGCTGAGATTACCCCAAAATTTTCCTTATAGCAACCCTCAGGTGATTCTGGCCTAATGGGATCCCAACATTATATCGCATTATTTGATGGTTGCCAAATTAAGAGGAATTGTTGTTATTTTTTTCCTCTCGAGATTCTTTTAGGATTTCGGGAAAAAACGAATGACTGCGAATTTAGAATGAGAAGACTGACGGAGGTACACCTACATGACAGTGATTTAATATAAGAGCAAAATTGTTTATCTATATGGTACTCTGAAAATATTCATAACATAACATTCACGCCTGTAATCCCCGAAGGGTTAGGCAGAGGTGTACCCATTAGTACACCCACATTTCGCCAGTTATGTTTTTAGTCCCATGTAGGTAATAGGGGGCGAGCCTATTGCCATCAACCGGGCACAAATCCAGACTCCGAGGCTGCTACTGAGATATTCCTGATGGAAAAACCCAATATCACTTTGCCCGACCTGGGAATCGAACCCAAGACCTCATGCACAGCAGTCGCGCTTCCGACCACTATACCAACGAGGCAGTCACATAATCATTTTGTATAATAGATGTTACATAGGTTTAAAGTTAAAGTACAGTTATGGACCGTGTTCTGATAAATGAAGTAAGTATGTCGTTGTATATTACATTAGTTATAACCCAGTTTCATACATGTTAAGTTACGTCTGTGATTACTGCTCCGTCCTTATGGGCTATAGCGTGATGTTATACAGCCTTCCTCGATAAAGGGATATAGTAAAACTTTTTTTTCAAAATAGACCAGTAGTGCCTGAAATTATCACTTTGAAAATAAACAAACTTTTCAGCTTTATAATATTAAATAAAGATTATGATTGAATATAATAATGTGTTAAATTCTAATAACTTCTGTTAAACCAACAAAAAACAATTCAAACAATATCAGAAATTCAATCAGATCTGAGAATCTTTCAGCAGTCCTAAGAAGAAGAAAACATATCATTTAATTACTTACAGTAAGTACTTAATAAAGTCCGTATTTAGACATTAATTTAGGTCTAACAATGTCGACCTTTCGAGTAATGTGAACCGTCGCTTCAAACTAAGTACCTAGCATACAGTAGGTACCCTCCTCCTGGCATGTGCTCGCCCCCCCTCCCACGCTATCCATCCTGTATGTTGATCCCCACGAGTGGGTGAACTAATAAAGGGTTAGCATCGTAAATTCTTTCATTTCCGACCCGATGTTGGTTAAAAATAAACATTTCCTTTCGTAAAAGTGGTTAAGTTAGTTAGAAGAATAACGAATATAGAAAATATTCTGTGGAAACCATGTACTGAACGTGGTAGTCAGCATAAAATGCCAGACCACTTGTGCCTGACGCTGGTTTTCAACTGGGCCTTTATGTGTGACGTAATTACGGATGTAAACCATTAAAATAAAGCAAAATTTTCTTTTTTTTCTCTATTTTAAAAAGAAATTGCGCCACACTTCTAATTTATCCTGTATCTTGGGTGTCTTTACAGACATACACACACAACCAGATCTGAAACACAAATATTTGTTCCGTGATCGAAGGCCGCACAGCAAGCAGTGCAGAAGCCAATAACTCACTGCGCCGATCGTGTCGTCAAGTCAGTCTTATTTTGTTTATTTACCACAAATAGTCAAAGCACCTAATATGTACAGCTGTTGCGAGCTGTGATGTTAATTGACGTTGGCGTAAGCACACCTTAAATGTTTTATGCAGTAAGCCCCTTTTGTTTAAATTCAGTGAGCCCTTAGATGTGGCTGATGTGGCGATACGCTACTACGCTGCGTGTCTAGGATTCGATTGCCGCACGAAATAAATATTTTTATAGCCTGCAGGTAGCTGTTCCGTGACTGATCGATTTTGTATGTGAATTTATATGTTTGTAAAACGCATCCACGATAAAGTAGAAGTTCCTTGAGTGGGACAACGTATTTTCAAAACCAACACACCATGGATGCTTTTGCTTTTGATCAATCAACCAATCTTCTCTTTTCGTTTTCCGAATAAAAACATCACCCACAAAAGCCAACACTAAACACTTAAGCGAGTATCCAAAAAAAGATAATACAAATAATAGGGTGTTGTAACAAGAATTCGTTCCACGTAGCGCTTAGTAAACTCTCCTTCGTCACTTGCCGTACCTTCGTCACTGGACAAAAACGTTAGCACATTACAGTGCCTTTCAGACCACGACGCGCCGCTGAGCAAGTGTTCGCTACTCGGGGATCAGCCTACTGTGCTTCAAAAATAACGTGGGGTTTTGTTTCTTAGTGTGAGGTAATCTGCGTTCTCACTTCGAATCTATACTAATATAAAAAAACCTGAAGTTTTTTTGTTTGTTTGTTTAAACGCGGTAATCTCTGGAAGTACCAGTCAGATTAGAAAATTTATTTTTGTTTAAGACATTCAGATTCATGAGAAATAGTATAGGCTATATAACATCACGCTGCGATTCTCAGGAGCGGAGTAGTTACCAAAGACGTAACTTTACGTGGGTGGTAATCATATGTTTGTGCACACACTTGTGCACTATAATACCATCCAGCGTACAGCTAGTCTCCAATCAAATAGGATGCCATGACCGAAATCGGTTTTGAGAATATTATTACATAATTGTCAGTATATTCTCATGAAAGAAGAAATCTGGCAGATAAAAAAGACAGCTAGGCTCGACGCAAAAATATTCTAACTATTTTTCCAATATTTTTTTATGTCATGTAGGTACAAATTCTGGATCCCTAGTTTCATTATAAAAGGCATTTTCATACTTAACAAAACATTCTGAGACCTTATTAAGTTCCCGCCTGTTGTATTTGACCCTTAAAGGTCAGGTCACCTTATTCTCTCGTGGGAGTCTTCAAAGGTGAGCGATTAATGTCAAGAGGATGAACAGCTTCTTCTTACGTGATTGTAAGTACAAAACATGACACTTATTATCTAATAAGTGTAATCTATCTAGACTATGGCAACATCAGTAGGTAGAATAAAGTAAGTATTATGTATTATGAATAATGTAAGCTCAGTAGTCGCAAAACGCGACTAATGGGCATACCTCTGACTAACCCTTTGGGAATTACAGGCGTGATGTTATGTTATGTTAGCTTTAAAAAAGTATTTATGGAGTTTTTTGCTAGATATTTAACATAGAAACCTAATGTTTGTAACGATCAACAAGCTTCAACTTCCTGACTGACTTATTGACAACTCAAAAGTGTCTATAAATGATTGATTCGAAATAAATGACATGATTCGATTTAAATAAACACCAATTAGAACCGAAAGTGTATTTAGATCCTCTGAATTCCTTTAAATTAAACAAATTTTGTTGAAAATAACACAACAGTTTGGATCTATACAAATATTGGAGTTACTCTCGAAACATCGGCTTGATTAAATACATCTGTTAATTAATTAGGTAGGTACTGTGTTACTTAATCATTAATACTAATTAATGTGGAATAATGGGCGAGCAAACTTCCTATATAAAGTTATCTCTAATACAAGAACCTAAATAATTATTACAGAAACGTCGCAATTACTTAAAAACTGGAACATTCTGTTAGTATTACATGGCGGCTTGATACCCTGCTGTCTCTATATGTATTTAATTATTTTTGGTTAAACTAGAGCCACTTCCTTCAGAACTCGTAACGGAGATTGGCATCGAAGTGGATTGATGACATGGTGGTAAAGGTCGTGGAACTACTAGATCAGCAGTGGACTTCTTTAGACTAAATAATATTATAAGGAATATATATAAGGAAACCAACTTACTAGAATTAGGTGATTAATCTCTGAATGGGAAAAGCTCTTTTCTGTACATCGATAATATATAAACTTAACATTTCACATTAGCATGTCGTTGACGCGGTCAGAATAGCATGTCTGTGATGCGGTAACACTGTAAAATAAGATTAGTTTTGGCAGACGATGCTCGTTTTATCAATTGACTTAAAAGTTAAAGGAGTTGCTCAGTTTGATTTTTGTACGGAATTCTTTTTTTTTAATCCGATTTTAGCAAATAATGATAATTTCAAAACAAATGCTGATAATCTCCAACTACAGTCAATACTATAGCAGAGGATCAAACAAAGAAAGAGTGGAGCCACCAGTCCTCAGTTACTCATCTATCATCGTCAGTAGCCTGGGTATGTTTGCAAAGGCCAGCGTTTTAAACCGCCCGAGCCATTTTTGTGCCTCGCTCTGGATCACCGATTCGATGTGACTTTTTAACCCTTTTTTGGAACGATTTATCTTCAGTAGAGGTTGTCAGTATCGTTGGTATTTCTATTTGCTTGCTTTGCTCTGCTTTTCGGGATGGTTTAGGAGGCATGTTAGTTTTTATTTGGATGTTATTGATATCCACACTCCACAGTTTGAGCATTTTAAATAATATTTTAAATAATTATGCGAGTTGAGATGATGTTTAGGATCTAAATATAAGTAAAAGTTAATAATTTTCAATTTTGCTTTAAATTTTCGATTAAATTATGGTGTATGTTTTTTTTTTGACACGCCTTTGGCTATCGTCTACTGAAATTA
This sequence comes from Hoplodrina ambigua, assembly GCA_949774945.1. NCBI lineage: Eukaryota > Metazoa > Arthropoda > Insecta > Lepidoptera > Noctuidae > Hoplodrina > Hoplodrina ambigua. The sequence goes on from OX458979.1 coordinate 13,828,660, forward strand.
TAGAAGCAATCCTACAAAGTTTTAGAAGCGTTCGCAACTTAGTAATAATTTATAAAAATGCCTCTTTACATACATTGATTGTCGCTGAGATTGCGACTAAGTTTTAAACATTTTTAATTATTTTTTTATTGTACTTATAGATACTAGAAATACTGCAATACTGATGACGGTAAAAGAAGAAAGTTATTTATTTATTTAATCTTTATGCACATAATATAAGAAAAATACACTGTACAAAGGCAGACTTTTAGGTATTGTCTTATGTTCTGTCTCTGTCTCTTCTCTTCTCTTACCTACTATCATTCTATTACTTCAAAACGAAGCCAATATAAGCAGTCTGAAGTCTCAACAATATTATAATATCCGATTGAACTTATCGTAATACAAAGTTACCACACCTACACACAAACACAGCTAGATATAATAACAAAACTAGTATCTACACCCGTTTATCTCCAGAACTGCTGGCAGACAATTTATTAGCAGAGCGAGATAGCTCATAAATAATAGAGTGCCTAACTTAATATTGTATTAACATTCAACATCTATTAATATTCCTGGATTATGGGGAATTAGTTGCTAGCTTTAACCGGGTTTCGGTTTAGGCGTGATATGTCTAAGACTCTGAATCTAATTTTGTGACACAAAGCTGAACGTGTGACTTGCCTAAGTTGTTACAAAGGATGTTGATGACTGCTCCGATTCTTCTTTGTGTAAGTAAAAGACTTCCCACGCAGGCCTAATTTGATTTACATATAACTAGCTTATTCCCGTGACCTTGTCCGCGTAAATGACAGTTATTGCGGTGTTTTATTTTTTGCGTGGATCTCTAATTTTTTTTCTATACTAAAAGCCTTAGTTACTCGTTATAAAATCAGCTATATGTCAGTGAAAGCCCCGTCAAAATCGTTTCAGCTATTTCGGAGATTAGAAGGTACAAACAGACAAACATTTTAAATTTGTTTTTCGTGTAAGTACTGTTTAAACATTAGTGTTTATGTGTATTTGAAATTACAAACAAACATTTCAACGTCATTTATCTGTATGTAAGTTTGTATAAATAAATACCCTATGTAAACGTACACTATGTACGTAATGATTACCCTATCTCGTCAAGAATCGACATCGTAAAATAAAGAATTTATATTTAAAAACAAAATGTTTCGTTAATTGCTTTCTCCTAATTGACTTCCCAGAAATATAAATGTCAAAATGCAGAACATCAACAGTTCAAAACATTTAAACTGTTCATTTTCAGAAACTCCATTAAAATATTGAAACTTTTTCAAATAAAACAAATGATTCCGCTATAAAATTGACTCCAGGCTCTCAGACCGCACCAGACGTCACTTGTCATAATTATTGTGACATTCAAAAGAAAACGCAGCGAATTCCACTACAAACCGAAAATCTGACACCGGCGCAAGAAAATTCCAACCTTATCTGTATCGCTGGAAGGTTCTCCAGGACAGCATATGATTACATGGCAAACGAACTTTCAGTAACTATTCAAGCGAAGGAAATTGCACTTTATTTCGTTACAAGAAAGTTGTAACTTCAAGTCCACGGAAGCACCTTCATTTATAAGTACGGTCGCTTTTAATTTGTCATATAAACCGTGATTTATATTTTAAAAGTTGAACGGCTACCGCGAACGTGTGATTCATACATTTTACAAGGTCCATGTTTTAAATATTTTAAAGTTTATTACGACCGTTTCTGTTAGCGTATTTATTTTTAAAGAATTGTGGGAAGTGAGGTAATGTGTTTGTAATATAAATATGCAGAGACGTAGTTCACTTATTTACCTGTTATGTATATTGTATAATTGGCGCCACGAGTCGTGAGCACAGATTGTAGGATTTCGCGCATGTACACTTTTGGCCAAATAAAGCCTAACAGATATTCCTTTTACATATATCTAAAAAAATTAAAAAAAAAAACTCTGCATTTTTATGAAACGAAACAATAAAAAAGCTTTTTACAAAAAAATATGACCGCCTTCAAAAACTACAAAATAAAAAATAACTTTAGCTTGAAAGTCGGCGGCTTTGGTTTTGTTTCTTGTTATATAGGTATTGCCACCGACTTCCAAGCTAAAGTTATTTTTTATTTTGTAGTTTTTGAAGGCGGTCATATTTTTTTTGTAAAAAAGCTTTTTATTTTTTACTTTTTAGTGCTTGTGTGTTAATGTTTGAAATCCTTACATAAAGCCCTTTCAAACAATACCTCACCCAATATATTTAATTTTGGAAAGTGGTAGGAGGGGGGTTGACGTACCCCCTCCCCACTTCCTTCAGTCAGTCATCGACTACACGTATAAACAAAGCAATTTTTCTTGTTACGGCGGTTCTGCTGTGATTTTATAAGGAGTTCCGTTCCATATCTCCAAAGTTCATCATCAGATCATTACAATATTCCTACGGGACTTATTCGGGATTATACTCTTTCAAACAAAAAAGAATCATCCAAATCGATTCATAATTGGCGGAGTAATCGTAGAACGAATATTAAAAAAAAAAAAAACATATGCGTCGAATTTAGAACCTACTCCTTTTTGAAGTCGGTTGAAAAATGAACTATATTAAACCAAAAACACAACAAATACGAAATAAGGAAATTAAAATATATTAAAAAAAAAACATCTAATACGTAATAACAAAAATAAACTATTAAAAATTCAAAACTATTCACTAATATTGAACAAAAGTGTACAGTAGCGGAATGACAGGCGATAGACCAATAGACGATGAGCATCAATTGACGAACCAATCGCATGCAGCCGACTGCAAGATCGGCGCCCCCCGCCTTCTTCATTCCGCCAAAGAGACCGGAATATTAACAAATGCGCATGAAATTTGTGCTCACCTCTCGTGGCGGTACCTATACATGAAATTGAAATGAATATATTTGTTATTTTACCTACTAGCTTTTGCCCGCACTTCATTTGCGTAAATGACGGTTATCGCGGACGAAGTTGAAGTGGAATAAAAGTAGCCTATGTCCTTTGTTGGGGTTCAAACTTACCCTGTACCAAATTTCATCAAAATCGATTCAGTAGTTTAGTCGTGAAAGCGTAACAGACAGGCAGAGTTACTTTCGCATTTATTATATTAGTATGGATAAGCTATACCGCGCAGCTCTACTCCCTTGGGTTGTAGCGTGATAGTCTATACTATTCCTCATAAAACTGCCTATCATGTACAAAAAAGCTTTCTCGATTCAGACTGCTAGTTTAAGAGATAAAAAAAATCTCTTTTACTTTATTATGGTTTAATTTTCAATTCGTCTACCTACGTCCTTACTTTAAGTTGAAGACGAGGGTTGAGGTGACAAGCAGATCAACTATTGTTTGATTAGCTGTGGGCAGGGAAACTACTCTGACATGAATAATGGTGTTACAATATTAAGAACATATTAATTACCTAGAAAACAAAATATTCTTCACACACACATATTATAATAATAATATGACCAGTAGATCAATGCCCATTACCAAAAACTTTCAAAATCTAGTCGCAATCTTAACTCAGTGATAAAATTAATGTCAAAAAATATAAAATACTTTCCTTTTTTAAAGAATTTAGAAAATCTCAAAATTGCCTCTAATTTAAGAGGCAGTTAGAGGCAATTTTGGCAAATTAGGACTGAGATTAGAATGCGAACGTTCTTATCAATACGAGAATTGCCCCCCAGGTAGCTCAAATCAATGTGTCGCGTGCAAATCACACTTGTTAATGTTCCGGCGGATCACACCGCATGTTTTACGCCGGTAAAAATACTTACTGTTACTATTGAAAATGCGTGTGAAATATCCCATTTCACTCACATTTTTATTAAAAAAGTAAACATGGTTGAAATATTCCGTATCATTAAAAAACACATACATTTTCCAATCTTTTTAAAACTCCTATAAAATACTCGTATTCCATTAAACACAAGTGAATAAAACACCCAATTTAAAATTTCAAAATGAGCATTTTTTAACGAAATATCTATTTTCTCTATTAGAGCCGACTTTATGTAAATATCGGAAGCAATTTTCGAGGCAAATAGCGTCCGTTGCAGGATTGCATTAGCGACTGCAAATATAAGCGGCGCACATACTACAGCCTGTATACTGTAGATAGAACAGCCGTATACTGGGGATGGAGCATGCTGTATAGTGGTGTGGTAAAAAGTGAACATTTATACGAGGTGAGGGACTAAGGCTGGGGACATAGTGATGAGTTATGTAACGAATGTTTTGATTCTTTGAGTTACATTCATATATGTTAATAGGTACGACCAATTGGTTTCGTATTCAAGAAGGGAATATTTCAGATCGTTCTGCGAGGCAATTATCGTCATATTTATGAACGTTCGCATTTTAATTTCAGCTATATCTGTTAAAAAAAAAATTTCCTCAATTTACCTAAATTTCTACTATTTGGTATTGATTATCGATAAAATGAGATGATAAATAGATATAAAACATTTTAAGTTACGGGAAATTATAGTACCTGCATCTGACGACAAACTTCACTACAGTTCAAGTAGAGTTATTTTTGACAGATTTATATCATTCCTAGGTAGAATTACCCCCCTAAAGAATAAAGGCAAAGTTCTGCTCCTTGTCGCACTGTCGCTCCCGCTTCTGCCCCCGCTCCGCTCGTCACCCACCTCCGTAACCCAAAGCAGCGCAGGCGGTCTCATAAGAAACACAAGTACTAACGTTCAACTTAATGGTTGCGTTCAGTTCGACGGTTTGCGCCAGGCAGCGTGGAGCGTTTCTTTACATTGCTTCCCTGACTTTTTGTAGCGTGTATGTAACGTACTTACTTCCTTTGTAAGGCTTAATGAGATACAAGCTTGTATTTTAAATTGGTTTGCCTTGTATCGTACCCGTGTGTCTTCTTCTTAAGTTTAAAGAGATATTGTGAGTAGGTATACTTGCCTACCGTCAATTCCTAATTTGTAATACCTATAAATTCCTTTTGCGTGTTATTATATAAAAGTTTTTATATAAGGTACATTGCATTCACATGTAATAACGTATGACTCTGTATACAAATAATAATATTGTAAAACATTGATTTTAAAAGAGTACGTATGGAGTTTTGGTCCATTCTTCTCCATACAAAACTACCTTTTGGAAGGGGCAACTAGATTCAAGTCTATTTCTTGTAATGACGTTCAAAAGTGCCTTATATTAGCCTAATTGATTTGACTTTGACTTTATTATTGCCCAACTACAAACTAAAGCCTCTTTTTATAAAAAGACGTCGTGACCATTGATAACCGCGCTTACTTAAGGTGGATTGTCAGTCTTATGTCCAGATTTCCTAACGATGTTTTCTTTCACCGCTGTCAGTGATGTCCAAGATAAAATTAGAAAATACATATGGAACAAAAAAGTTACATTGACCTGCCCGTGCCCGGTTGGGAACTCACAGCTTCGAGCATGAGAGGCGGGCGCCTTAATCACTGGGCCATCACGACGTAATAGTGAGTAGGTGCTTACAATAACTGTATCGAAAATTGGGTTTTCGTATGTTTTTAATGAATGAATCAGTACTTATAGTGACTGTCATTTGATGTTTGACAGACATAATATACAAGTCTTAACTAATTAGGTGCAGACTACCTATAATTTCGCGTTAATTTATAAATCACATTTGTGTAATAATAAGTACATAAATCTGTGTTAAAGTGAGTGAAATGAGGTTGTAACCAATTTTCGTTGCTGACCGTATCGTAGCTGCAGTAATAAATTACATTTGAGGGCCCTCTGGTGAGTGCCGTTTTATGAAAATGTGAGGTGCTGTAATATTAAAAAAAGTTGCCAAGTCACAATTATGGCTAAATATTATAACAAATTCAAATATAGCTTTTAAAAGATTCTGAAAATTCCTACCGACGATCTTGTTTGGTTCAAAAATAACTTTATTAACATTGTTTTCGCTAAGTCTCGGCTCTGAAAAAACATTACCTTTGGAACATGATTGTATACATTTATAAATAATTCTTAAAAAGTTAAAAAAATACAAGATAGGACTATAAATAACCTTTAATGAAGCAATTCCAATAAAGATTAAAGTATAAAACGGCCACTCTATAATAAAACAAATTTAAAATTAGCAAAAGTCGCTTTATGAGACCTATAGACAAAAAAAAAAGAAATGAAGGAAATTATGAATGTGAACGAAGCTAGCACAGATCATATAATCTATTATGCGCTTTTAATAGACATTCCATTCATAGTTCAAATTTATATGCTTCTGGGAATGAGTGAACGAATGTTTAGTGCCATTTCTTCTTGAATTCTGAATGGGGAAAATGGTATAATATTTCTGATTAGATCCTATAAAATAAAAATATATATAGAACATTTGCATTCTGTATTTGATTTCTAATGTGACTGAGTGTGTATTTTAATGTTAATGAGTCTGTGAAACTTGAAATAAATGATTATTATTTATTTATATATTTTAAAAGAGTAAGTATTGTTCGCCTTTGTAACCGACATTTAGTTACGTGGACAAAGTCGCGGGCAGAAGCTTGTAGGTTGTAAAAATGAATATAACGAAACTGATTTTGTGGAATAATGGTTATTGCCTAATAATGTTGCTATTCTCGCCCCCTCTAGAATATGAGAAAGATGTCTGAACGGAACCCTGACTTTGTTAGGTATTTTCAGACTTAAAACTTGATTATAATCTCCTATAGACAATATAGATTCAACAGAAGCAATCTCTTATTATTACTGACACGCGTTTAATTAACTGGACTCTCTACACGCGTTCATACGATTTTTATTTTTATTTGCAACACTAACATGCCCTAGATTTTTGCTCCAGAGGATGATTTTATTCAATCAACTTTTAGTTCATAGTATTTTTATTTTGGTGTTTTCAGTTATAGTCCAGGCAAAGCGTGGGTGTACTTGGAGATTTAGTATTGAGATAAGCTTTGGTCTTAATTTTATTTTGGACTGGTCCTTGGGGAAGAAATAAACTAGGAGCCTTAATCGCAAAAAGAAGTCCACATTTCCTTAACAGCATATTGTTTCTTTCTTTCTTTCTTTATCGTGTGGGCAATAAGGTCTTAAGACCTCACATACATATCCATGTAGTACCAGAGTTCCTTAACCGCCTCGAGGGCCTCTGGCATGGTTTGAGTCGGACAGTAATGGGCTAGTATAAGTTTAGTCGTCACGATGTTATCCTTCACCAATGTCAGTAATGTCCGAGAAAAACTTTAACTTTAAGCACATTGCTAATGCAATGTATTTAAGCTAAGGTACCTACACAGTCGTCATACAAGCAATCAGCTTCACGCTGTCTGTCTAGAAATATTTCAAGGAAAATTAATATACCTAGATCGTGTTATATAAGACTATACGCAATAAACCGTGTCCTAGTTTCCAAAAACATGAATAACGGATCAGCATCAATAGTGGCATAGATTTACGATATCAACCCTCGCATGCTCACGTTGGTACATTTTTACCCGGAGAACAATTTGACGCGAAAGCATTCGTCAGCGATGGATGACACGAATGTGTGCGACGGTACTAAAGTACCGCGAGATACGAGAGGGTTAGACGGTTTGCGGTTTAGTGTTGCCAGACTCAGAAATAATAATAAAAAAACTGTATTTGTTTATTTAAACTGTACAAACAGCTATCCGGTGTATCCAATGTACAAAGGAATATATGACAAATTAATATTTATACTCAATATAAATTAAATAGAAGAGTACCTACAATGTTATTCTTTGGTTAGAAGTTATTTATAAGATCAAACTTCTAGTAATTTTACAACAGTTTTGGGTTCGAAATAATAGTAGTTAAAAAGACGCATAATTACTAATTTGTTATAAATTTCAGTTTTTTTTTTTCGTTTCAGATTCAAATATTCTTGTGTCTGGCAACACATAGTCCTGACTCAGCATAAGCTACGACTGAGTGTTTCTTATTGATTCGAGATGAGATGTCGATACGGCTACGCTATCTCTCATGTAAGCTGTATGTTTATGAGTGATTGTTATATTGTAATGTATCTGTACCGCTATCCTGATATAGTTATTTTTTTAATATCCGTCGGCGATCATTATCCATTCTATCACTCCTCTAGGTTCTCTCTATTATCACATTAATCACTTGGTAAACGTTTAGTGCTTCCAGTATGGTGATATGAATCGTATTAGCTCATTTGCTAATTTATAGAAGACTAATTTTTGCCCGCGACTTCGTCCGCGCAAAAATAAAATACAATATAGCCTATGTTACTTGCAGATAATGCAGCTTTCTAATAGTAAATGAATTTTTAAAATCGGTCCAGTAGTTTTTGAGTTTATTATTACAAACAAACAAAAAACATATTTTCCCTCTTTGTAATATTATTAATGTAGATTTATTTCTTTCTCATAATTTTATTTAATCTACGACTCATATAAAAGGGTTTTGGTTTCTAACAACGAATACTGTAAATGATGTAACAACTATCTAAAATAACTGCCTTAGTCGAGAAAGGAAAATGTTATAAGTCTCGCTGCTAGAAAAACACAACCGTATAAAAAAATTGAGAAATCTAAAAACAGAGCAAAAAAAGCAGTACAATAACAAAGAAGCAGGTTAAAAAGGCGTAAAGAAAAACGTCACGAAAAATACTTCAACAAGCGCAAATTCCCACGCCGCTCTTCAAGAAAATCTTATGAATTCGACGTAATAAAGATGCAAATGTGTACATTTTTTTGCTCGCCAGTGTACTGCCGGTTCACCCGGAAGGAAACTTCACAAATGGCGTGCATTGCGACTGTGTTTACACTATCTGTCAAAATAATTGTGCACGCTCTCGCGTGGTTGTGACGGAGACATGTTTGTGTACAATATTGGAGCTGTGTTGTGTACTCAAAATATTGCTATTTTTCAAAAGCATCGCCTGAGGTAATTCCTATCGAGTGTTAGCGTTGTGGTGCGAGTGGGTGATATCCCTTATCTTCAGAAAGAGCTACAAGGTTTCTATTATTTGTAAATGACACGCTTTTGCTAGCGATTTCGTCCGCGTATATGTTGGTTATCGCGGACGCAGACGAAGTCGCGAAATAAATAGTAGCCTATGTTTTTTTTGGGAGTTTAAACTTACTCCGTCAGAATTTTAGGTTACCAAGGTACAGTAATTAAGTGATGAAAGAGTAGCAGACAGAGTTACTTTCACATTTATAAAATTAGTGTGGATTTATCGTCAGGCTTATAGTAGTAAGTACGTATAGTTATAATACCCACTTTATAGCAATTCAGTCGATCAATGAAATACCTAGTTTTCTTGGCGTTATTTCCGACATAAATACCTTAAGCAAGTCTATCAGTAGCAAAACATTTCAATCTTCGACGTTTACAAGGTAATTTGCATTAGCACTTCTTTGTCCAAGGGGAAATCCAGTAGTTTACATCAAACAGTCGAAGAGATAAACGGAATAATATCCAAAATCCGTCTGGAATTTGTCACTAATATAACTTTTAATGGAGAGTCCATTTCACCCTCGTCAGGGCGGGTACGTCTGTCGCTATTGTTTAGCCAAATGTCAATATCTAAGATAATCTTCAGTTAGGTATAAAGTTAGCTGGCCGACCGTCACGCTGACAGATATTATTAATTTTGTGCTACACTGTGCTAGTATTTGTGCCACGCTGTGGACTGTAAGTTAGGTTTATTATATTAGTTCAGGGTTTTTGTTGGTAGTGAGATCGTCAAATAATGTTGTCGCTTTGTCAGTGTTTTAATCAAGTTGGGGAGAATAAAGTGATGTCTTTTATTTGTTACTCGACTTTGAAATAAAATAGGAAATTTGTTGTATGTCTGTTTGGGTGCAAATCTACACACTCTTAATTTAGTTTAGGTGCTTTGCACACGGAGCAACTTAAGTTGAGGCAACTATCAACTCTTTAAAATTTCCTGTAAAAGTTGATAGTTGCTGTAACGTTTACGGTTGCCGCAACTTTATGGCAATCTGTGAGCAACTTTCATAACCGAATTGCAGTATGCTGTTGCCGTAGCGACACTGGCATTGCCGGGCACACGGAAAGGGAGGTGTGAAATCGCCCGAAGCTTTGCGATTGACGGTTGAGGAAGCATCTGGAAGCAGGAGGCATCTTTAAAAACCGGTAAATTATTTAACAGTTGCTAGTTGCGGTCATTAGCAACTAACTTAGTCATCGATTGCAGCAACTGAAAATTGTTGACGATTGCCGCAACTCGAAACTCGAGTTGCTATGTGTGCGCAGTCCAATTGAAATATATGTAAACAGCTAGTTGCCAGTTGCTGCAATAGTTGCTCTGTGTGCAAAGCTCCTTAATGTATCTTCTTTTTATGAAAATTTGAATTAAAACTTATAAAAATAAACGTTTACTAAATAGGTACCTCCAAGGAACATCTACTTACCGCAGCCCACCGTTAACATAATATAATTCTTGTTACGCAGATAATCATCTTCAAAATCTGTGTTCATTAATCTACAAAGTAACCATTCAAAATTCATCGTAACAATGCTGTCCCTCTCTCTCCACTTTGTATAATCCTTTTATCCTTTCTAATGACGTCTAAAGCAAGTGATAGGCTAGCTGTACCCGACGGCTTCTCCCAACATACAGTGCGCCGTAATGTCCTAGGCGACGGCAAAGCGCTTAAAGCGGCATTTAGCGCAGATTGCGCTGAGCTGTATAGGTAGTCTGTGTAAGGTACGGCGCACGGACGCGACGCTAATTGGTTTGGTAGCCTGGAAATATTGCTGAGACGACGGAACCTGCGATCTCCGTCTAGTCTTGTTTTGGCCATAATAATGTACTAGCTTCTGCCCGCGACTTCGTCCGCGTCAAAGTTGATAACACACAAACTTTGAACCGCCATTTCATACCTACTCTTTGGGAAATGGGTAATATGTTTTAAAAATTGATACTTAGCGGACGTCTACTTACTAACATAAACTACCTCCATGCGAAATTTTCGATATTTCGTGATGAGTGAGTGAACTTTCGCTTTTGTATATTTATTTAAGGTATATTTAGATTACCTCTTTCCAAAATATTATGAAGTGGTATCAAAATTTACTTATTTTTCGATCCCAAACCATTGAAATGCAAGTTTAATACACTACTGTTTTAATACTGTACCTCACATTGTAGCTTCGATTATTTAGATAGAGCAACTGAAATCAGAATCTGACTTTCATGTTTTTGAAAGAGAGTATGAGCAAAACCCTGTAAACATAGACTTATTTGAAGTCTAAGCAAAGTTTTACCGTTTTAAATCACGATTCATCGATTATTTTAAATATTATCTTTTTTAGGGTTCCGTACCTCAGTCGGCAAATACGGAACCCTTATAGAATCACTTTATTGTCCGTCTGTCTGTCTGTAAATACCCTTTTTTAAGGAACGCGTGGAGGTATCAAGCTTAAATTAAAATGAAATACTCAGGTCTCGGACACGCCGCAATCGCGGCGGTATGACCACTCTTTGAGGAGTGGCTGGAGGTGCGCCACGGCGTCCTCGCGTCTCGCTTGACGCAGGTCCTCACCGGACGCGATTGTTTCGGGAGGTTCCTGTGTTGGATTCAGCGTAAGGAAACGCCCGGGTGTCACCACTGTGTGGACCGCCCGGAAGACACGGTAGAGCATACGGTGTAGATCTGCCCCGCCTGGACAGAGCACCACCGTGTCCTCTCGCGTCCGGGCGCTGGTTCAGGCCTTGCTCCGGAGCAAGAAGGAATGGGAAGCAGTAACCTTCTTCTGCGAAGCAGTAAACCTAGCGAAGAAGGAGGCGAAACACGTGAGGAGAGGACATCCTCCACCTCACGCCCCAGCCACCGCAGGAGACCCCCAAGGCGTCGGACGTTGAGAGACGTCATCCGGTTACCGTAGGCGCAGGTTTGCGGACGGCGAGTGATGGGTAGCTCGTCGTCCAATCAAGGACCAGGCCCAGATCAACACCGCGTTTTGTTCCACGCGCGTTTTAAAGAGCTGTTAGCACAAAAGAGCTGTCAGCACAGGGACGGGGCCCCGACAGGGCCAAACGCCTGCCGGAGTCGCGGGAAGTCTTAACAGGATACCGTGGCCCCGGAACGCAAAGGGCAACAGAAGAAACAGGGTGGTTTTTAGACAGTAAAAGTCTGACAGTCCCTTCCGCCCCACCCAGGGCAGAAGGGAAAAAAAATATTTGGTCTGCAGCCGTGAAAAATGAAAAAAATATATTATTATATTATATACGCAAACTAAAGATAAGGACGTTTATGGCGCATATTTTGACGCTCGCTAGGGAATCAAAACCAAATATAAAGGAAACTTCCCGATGACCTAAAATCATGAAAGGCAAGAAGCAATGCAATGTAGACATAATAATTATTTTTTAAGCGATTAGGTATTAACCTTTTTTTTCTGTTGTGTTAAATATTGTATGGTGTAACGGAACCCATCGTGTGAGAGTCCGACTCGCACTTGGCCGATTTTTGCAATATTTTTCTGGCCCAGTTGTGCCCAAGTGTTTCACGGCCGCTGTAGTAAGTGGGCCATCATATAAAAGGAACACCACACTTGCCCTGAGTATCTGCGGCATCTATAACTCCTCATTTGGCTAGGTTACGTTTGCAGCGGCTTACATGAGTGCGCAGTCCATTAAGCGCTTTCCATATAGGCCACTAAAGATCTCAACAGAGTGCCATGTGTTCCTGTGGTTGAACTCTTTTTGGTGGAAATTATGTGATGGTGGGTGTCGACCTGGCCCTGTATGGCCTGTGTGCAAGGTATCTAACCTTCGAATGAAAGGTGGTGCAATTCCAGCCAATGGGAAAAGCTTATTGAGCAGTCAGTTTCAGGCAGCCCCGATATAATTTTACACGTCTCGTTAAGGATGATATTGCTTTTTGTTCAATGACACACTGAACACGCAAATTCACCAGCAGAAGGAGCATAAAGATGTAACAGTTATGCGAAAAACATCGGGTGCTGCTCCCTAGTTGGTAGAAATAAGGTGTCGTAGCAGATGATTTTTGATTGGTGTTGTGGCAATGTAGGTAAATAAAAAGTTAGTGCTCTGTCCAATATAACATCAGGGTACTTAGGGATCTTCTAATACTCTACGTAACTTGCTCGCCACGAAATACTAAATGTCCTGTTGGCGAATCTATTGTAAAGATGGAAAGATTCTCTTAGAGAGTCTTACAGCACAGCCGCGGTAATAAGTAACCTAAAAAATGTAATGCCGTTTAGAAATTGATTTTAAAGCGTGGGGAATATGAATGTAATGAATAATATTTACGGTGCCTATAAAAAAAAACTCTTCCTGCGATCACAGTCGCTTCATCAAATCAAGTACCCAGGAAGCTCGAAGTCTGTGAGACATTCTACGACAGGAGAATTACTGCTACAGATTTTTTAATTGATTTAATTGATTTTGGTGCACTTCCGGTTGTTGCCAAATCCTTTCTATTTAGCCATTGAAATAGAAGTATTCTTTTTAGTACCTAATCACTCATCTTACACTAAGATCTTTTTATAAAATAATTCGGAAGCGCAACGAAAAGAATACTACTGCGTAAAAAAATAACACTCGCCAATCCTTGCTAATTTATCGTCCGCTGGTACTCCAGTAGGATACTTGGCAGTATTGTTGTGTTATGATTGGCTTAGCTAAGCCCAGGTAATAAAATATTGTATACTTAAAATGTTTGCAGATAGGCTGCCCGTCACTTGTTGAGCGTTGAGTAGCTCCTTGTAGTTATAGCGTAATGATTTTGATTTCAGAGAATAAATTATAACTAATACCTAACTGTAGTATTGTATGTAACGTTGGTGTCGTTTTATAGCAATCCAGCAGTAAAATGATTAAGAATAATAGCCATAATGCGATAACCCTTACCTACACACATTAGTTATGTTTAATCCCATGTAATAGGGGCCGAGCCTATTGCCATCAACCGGGCACAAATCCAGACGCCGAGGTTGCTATTGTGAAATTTCTGATGGAAAAATCCAATAACACTTTGCCCGACCTGGGAATCGAACCCAAGACCTCATGCTTTGCAGTCGTGCAAAGAGGCAAAACTTCTAAAGCTGCTGATTTATGTGATGTGTAACTATGTATAGATATTATGTTCTACATTAACATTTAAAAAATACGTTAACAAATCAAAGTTGTAGTAGAAATATGCACTCCTGTTTTTATTTTTAATTTTTTTGTAAGGAAATCTCATTAATCATTAAAAAAACATTCAAAACAATATTAGAAAAAACACAAAAAGAAAAGCTGACTCTGGGGACCGAACTCCCGCCAACAGTTTCGCAAGGCGGTCGTAGAACCGTTAGGCAATTTGCTTCGATGACAAATGACTTCAAATAGCCGTTCTAGTTTTCCATAATTCACTACTTAGCTCCTTGCAGGTATAGCGTAATAATAATTAGTTTAGAACTTCAGTCTGCACCTATTTACAATATTGTAACATTTTGTCACTGAGATTTGCATAAAATATGAACATAATGCATCATAGCTCACCCCCCAAAGCCAATAGCGTGATAATTTATAGCCTATGTCCTAATTTGGAAAATGTAGAATATATATACAAAATTTCAACAGAATCTATCCAGCAGTATTCGCGTGATGCTCTAACAAACATACAGACAACCAGACAAACAGACAAAAATTCTAAAAAAAATATTTTCGTCATCAAAATCACTCACCGACCTCATAACATTTACTCTTTTTCAAAAATATTAAATGTACAGTTTTGACTTTTCTACGATTTTATTATATGTATAGATTAGTTATAAAAATAAATCTAACTTAAATGGCATTTACAAATTATTACAAGAATATAATTATTAATTTAAGTTGAATAAAACTGATCTCAGTAATGATAACTTTTGTAATACTATGTCGCTGTGCCCTAATATGCTCCCTAACTGTTATGTAGTATTAAGCCTTATGTAGGTTATATCCATTATACATATACATTATTGTACTCAATAAATGAATACGAATACTAATTAATTTCAATGACAGATATAATATATATACAACAAAATATATCATAGCGTAAAATTTCAATAACAAATACATCGTGCTATTTAAAATGATGGAACAATTTTATTTTGACATTATGATGTCAGTACATGCAATGTCCTATAGAGTAAATAATTAAAATGAGCGGCACCCCGGTCAAAGAATAGTATTCTGACATAATTGATTGACTGTTTGCGCCGGAATAATTTCATGAATAAAATATACTGGGCCGATGGACCGTCCGACGTTCATAGGATTTATTCAGACATGAATATTTATGTCTAGACTTTGTGTGAATTACAAAACAGCTAATATTGGTGGCCAGACACTTTGAAATAAAGTTATTAAATAAATAATAAATAAAATCATTTTATTACAGGCATAACCTTTTTTTATAATTTTTTAATAAACCTTTTTTTAAACTAGGTATTGTAATTTAACGTCAATTTCGTATATACTGAGATCCTAGTTTCGCTAAATCAGCGTCGCCTTAGTATGTACATGAACAGGTTGAGATGTTATACTGACTAGTTCCATTGCTGGGCCCTTTTTCAGATATCATGTACACAATGTAGGTACCTTGCGTACTTACACATACCTTCTTAAATACATAAATTCCTCTTAGTATCCTCAAAGTTGCAGGATCTTGGACTATTAGAGTGTAAATAGTGCAAAGAGTGGAATTGGAACTCGTGACGTCTTACTTGCTAGTTACACATTTAATATGTACTTTAGACTAATTGCCACTTTCTGTGACGAACTCACATAAGAATGTATTTATTCATTAAAGTACACCAACAGCATTTACATCAAGCATTGGCAGTATAGACTGCTTTCGTCATCGCAAAAAGCGACTGCTGAGCATGAAGATTCCCAGGTTGTGCAGTGTTATTAAGTATTTTCATTAGGGAATTGTCAGTAGCAACCTTGAAGTCTGGATTAGTGCATGGTTGAAGGCAATAGGATCGCCCCCTATTACTTGGGATTTAAACCTAACTGGCGAAATGTAGGTGTACTAATGGGGTACACCTCTGTCTTACCTTTCGGGGGTTACAGGCGTGATGATATGTTTCTAACATTCACAAAAAGTTAAAAAGGTAGGATAGAAACTGCTAATGAATTTGAAGTACCTAAAGTTAACTATCTCTCCCTGCATTGCTTGCGGAGAGCATAAGAAGATTGGACCTAATTAAAAACTAACATTTTAGTCGTAAGCGTGCGCCACATCTTAAGAGCACAGTGTATTAAAATAATATCAGCGTTATATTGCGGCGCTGCACTTCGACCATATTGAAACATTATAATCTGTTTTTGATTAGCTTTCTGACCGTTATCCACACGTTCTTTAATAACTTTGTAATATGGCGGCCAATAACGTTACGCCAATACTGAATTATTGATGAGTACACCTAATGTTATTAATACATAATAGGCTAATATTGATAAAAGTGTGTATAAGTACATCAATAATTTGGTTTTCTTTTAATGTCTTAAGTTTTCAATAACTGAATCACAATACTTATGTGTACTGTTGCCTTGATGAGGAGTTTCATTGTCTCCGAATAGGAGGAGAGCAATTTTACTAGCTTTTAGAAACGATCGCAATATAATTTTAGTCTCAAGCTGACAATAATTTACTAACATTTTTTATATCGATTGTCACTGAGATGAGATTGCGGGTTTCAGATTTTTACGTAATTATTATGAGACCATACTTACTGAAAGTACACTTTCAAATAAAATGATTAAATATACATAACCAAAAGTAAATTGTAACATTGTTCAAGACAATTGACAACAATATTAAAAACACATGAAAATCCTTACCACTCTTAAAATGTATCTTGTAAACACAGCGACGAATATACTGTTCCTTCTGAATCAGTAACATGTAAATAATGACGTAATCATTAGATACAAAACTAAAAATAATTACGGACCAAATGTCTACCAAAAAATTCAATAAATGTTAATCTATTTTAAATAATATGAAATGGAAAAATATATAGAGGTGAGTGGAAGTGGCCGAGCGATAGAGACCAGAGCTCTAGAGACTTTAATTAATAATTGAAAGGTGAAAAATGTGAAATACCTCCGTCCCGATAGAAATAAAACTGTAAAGAGGACTGTACAATGTAATTTTATATTTATTTTATGGTTTTACAGTTGAATTTTATGTGGCAGGCGTTTTGATCGTAAATCTTTTGTATAGGCGTACAGACTTTTAACTGTAAAACTTACAGGTGCACTTCAATTGATAAATAAATCTTTCTATAACATAGAAATTAAAAATATCAATCAGGTGCTACCATTTTCTGTGGTTCTTAACTTAAATATTTTGCAAATAATTATGGGTCAAAGTCGCGATGACATTTAAATATAATTAACAACAACCATATTTTATCAGACGGCAGGCCAAGGTACAAAATATACCTAATTATAAAATGGATTCTTGTGTAGTCAAATTATTTCGTATTAAGAATCGACCATTTCTTACGCAGCCCTAAACTTTCATTTAGTAACGATAATTGCTACAGTTTTAAGTACCAGTTCGAACGTAGATTGATTCAATTTCAAGCTCGTATACAAGACCAGACAATTTCCGCTTTTTCACAAGTAGAAACTCACTTGAAACTTACCGCATTTCTTCCTCACATACGCTGAAACAGAACCACTCTAAGCAAAGTTGAACATGTAACGATGTTATGTGAACTCTCCCTTACTCGAGCTAATTTCAAATAGTCACGTCTTGGCGCAGGTGCGGCCCGGGGATCGAATCCGCGTCTATGGATAGAACGGCTGTCAACCGCATGTGATATGCTTCGTTGATATGTTGTGGTTTATGGTACGATTTGTTTGTTACATTCGTTTTACGTTAGGACATAGGAAGTACTTTCTAAGTCTTCTTCTATCTTATCTATGGCAAGTATAGATAGATTATTTTTGTTGTTTGGGCCAGTATTCAGCTACGAAAATACCATCCGCTGACGCAATCATTAGGTCCTCACTTGTACAGATGACAGGGCGTGCGGCGCAAAATGAAAGATGGGCCATGGTCTTCGGAGAGGCGCTGCTTAGGCACTGAAATCCGAAACATACATCCAAAGATTGCCTCTTGCAAACGAAAAAACAAACAAGCAAACTTTACCTCCTTATAATATAAATTTAAATGGAAGTCAGGACAATGTCAGGCCCACGAGACATTTGAATATTGATTACATAAATGCATTCAAGTACTAATGTGAATAAGGCATTCGAAGTCTCTACCGTAATAGACAGAAGGTAATATCATTACATATCAGATAAGCCTATCTGCCGGTAACGTCACTCATACAGCTGAACGTTACATATTTAAGCAGGAGGTACGTTATGTCAGTTCCCACTGACACTGATATTTACGAGTTAATTCAAGGCTTTACTTAACTTAAGTTCAGCTTACAGATTTATGTAAAGCACAAATTAATAATTTATAACTTTGTTACCTAGTCGTGTATTAGACAGTAATTACATTACTTTGAAGATGCGTATCGTCTTACTATGGATGTGTTATTATTTAAGCCTGTCTTTAATGATTTCGTGTAAATTGTTTTGTTACTTAGAAATAGCTTGATAATAGGGATAAACTTAAAACAAAGTGTGTTTCAGAGGAACTAGTCCATGTTCTGGCTGGCAATATCTCTCGCGTCACGACGGGTGAATCTGTGGGGTAACTTGGATATTCAGCTGTTCACTCCAGTGCGGAGAGCTTTTCATTTAATAGGAGTGAGCGGAAATTAGGTTTGTAAACATTTTAGAACATACTAGAATACTTGTATGAACTACAATTTAATATTAATTACACACCTAGACTGTGAGACTCACACCAACATTTCGGCATTGTTTTAAGCGTTGTACAATACACCCACCTATTGCTACCTCTTCGCCTAGTGTGGTAATTGGTCACTGTGACGGGTGTTTCGTGTTAGATACCCTCAGGTAAATACCTGAGGGTATCTAACACGAAACATTGCGCTTCATTTATTACGATGACTTTGATAACACTAGTTCTTAATATTCGCAAAAGCTTCCTAGGACCAGAATATGAAAAGAATTATTTTAAACTATATACGTTTAGAGAAAATTGAAGAAAGCCAAGGTTAAAAAAAAATCTTTAAAAATAACCCAACAGTCAGATCCAAACCCAAAAATAGCGCAAAGTTTCCACCAACGCTTACATCCAATCTAGTAGCAGTTCCCTTCACCCCGGAGTACAGTAAGTCCACAAAATTATTTGTGCTCTAAAGCGGTGTATGAATTTATAAGCGACGCCCGGAATCCTAAAATTCAACTAAACCCGGGAAAGTTTCGTCCCTCCTGACCTTCAAGAAACTTGCCATGCGATGTACCTACCTACCTACTTCAAATTTACAACCCTTCTCCCACAATGCTTGTTATTTTCTTAAACTATTGTGCCTGTTTTCTGGAATTTTAGAGCTATTTGTTCGCGTTTTAATTTGTTCATTAATTGGCACAATTTCTTAGTATTGTTAGTTGAAATATTTGTGGAATGTTTAGTGATTTTAT
This sequence comes from Hoplodrina ambigua, assembly GCA_949774945.1. Taxonomy (NCBI): domain Eukaryota; kingdom Metazoa; phylum Arthropoda; class Insecta; order Lepidoptera; family Noctuidae; genus Hoplodrina; species Hoplodrina ambigua. The sequence goes on from OX458979.1 coordinate 13,848,258, forward strand.
GCTGATGGTAGATTAAAGAACCACCTTTTGTAATTATGGTTGTACTAAATTTTACTATCAGGCGGTCTACTACGTAAAAATGGTGAGCTTAACTTTTTAGAGAATAGCACTACTGTTTGCATTACACTATTCGTATTTGACGGCTTTGAAGTCTAGGCAGTGGTAAAGGATACCCGTTTTGGGGACTATATTTTTTACCTTTGATGTTTACAAAGTGCTAAGTTTTAACCTGATTTAGTTAAATACCTACTAAACTTTTTCGAATTGGTCCCATATAAATATTGTCATGATCTGATGATTAACTTCGGAGATCTGAAACGGAACTACTCATAGGATCACAGCAGGGCTGTCGTAACAAGTAAAATTGCTCTGTTTAATGCGTGTAGTCGATGTCTGACTGAAGGAAGAGCTTAGTTGCTAAACTAACCGTGACCTATGTCGATGTATGTAGACAACAGTTTTTCAACGGCAAAGTTAAGTTTGTCCCTCAGTACTGTTTATTTTTTCGTTAGAGGTATGTTCGGTGTGATTTAATAATTACGGTAGGTAGATTAATTTCTTTTTATTTTAAAATATCTCGCAGATCCAACTCACGCAAAAGCGCATTGCAAGCCCGAGACAAACTTACTTCTCAATCCCAGGAATCTTCCGTTCATGCCGCATTAAGAAGGCAAGCACAACCGGAGCAACAAGCAGCTTTGAAAGCTGATGAGACATTTTCTTAAAGCCAGGAAAGACTGGAGAGCCAAGCCCGCCAAGTTTCTCTGAGAGTGACTGAGACTCCCTTCCAATCGCAATTGCTTTTGGAGGATCAAGCGGAAAACCAGAGAGCTGTAAGAGCAACTGAGACGTAGTATAAGTATAGATAAACAAAAATCTAGAACGTCCATTCAGCAAGCAACTTTCCACAAACACTTCAGTGGTTAAATCTAAAACCTGATTTAGTTAACTACCTTTTAATATGGCTTCTTAGGAATTTCCACTATGTGAGATTGTGGCTTGGCATAGGCAAGTACCAATGTGACATTTTCTATTTCATAAAATGTTCTTTCTAAGTTACTTCGTCACTAATATCGGTAAAGGAAAACATCGGAGGGGAACCTTGACTAACAAAAGCAAGCGCGGTGATCAATGTTCGCGCCTTCTCTGTACGAGAAGAGGCTTTTGCCCTGTAGTGGGACAATAATAGGCTATTGTATTATTTTCTTAGAAAAGTATTTTAAGTTCATACCGATTCTAAAAAGCCTTTAGTTCTGTCGAATCTAAAACGCCGACATTATTAGAACAGATCCATTATAACTCGTGATATTAAAGCCTTTCTACACAAACTGAAGCATAATTCCCATGATTAGCAGACGTTGTTCGTGCGCCGTTTGACAAAAGACTCAATTTCAACTTCGATTATTATCTCCGTGCTGTTTCTGACAGCCAATCAAATCGTACTACGGCAAAGATGTGTCTTAATTTGGTATTTTACGTGTACGTGGCTTCCATCAGTTTTTAATGATGGCATAGTAATATTGACGAGATCTATAGGCAGAGGTAAACCTGAAAATGTTCCACAAGTTATAAGAAAAACTAACTGGAAAATTAGACAGAAAAGTTACTTTTTAGGGTTCCAACAGAACCTTATTACTTAGCCTCCGCTGTCCGTTTGTCTATAATAAGTAGAGTTTACTCAAGAAATAGTAAAAACCCCCTTAAAGACCCCCTTTAACCCCCTTCATTATACAAAATATATACAAAGTTAAATATTGTACTCTGGTTCAATATTGTACCTATATTCATATCAGAACGTATCTGCATGTCTCATTTTTGAACATCATGTGCTGGGCATGACCGCTAAAGCTATATTTCGCCAGTGACAGCTATGATAGCTATCAAGGGACAGAATAAATATCTAAATAAATAAATATAAATAAATATCTTGGGACAACTCACACACGGCTATCTGATCCCAAGCTAAGCAGAGCTTGTGTTATGGTAACCAGACAACTGATATACATACTTATATAATTTATAAATATATACATATTATAGATAAATCACACCCAGACACAGAACAAACAATCATGCTCATCACACAAAGTTTGTCCTGGGTGGGAATCGAACCCACGACCTCCGGCTTAGCAGTCAGGAGCGCTAACCACTAGACCAACAGGCCCGTCAAAATGTCGCCAAAATGTCGGCGAGTTTGCTTTATGTGGTACAAAAATAGTCTAAATTCACCATTTTAAAAAGGGCACAATAACAAATTACTTTTCTACCCAAAACTCAATTAAATTCAGTGAACTAATTGAATTACTTTAAAGAAATCTAATTTGGTATTCGAAAACAATAGGTACCCACTGAACTTCAGCGTGAGTACTCTCACTAAACCAATTACAACTTAATCTGAAACAAGAACACCAATTTCCCGAATATTTTAGTTTCATAGGCTCACGACCCCATTCTTACCCCGAAAAAAGCCAAAGCGCTTCGATTTCATTATGCAGAGGCCAGCCAATTGTCCAAGTTGGATAATAAAAGTGGGAATAGTGAGCCATGAACCGAATATTATCATGTTATTGTAAACAAAACCACGGGCTCCTTCTCTGTCGTTACTGGATGAATAACGAGGCAAGTTTTATTAAAAAATTCCGGTATTATCCCGGTGGGGCTAAAGTTGGGATGTAGCGGCTATAGACCCGCCACCTGACTGCGATCGGGGTTAAGGAGAGGTTATTATTAATGCAAATTGTAATTACAACATTAATTTCGGACAAGATACTTAGACGTTACTAATCTTCATCACAGACATGATTTTGGCAGATTTTGTTACAGATATTCCAGCCACAATTTTAATCTTTATGAAGTGGCGCAGTTGAATATTCCTTGTCTTGTGGATAAAAACTCAAGCACATATTCAGCATATACGTCATATTGGCAGTAAAGCAAAAAAACAAAAGCATAAAAACCGATAACAGGAAAAAAATAACGAACAAAAAACGGTATCCAAATCCAATTCAAAAAGTTTGAAACAATTACAGAGTCCCGGATACCCCGACATTCCAAATAAAACAAGTAAAACACCGTAATGAAGGGTGAGGGTACATTGATCCCCCGTATCTTGCACAAGCTTACGCAAGACAGGTACGGCATCAAAGGATGGGGGCAGTCTTTGACTCGACAAAGACATAATTACTTTGTGAAGAATTGTCTCGGCACGCCTTCAAATGACAGAATTGCTGCGATAATTCCCAAAATTCTCGGGAATTTCGCCGTAGTCTGGGCTCCCGATTTTTGAGTTGATTTTTAATTGTTGCGAGTTTGCTTTTAAGAGTTTTGTTATTTATTTGTTACGGTCGCGTGAAGGATTACAGTGTCTGCTCGCGTTTTGGCTGGCTCAGGTTTTTTGGGAAGTTTTACTTTGTTTCGATACCTAGCAATAAACAAATTATGCCGACAAACCTAATAGAAAACAAAAAAAGAAGTTCAGATACATTCAAGTGTTTCTTTAACAGTTGTAAGTGAATGATAAACCAAAAATGATAACTACTCGGTTAGAATTATGACAGTGCTATGATTTTTTTGTTGGTATTTCAATTTAGTAAAATTGTTCATGGGGTCTAGAGAATTTTTCATAACACGTCCATTGTAAAGCTAGTGGTGTGGAAAGTAAACTAATATTTGAAGTTCTGTAAAATGATTGAAAATTCCTGGTAGTTGTACTAAAATGCTGCCCAAAAATTGTTTGTTGAGTAGTTCGATTTCCGAAAACTTGGTCGAGTCTTTATGAATCCATCCAATCTCAAGTCATTAAGGTTGACCAAAATCATTCTACAGATGAAATTGGGTACTATATTTACCGCACCAGTCAGTACATGGACTAATTAAAACATGATCACACTTTCAATAATTAAGTACCAATTTAAGCAAAAGTAGAACTTATCGACAAGTTAAAACACAGTAGCCAATAAATCGCATACAAAATAAATGGCCCCAATCATTAATTATAAAATGTGTCTCAAATTAATAACCTCCCCGGGTCGGGCCGGGTCGTGACGTCATAATGACTTCATTTATTGCCCGGCCGGAGCACCTGCCAGTATTTATGGGGTATTTCGTGGTGATCGGACTGATGGTGTGCCAATAGCCCCATATTTTTCGTCTTGACGTAATCAATAACGAGTAAGATACCTAGATACCTACACAATTATTGCTGGCTCACTGTAGTAAGACTTTCAAATATTTTTTTACTTATTAATAGAAGATTCTGTGATGTGACGTAAACACATAGTAGGGAGCTTATTTCAGGTCTATAAGACGAGGTATAAACAGACGGAGGTTTTATTCTGTGGCGCACATCGACACACACACGCGCATACCGAGGATACTCGACCTAATTCTTTACAAAGATAGAATCTTATTAATGTAGTGAATAGTCAACAGGTTTACAATGAATAGTTCTTTATCAATGACCTTGAATGTTATATAATACTAATCGAAGATTTGAACTTCAAAAACTTAATTTACTAAAAACGATTTTAGAACCTAAACTTAAATCCCTAAAATGAACAATCGATCATCCAACAGTTGGATATAAAAACCTTCGTCAAATCGCCACCCCCTGAGAAATAGGGGCATCCAGCATTAATTCAACTTATAATGGATACAGAGCCATCCGCCATCCCCTCCGTGGGGACAACCTTTGTCAGCGCCATCGATGTGGGTTATTATTTGAATTTTATAATACCAGTTACTGAAATACTCTTTATTTGTGTGATTACATGGAATTGGATTTGTTTCGGTTTTATATTCATGTGTGAATCTTATTTTATTTCATATAGTTTTTCTCGTGGTTATATGACAAGTTTTATGATTATAGTTTCTCTATACTATACAACACAGAGCTAGGGTTACTATAGTATCATTGAATGGCGCGTTGTAAGTTTTATTGTTACTATATGCTAAAAAGCAGGTGGCTTACTTGATGATGTATGTGGGTAATAACTGGTCACCATGTGTATGGACACACGGCAGTAATAGACACATCACAGACGCGTTGTCATCCCAGAGACAGAACTGTAATAATGTTTTGCTCTTTTACATCGCAGGTACAAAACCTGAAGATATACAAATATTTTGAGCACGTTTAACAATATTATGATCAGCAACAAAACAGGCTATTACTCTGAATATTGTGTTGTTTACTTTGTTATCTTCAGTACATATATTTTTAGACTTTGCGATAAACCTTTAATAAGATTTATGAGCTGTCTGCGTCAGTCTAGAGTTAGCAAAGTAACAGGAGTGATGAATTTGCGATAAAACGGCAACAAATCCAGGCGTATTTCCGAGATAAACAAATATCACGGCATATTTTACACGTTTTTATATGTTCTCCGCCTGCTTCGTGACATTCAATGCCATTTTTCTTTTGTTACATTTAGACAAAGTTACCAATACAAAAAATATATAATTTTCACAGATTTACCCGGGAAATGTCGTGATGGCCCAGCGATTAAAGCGCCTGCCTCATTGGAGTTGTTGAGTTTGAAACTGGGTAAGTTCCAATTTTTTTTTTTAATTCGTATAATGTACTTCCTAAGTATACCTTGGACATTGATACAAACATAAAGAAACCTCAACTTATAATTAATATTCATATTTAAGCTCGAGCCTTAAGCAAACATAGTGATCAGTGCTTGTAACTTTTCTGTATTAGAAGGCCTTTGTCTTGCAGTGGGACAAAAATAGGCTTATATTAATAACAGTGAAAAAACTTTTTAAATGGACACCACTGTACAGCTCTATTATGTCAAAATATTAGTTACCTATTTGTAACTTATTAGATTTACCAATCAGTAGCCCAAAGCTATGAAAGGTAACATTGAATCTAAGATAGTCGTCGTTTAATTCAAAATTCTGGGACCGTATTATAATCTGTTACTGTTAATTCTATCATTATTGCGTTACCAAAAAGGGACGATGCAATCGGGCATTGTATATAGGTCTATCTCTCTCTAACACTATAAAATGTTGGCATTCAATGTTCTTAATAGGTCTTCTCATATACCACTAGAATAGTGAACTGAAAGTCATCCTCAACCAAGTTCACAAAAGGCGTACGTGATCAATACAGCGTAAAGATGATCCAAACCTCAGGTTACTACAAAGATATAAACCCAGATTTTACTAGAAACTCTTACTTAATCGTTAAATTCCGCCGGTGCTGGGGTGAGTCCCCACCTCACACTCTGTTTAAACAAACATGAGCAACACAACGCAATCAGTGACATTTTTAAAGGCCGCTCCACAACAGCCAATCGTCCAACGCTTCCTAAATCGCAAATGTCCGCGTCTGTTTATTTATCTGATCCAAATAGCGGATGATCGAAACGGGGGAGATTCCAGTGAGCACAGCAATTGACGTTTCAGTGTGAACCAATTTGTGATTATACTTCTCTACTGTACTTCCAGACTATTTTAATTTCTGGGGATATTTAAACGTAAAACATATTTATTTATATCTATACTAATATTATTAAAAGGAAATATTTGATTGTTTGTTTGCATTAAATAGGCAAATAGGCTCCGAAATTATTGAACCGATTTGAAAAATTCTTACACTAGCCACACTATCTCTGGGTGACATTGGCTATATTATATTTAAAAAAAAGTTAGGGATCCGTTAGGGAAAACCACGCGAGCGAAGTCGCGGTGAGAGTGCTAGTAATTAATAAGCAAGACTTACAGCTTTATCAAAACAGACTGAATAGGACATTAGACTAACAGTCAATCACAAGTCTTCGTCTTCATTTACAAAACGCAGGATAATGACAAAAGCCAGGGTTGTGTTACATGATGATACTTGCGATTGAGATAGGTAAATATTATATAAAACGTAATAAGTTATAAGCATAAAACTTAAATCATATTAAAACAAAATAATTACTAATGAAACTAAAATTGAATAAAGCAAGCGAGGCTTTATACTTAAATTATTTACTAGAACAAAGGTGTGGGTGTGTGTAGTGTAGTGTGTAGGTGACTAGTCCAGTGTAGTGTGAGATGGGAGTCCGAGTGTGAATTATGATTTGAAAATGTTTTCTGATTCATCGTATAAAGACATAAGACCTATTAGGCATGTTTTACATGTAGAGAAATAATGATTTTTTAATTCACAGGGCAAGCTACTAGTGATCTTGTAAAACACAATCTTATAGCTAGTCTCATAACCTTAATGAAAATAACTGTAAGTTCAACATATCGCTCAATTCTACGATCATTGTCCGAAATCAATCGTGTTATGTCAGCCGGCATTGATTAAATTGAACCGTTACCTACACAATTGATATGGACCAGTATGGACCCTGCATATTTACTTTGTACAAAATTGGCTTGTTCGTTAATGGTTTATTTTTGTCAGGGTGTGTCTGTGTGTGTGTTTTGATTAAACATAAAGCTTTTGTGAATTGAGTTATGTTTTGTAAATATAACACCAGTAGCTCTGCCCGCGACTTCGTCCGAATCAAAATTGATACATTATTACACGGGGACCGTACATTTTTCCGAGCCTTTGTGCTGTTCCAGACTATAATCTATCTCTGTGCCAAGTTTTATCTAAATCCGTTCAGCCGTTCTGGCGTGATTGAGGAATAAACAACTCAATCCAAACTTGCACTTTTATAATAGCATAACATCATTATAAAATAATGATAAAAACGTAAGAAATAAACAAAGAAACAATATCACTTTCGCATTTATAATGTTAGTATGGAAGGTACACTCCCATCTATAAATAAAGCTGACCTATCGATATCCGCGGATCAGGCCACTGTAACTTGACATTTCATTCATATTGTAATGTGGGACGCTTCCGGCGATCCGCGGGTTGACCGGCTCTGTCACATAAAGGGGAGATCATCCCGAGCAATAACATTTTCTTTTGTGTGCCTCCCGCTGAAAGATTACACCTTTTATCGCTGCTTTCTCTAATTTACCGATCGTCGATAGTCGTTGGCTTTGTTATTTTTAACAATAACGGGGATCATAAGCTCTGGGCGCTCTTCCAGTGATCGTTTACAAAAGGTAATAGTTATACCATGAAACTATTCTCATAGTTCTTGCCGCATGTCTACATAAGTATATAGCTTTATATTCGGCTTTTTAAACGAATGTAAAAACAATTAGTCTAGACTAATATTATATGCTTAAAGAAAAGATTTGTATTTGTTTAAAACTAAAAAATTTGTTGATCGATTTAAAAAAAAATCTTTCACTTATTGAAAGCTCTATTAACATCGAGTAACTTAAGCTATATTTTATTTTTCATTAGGGATCCTTAAACAAAATCCACGGGGACGAAATAGCGGTCAAAAGCTGGTGATTTATATTTTAGTTACTATAATGAAACACTTTCGTCACACGAAATAGACCTTCATGTTCCTTTAAATCACTTTATTTGGAAATACAAATATACTCAGTCTTTGCTAAAATCACTACGTAAACACGAGTAAAACAAATATCAGACAGAATGCTAAATAGGCACTGTTTTATATTAGCTAAGTCGTCTACAGACAATCTACCGCTAAAGCACATTTAGGTCAGCACACAATTTCATAGCATAAACTTTATTGTTCTTGGAGCCTTCAATATCCCGAAGTGGAGCAATAAACCTGCTGTTACCGCTACACTAACATTTCAATAGCTAGCTACATGCATTATTCAAATGTTTCAAGCGTTTGTTAATGTTTTACGTGTTGTTTAGCATTTTATAATCATTTCACCTTCGTAGATATACGTCCATTGCTGAAAAACTACTATAATTATGGACTATGAAGGTAATTTTTTATCGTGGAGTTTTGTTTTGATGTTTGTAGTAAGATGCAGTACGCACGGTTTGTTGTTAGTGTGGATTTTGTGGAATTGAATTTGGTCAATTTTTTGCAATACCCATAGGTATATGAATTTTATTACAACGTAAAAAGATTCATATTTTAAGATTATAATGCTTGGCTTAAAAGATTACTATGGTAATTAAAAAGTTATGGTATAATATTAAAAGCTTTAAACGTTTTTTGAATAATCAAACCTTAGTTCAATTACAATTGAACTATTCTCATTTCTACAATCTCTCCACAAAAACATGCAAATCAGACAAAATTCTAAACAATGTCCTCAGTCTGGATAGATCTTGTAAATAGAATGAAAAGCTTACCACAACAGAATTTATCGCCGCAGCTATAATCCGTAATAATTGATTACCTACTTTATCATCATAGCAAGGAATTAAAACAAAAAGCAACCGGCTTTAAAGTTCCACGTTGTAATTACAATTTTATTTTTACAGGTTTAAAGCACTTTATTAATTTGTTTAATTGTTTTATTGGCGCTTCGGTCGATGTGAGGTTCATAATCTGCCGATTGGGCTTTCTGTATCATGTATGACTCGTTATTTATAAGGCTGTTATTTAAAAATTACAAACATTGAGATTTCCAACTCGCTACTGCATTTTACACCTTTAATCTATAAACATAAGACCCAAATTTTGTTGTCCAATATTTTGTATAATATTATTAAATTCACACACTGAAACACCCGCACCTCTTTCTCAAACGCACCCTAACAAACACGCACATACCTTCACACCTTTATAAGTATTTTCTTAAAAGTGATATCTCATTGAGTGAAGCGCCTTCAAGCTAGTCGAAGTAAAAATATTTTGTAGATTCCTCTGGAAGATGGAAATAATTTACAAAATGAGGCACTCCCTAAGATTGGTCGTTTCACCTGAATGTTGAAAGGTCAAAAGTGATCGACGCGATCTTTGGAGAGGACAGTTTCCAAGTTAAATGGTACATTTTGTTAAGAGAGTTGCCGAATTATGTATATTGGACATAGGTATATTTTGCACTGTAGTTACAGTTTGTTTACAATGCTCTTCTAAGGAAAGACATGGTAGTCAATGTCTCTCAAAGTCTCTTTACAGGTGCATAATTTTTTAAAAGCAAGATCATGATCTCCACAGAATGGACCATTGATCGGTGAAGGCGGCGGGATCAGTTCACGAAATGTGAGAATGACAGCACACAAAATTGCGAAAGTAACGTGGCAATGCATAGGGCAGGGCATAGCTAGTAGAGCAGATGGCCACGGTTACCACGTTTTTTAGGGCGCAAACCGCTGGATGCCGGCAGCACAGAACCGGTCATTGTGGCAGTCTTTAGGGGAGAGCTATGTCCAGTAGTGGACCGCGATCAGCTGATATGATGATGATGAGAATAACAGGATCAGGCTTTATGGTAATGCTTAAAGCAGACCTATATTCAGTAGAAGTTAGACCACAACGACATGTAATAAATGTCATTAAGAGAATCCTGTTCCCCGTCCAATCTCCAGTAATAAAACGTAAATTGTAGAAAGTATACAAATTTCAGTTTTTCTTAATAAAAACCTGTCTATAACTACACGATGTATACGTATCATAACAAGGATAGGTGGTCAACTATAAATTTATGTCCTCAAACCACGTCAAAGTTATTGACCTTTTAAACTTCCCTCTAACCAAACCTAGCCTTTGACCTCATAAGTTAAAGCTGATTATGATAACAATTACTTACTACTAAAAATAAATTTTGAGCAACTCACAAGTAATTAAAGAAGGTTAACTATGTACAATATTAGCTGAAATTGGACAAATTCGCATTGTCATAACGAATGAAACTGTGATAGCAAATAAAAGGCGGATGAAATCTTTCACGATCTAGAAACTCATAATATGTATACAATAAGAACTCACTCGATTGGATTCATTTATAACTACGGAAAGTTTACCAAAACACCAATAATGAAGACTGTGTTTACTACTAGTGTCTAGTAGCTTTAGTAATAAAGTCAACCTTATCATCAATTCCAGAATGGACCTTCTGTCCTTCATCATTGTCCACGTGCGGTAACTAGATTAATGGAACCAGTCACGTATGACCCCCGGAACCGGAAACGGTGACGTGACGTCACTCGTTATTATGACTGAACACGGAAGTGAAACTAAAAGTTTACTGTGAGCGGCCATTTGTCTTTCAGCTCCGCTATAATTGGTTAGTTTTTTTCAGTCAAGTATTAAAACTGTGTTGAAATAATTGTGATTTATGGAGTTTTAATATCAAAGGGGCAATGCTAGATGAGCTAAAAGGACTTATAGTTAATCTAGAATAGATAACTCAGCAACATTAAGTTACTGTTTGACACATAATGGCTACATACTCAGGCCTTACTATAATGTCCACACCTATCCAGAGCTCGTTGTAACACCATCCACACTTCAACCCCACTTACATCCCTCTCAGTACTATCCACCCCACAGTCCAGGATTACCGCTATTCACCAACAAATCAGAACCATTCCATTAAAGTAGAATCCGGTATGTAAACAAAAACGAAAGCGGCTTAGCCGAGGCGAGGCGTTTAAAAATCGATGGTTCTCGAGGCAGCAAGGCAGAGGCGTGGCATAAGATTATTGTTTGAGGCACGGAGGCACGTATGGACCGTGGATTGTTGTGAGTTAGAAACGTGTATGTGACTTGTGAAGCATTAAGCTCTGGTCTACAGTAGTGAATAAACTTAACTGGTCTTGTCGACTGTTTGTTAAATGAAACCAATGATGAAACAACTAAAGTGGGTAGAGCAATCTGTTAAGATTTTTCTAAGTTTGCAACAAATATTGGGTAATCGTTTATTTAAAAAATTATTTTCAGTCCTACATACTACTATCTTCCAAGTGGAAATATTAGCCAACTTAAAAACGTATATAATTTTTTATAGGTTCTCTATAATATAAAGAAACCGTTAAGTTTTCGTAAAGAGCTCCATAATATTCCTAGGAAATTATAGCAAAAAGACAATATTTAATGTAATTTCATACCAACAATTACAAGATACATTATCTGTATTTAATATTTTCTAATTTTTCACTCGTACTAACTCTAAAATATTGCCGTATACCTAGTTATGATACACAGCAGCGTCCATTCGTTCGCTTTGCTTTGTTTTGCTTGGCCAGCTAATAACTATAAGAGGGTTTGTATAGCGATATGTACGTAGGTGGGACTGTTGTGTTCTGTAATTATTTTACTGCTACATACAGATATACATACGATATGAGACGATCTTATACTAGATTAGTCGGTCAACATGTGAATTCACCAAACCGCGTGTTGACCGCATGGTTCGCTAAAAATTGGTATTTACCACCATCCATCAACCTACCGTTTTATTGTAACTTTGTAATAGCTGTGGTTGGCCCAACTATTTAAAATCCACTGTTGAAAATCTAATAGTGTGCAAGGCAAAGTTATATAAAAAATACTGTTAGAAGACATTAGAAGGGTAGGCGCCATAAACCGATGTTCATTTTTGTCGTCAAAAAATTTCAATGTTATAATCTCAAAAATCTTTAAGAATGGTCCTGGAAGTTGCTAAGCATGCATGCAATCCAATACTTATGTTATAGGAAGTCAGTTTGACGCTGGTCCAACAGCAACTTTCTAACAAAATAATATATTAAAAATCGTAATTGAGTTTGTCTGTGACAGCTGCCTGCCGTCCCACGGAAGAATCACAACCAACGTTTAAGGAAAGCGAACCGTTTTCGAATGACCAATTAGAGATGGGTACAAGGACGTCAAACCCTCATTTGCAAAAGAAATATTTGGTTAAAAGTCCCTTCAACATAAACGTCTTACCCTCTCGATCATACGTTTACTAAGAATACCAATAGAACCAGATGCGGTGAAATATCACTATTTTACACGAAGCGCCGTCACAGCCGAGACCGCAACCCAATTAGTGGTTAGCAGAGGTTCAACTTGACGAGACTACGGGGCAAATCAAAAGCTGGCTTAAGTCAACCTTGAATAATATTTAGATTCATGTATTTCCAAAAACAGAAACCAGCAGGTAGACAAACAATAGATTTAATCAATACACTTCGCTGTGGTATAAAAATACAAGTTCCGTTGATAAGATAAAATAATTCAGCTAACATTTTCCGCTGCAAAAGGCAGACTTTTAAAACTTATAGAAAATTTTCATCCCAACGAATTTCAAGCTAGCCAGCTGACACAACTTTTATGAAGGAAACAAAAAAATTACGAATAAACTGTAGTTATAACTGAATTCAAACGTAATTTCCATCTGTCCGGCTCAGAGCATAATATGAATACTTTTTCATTTCAAGTTTTAACGTTTTCACATTTTCGGTAATTACAATTCTGTCTTCTTTCGCGTCAGAGATGTTTATTTTTTGTTTACCTTTTCATTAAATTCGTATCATTCTTTAAGCAACAATTTAGATAGAAATGGAATTAAATACATACACATAACATCACGCCTGTAATCCCCGAAGGGTTAGGCAGAGGTGTACCCATTAGTACACCCACATTTCGCCAGTTATGTTTTTTAAGTCCCATGTAACAGGGGGCGAGCCTATTGCCATCAACCGGGCACAAATCCAGACTCCGAGGCTGCTACTGAGAAATTCCTGATGGAAAAACCCAATAACACTTTGCCCGACCTGGGAATCGAACCCAAGACCTCATGCACAGCAGTCGCGCTTGCGACCACTAGACCAACGAGGCAGATGGAATTAAATGTGTCATTTAAATTGAACTTTCCTAATCGATTTTTTGCTTTTGTGTATTATTGTTAACAAGTGGCTTGTCGGTTTTTCGGTGAGAGCCCTGTGAGTTTTTAGGCGTTTATTCGGCAAGCTCGCGGCGTCGCGTGTCCCGGCATTCGTTAATTCTTACAGAGTGAATTTTTGCGGTGTACTATGTAGCCACTTTTTGCTCGTACAAAAAGAGCAGGCGGCATTTTACGCTTCCCCGTGGCGCTTTGTGCCCCCAGTGCAGTTTGCAGCACAGTTCATTTTTAGGTTTGGACAATTACGTGGGTCTGTTGGTCAGACATGAAAGAGAAAAGCCATTGGACATGCAAATAGACTAAATTCCAGCTCTGTTTACATTCTTTTGTTTCAGAATTCACGGTTTTTACTTCACGGAATTGTAATCCGTTCATCTGTTAGTTTGACATTCATGAAAATTGTTTCACTATTTGGTTTCATTATTTTGGTTAGGTAAAAACATAAATGTTAACTAAATATTAAACTTCAATTATTTGGCTAAAAGCATTAGGTACCTTTCATAATATAAAATAAGAAGAGTAAACAGAAATCTAAAGTTAAAAGCAGTACATAATTAAAAAGACTAGCTTAACACAAACATTCGCAGTTATTTTTGTATGAAAAACTTCATTCATTCCTTCATACCGCTCCTTTCATTCGGTGTTTGAATGACGTAACGTTTCATACTACGTGAAAGTCTACCTAATTTTGGAAATGTGCCCCTCTATTTATGCACGCTCTCTGAGCTGAGGTAGGTCAGCAGGCCGGGACGTACCGACTCTTTCTGAGTTTGGGCCAAATACTTTTTCGAGTGTTTGTTTTATTTTTTAATTTTGGTAATCATGAATAGTAGAAAATCACTATTCGATAGCTGTTATCGTAGTGGTGTTTGCATTGTTAGAATGGTTAAAATTAAATCTACGACTTAACGTAGATCCCTAAGATCTGACCTCCTAAAGGTTGATGTCATGTTTGAAAATAATGAAATGTTTCAATTATTGCCACATTTGTAGACTTTTATTTTATTTAGAGCCCAAATACAAACTCGAAAAATAACTGTAATTTAATTTGCGGTTACCAAGCGAGAGCCACGTTAAATTTTATATTCAATCATCTCTAAAGAATAACATCACAAGCACAAAAATGTTCCATCAAAAATATAAACGAAACATCAAAAACTGCTTCGCAATTCAGAACCTTCAAACCGAACATACGTCGACTTATAAATTCAAAATCGCTACAAAAGAGGTATTGTAAAAACCGTCATTTTGCCGGCCGTCCGGTACGAGACGGTTCCTTTTGATCAACGAACCGGAAATGAATAAATAAAGTTCTTTCGGAGGTCCCGTTTCATTATTCATACGTGGTTGAGGCTCCTTTGATACAGTTGTGCCAATTTAAAAGTAGAACCGCGCCTGGGTTTTCACTAGTTTGTATTGGAGATTTATTGTTGCCACTTATTTGTGGCTTGAGGGGAATGTGGTTTACAAAAATAATTTGTAGCACCACCATATATAACTGTTAAACTTTTATGAATTAGGGATTGTTTTAGCACCTATTAATATAAACTATTCACCAGAAATTATTGTTATTTAAAAATGGAACTTCAAGATTTGTTTCAAATTATTTACTAAGTAATAAACTTAACCAAAGGTGATGAGACAGGCCCTTACTTTTTAACCTGAGAATTTTAAACAATAATCTTCCCGGCGCCTGTCCATTATCTCATTTATTGAATCAACTCAGTATGGATTGTTTCTATAAAGGTAATGAACACTTTTTTTATTATGCTGAACTAAATGATCCTTGTATTTTAAAGACTAACTTTTCAACTGCCTCTTTGGTCTAGTGGTCGCAAGCGCGACTGCTGTGCATGAGGTCTTGGGTTCGATTCCCAGGTCGGGCAAAGTGTTATTGGGTTTTTCCATCAGGAATTTGTCAGTAGCAGCCTCGGAGTCTGGATTTGTGCCCGGTTGATGGCAATAGGCTCGCCCCCTATTACATGGGACTAAAAACATAACTGGCGAAATGTGGGTGTACTAATGGGTACACCTCTACCCAACCCTTCGGGGATTACAGGCGTGATGTTATGTTATGTATGTAACTTTTCAAGGTAGATAGCTCTCAAATGCGCGTTATTTACTAACTCTTTATCATTAATACAAAACCTTAGCCACAACATTAGTCCTTGCACAAAACAAACAACTCAATATTTTTCCAATCTCAATCCAAATTCAACCGTATAATTGACCCATAAAACCGAAATAATAAAAGCAAACAGTCGTTCAGTCGTTCAATTCATTCGCTCGCGAATGATAATCGCTAATTGAACACGTCCCGTCCACGTCAACGTTGACACGCCGTGATTTAAAATGACTTGAACGAGTCGTGACGTGTCACAATTTGGTGTGTCAATTAATTTCACTAAGTGCTATATTATTGGCTGGTTTGTTGTGATGTAATTCTGCTGGCTGGAGGATCTACAATTTGTGATTGCATTAGCAGAAGTAGAAACAGCTTGTTCTTCATATTTTTTTCTTACTGCTACCTACCATAAATGCGTAGATGGATGTTTGTTACTCAATCACACTACGGCCGAACGGATCTGAATGTTTGGCACAGAGAAAGACTATAATCTGGAATAACACATATCTAGGTTACTTTTTGTCTACTAATATAAAAAGCTGACGAGGTTTACCTAACATTTGTTTAAACGCGCTAGTCTCTGTAACTGCCAGTTGTTTTTTTTTTTTTTGTATATTATAATATACAAGATCTAGAGGAATAGTATCGCCTATAAACCATCACGCTACGACTCAAAAGAACGGAAAAGTAACCAATGATGTAACTAAACGCGGGTGAAACTGCGGCGTATAGCTAGTGCTTATAAATGTTAAAGGAAAAAAAAAAAAATTTAATTAAACGAAATTTAGGGGAATCTAGCCAATGTGTTAAAAATGCGTGTCATTAATGTATGTTTATTCTGTCTGGGACAAGCTAAGGTTTATTAATGTCGGACTGTCGACCGACTAAAACCACATGAGGGCCTCATCAGCTATTTAGAAAGGTAGCTCTGGGATTTCCGGTGGAAAGTAAACCGGTGGGACGCCTACGCGCCTCGCTTCTACGCCAGCGCTACGCCGTGCTACGCGGTGCTACGACCCTTCATTGCTACGCCGATGACACACCCCAGGAGAAATATAAATTACTAACTAATGCTAGAGAAAGTCCCGACAAAATCGGTTCAGCCGTTTCAGAGATTAGCCGGAACAAACGGACGGAGGAGGACGAGACGGACAACATTTTTTTAATGGTTTCTTCTTGTAACCCGTGTGAACATTCATATTATTATTTTTTTTAAAGCTGTTTTTTTTTTACTTTACCTACAGACACTTCAATTTTATTTATCTGTATAGATTTGGCTTTTCTGACATCCTTGAGGTGCAGTAAAGTAGCACAAAGCTCCTTCTTGTCGCTTCCTTCTTTTATCCATCTTTTATTGAGCTTAAGTATAATATCACGACTGTCCTATGCATAGTATATTCAGTTTTGAATAGAAAACAATATCAAAACGACGCAGCAGCCAACAGATTAGTATCTTTTTTCGTCTCTCAGCTACAGAATCCATGTTCGTACATTATATAAACAGTGTTATCGTGATAATCTCGCACAAGTGGATACAGAATAACAGAGGAAACGCAAAAACTGTAGAATACAACGTTTAATTTAAACGCCAGCGGTAAAGAACATATTTTAAAAAGTTCGCACACAGCATACAGAACGGTCTAATAGAATTAAGTGAGGCACTTTTAATTCTAATGTTTAGCGTCCATCCTGTGGAGTGGTGCAAATCTAGGATAAGAAGTACTGAGAGAGAGAATTAATAATTATGATGTTTTTTAAACGACTTCTAAAAAAGGAGGAGGTTCTCAATTCGGATGTTTGTATTTCTTTTTTTTTTAGGTTTGTTCGCGCTTAACTCCGTCGCTGGCCAACCGATTTGAAAAAATCTTTTTTTGTTGGAAAGGTTATACTTGCCAAATGGTCCCACGAACAAGCGGCTATTGAAAAATCAACAATAAAATGTCTACATTGTCTACATTGAAGATCATTTCATTTCTCTGCATTGTTTGTTTGCGCATAACTCCGTTATTTACGAACTGATATGGAATATTCTTTTTTTTATTCCAAAGCCTATCCTTTCTAATTGCTCTGATCTGGATCTGATGATGGAATCTTGGCGAAATCGAGGGAAGTTTTTTATTTTTAGTTAC
Organism: Hoplodrina ambigua; assembly: GCA_949774945.1. Taxonomy (NCBI): domain Eukaryota; kingdom Metazoa; phylum Arthropoda; class Insecta; order Lepidoptera; family Noctuidae; genus Hoplodrina; species Hoplodrina ambigua. Next base: position 13,866,195 of record OX458979.1, read on the forward strand.
CAAGGCGGAGATTCTTGATATAACACTTCCGGTACAAACATACGTAGGTAGAAATCGTTACTGTACTTTCATTCGTAAGCCACGCCCGGAGGTTTATTTTGACAACTAGATGTATAAAGCACTACCCTTTGCTCGCGACTTCGCCCGCGTAAATGTCGGTTATGTCGAAAATAGCCTATGTTCTTTGTCAGGGTTCAAATTTATTCTGTGCCAAATTTCATCAAAATCTGTTAAGTTGTTTAGTCGAGACAGACAGATTAATTATGCATTTATAATATGACTATAGATTATGAACTTCTACAGAAGGTTTGATTATTATTATTTATTTTTAGCTTATGCTGTCCCACTGCAGGGTTAATGCTTCCCTTTCTCCTTAATAACCTTGACTATCTTGAGGTGGAGTACACCAATCCTGTCTGTCAGTATCAATCTCACACCGCCATCTTTTTCAAGGTCTGTCATAATGTTGCTGGATGTTTTCCGAGACTCCATAATCGGTTTAACAAACGGTACACGTGTCGCAAAAAGTTTGGCCTTTATTTAGCAGGTTAAGTTAGATGATCAAAGGACAGTCGTTAATTGGCTCGCTCAGTAATAATTAAAACAGCTAAGTTCATCATTTTCCTGGTGATAACATTATATTATTATTTAGGTACAGTATCAGTAAGTAGTTTGCGTAGTAAGTAGTAGGCTACAGGACGAATATTTTATTTTACGTTACAAATAAATTGTTCACGCGCGTACGTTATCTGTGGTGGCGAGCCACGGCAGACGGAAGCCGGGAGAGTGAGGCGCGGGACGGCGCGGGCGACGCGTCGCGCGCGCTCCAACGACGAAGCCAGTGTCCGTTAGATCTCGTAGCGAGCGGGCATATTTATTTTCCGTGCAGTCGGCCATTGCGGTACCATCACCAATATACTATTTTATACAGTCCACTTAGTTTCATTGAAGAAGACCATCTCCAACATAAATATTAAAAGGAAAAAATATATAACGTAAGGTATTATTTACCAAGCTTTTATTTATTCATTTTTGTTATAAATGTAATATGAATTTTATTTTTTTTTTTTTTTTTATGAAAAATAAAAGCTTTTCCGAGTGAAGGTATCAATTTAAAAATATAATATTGTTTTTTTTTTCAAAAATTAAAGAATAAACAAAGAATCAGCTTTGCAATATGTTGGCGTACTCAAACAGAATAATCGTTATCACCACATACAAATCCGATATTTATTATAACAGCCAGATTAAAATTTCAAACGATCTGCAACAAAGCGTTATAAAGTACGGATTCGTTTCAAACATTTGTTTTGTTGTGAAAATATTTTTTTTACTGAACATTGGTACCTATAAAGGATGACATGTCACCGATGTGTGTACGAAATGAAAATGAAATTTTAAATATTTTATTTGGGATATGTTTTATTGAGTCCGGTGTAGGTGATGCCAATTTTTTTAACTGCCGTCAGGAACTACGGGGGCGTGCAATGCGAGGGCCCACAGCGAGTGCGCGGAAGAAACATATCGTAGAGACCGTTATTTTACTTTTGTTTGATTTTTTTTTTGCTGACTGCCTCGTTGGTCTAGTGGTCGTAAGCGCGACTGCTGCGCCTGAGGTCTTGGGTTCGATTCCCAGGTCGGGCAAAATGTTATTGGGCTTTTCCATCAGGAATTTCTCAGTAGCAGCCTCGGAGTCTGGATTTGTGCCCGGTTGATGGCAATAGGCTCGCCCCCTATTACATGGGACTAAAAACATAACTGGCGAAATGTGGGTGTACTAATGGGTACACCTCTGCCTAACCCTTCGGGGATTACAGGCGTGATGTTATGTTATGTGTTGATTTTTTTTTTCTGTTTTTTGAAAAACGTTGCCTCATCTTATGATTTTTTCCTGTTTTGGGGGTGCGTGTTCGAACATAATGAACTCACATATACAAACGGCCAGATCCAACAAAAATAAGTCAACAAAAATTTTTTGATACAAACGTAGCGCTGGGGGCCTACCCCCAACTCTTAAAATAATATTCTATTATAATATTACATTGTCTTTCCTACTGTTGTGATTTTCAACGTAAAGTAAGTAAGTAATATTAAAATACCATTGTTTTAAGAGATGGCGGTAGGCCCCCTGAGGTTGTGCTTTGGGTATACAATTAAACTAAAAAGCTTAATAATAAGTTGTGATTGTATTTTTAATGCCAAAAACTCGAAGCCAATATGCAAACAGCGCGCTCGCGCTAGGCCTTACCTTAGTTAAATATTACACAGCATTGGATATCCGATTAATGTTCATGCTCACTGTGAAAGTATAATAGACTGTGAATGTAGAAATGCCAATTAATACAAAAAAATTTTGGTCATATTTTTGTTTCTTGTCACCTTGAAATGCACACATACAATATTTTCCACATTTATATTTCCACAATCATTTTGTATTTTTACTATAATTTGGCTTTATGACTATGCTTTATACTTAACTTAGTTCCCAGCACTCTTCTTACCATTCAAAAAATGTTACACCTAAAATTAGGACATAGCTGGCCAATAGCTGCGGGAGGACCCGGGTGACCTGGTAATATGGGGTTTTCTAGAGACCTACTTCAAGCACCAGTCCCTCACAAAGTCAGTTCCATGTTAGTTCTCCACTGTAACCCTAGCACTAAGTTAAACTTGTGCAGAGAAAGTTAATGATTATATTATTATTAACCACTCAAGGCCCGGCTATCATAGCGGCATGACAGAACAATAGAAAATCAATTGTGTCTCATTACGAGGGACTTGAGTAATTAATGTGCCATGCAAATGTTTAAAGAAATAAGTTAAGACACACATAAATAGTGCAAAAAATAAACAAATACACTTTCATAACAGTACATAACCTCGCTGACAGTTAAGTTTTCGACCACAGCATGAGGTTTCTATTACAGCTCGTGTTGACAACACAAAATACTCTGATAAATAAATGTTGCCAACGTTGTGGGTGAGCTTGTCTTCACAATGATATGGACGCAATATTTCTTTTTAACCCCTGGCGAAAACAGAGGGGTGTTATAAGCTTAGCGTGTACGTAGTGTTTGTCTGTGGCATCGTAGCCCCCAAATGGATGAATCGATTTTGATTTGGTTTTGTTTGAAAGGTGACTTGATTAAGAGTGGTTTAAGCTTGAAGATTATCAGCTCCTTCATAATTTGATGGATGGCATTACCTCCACAGATATAATAAAGTTTTGTTTGCAATTTAAAAGTTTTCTTTTGTTGTAGTGACCAATATCAAAACTATTTTTTATAAAATTAAATGCCCATAGATTGGTACTTTTGTTTCGTAGCATTTAAAATTATCTTGATTTACGATAACAAGAATATGTAACCCACAATTTGCTTTATCCTAGTCTTGTGCTAAAACTATTCTAGTTAAAATATTCGCACTACTAAAATCCGCACACGAGAATATGAATAAACATGTTCACAAATGGACACATCTACTTGTGAATATTTTCAGCTGCATTTTGTTAGAAAATAGAAATAAATTCGTACATTTCAGAAGTACTTATGTAAATTATTGTTACTTAGTGTGTCGTGATGGCTCGCTTGTTGAGGTGGACATCTCTTTCCCATCAGGTTGCGAGTTCATTTTCGGGGAAATGCGGATTTTATTTTGGACTTCACTGGCATCGATAAAGGAAAAAATCGTGAGAAAACTTCGACTTAAAATTGATATAAGTCTGAAAAAGCTAATTCGACTTGAACGAGTGTGGTAACCAATGCTCATGCCTTCTCTGGATGAAAAGAGGCACTTACTCTTTGGGAAAATAATAGGGTAGTAGTGCATACAAATCTTGTATATATGATCAGTTTTCACTGAAAGTGTCTATACAAACATTTTATTTACGAAATCAAGTTTTAAATGTTATTAGTAAGCTTTAAGTACCCCACGGCTCCTGTACTAATACATGCACTACGGTCGATCAAGCTATTTGGTGTACAGACAACAATAAATTAACTTTCCGCTCAGTGACATTCATTGTTATTTTGTGTTCACTTTTTAAGTTTGTAGTGCTTAATAATATTGAAACCTATTTAGAGTGATTTAAAGGAATTGACACACTGAAAACAGTGCTTAAAAGTATGTAGTTATAAATTAGCTGCCTGTATACTAAATGGCGTAGAAAAGTGTTATACATTACACGTAATCATAAACAAGTTCTTCATACCTAAAACAGAAGTCAATAACTTTTGCTCCTTGTTACTCAGTTTAATGGAAATTAACAGCTATGTGATACGCCTTCTTAAACCCCGCCTATCTTCACAACATACACTCCCAAGAAATAGTTGTGAAGACAAACAGAAAACTATTACAAGGAGACTAGCTCTTGTTAATTTTCATAGGATAACTCCATCGAGCGGGATCACAAACTTGTGCTAAGTTAGCACATAGCTTAGCTCGTGACGTCACAGCTTGTGCTTATTAGATAGTGGGTAAGCCCCTTTATGTAAGTGTCTTGTTTCTACTTACTTATTTGCCTAAGAAATAGTTGTGTGTGCTGGGATTATAATTACAGAAGTTGGTGTGTTATGATTTGAGATTTAGATTTATTTAGGTTGTAAATAATTTGATTGCTGTGATATAGCTACCATTTATATCATTACTAGCTTTTGTCCGCGACTTAGTCCACCTAAATGTCAATTATCACTGATGAAGATGAAGTCGCGATATAATATTAGCCAACGTCCTTTCTTGGGTTCATACTTGCTAAATTTTATCGAAATCGGTTCGAATGTTTCGTCATAAAAGCTTTTCAGACAGACAGAGTTACTTTCGCATTTATTATATCAGTATAGATCCATAGCCTTTCATGGACTACGAATGTTGAAATGTAATTATTTTCACAATTAGGCTAAAAGACTATTTTTTTTTCTCGCAAAGTACTGATCAATATCTGTTCATTAAAAGAATTGAAATTCAAACAAGGTAATTAAGTTTAACGGTCGCCACGCCATACAATTCTGTTTCTTTTAAGCTTAATTAATACAAGTACCGATCGTTATTGTATTCAATTAAGCAATTTAATCATCATTAAGAACTTTTTACCTATAAAAGGCACCATCGGTAAAAATAGGAACGAAGTTTGTAAAACCCGTATGTAACAAAGAAAAAGAGAGGCAATGTCGCCTGGTGCATTACGCTTTTTCCTTACGTGATTATTTCTGCCAGTTAACTCCTACCGTAAGCCGCGTTATGGACGTTGAAAGAAACCTCTTTAACGCGGCAATAAATACATGAATAATATTTAGTTAAAATAAAATGTGGTAGGTACCTGCATAAAAGTTCTTAAATGTGTATAGTTTCACATATTTTGCTCACTTGCATGCATATAAGCCAAACCTTAAGAATATTATTAAGTACATTCAAAAATTGACGGTTTATAGAAAAAAGTTACTTTCCATGCTATTTAAGACTGTGTCATGGTAAGGTAGGATTCCTGCTCTAGGAAAACTAATCTTAAAGACTTTATATCACTTTTTATTGTGAACTTTTTTTTTGTGGTGAGTGTCTACCTAATAGGTAAAAAAGAATTGTATTTTGAAAACATTACAAGACCGTCACTGAAATATGAAAACTGTTGTCATTCCACATATTTCTATTCTAGTATAAAATTGTAAGTAGGTACAATACATATGTATAAGTGGTTTACTAGTGTGTTCTGAGACAATAAACACAAGTAAGTGACGCATAAATCTATCTTTTACTCCTTTATGCGTGGGAACAGTCCACAGTTTGGGGTTCCGTAGGGCGAGGGTAAGTACCCTTGTCTAAATGTACTGCCAAGTGATATACTGATGTTGCTTGGGACTAAATACCTATTTCTTTGAGTTACCGTACTTGTCACACGCCTAGCTAGATTATTTATGAACTAGACGGACATAAATGACATAATTCATTTCAGTCTGACCCGTTTTCTGGTAATGATGATGTTTTTCATGAGAAATACGTGCGAAAATATGTGATAGATCTATCTTATATTTCTCTTCCTAAATCTTATCTTTTCTTTTAGATTATACAGACAACAAAAAACCGTATGTTAAGGCGCAAAAATATTAGGAAGGCTGAATCTCAAATAAATTAGGACAATGGCTATGAGAAAGAAAAAGAACAAGAAGGACATCTTAGGTATCCAAAGCGATCAAAATATACGAGCTCTCAATTCACGCACAGAAAAGTGTACCGATTGCTCAGAGAAATTCTGCAGCCAGCACTCTAGAACACATCATATACGGAACCTCGCGTACATACACCAAATTCGCTCCGCCATTTCTTTTTTGTTACTCTGAATATTTCAAAGCTCCGCATGAATCCTTTGCAAGTGTAGTGTTACTGTTCTTCTGTATGGCTGTTTATGCTTTATTTATCCATAAGGGGAATGCTACGTAGATTGCTTAGCGCGCTTATTTGCTTACGTGCGTTCCTTGCTTGAGAATCGTTGGTTGTGATGTATGGTGGGCTCCGAGGTAAATGTGGTGAATTTGAGCTGGGGGGAACGTAATGGGATGTGTCTTTCTTTTGTTTTCAAGTTACTTACCGAATGTACCTTTTCGGTTTTTACATAGGATACTATGTACAAATTGTGCAGTTTGTTTCACAGAAAACTTGTTAAAAGAACATCTTATCATAACTTAAGAAATACTAACTAAATTATTTCGCAAAGAGAAAACTAACTACAGAAAAGACTATCACGTACGAAAGAGCACAATTACACAATAACCTACTAAATCAGTTTTGTATGTGTTTAAAAATTATAATAAATACAATTTTATTTACTTACTTTGCTCGTACGCTGTATGTTACATTACATAACTATTAATGTAAGCTCTTATTAAGTAAACTATGTTTATTTTTGTTATAAATTCGTCACTCTTGAAAGTCATTACAAAAGATAATCTACTAACAGGCGTATCAAAAATAATTTAATTTATTCAAATGAAAAGTGGCTGTTAGTCTAAGGATTAGCTTGAAAGCTGAACTCAGCATTTTTGGTCCTTAGAGCATTTAACTGTTTCCGTACTTACATTGCAACAGGTAGGTAAGTATGAAGTTATGAAATGTAATCCGGTTCTGTACCTCCCGAATACCGGGCATTCCCTCTTTGTACCCTCACATACTTGCACTTACTGGTTTGAGTAGTGAGAGACGTGCTTCTATAACTATTTGCATTCAGGGTTTTTAGGTTATTCCGTATTTAGTGCCTTTATGGAGATTATTCTTGTTCCTTATTACTGACTCATGCCCTATGCATATTTTACTCCACTTTTTTATTGGTTTTTGTAATTAAAAATTTGAATATTCACTGAGATGGTTCAGACGACTAACTTTGTTTTAACTTTATTTATATATTTTGTACTCAAAATTGTAAATCAAATATGCCTCCGATTATTTACTAGCAGCTGTACTTTTAAGAGAACAATTGCCAATCAGGAAAAAATCACCTTTGAGGCAGTCTGAGGACTAAAGTAACATTTTAATAGATCATCAATTTGACATAATGGTTATTAATTAAAATTATAAGACAAACAAAGAAAGCTATTGTAACTGAGTACCTACGTACTCTCAAGCACTGTATAACAGACAAGGAGCACGCGTCACGTGTTCATACATCCCATAAACCTTGCGATGACGATAAGGAAATTCATCTCCGCTGTAGCAAGTTTTGTTACTTGCATCCCTCGAGCGTGTCTCATATCTCTTGAACATTCTGACAGAGGCGTGGAACTCATATGAACGAATTACTTGCAGATACTTTTGATTACAGGTCGCAAATAGTTTGATTAACTTTGGAATTTTGGGTGACACAAAACAGATAGATACAGAAGATCTGGTTTTTATATCGTAAATTTCAACAGCTGACTACGGTGGGTCATTTAGTACTTTATCTTATTATTAATTAAAAATAAGTCTAAGAACATGTAAATTAATAACTGAAAAGCCCTTTCAAACAATACCTCACACGATATATTTAATTTTGGAAAGTGGTAGGAGGGGGGTTGACGTACCCCCTCCCCACTTCCTTTAGTCAGTCATCGACTACACGTATAAACAAAGCAATTTTTCTTGTTACGGCGGTTCTGCTGTGATTTTATAAGGAGTTCCGTTCCATATCTCCAAAGTTCATCATCAGATCATGACAATATTCCTATGGGATCTATTCGGGACTACACTTTTTCAAACAAAAAAAGAATCATCCAAATCGATTCATAATTGGCGGAGTAATCGTAGAACAAATATACAAAAAAAAAAAAAAAAAAACACGCGTCGAATTGAGAACCTCCTCCTTTTTGAAGTCGGTTGAAAATTGCTAGCCGTGGCACATCAACATGACTTCCGAATAAAGATTAAGTTAAAGTCAAATCATTTATTTAAATTAGATTATTAGAAGGCACTTTTGAAAAAAAAATATCTTGTTGCCCATTCCAAAAGAAGCAGAACGGACAAGAAACTCCGCATATACCTCTCTTTCAAAAGTTAATAATATGTTTTAAAATCAGTAGTTAATACATTAATTCCATAATCATGTGAATGTAAACACGATGTTTACAAAATAAAAGTCAGGTAAAGTACTACAATACGTACCAAGTGCTACAAACGAAAAGAGAGCTAAATGAATTACGAGAGCTAAGTCAAAAATCTTAAGTGTATATTCTTGAAATGACGTAGGTAGAATATATGCGTGTCGACAGAAATAGACACGGTAGTTATATGTAGGTACATGTCTTTTGTTTTACACAGCGCTCTAAAATTACCAAAAAAAAGGCTGTTCTGTATAGCATAGGTAGGGATTACAGTAGTCCTTCTGTAACTACTTTACAATATCCAGTTCACAATATTCTAGATCAAATGTTACACGCGTAGTAGTATGTCTATAGGTTTGTAAATAAGTTAGGGGTTAGGCGCCCTTTCCGTTCACTAGGCTTTCCCGAAAGCATATTAATCAGGAAAGTAATTACCCTGATTGATATTGATTGAATTAAAGAATTTCAAACTTCTGTAATTTAGCTGTAGGTTGTAATTTGGAGCTTTTGCTTAATAATCTGCTAAAAATAGCTTTGTTTAATGGCGGAGTTATCGCTTTTGGCAATATGTTAACAATAGAAGTAGACTTGTTCACTGATAATAATCATATTTTGGCGTGAAGGCGGGTTGCATTTGGCAGTGGCCGTGAATATAATTAAAAAATAATTGAAAAATATAAAATTGAGCCGGTACTGGTAAACGAATATACTGGGGGGAAAGGGAACTGCAGATTTAAAAACTAGAATTGTGCACAGTCATTACATTGAACAGATCTGTAAATGAGGTTACTAATAAAATAAAGCTGAAGAGTTTTTGTTTGTTTCTTTGATAAAATCTCGCTAATCTCTAAAACTACCATTCGGATTGGAAATAATCTTTTTGTATTTGATAACAAACAAAAAATAATACAATAAGATACAATGTATGATGATTAGTTTACCAAATAAAATAAAATAAACCAGATACCTACATAAGAAAAAATATAGGCTATATCATGCATCACGCTATTACCCACGGGAGCAAATCAGTTATCAAAAACAAAGCAAAACAGTGCATTGTTGGCGCGGTGGCTGAGCGATTGGCTGTTGGATTCCCGCAACATAAATATGTGTATGGCCTTATAAAAAAAAATGTAACCTACTGCGGGTGATAAAAGCAAGCGAACAAAGTTGTATCTATATTGAATAATGGTAGGATGCATTGCAAGATAGAGTATTATCATCCTTCCTAACAATCATGGGAGCCACCCCTAATGCTAATTTGTATATAAATAGCCGCTGAAAATGTCGCGCACGACAAATTTGTAGCTCGTTCACAACACAGATTGTTTGGATGTCCCATTTTTGTTTAATTTATCGCCCCACCCCGGAAGGGGAAGTTTTGGGGCGCTTATTACCCAAAACATTAAAAGTACCTGAGATCTGATACAAGTTCGGGCTGAAAGAACTCGCCTTTGATCTCGCGTTGAAGGAAGTTCGTAGTTCGGCGAGCTCGTTATCTGCGCGATGATCGATGTTAGTCTGTGTTAAGGTTTTAAAGTTTACGTTTTCCGCGTCGGTCGGCTATTGAAGAAAGCTCCACTAACTGATTATCTTAGTTGGGTAATCTTTGGGAAGATACTTCCGGGGTTTTATGTTTAACACGGTATACGTAAAATTACAGGTAACTTTCTTGAAATTTTAATCAACTTAAATGGAGATCACTGCGTATATCCTTTTTAAACCTTACTAGCTATACTCCGCGGTTTTATCCGCGTTAAGTTGGGTGGGTTGTAGCCTGAAGTTATATAGCCTATAACATTTCTGGATAAACGGGCTATATAAAACAAAAGGATTTTTCCAAATCATACCAGTACTTCCTGAGCTTAGTGCGTTTAAACAAACAAACCAATCAGTTTTATAATATTATTAGTATACATAGATATGACCTACTAACTGGTCTAGTTCAATGTGACAACTGTTATTTAATTATTTTTTTTCTTTAATTACTTATGTAATTTTAAGAGAATGTTTTAATTAATATTTTTTGACTTTTTCACGTCACATCATGTGGCTAACATGTCTGTACCATAATAATGTTATTACCATCTTGCATGCATGACTTATCCTGTACGTATGACACATGTTTATGCAAATAAATATTATCTTATTTTGTTTATCGCACAGTTGTGTACAAACGTAGGAAACGTTTATAAAGGTCATGGAAAAAATGAAACCTCGTAATTAGATGTAGGTACTACCCCAGACATACCTCTGGCTGCCAAGAGACATCGTATTTCAACAAACAGACTACTTGAGTACGTCTCAGATCGATTACTTGAAAACTATTACAAGTCGCTAAGTCTACCGAGGATGCCCTACATCGGGTAGCGATGGGATCTGGCACTGGCCCAGAAGCTCCTAAGTACCTACGTTAGTACTTTTCACCGTTATTATATAGTTTCGTCTGTAGGTCGGGTCAATACATTTTATTTGTGTATATTTTTTCTGTTGAGCTTTCTTTTTTTTTCTTTAGTTTTGTTTTTCTCATCGAATTACATAATTATTATATACTTATTAATATAAGTATGTAATAATTTGTGTAGTTACTTCTGAGATATATGATAATTATCTTCTACTAGATACTTTATTTGTTTCAAGAAATATAATTATAGTAGTTTCTGCCTGCGACTTTGTCCGCATTACAGTTGAAATAATTATTCCACGGGAACCTTACATTTTACCGGGGAAAAAAATAGCCTATATGCTATTCCGGACTATAATCTATCTCGATGGCAATTTTTATCCAGATCTGTTCAGCCATTCTGGCGTGATTAAATACATCCAAGCAGTAAGATTGTTGTGATTAAAAAGTTAGCCAGCAAAATGGTAGCTGATCATAAAGTTTGCATATTTTAGATCAAAATTAATATTTTCATTTCAAGTCCACGATGAAGAAACGAAGTTGATGATTACATCTCTAGCTACGTCACCGTCTCCAAAATAAAAATAACGAAAACAGAACTATAACTATTAACTTAAAACTTGTCCCGAAAGCTCTCTCCATAGAGTCTTGGCATTCTCTACAATACTGACAATAAAAATGCACAACGACTCTTCTTCATAGAGACGTTACGCTTTGTTCTGTGCTCTCAACCAGAAGCCGGTATCTGGGATTTGGAGCGAGAATCTTCGCGAGGCTTTTTGGTAATGTATGATGTAATGTTCGGATGAATTATGTGTGACACGATATAACATTATACATTTAAAAATATTGAGAACTATTTATTATTTAAATTATATCATAATCTGTACTTAGGTATATTATAAAGCTGAAAAGATTGTTGTTTTTTTGAATGTGCTAATCTTATAAACTACTAGTCTGATTGGAAAAAATCTTTTATGTTATATAGTCTGTTTATCGAAGAAGGTTATAGGAGATATTATATTACGCTACTGTCCTCAGAGGCAGAGAAGTAATTAAAGACGTAACTAGGGTAAAACCACGATACTATGAAGTTTGAAATAAAACATGTTACTTTACCAGAATTAAATACATGCAAACACGACACACAAAAAATAATCTCACCAAAAAGTATCAAAATTCTTTCCGCGACTCCAGTTACCACGTTTTCCTCGTCGGCACTACTCGACAAGTATTTTACAGCTGTCCGAGCGTCTCCTTTAATTAAACCCTTGCCGGCTGGCAATTAAACGCTTATATTTTAAGTAATATTGAATCCTGAACCTTGCACCCAGCCCTGAGAAAGTACCCCTGAGTACCTACTGTAATCAAAGGTCACGACGGGTAAATGAATATTACTATAGACCTAACTAGAGATTTGTGAGAAATATTTTAGGCGTGTCTATGGCTTTTAGGTTTTATTTAAAGCTAATAAAGTAAAGAATATTATTATAATCGTATTTTTTGTCATAGAAGTAACCAAACTCGATCAGATAACATCTTTTGTAGAAAATGTAACGGTAAAAAAGGAAAGGTGAACTTGTCTTGAATTCAATTTAAACTTTGAAACAGGTTTAGGCGACTGAATTAGACTAGGCCACTTACATAATTTTCGATGTCTCTCGTCTCGTTCTTACTTAACTTACTTCGACGGTTTTCTACAGTTCGTACCAATGATTAGTTTAAGTAAATAAACTAATAGGTTTGAAGATAATAATGCAATCATATCACGTTACGCTTTGCGTGTTGATGGGAAGCAACATTACGTAATGTGAAAACTTGATTTCCCTGGTGAGTGGAATAGGATTATGTTAGGTAAGATACTTAGGTACCTCGGCTACTTTAGTAGTAAGTACATGTTCTTTACCAGAAGGCCAATTGTACTGATTAAAAATATTCAACATCTAGTCGCAATCCCATCTCAGCGATAATTATTGTAAAAAATGTAGGTAAATTAGAGAATTTTTGAGACATTGAGACTGAAATCTCTATACGTAAAAAAAAATATTATGGTCTATTTTTTATAGAAGGATATTATGGCTTTAATAATGTAGGACTATTTCGACAATGCATAACTGGGCAAATTAGAAACATTTGCTTTCCAATAATTCTATAATGCTGTTTTTCTGTTCACGAGTGAAAAAATAGTGAAAGACTAAACTTAAAAAAAAATAAAAAACAAAAATTTAATGTTTAACTTGAACAGAAAGTGTCCGCGCAGTACGGTTTTCTGACGAACAATATGAACGTAGTATTTTCAAATTTTCCGCGCCGCTGCGCTCCTAAAGTAATTTCTTTTAAAAGATTTTAGAAGCAATTTTGACAAAAGAATGCACTTAAACCAGACGATGGTTTGGCTAGAGTGACTCTTTAAAAGGCATCTGCTGAGATATCGACGCGAGTGGTTCAATTCATATGCGAAGTGGTGAAGAAAAACCATTGCTTAGTATTAGAAATATTTATGTAATGCGCCTTTTCAGGCAATTCTGTTCAAATGGGTAGGTTTGGATAGGGTATAAAAAAAGATTGACCACACACTTCTAAAATTAGAACTACTAACCACGCCCTAAAATTTCAGTCACGTAAGTCCAAGAAAAAAAACTGGTCTTTTATTTTATTGATAGCAGTAGTGTAATACTAAAAGTGCTTCTACAGTTCACTCAGAGATATATTGTTAAAAAAATGGCGACTTCTATTCCCACGGCCGTGTTGGATAGTTAACATATTTTATTCTCTTTTTCGTGTGAAGTTAGAGTTTTAAAGGATTTGCCGGTCCGTACGTTTATTTTACGTGTATTGGCAATCTGTACCGGCTTTTGAAGAGAATATTTCAAAATACTGGAAACGATAGCTAGCTTTAGAGCTATGAGAAATGGCGGCATACAAAACGAAACTATTCTAGTTTCGATGTTAGTTTGAATTTTTACTATATGACACACATATTGCGTTGCCTTGCCATGCATAAATAACAAATATTTAGAGCAAAATTAAATTTTTGTTTAAAAAAAAACAAGATAACAACTTTATATAAAAAAAGTAAAAGCTACAACAGTCAAAAAAATAATTGTGTTGCATCCATTAGCGCCCAAATTTTTAACATAACCTACATACCATAATATTCAATTCATATAAATTATGTACTATGTTATTTATTTAATCTAAATAAATAAAAGCGAAAGGTCATTTATTCACTCACTCACTCATTTACAAATATTTATTTGTAGCCAATGTTCTTTTTTAGGGTAACTTATTTCATACCTTTTTACAAAATCAGTTCTGTGGTTTAGTCGTGAGAGTATAACAGACCTACAGACAGATAGAGTTACTTTTGCATAATATTGTTCTCGGGGTGTACTGTTGTCTATTACATATTTATCCTTCTCTGCTAACTTTAACTCAAGGAATTTCAAAGGCCAAAAATTGCATTTTATAATCTTGAAAGACCATTTAAAATCTTGTTAATTTCCTCCACAAACTGCTCACCATTATGAAGAAACAAGGAAACTTACTCAAGCGAGACGCTGTCGAAGCTTCAGAGGCTAATTTTTACACAATTACAAGCAAGTTCACGCAAACAATGTCAGTACTGCCAAAACAGAGATTATGAGACTTTTTGTTTTAATATTCCTTAAAATTAACGTCGTGATTTTTGAAAGTTTGGTTCTTGTTACTTTTAGGAGCCTTGGTTTAATACTGATGATTACAGTCTATCATCTGACAGAATGAAAAGAAAATAGCAAGCCAAGCCAAGGTAACACTAAATTGAACTACTGTAAGGTTTAGTGCTGAAATGCATTAAACTTGTAGAAGTGAATCGTAATACCGACAAGGCTTTATAGGTATTTGCAAATATTGAAATCGTAGATGACCACACCTAACATTTCAGCAAACAATGAAACAGTGCGTGAAATATCCCGAGCATAAGCCGCAGATAATGATGCTATTATAGTCTGCATATCGCACTGTTCCAATTTGTTGTTCATCATACATTTGTATTAATTTGTGATATCCATTAGAATTAAAGTGAAATTGTAATACATATCTAGAACAGGGCTACGTAGATCTATAATATTGTCTATTCTTAAAACATTTCAAAGTATTAAAAATGTTGCCTGTATTGATTGGGAAATTGACTAGTACCCAAATATTGAGAAATGTTAAGAGGCATCTGTATACTCTTTACTTTGAATAATTTTGGCCCAGTGGATAAGACGCCCGCCTCTCAAGCATGAGGTTATCGGTCTTTTATACCGAGTAAGTGCCAAAATGACTCATTCATATTGGTAAAGGAAAACTAATATATGTTAGGGAATCTAGAAATATAATTTTTATAAGTAGGAAATCTTCAATTTTCCATTAGCAGGTGACGTGTTTTCTCTGTAAGAGGGAGTCCTTTGCCCTGCAGTGGAACAATAAAAGGATAATATTATTATTTACACGTATGTACAACCAATTAGAATACATAGGTACTTAATTCTATTATACTTCTGTCACAGCTATAGGATCCCATAGGGACTCCAAACCAATTTGAACCAGATCAATATGTTATCAAAACGGCCAGGCTATCATTTGGCCATATTTTTCGGCTATAATCCGCAAATAATTTGACACTGGCGGTCGATAGCCGGCATTAGCCGTACCGATGCAAATCGTCCTGTATCGTAAATATTTTCCTTCTACCCTCGTTTGGTATATAAATCTGGTTTAGCTGTTATATTGGCTGCATTGGATCTAAATGGATTTTGTTATTGGCGTAGAATAGAGATAGTTTTGGTGTGTTGGCGTTATTGATTTTTGCTTGTATTGTGTTACTACGAACATGAGACATTTTCTGTAAGAAAGTATTGTTATGTATTGTGAAGTTTCTCGAATATGGTGATATAAACATGTGTATAAACTTGAACATATTGTAATGACGTATTCAGTATTTCTACCAATATCCTCTGAGAATCGTGTATTGTAGATAGTTACAATGGAGCTCTTGCTCAACAATCGTATTTTCGAAATGAATAGTTAGACGAGAGCCCGATACACATTGTTTGTGCTATACAGAATAGGACCTCGGATAGTCCTGCCACAAAGATATTGGGAATCAATACCCTCACATGCTACATTTAAACCCAGACTACAGACCCAAACAAACCGATACAAAAATACAATCTACGAATAAAATCCGAAGACAGTCTAAACAACAAGCATTAAGCTGTAACAAACGATCCTTGTAAACACTCCCGTTTCTGCATAAGTTTGGATTTGCAAACAATGTCGGATAAACTTGCCAACTCTTTCATACATTCGTCAACCTCTTAGCCCCTTGTAATAAGGTCTAATTTCCTTCAAGTAGTTGGTATGAGTTATGTTAGTTGTACAACTCGGTGCATTTACGAAGCTAGCTGCTGGCACTCGCTTACACTATTTGCATTGTTAATAGAGTCAACTGATTCAATATTATCGATGTGCTGGACCGTGAAAGGTTCGGTCGTGATGTTTTATAATGTCTGCTGGACTCGGAGTGTAGCCTCGGCTTTATTGGGATTTATGCGCTGGCTCTGGTTGGGGAGGACAATAAAGTGTCTGAATGCTTATGTGGTGAATAAGGACTATTGTACAGTGGAAGGAACTCATATACTAGAAATAACATACATAATCTATTAGATACTGAATCTATATTACTCATAAATAAAATTAAAGTGTATGTTATTGTAATGTCAAAATTTCAGCTTTTTTATAAATACAAAATTACACAATAAGCACAAGCAGACACAAGGTACATACAAAAAAAAATGTCCGTCTGTTTGTTCCGATTGATCACGTAAATGGCTCGACCATTGTTGGGACTTTGACTTGATTTACACTGGTATTATTCTACGAAAGAGGTATTATATTGGTGATACTCAGGTTTTTACTGGATTTATAGTAGTTTCTTACCAAGACTAAGGCAACATGTGTGCCGTGTGAGTAATGTAATAAAACGCACAAAGAGATTTCACCTAATCTAACCAATCTTTTTAACTAGTTTAGTAACTGTAATTCTGATAATTTAATCTTGCTTTTTCATTAGATTTTCAGCATTAACGTTTAAGAATAAACTTTTAAACCTTCTAGATAAATTCCAGTCCGCAGTCCGTATTATATTCCTTCAGCTTCCCGCGTTTATTTGGTTTAATTCAGCGCTCATTAGCAGCCAGTAATGGCCAGTCTATTAGTTTCCTTTGTTCTCGATCTAAAGGTATGGTATATTTGGGGGTAGCAGCCGAAACGGCCGTGTTTTGTTTCAAACTAGTTGAAATGTATCGTGGATTACTTAGAACTTTCATATCAAAAATTTATTTTGTATACTCATTGTCGTAAATAAAAAAATATTGGGACAAAAACAGACTGCCCTTTGCAGTTTTACCCGCGTTAAATTACATCTTAGATTACTGCTCCACGCTATTTATTGGAAAAACATTTTTTCATATCGAACCAATAGTTCTTGACATTCAAACACACCGTTCTGCGTTAATATTACTGTAAAAGTATACAATTAGATATGGAAAATGGTTTGCTTTCGTGAGATATAATATTTTCAAGGTTACAAATATGAATTTTTGAATAACGGATTTTTTATTCCTTGTTTTTGAAGAGACTTAAATATTTTATAACGTGCGAACGTCAAACAATTTCCCTAAAAACATGTCAGTAATTTAATTCTCAGCAGAACAAGGGGGCAAAAGGCAAAGAGATTTTTTTCTCCCCTAAAATCAAATAGGGGAAGTCGTAAAAATTGAAATGTTTGCTCCTCACCTCTTGGAACTGCGTTCACTCTTTAAATGGGAACGTAAACAAAAGAAGGGGAGGCTTGAGGCACGATTAAATTCTGTTTGAGTCCGTATTAAACATACATGGTGGGGTCTCCCATTCGTTTCGCCACGACATCCCCTCCGGTGGAAACGTCGAGTTTTCTTTTGAAATGAACGTGTCTTGTTCTCTAAAGTGTGTTTGTAAACCTCCTTGATTTAGGAAGGACTGCGGAAATAAGGACATTTGGTTTTTTTGCCACATCCTTACCGTACCCTATGTGTTTCTATAGAATTGGCTTGTTTTCGCGACTCAAACGCTAAAAACCATGTTTTTGTAGCGAGGCGAAGAGGTAGTTCAGTTAGTTAGTAGGTAGTTAAAGGAGGATTTAGGAAACTAAATTGTCTAAGTAACTCTCCTCGTGTGAAACGAGGAGAGTTACTTGGTAGTAAAGTAACTAGTAAACTTACAATTTCTTAGAGGAGTATTTTGTAACCCTTTTCAGTGGATTTTCTGTTTACTGAAAATATTTAATGATAACTGATCAACCCTTTAACTAAGTCTCTTATCTTATGGTACTTGGATGTTTTCAGAAATTCATCCTATTTTGTTACTGTGCAAAATGTAAAAGTTCATTAAACATCAACTAGTATAATTTACCTTGACATTTGAACCAACATTCACAGACCGTAATTTCAACCAAAAAAATATAACATTTACACAAATAAGTAATTCAATGGCCGATAATAAATTATAACGAGCGATTTATCACGATATTACGAGTTTTATTTACGGAAAAAGAGAATAAAATAACAGAGAATGATAATGAACAGGAGTTTTTGGACCATTTACTTATTTATGTGGGAATTTATAATGCGTATTTCGCGCCAAGATTTTCGAGATTCCGCTTTGTGTTTCACGTTTGTCTGTAAATGGCTTTGTGTGTGTTGCTTTTTGTGTACATTTGCTAGAGAAGGAAAAATGACAAATGAATACAATAAAAAATGTTAATTCTATTAACTTTTCCAAATCTGTTTATATATTTTGTATAATATGTTCGTTGTAAGAGTACAGGAGGTTTACCAATCCGTTGGTACGTATGAGGATACTTCGTTTGCGAGCAGCAAAGTTAATTTCAAGGCTGAATATATTCTACAGCCTCGAGTTATATTATTAATTAAACATTTATAAATTTACTCAAATTGATTAACACAAACAGTAAAGAAGCGTGCTTATAGAAGGAAAGTTGTCTGTAAAAGCTGAGATCTAATATGGTTACGCGGAAGGAAAATACACCAACTCAATTATGCATACTTAATTTGCTTGCCTTTCATCTTAAAAGTCCACATAAATCTTTATTACTGTACATGAGCCTTCATGAGCTTTATAATTCACTGTAGTAAACAGTTTCCTAAGGAAAGCTGAAATCACCACAATTGAATAAAATATTATAAAGAAAACGAAATCCAAGTTCTTTTGTTGACACAAAAAGAACAAGATGGCAGTACGTTGTCTGAAGGGAAAGCTCATAAAACGCATTGAACTATCCACAAACACGACACATAAAACCTTAAATTCGCTAACCGATCCCAAAATTGGTTTACGACGCAAAAAACTGTTTGATACACCAACCTTTTCCCACAGAACATATTGTACATAAACTAGATATACAATATATTTGCATCGAAAGGCATTACGAGCTTCAAGGCAGGGTTATTTCACGGCTCATAAAAATTTGATTTTGAAACCGAGCAGAGCGGAATCTGACACATTGTATGTATCATACAATATCGTGAGACGTGCTCACTGATATTTATGCGGATACGACCTCAAATGTAATACTTTTTAAAATGTTTTTCGCTGAAGAAAAATGGCGGATGGGTTTGTAAAACATTCAGGTTTTGTCCATGACTTTTAAGGCTTTGTCAAATATTTACTTAATTCGGTTAAATGTTTTTACTTTGTATATTTTCATGTAATATTATGTAATATTCTTTAGACTTTCTTTTCAGTTAATAAACTTAGTTATTTCTTTGTGAGACAAAAAGACACTTTGTGCAGTTTATTTAAATTCAAATTTAAACTCTTTTTTGCATTCATGTGTGTTACATAGTTGTGACATTTAAAGTTGGCATGTGAACATAATAGTAGTAGGCCAGTATTACAATTAAGTTTTAATTATGTTCGGTTCGGTTTCACCAGAAAGTACCTACTAAGATTATTTATAGCAACAGAGATAGAAATAAAAGCCGACCGTGTTTTGTTTCACCGCACGATGATCATAAACATTTAATTGTCGGCGGCTCTCAAACGACTAACAGTTAAATTAATTGAAGTGATGCAGGCTACAAGGGCGATAAAAGGACAAACAAAAAAAGTTAAATTCACCAAATTTAATTCACGCAACAACGGCCCGGCCTGTCAATATGTAAATATGAACGGCTCACAAAAACTGCTGGAATAATTCCCGAATATAAAATAAAACATTTCACTTCCATTTCGTTCGAATAGGATATAAAAGGATTTCTATCATCACGATGGATCATCGGCCTCAATACAGCAGAAGGAATTAATTTTGATATTACTGGCTTAGCGATGGCGACTAGCTTTTATAGTGCAAGTGGCAGATGACAAAATACAATAATGGCCCCTGCAGATACACTGTGATAAGTAATGTATATTGTAATTCGATAACAGAATCACGGTATTATGATATAAAACACATAACATAACATCACGCCTATAATCCCCGATGGGTTAGACAGAGGTGTACCCATTAGTACACTCACATTACGCCAGTAATGCTTTTCAGTCCCATGTAATAGCGAGCCTATTGCCATCAACAGAGCATAAATCCAGACAAAAAAATCTTGTATACATACAACATAATATTTCCACTCTTTACCGTCATCAACAATTCCGAGAAGCATTAGCAGAGCAATCTAAGCCATACAAATCGATGCTACAAAGTACAATGACTTGCAAGAAGTAACGTAGATAGCAGTAAGTGATTCCAGCGACCCTGGATGTGACCCAGAAACCCACTTCCTATTATCAGACGATGGATCATACGTTGTTGGCAATATTTCCATCATAAGAAAGCTGAACTTTGAACGGTATCTATAGCAGGCGGAGAGGGACTGGCGACCTTGAGCGGGGAAAACAAAATAACGACACGCCATGTTAGCGGAAGAATACATAAGTTAATTTTGTTCAGAAAGTTAAAAACCATGAAGTTATGTTGCCTATTTTTGTTTTTGTTTTTTTCACAAAAAGCTTTGCCTCACACTAGGATATCTTGGGTGCGTTTACAAACAATATAAACTGACATACATATGAAAGACAATCAACTATTTGTAAGATATACAAATATTTACTTGATACGGGAACTCAACCCGCGATTAAAATATTATCACTATTTGCATGAGGTTGTCTTAGTCAATCTTGTAAGTAGGTACAATTATGACAACATTTCTTTTACCAGCTATTTATTTCGCAAACGGAACTTCCTACTAAACCAACTAAGTCCAAGTACTTACCCGGAATCAAGTCAACTGACTTACCTTATCTTTAGACCCTACATCCATTACCAGTTACACTAAAGACGATGGTCCACAACAAGAGGCTACATTCAGCTTACTCCACTAACTCATCTGGACACATCCTAATCTCGTTGACAAATGAACTGGACCAACGGAACAGCATTATCTTAGTACTGGAAGAAACGATACCTTAGCCACACAACCCAAACCAAAAGCAACCTTGGTTTTGGGACAACAGAGTTCAATTTTGGATGGTGAAGATGATAGACCAAAATCTGCCATTATGTCGTATGAGCGTAGGGGGCGTTTAAGCGAGTCCCGAGGGGGTTAATCAACTGTTTACACTACAAGATAACAGGCGAGTAGATTGCTCATAAAAACCCTTCCGTAGCTCTGATGTATGAGAGGCGAGGGGTATATTCTTGGAGATTTAAATTGTTATCAAAACGTATGTGCTGATCAAGCTGTTATCTTTTGTTGAGAAGCGCTAGAAAATGTGATTTGAATGTATTGATAGCTACTCGAAGCGATTAAATCAGAATTTAGAATCATGTAATTATAATTTTCTTGCATCATAATATTAGCAATGCAAACAATTTAAAATGAATTATGTAAAGGAAAGACTTCACGACTTGTTGTGCTAATTTAATAATTAATTTTCTGGTGAATGAAAACTGTTATGCTTTCAATGTTTGCTCCGAGACACTTCGATTCATTTTACGATTCTCTGATGCCCTATGAGGTCTCCCGTTTTTTTAAAAAATTATATTTAGGATTGTTTTAGTGTATGATGAGTCTAAAAAGATAATAATTTCTGAACGTTCGCCTTTAATTATGTTACTCAGTGTTCTGGTTAATTCTCTTTGAGCTCGACCTCTCTTTTCCATTTCACCACAATTCAACCACCTAATTAATCTTTGAAACTCAAATAAACTAACTAACAATAATCACTGTACTGTCTCTCTAAACTAGTTCAAACCGGGAGAAACCGGTTCAGAATTACAATAGCGAACTTTAAAATAAACTTGGCTTGCCCAGGAGTCATGTTAAACGTCTCTGGCAGTCGGGGCTGGCTTTGAAATATCACTCAACTTACCAACTAGCCAAGCCCGGCTTTTTTCCTCGACTTTTTATAACTGTCATAGTTTGAGAACTGACTTTGATCTTTGTATGGAGTGTTTTTGTTCGACACAAGGCGAGGGAGCGATTTTATGAAGATTCTCTGAGTTTTTAAGGGTGTTGTGGGGTCTCGAGTTTCTTTAATAAATGTGAGTTGAACGGTGAACGGAAACGCTACCCCTTCTGTTTTTGTTTGGGAAAGTAAGTTAACAACGAGTTCCAATAACTTACCGTCCGTTGTTTGGTTACGTTTACGCTCCGTGTCATTTATGTATAGACAATATCCTTTTTCGCAGAATTGAAACAGTTTTATCGTGTCACCAAATCCTTTACGCGAAAACGTAGGAGGTTTTTGTGTATTTCTTATTTTTGATTGTTTATTGAATCTTAACAAAAAACAATTCCTAAATCCATACACAATCATTTTCCTGTAAAACAAACGCAGGTAATCTGTGCGCCCAAGTGCTGGTCCTCTAGGTCGGGTTTACAAACTAATTATTATCAATCCGGTTCGCCGGCTCACCAGGATAACTCCTACTAATTAATTTATAGCTATTAACAAATGCGGGACCCGATAAATCCTTACGATTTGCAACATTTATTATTCCACATCCTGCTTTGGCAAAACTAATTTATTGTGTATTTGGTTAAAGACCAAAGACCCATTTCCTATTGGTGATGATGCTGATTTGAGGATTAAAGGAGGTTTAATTATAGTGATACATTGTTATTTCTATAAAATATTAATAATACCAGCCCATAATTGTACTGCAGCGCATATGAAGACACAAGTATTGATCACCATCCTTGCTCAAAGTGGATTGGCAATTTCAGTCATGAGTCATGATAATTATAATGAGTTCATGTTCACTCACCATTTTTTCCTTCACCGATGTTAGTGATATCCACAATAAATTAAAAAAGCACGTTCACAATTATAAGTTAAAACATTCACATTGGTACTAGCCCAGTATCGAGACCTCATGCATGAGAGAGAGGAACCTCCTTAACCACTGTTGTTCTATGTAGGTTAAGAATACAAACATCGAGCGAATTAAAGACTGTGGTCCTTGGAGGCAAGGGGTGGAAATTTTAATTCATGCACAACCATGTACTTGCATGAAACATTGTGCGTTTTGTTTCATGAGTAGATACTTTTCAGTATTAATTAGTATTGCATTGAAATGATATAAAATTTAGATAGACCAGATAAAACAAGTAACATAGATTACATCTTTATTTCATTTTTACTCAAGAGAATCAAGTAGGTATCAGTAGGCAATAAAACTGAAGAAATCCGTTTAAAGAAAGGAAAATGTTATCTACTTAAACGTAGTCGTGTAGCTACACCTTTGCTCTTTTTACCTAGTAAATCACATTCTTAATTCTCTCAAGATAAATGTTGTAAACCCATAAGTTAATTTATTCAATATCTCTTCCAGAGGCCGAAACATTCAATAAATATTTAGCCAGAATCTATCTTAAATAAGGATCTCCTTAGACAAAGGCCGAATAATGGCAGTCTTGAAAGTAAAGCCAAAAAGTCTTCAATATTTTACACAGAGAGCAGATGACCAATAAATTTGTTTGTTGTAACGAGTTTCGATACGCTCGTAAATTTTAAACCACAGCTAAGTAACCAAATTTAATAATATAACATGTATATCTTATGCGGGGAGGGATCTCGCCAGGGCTGCCACTGCCGAGTCTTATTCCGTTTAAACATTTTGGGAAAGAGTTAACATTTCCTTTCCTTATTGCCTTGGAGCTGGGTATGTTCATTAGTAAAAGGATATGCTTTTTTTGGTAAATTATGTTTACACAATCCTTACATCCGTACCCATTAAACAATCCAAAAATAATCATCCTCGAAATCCAAGCATAACAAATAAAGATCCGTAGGACTTACATTTGAAGGATCATTTTACTACTGTTTATTAACTGAAGATGTTTTTTCAATTGGAAATATTTTTTACAGTACAAAGTACTATAAATCTTGAAATTCTTGATAAAGTTTTACAAAACAAAATCATTAGCTATGCTGTGTTGCTCCATCTTGCCTCCAAAGAGTGTTTTGAATAATAATGAATGCAGTTTACAATTCTAGACATGGATTATGATTGTCTTAGACTTGTGAACCCTACGTGACATGCAATTATGCACTGCAGACATAATTTAATGTCTGCGCTACAATGTTCATGCAATGTTGCTTAATTTTGCTAAACCGACGAGCGATGACATGGCAGACAGCTACACGTGTGGTTTTTTAGTTAATTGCTGAAACTTTACAGATGTTATCGGTATCTAATAGCAATATGTATAACAAAATAAAATGCGAATGTGCTTTTGGAGGGCTTTAACCCCGTAATCAACTAATTACTTGATAGTATTATTTTGGAAATCGTTTGTTTTTGTATCGGAACTAGGTACTTTCCGTTACCTCTGATTCACCAGCTAATTTAAACGTCTTCTTTTAATATTTTAAAGACTTATTACTTAGCAGATCACAAAATAATAAACACTTATTTTTACACGTGATTTTATTTGTATCCTTAGAGGAACCTATATTAATTGTAATAATCAGTGACATTATATCTAACAACCAAATCTACCCAGAGTAATAAACATTCTGTATTATTAACAAGATTGTCAGAAAATATTACTTTTATTTTTAAAACCTCTAACAAAACATTGTACCCTTCCATCAACATGTTCTCCGTGGCAGCCCTAGCAGACAGACGTCGTTAGGCACACCGGGCGCTACTAAATAAAGTCAGAGGATCGGCTACATTCTGTTGCTTCATATTGCTGCCAGCAACTTAACCTTTTCATCACATTCAACCACAACCTTACTCGTGCGAACCTTACAGTTTACTTCTACCAAAGTTTGGAGAAAGCAATCGTAAAAGTATTTAAGAGATTCCCTTTTTGATCACGAGGTGGCGGGTGGGCGAGAATATCTAACAATATTAATATCTTGTACTTTATATTTTAGTTGACTGACGTCATCAACACGCTGTGGTTATTATTGTTCTAGAGCTATTTTAAAGTGTACGACTTGTTACATTGTTCTCACATTGTATCCGTAGATTCAACATGAATTATGTAACCAAAGTAGGTATCTATGTAATATTTTATTGATTTTAAACGAGTGTTCATGGAGTTTCTCGCTAGTTCTCCTCCATAGAAACCTATTGTATGGAATGAGCAACTAGCTTCAACTTTCTGGTTGACTGACGCTTTGACAATTCAAAAGTTCCTGTTAATGGTTCGTTTGAAACTAGCTTTTGCCTGCGACTTCGTCCGCGCCAAAGTATGATATGTAGTATTATCCCACTGGAATTGTAATTTGTTTCGAAATAAAATGCTACCAGTGTGTATACTTACTCCAGACTATAATCTTTTTCTTTGCCAAATATCATCCAGATCCTTTCAGCCGTTTTGGTGTGATTGAGAAACAAACAGCCATTCAAACTTTCGCATTTATAACAGTAGTAAGATAAAAGGTTCTGTATTTGGGTTTATGAGTTTTGAGTATTCTTCGTAAGCTTTACTAAAGGTATGATATCAATAGTTTTGATCCCACCGTCTCTGTGAGTCAGACATCGTTAGGTACACCGGTTGCTCTAAATAAAGTGTTCTAGATTGGTCGGGTGCTGTAGCTTCATATTGCTGTGCCACCGACACTTGTAGATAAGCGGTTTTTGAGTCTGTCTCCACACCTGTTGATGATATTAACTAGGATTAGAGTTAAACCGTGCCTTGAGGTAGCTTTGTGAGGTTAAGTAAATATATTTATTGCTCGCACACGTCTGAGACCTGTCTCTTAGTTTATACTGTGAAATGTTAAGCAAGATGCTTTATTTTGAAGTGGCAAACATCTCATTGTAGTATCTTTGTTTATTTATGTAAACGTGCCAACATTACAGACCTTTCTATCAAAAGCATAACCAAAATAAATAAGTTATTATTTACTTTCGTAATAGCTATGCGTAAGTTTTATCTCGCGCCCAAAAATACACATAAAAACACCTTCAGAAACATTTTCCACTTGGTAAATAAATCCAAAGGCACTCACTACTCACAATCAGGACCAGCCACAAATGGTCGCGAGTATTGCACGGTCCCCGCTCTTAATGCGGGACGTTCTTTAAATGGTTACGTAAGTGGCGTCATAGTGACCCGAAACTTTCAATCGTGCCTTTATCAATATTATCTACAGCAGAACGCCGGCGAAATGAAAGAATCTGGTCTATTCACAAAAAAGGTCCCGGAATGGGAAAAGAAATTTCTCGAAAGCGACCTTTCTTAGATGTTTATCTGCGCTGCCTTTAAGGGCCCCGGCTTGTACTCTGCCAGATTGAGTACGACCGTGGTCGAGGATCGCGAATTTTTTCATTTCGATTGCGTGTTTTGTTGGTAGCCGCTTTCCCGTGATTAGTGCGTGAAGGCCATTGAAAAGATAAGAATGAGAGATGAAAAATTTGGCAGTTATTCTGTGGTAAAAGTCAAAGTATACAATTTAAAGATGAGCTTCTGAAACAAGATAAATCTATTGACGAAAATAGCTCTTAATTTTGAGTTTACATAAAAAATAAATACACTTACATTTAATGTATAGGCGAATGCTCTTAACGCTTCTCCTTAACGTTTAGGTATTTTTGTTTTTGCGGTATTTAAGAGGTCTTTAAGAGAAAAGGGACCAAGTCGACTCGGTAATTCTTTGAGTGGAGATATTAGGGAGCAAGTCTGCGATGATTTACAGATTTTGTGATAATTTTCAGCCTGGAATTTTCTTTTTATCAGCTTAGTCCTTTTTTAGATACTTTTTTGTTGAAGTTGTTATCGTTTTTATCGCCTTACTTTTCACATTTTAGCGAGTGGAGTTCCTCACTTTATAAGTATGTTTGTATCGAAATGATCTGTAAGTAAGTATGTATGTAGTTGCTGCTTATTACGTTCTTATTTTACACATCTCCAATTCGACGTACAAGACGCATATCGCCAAAAACTTGTAGTATAATAGTCTACGACACACATGTAGACGCAAGACAATTATGGAGCTCAGAGCCATGGAAAGGGAAATAAGGGACGTCATATCATTTTCCCCGACCCAGAGCTAGGATCCGTTTAGTCTAAATCATGACCCAAACATTCATCCCGAAACTCGCGATAAACTACATCTGCTTATCCAAAAAGAGGTCGAAACGAAATAGAATAATACTTCTTCCTATCCACCGGGTCGCTGGTCACTACGCCCTTCAGCCCTATTGCCCTCTCGCCTAATTACAAATTAATGCTTGTTACTTTCTTTAATAAAGGGCTAAAAAAGCCCTTAATTATATAAAAAATGTTTCGGCGCTCCTTTCTCTTTCCATTTGTACAGAACTTGTTACAGAATAAATTCGGTCAGTGACGCGAACATGTCGACAGATTGACTATCGATAAAAAACTGAAACTTGTATTGTTTAACGCGTTTCGATAAAAGTTTCGCTGGTAGTTTATTTACCGGGACACCGGGAGAAATTTTATTTTCAATAGCGTCACATGTATTGACGCTATTGAAAATAAATAACTTTTGATAAAATTTGAGTTTTGATTTTGTTGTTAATTGAATACCAGTCGTTATTTCTATGCAACGCAGCCATGATTAAAATGTTGTAACTTCTATCTTAAATAACCAAACCTTTTAAAAATCATGACTGAACTTTCCTGATGACTGGTAATCAAAAAAATCTTCAAGTTGAAAAATAACAAAAAAAAATAAACACGATAAATCCACGCATCACTATTATCATGGACCAAAAAACTTAACTACGGTTAAAAATTCCTTTGTTATTATAACTTGCTTGTCCACAGACCTCTTTGAGAAGTTCATCATTTCTCTGACAGTCTCTATTAAATTTTTTTCTGCAATACAAACAAAAATAATGTCTGAAAGTCGAACACGAAAATGTCAAGTTGTGATTGGTTGTGAATAATTTCAGAACATCGACTTTTCTGTTGGCTTACCTCCCAGTGGCACATTGAAGAATGGCTGAAAATATTGGTGTTCATATTTGGCAAAGAAGCTCGCCACGAATAAGTGGCGAAGTTTTGTTTTTGCTTTTCACGTTTAACCTTAAATCTGAAGCCACATTAATGTAACGCTGAATAGGCCATTATCCTTATCCCGAAATTAAATAGTGAAGACCAACTTTATAATCTTCCTGGCTACTCATAGCGATGTTCGTTTTGGACGACCAGACAATAGCCGTGATTGATGATTGTAATGGACAATGTATTATACGAGTATATACGTTGATATTATATTTTCCTTTAGGTTCGTTGTACGTCACGGCCAAAATTCATTAAATATCGTCCGATATTGATCACAATTACAGAAAATATGGGCTTATATCATTAATGTTTCAGAACTTATATAATTATAGCTATCTATTATCATGTATCTGTAGCTTGACAATATTTATGAGTAGTAATTATCACAAAGCAATACTGAATTTTGTTGACCTTTTAAACACCAAAACTTCATAAAACCAAACATGTTTTTCTCAAATTGTGAAAGAATATTTCAATCGGTATATCGAGACTGTGCATGTAAAAGGTCTCACATTATGAGGAGGTATATTT
Source organism: Hoplodrina ambigua (assembly GCA_949774945.1). Lineage (NCBI taxonomy): Eukaryota > Metazoa > Arthropoda > Insecta > Lepidoptera > Noctuidae > Hoplodrina > Hoplodrina ambigua. The sequence goes on from OX458979.1 coordinate 13,895,270, forward strand.
CATAATTCATGAGTTTTAATTTAAACCAATGGCGGTTGGTAAAAGGAATCGTCCATTAAACTACGTCCGTCCGTAGTTTGTACGCAAGCTGCTCGAAACAGATAGGGCAGACAGAGGTCGTCATTGATTGATGACTATAATGGACAAAGCATTGTAGTCACAGGCCTTCTCCATTACATTATAAGCAAAAGTCGTATCTACAAAGCATTTTACGAAAAATATGTGTCAAAGCAATGTGTCATGAGAATTATTTTTTTACGGAATTGTTATAACTGCTTCGTTCTAAGAATATTCGCGAATGAAATACTCAAACGAAGAGGATTTAACAAAGACCAAATTATGATGAGAAAACTTGCATCCGACATACACACTAAGATCATTGTATTACATAGCATGTAAATATTTATGACGTGAAATCAAACTATCCTTAGATGCAGTGCAAGCAGAAATATGTATATATAATAATAACTGTTTGAAGAAGATACACCAATGCTTGTCCCCTCAGAGCCTACAGCCAGGTCCACACTGCTCGTCATAGATAGCAGATAGAGGTCATGATTGATAGATGGAAGTGCTGATGATGCAGTGTGGCTCATGCCACTATAGTCACCCCACTTGACTTTCATTTGAACTAGACTTAAAGTCAGAAACTCCGATAATTACGAAGGTCTCTGATATTATATTCGTTGGATTACAAAGCTTATTAAGCCCCTTGAGGCGTATTAAAGGCTCTTTACAGACCTTTGAACGATAAAACGTAGGTTCTATAAAATATTCAATTGCATTTTGGTTGACATTTGAAACCTTTTAGATAAAATTCTCAGAAAAACTAATAATGCTTTTACCCTTTACTACGTCTGAGCTACTATTTTTGTTTTTTTAAATATAAGAAGATTAAAGTGGCAACAGTACATGGTAATCTACACTCAAATAATACTATTATTGCTTTCTCCTACTGCATGGCATCAGCCTGTTCTCATACAGAGAAAGCAAGAGCATTGACGCCAAATTTATTATAAGTCCAGGTTATCTTTCAATGTTTTCCTTCACCGGTATTAGTGAGGTAGGTAAACTTGGATATCACATTTAATTGAAAAAGTCACAGTATTGAATCCGTAACCTCATGCATGATAGCCCTAACCACTGGGCACTAAAACTACTTGTCATTAATTAATTTTCCTACTATTTAAGATCGAAAAATTATATTTCAGGGTTCGTTTATATCACGAAATTATTACTAAATGGAAGTTTCATTAAAATATCGTGAGTGTGTTCATTTTTCATTCCATTAAAAGGAAATGTTTTCAGGTGTTTTTATGATTTATTGCTTGAAATAAAATAGTGTTACATTAAATTGAAAAGAAAAACTGGTAGGTATAGATAGATACAGACAAGACCCTCAGAAACTCATCATTCCCAACACAAGTCGGAAAATTCAAAACACACATGAATACACGGCGTCTAAACCAAACTTGCAAAATCACCCTCCATCCTATATCAAATCACTACACAATCAAGCATTGGTCCTTTCATCCCACGTTCTACATTCAGCATACATCCCAAGGCCCTCCCGACAATTAATCCGGTCCTTAACAAAAAACCGTTGGAATACAATGGCGTTGTGTTCTCGGCTCACAAATGGGCAACAACCTCTTGCTATTATCCGCATAAATTGTTAGGGAATCATCTTTGTCCCGGTCCTTTGTTCGGCAGCTCTTCAGCAGGTCTGGTCTTCATTAAGTTAATTATGTCCCGCCATTGTGTTGAGTGCGTATGACCTTCTGTGATAGGACCCTGTGTGTGGGCTTTTTCAGATAAACGGCCAAGGTGGTGTTACTTTGTGTTGTGTGTTCAGCTGGTGCTGAATTCGGACGAAGTCTTATACATGTCATACGGAATCCCTCACAGATGGTTAAAACAGTTGCGTCGATCCACAAATACGCAATACTTTGATAAAAGTGCACAAAGTAAATAAAGACAACGTAAATCTGTTCTGTGATAGGATAATGTAGTTACTCCAGATATGTTTTTATCATTCGACTAGATATACACTGCAGCCAACATACAAGATGATTACATTTCTGTAACTGTTGCCTGGATCAACAAACGAGAAAATCAACCTGATATTTCAATATGTACGTATACTTGGATAAAATGTAGAACATGTACTAATATAACAATGTTCCAAATGCTGATAATCCACAAAACTTAATATAACTGCACTCTGATATTATCTTCCAAAAAAGCCAGAAAAGAACCCCAATGTACAAACACAGTGAAATTGCACTCAAAGAAATTCTCGCTTAAAGCGGTAGTCGTCGTTACTCGTGTTTGAGGAAAATTCCCGTTTCCGACGAAAGTCTGCTTGTGGGGAATATTTGTCAATAAATCATTTTTTTCGGCGAATGTTATCTACTTGGAGTTCTTGTTTATTAAATTGGGACATTCACCTTTAGGTTCATCGTTTATGATATCGGGGTCACGTTATTAGATGATACAGGTTGAGAAATTAGTGAAAATGTTCTGAAAGGAAGATAATTTTGTATGAATGAAAAGGAGATATAAAATATAAATAAGTCAAAATTACCCTATCAATAACCTTATTGATAGGGTCATTATCTGTTCATTATGATGATTATCTAAATGGGATGAATGAAAGTTCATTGAGCTCAACATAGGTCAGCGTTTTTTATAATTGAAATAGTAGACATTGGAGCCCTTATTAGCCCAATGTTAGTGGAATCTCCTCCACGGAGCTCCAAACTTACATAGCACAAAACTCCATTGTCTAGAACTCAATCAAATTAATACGTCACAACTCCAATCCAAACTAATCAGAATATTAATGAGAAGTAGCGACGACGCGTATTACATTGACGCATGAATATGCATGCGCTGCCGCAACGCACGCGTACAATTCGTAATCTGCGTGTAAGTCGGCGAGAGTTTCGCTATTAGAGTTAAATCTCTTTTTGAATATCATTCGCGGCATGTGTCGCTAATGAAATAATTCTGTCCTACACTTTAATGTGGATCAAGTTTTGGGTCAAAGATTACCGAGTTGGGATTTACAGACGTGACTTGGAGCGTCGATTGAAATGGTTTTTAAAATATCTAATAATAAATACACTGATGAGTAAAAAAACCACTTAACACAGCATCGTATCGCCTAGAAATCAATCTTAGAACATTATGACTGAAGCCATGTCGACATGAAAAGTCGTACAAGAAAGATAAGTTCTTTAGAATCCAATTTCGATTACGTTATTCATGAATAAACTTGCCTTTTTTAATGGCGTTAAATGTCTAGACTGATTGAGTCTAGCTTTGCGATATTAGAATTCTGAATGAATTAAATTCGCTAGCTAAGTAGAAAAAAATTAGGAGCTTTTTCTAAAAATAAAAGTTGATTGCACATTCGTTTGGTAAAGTCAATAAAAAAGTTATTTTTAAATAAAACCCTAGCACGTTAAAACTCTGTTCAATAAAAATACTCATGGTAAAGTTATTTTCTATATTAATGTTAGAGCAACTGAAGTTTCTAAAGGCAATATTTCAAAAGAACAATATATGAATATTTTCCTGTTCGGACGATAAATATTGCTGGAGCACCCGAATATACGGCAGAATAATAATTTCTTTTGCGTTGTGGTTTTTATAGCAAAAATACTAACCTACGTTGTTTTACTGTAAAATATTTTACGAGATAAGAAATATAGTTTTAGACCTGCGATGTATTTTTGTAGACTCACTACTATAATAATTAAATTTAAATAGACTCGTACAATAGGACTATTTTTTTTTGATCCTTTGTCATCGTTTCACGCATACTTTTACGCAGTTGTCTCTTCTACACACTACTCTTAGTCCCAATGAGTTAGAGTAAGCCGCAAAGACTCATACGTAGCCGACTGGCATTTAGTTCCGTCGTCTCCAACCAGCTTCAACTTATATGCCAGGCTTTACGTCACTCTCACTCCAGAAACGTATTAGTTTTAAGGTTTTAGCTCCGGATTTGAGTTATTCCTGAATATTCCAAGATCATTATTTTAAAAGGCGCCACAGACTTGCGTTTGAAATTATAGCGAATAGGAATATATTTCAAAAGTGACTCGTGGAGTATTTTTTCATTTACTTGGTTTAAGAAAATTTTATAAATAATTAAATGTTCTGAAAGGCTACCGAAATTTACTTTTAGTTTATTTTTAGTTCATAGTTTTATGTAATCTCGTTAATGTGATGTTGGAAAACGGCCTTAACAAGGAGGCTAATTATAGTTTAACTAAGTGTTTACAAACATTGACGTGAGAATTAGAAAATATACGCTTTTGACGATGTATAAATAGCTATAGCCCTTCAATTGTATATGGCTCTAATTACCTTCAGGCTTTACTATTCATAAGGCTATTAGTATGACGTCAGCTTATAAAAACCAAATATTTTCATGAAACGAAAACCTAATTTCCCTACAAAGTGTAGTAGGTACATCATGTAACCAGCACTAAGAAAATTAACCCGTAGAACCGGGCAAAAGTTTGCGCTGCATTTTATTAAGTTCATCTGCATTAAAATTTATTCAGCGCGGTAGGGGGCGCCACCGGCGGTCGCAAGTAATTGCTAATGTAACACTGATTTTATTAAAGCCCTTATTGGACCGTTTTGCATTTTTAAAGCTTTACCTATTGATTTTGCTGAGGGAAATTTTACGGTGGTTATTTTATGGCATTTTAATGCGATTGAGTTACAGCGAAGGGAAGTAACGGGATTACCTTGTCGTTCTTGGTTATAAAATGATAGGCTACTTTAGCATCTAAAAATTTAATAGACTAAGATGTTCTTTTCGGGGTTACAAATTCGACAGAATCTTGTGATGTAAAGTGGCCACTGTCACCAAACTTCAAGGCAAGTAAGATTAGATTGCAGTGAATATTAGATTGTTCATTTTCAGTCGAATTAATTAACGGTTCAATCATAATTACAAGATGAATCACGATGGCCAGTGATGTAATTAATTAACATTAAATAGGCGTAGGTTGGAGTTTAATTACAAAATCGACTTATAATTTACACGAAGTTTAAGTTTCTACTAGGTACATTTGAAAAACTTTATAATTAAAGTACTTATTCAATTCTGAATGAACTCAACAATTTGTGATGAAATAGAATTACATATGCCCTGAGTTACCTTAAAACCTTATTCTAAGGTAATGTAACCTTTAAGATTACATTTCGTCTTCCCGTTGGTCAACATTGTAACACCTAGGTGCTCAGTTTTATTTCACAGCTCATTCAAGAATTAAGCAAAACTGATCGCTTGAGCAGTATCTACCTACTGCAGTTAAGAGCTACGGTTCAAACTACGCTTTAAGATACAGCTGAGGACATAAAAACTGGGTACCTCGATTATTTTATTTAATGTTTGAAGGAGAATGAAAGTTGTTGGAATGAATGTTATATTTGAATCAGCAAATGATTGAAAAAGGTTTACTTAATTATTTTTCAGATAATTAAATATTTTTTATTATTTGCTATTATGCTAGTCTGTCATTAATTCGAATTTATAATTAACTTGAGTGATCAGCTTTATTAAAACAACTAAAAACCGCAAAACGTTATTAAAATGTTTCTATAAATACAAATAAAACGAATCATTATAAAAAGCCACAAGGTTCATCGACACTTTGAGTCATACTTACTAATAGTCTGACTTCTAAAAATATTCATATTAAATTGGTATGTGTTTGAAACCACATTATTACGAAAAATAAACATTTTAATATCAAACTACACTTTGGTCTGAAATGCACTTATTGCTTCTGTTTTATTATTTGAATAAATCAAATTACCATTCAAACTCGATAAACTATGATGAAGTAATTAGGTATTACGAATAATTAATATAATCTAAAACGAATAGTGAAATCACTAATTTATTTGTAATTAAATATTGCACGTTGTGTTTATTGCATTTTTTGACCTTTAATACCGTTTTGATTACCAAATCGTAGTGATGTTTTAAGAGCCGTTCGTAATAGTATGAAAGCTTACTTTCGTTTGATTAATAGAAGACCTTACCTACACAACCTTTCGCGATAGATCTGTTTTTAAATACATTTACAGAAAATAAACAAATGTTCCCATTGCTTCTGTCCTACAGTGTAGGATATCTTTACGCTGCAAAAGCGTCACTAGATGTTTCCTAATTGCATTTCGCCGACTACCCTCTTCCAGATTACTTCTGCTGCAATTTACACGAGTGTACCATCTCAATTTGAACCCCCTTGCCCCCTCCGACACTTCGACGAACGGGTCTTGAAGAGTCCGCTTCATTTGTATGCTGGGCTCCAATTAAAATGGACGTCCTCTTACAATCTTAACACGGTCCAATTTTAATTTTAAGGAATTGTTCCTCTTCTTTTATTTTATAAATAAGTTTTTAAGTGGCAACAATAATTGGATCTATTCCATTTAGGTTCTGAATAGACATTTGAAATCTAAATAGAACGTGAATTTTATGGTTTCTATTTCCATTTGAGTCAAACGAATTTCATGAAAGGTTATTGAATTATCATATTGATCGTCAATATAACATTAAAATAAGTGTTGCCAATCTGATTTTGCCTAAGGTAACCAAAATTTGAGTAAAATTAGATATTTCTCAAAATTGAAGTAGGTACTAACGTAGTTAAAAAAATGAATCTCAATTATGAAAATAATGAATCCTTGCAACCCGTATAATTATAGTGTTCCCATCTCACAATCACATACACAATCGCTTGGTTCGAGGTGCCTGGGGTCTAAATACACCATGTATATGTAAATGAGGCTGCGAGAGGATTTGATAGCGTTATTACCCTCTTCAACCCCAACTAAAAAGGTCTCAAGGCTATGAACCTTCTTGGAGACCTCCTATACCCAATTCAGATAATCAGCTGTTTATATTAAAAACATATATATATATATCTGTACCTATTTATGTTTCAGTTCACCACTGACAGATTTAACTTATACAGTATCATGCCATTTGTAATAACTTAGAAAAAGTAAAAGCTTTTAGTTTTGAAATTATTTAAAAGACATTAAGATCATGATTTATATCATATTAAAAAGCGTTCTAGTAAATTGTTATAGTCGATCTGTTTGATGCAAAATTCACGTAAACCGTATTATATTATATCTTTAAGATTTAACAGTCTACCTTAGAAATGAATATAGTGAGGTATTAATTGAATGTCAAACACAACTCATTATACTTATCCCTCGCAGAATCTCGAAACCCGATCCGATTTGCTCAGATTATCTATTCTCCAGACCCTCCATTACTTCTGACACAAAATAAAACAAAGATTAACATAGCTTCTAGCGAAAAATACGCTTTAAAATAAAGAAAAAAGCGTTCGGGCTTTTACAGAAAGCTGCTCTAATCTCGTTTATTACATTTGTGACATGTGGTTGTAAAGAGAAGTATTCCGTCCAGCCAAATCATATTACTTGATATGTTAGAAATGGTCCCAAGGGCCACTTTTCCCTGCTCGAAACTGTAAAGTGCCGATAGAAAATAACGTTAAAGGAAAAAAGAAAGAAAACTCTATACATTTTATTAAATTCCCAGCCAGAGTCGCCACAAAGAGATATTATAGAAAAAAAAAGAATAATTTGATGTACCCGACCGCAAGTTGACACAAGATAGACGTTACTTGAAAATTCGTTATGACGAATATTCTGGAATTTAATTAGAATGTGCGACTGACAAGGTAAACGGAAGTGGGACATGGGGCCATAAATAAGGGATATTGTCCCTATTTTATATAAAAATTACAATGCTGGGGAAAATACTTTGTTAAGGATTTGAGGTCACCTATTTATATTTTCTTTGTTCGTATTTGTTAGGTATCCAGTATAATAATTTGAAACGTGTAAAAGTTTTGCTAACAACTTAATTCAATTATAATAGTAATTAAATATAATAATTCAATACCCAACATCCATGCTTGAGAAAACATCTACAAAATGTTTATTTAATCAAAGTTCAACACCAAAATAATCGCCGCTTTGATTTATTCGCTAAGTTATAATTAAGTACATGAATACTTTAGTAACTTCGACATTGTAACAAACTTGTACGACAAAGAATTTTATTATAACATTATTATTGGAACAAATAAGTAATATGTAGAATAATGAGGATATTTAACTTACACTTATTTCGGTTCTTGGCAGACTGATGTGTTAGTGCTCGGCTTTGTGCCATCTAAATTATTCTGATGAAGAGCAGAGCCATCACTTGTGGCTCTTGGACTTAAAAAAATAATGTTTTTAAGGTGATTTACATTTTAAACTATGTTTTAGATATACGTTTATAATATGGAGTAGGTACTGAGCTGGAAACTATTTTAATTCACTCGATTATCTGGCTGAGGTTATTACACTGTAAGGTAAAAGCATGTCAGATATAAAAAGAAAGAGTACCCACCATGTATGCTCAATACATGTTGATCATTTCTAACCATACGGAAACTTTCTGTACAGTACCTATATTTAATCTTAACTTTCCTGAAAGATATAATTTTCTCAAATTTTTCATACACCTTCAGACTCTAAATCGAAAGATAAATCTGTTTGAACCCCCTCACGGTACAGTTGCCTATCTGCAACCACAATCGTATTTTTCCACAGATATCGCTGATAACTTTCCGCCTATTATGAGCACTGACCCATTTTTCAGCGAGCCAATAGCTGTCGAAGTCAGAACCGTCCCGCGTCATGGAGAACTGTCACACCGCTGATGCTGTTACGCACATTGTTACCCACTGTAGGAAGTTTGTGTATTAGCCGTCATTTTATTTGTGAATACGTCATACTTTAGTAATTTGAGTAAGGGGTTTTGTGTAGGATGATGTAATAATGTTGCCTCTGGCGATACCTGTTGTTGTGGGTTTACCTGTAAGACAATAACGGGTTGTTCCAGTAACCCTTATTGAATTATTTGCCAATTAGCAAGACGGTAGCGGAGTTGTCTGTTTCACTTATTTTAAATATAGCCACTTGTGGAGACCCCCTTTTTGGCTATCCCTTAACTGCGTTGTCTTACGTCTTTATAACTTACTTTTATTATTTAAATTTACCACATTATTTTCACATTAAAAAGAGTTGTCGTGGAATTTCTTGCTCGTTCTTCTCCGTAGAGGCCTACTTACCTTTTGGAACTTTCTGACATACAGACCGACTCCTTCACAACTCAAAAGTGCCTGTAAATGGTCTAATTGAAATAAAATGCTTTGACTTTGATTGAATTTTAACAAAAAAAACGGCATAAATGAAAGCCATTTCTGTAAATATTTTTATTATTTTATCAAACTGGGATGTGTAGTAGCACTGACCTATATCTGCGTTGGCCAATATCTGTCACAGTCAGCGACGTGACGTCACAGCGTGTCGCGAGCGTCGTGTGACGCACGCCGAGTGCACCCGAGCGTGTTTGGACCACCCGAGTGTTAAGGAAAGGTGTGTAGGTACGGCTTCACGGGTTTTATTATATGAATTAATCAAGTTTTGTGTTTTGTTACGGTAAAATAAGTTTACGCTTTTTCTGTTAATGAGAATTTGATAAACGACATAGAATATTGACCATCGCGGTTGGCTACTATGTATAACCGCGATGATCAATGTTCGTTGCCGAACCGCTTTGGTTTGCTTACGGTATTTTTCTTTAGCGTCAATCACGGGACGATTGAAATCAATAATTAGATGCATATACATTTAAGCTATTTTGGCATAATAATATAATACTATCGGGACACTTTTCGCGCCGCCATGTCCCGTGGCCAAGCCGTAAGCGATAAAAATAGAGCTAATAAATAAAAAATAAAAAAATCAGAACACTTTTATTCCACAAATCTGGCCACTTTCATAGGTTACATTACCGAATAAATAAAAAGAAATGACCTAAACTTTATTTAGTAAATATACTTTAACTTTTTAAATATTAGAGATTACCTCAACACGGAAAAGACAACACAAAAAAATTGTTTATGCAATCTCGTAATTCTTTTTCTGGATTAAAATGATATCATGAAGAATTTAAGATGCAAATAATGTTATCAAACAGCGCCTTATTATATTAGGAGTACGCCTTTTATCTCCACAGAGATTTATCTTTTTATCTTTTTTCTTGTATCTTTTTCTTAATAAATGTATGTTTAGAGAACATTAAAGATGTAGATACCTTGTTACTGGCTAAGTGATAAATCCAGATACTGTGAATAATATCTAGCCATTATACTTAAAGAGGATCCTATGCTTGCCTTTTTTTTTTGGTTTTTCAATGTGTATCGATGGCTTTATTCCTACTTTATTCGTTGTTACAAAATCTAGAGATTTCAGAAGTGATGTTTGTTCCTGAACGTACTTTCTACTACATAGTAATACTAGCTTTAGCCCGCGATTTTTTCGTTTTTCGTAGTTTTGTTTTTGGGATAAACAGTATCGTACCTATAGGCTATTCTAGGCTATAATCTATCTCTGTGCTAAATTTCACATCCATTCAGACTTTTGCATTTATTATAGTAAGTAATAAGATAAACAATGAATTAAAAGGTAACATGAACAGTTTCTTAAAGTTAAAGACAGCAGTGAGTGTTAAACATATAGATAGAAGTAGACTTGTAAGATAAAAACAAACACGATACCTAGGTTAAAGTTAAAACTTAGAACATTTCCTGATAGGAAACTATTAAGAGGCACTTTGCGTTCAGCCGACCTAAACGCTACGCCTCTCGATGCACGCCGCGATTACCTCATGCATAATATTGATACTACACCAACTAGAAACTTTACTGTGGCGATACCCATGTGTGTCTACCATGTATACGTTTACTAAAGATCGTTACGTATCAGTTGATTACCAAATGTTTTGGGAGTGATCTCATCATAGTTACTTCCGAACAATAATATATTGTAATACTATAACTACTTCTATTACTACTTGTTAACAATTGGGGGTCACTCTAATCCGTAGTGAAAGTTAACTTAAACTTAGCTTCTAGATCAGAAATTGTCATAAATTATTATTTTATTAATGACAAAGAAATAAAGAAAACATTGGTTTTCCAATACTAAACAAGAGGTAGTGTGGAAAAAAGTAAACATTATTTTATGATTGCTTTGTTAGCTAGTCTGAAATCGTCAATCCGCCTTAAGCAAGCGTGGTGATCGATGCTCTCACCGTCTCTGTTTGAGAAGAGGCCCTTGCCCCATACTGGGTAAATAAGAATAATATCTTGGTATTATTATGTATGTACCTACCAGTACTAATCAGTGGTACTTATCGCATCGCTGGTACATATAGTTCCATGATCTACGTGCATTGGCAATGCGTGACGTGCGATTACGTCATGAATATTGATAAGAGTACTCAGGAGCTTGTTTGTTATGTGATACGGACTACAGAAGCACTGGATTACACAAATGGATACCAGCATCAATACTGCCTACTGATTATTTAGGTACGCCATAGATTGGATTATCGTAAGACTAACTTGACACTAATCAGGTGGAGAGGAAAATTAAAACCTCAGTGAAAAACATGGTGTTCTTTTCTGATAACACCAGTTTTATTTCAATTGCTTACTTCTAAAAGGAAAAAATGATAGTCGATGGTCATTACATTTGGCAAGAATTTCTACGACAGTAGTTAAAAGGCAATACTGAAAAAAAAACAACTCGGACTGTTAACGAAGGCGGTTTTTGCTCAACGACAACAGTCCAAGAAAACGTTCAACACTAAAAGTACTAAAATATTGTCAGTCCATTACTCCAAACCTACTAACGCCTAACTCGCACCAACTTCCGAAACTTTGCTCCCTTTAAATTTTCCAAACTTTTACAATAAATTTATCTTGAGCAAATTCTGGAGGCACTTCATCGATACCACATCCATATTTCATAGTGCTGGTGCAGCTTCCATTCTCATAGTGTAATTGACAGCACCACCTGACACCCGACTAAGTGATTTTTTATTAATTCATCGGATGAACGCCTTTACAGTGTAATAGATGAAGATGCTTCAAGAAAAGTGTTGAGAGATTGATAGCGTGTGTGATAATGATACGATGAGCTGAGAGATTAATGAGTCCGCTGATCAGCTGCGAGAGATATGAGCCGCCATTACTTGTGAACGTGCTTTACGTTAAAAAAAGCGCAGGTGTCTGCTAACATTACATTTTGTAACCTTTTTAAAACACTACCAGCTTTACTGTTATTTTTACGATGATATTCTTTCGGTAGAATTTAGTTATTTGTATTGAAACAGGGCTTATCAGAACGTAATTTGATTTCAAAGTAAATTGGAAGAATAATAATCTTCTATCCAGTGCGAATGTTCACTAGGTACAATAACAGATATATTCTGCTAATGATTCCCTGGCAACCCAAAGGTGTCGTTTCCATTTATGAGTCTCTCAGTAAATACGGTATAATACTAACCAATTTACGAAGCACTAAACAATTAATATACCCCCGAGACACGTCTGCTATCAACTTATAGACGAAACTAAAGCCACACATTAAACGCCCATAATTTTAGTTAGGTTGTAATTTCCAAACAGACTCGTTAAACCAGTGGCTTGTAACCAATCAAATAGACAGGCGACGTTGCATTAAGTCAGTACATGGAGAAGTAGGAAATGGAGTGATATGAGTCTAATTAGATGCAATGCGAACTCCAGAAGAAATCTATTGCAATATGTTTATAATAGAAATTGCATGGCGATCTCTTGGCATATCGCATAAAAATTTATTTTATCATAAGGAATACCTACTTTTTATTAAAGGTTTTGTATGAATATTATGCTTTTGTGTCTGTATTTTATAGGTATAATAAAATAATGTTAATAATAATACTTTGTAGTTAAGTACCTACCTACATTAAATAGTGCATCATGCCATAGCAGCTGGCAGGCAAATTACAACTAGCAATGGGGCAACGCTTCCTTGAGAGTAATCACATGCGACTTGGAGCTAAACAATGAACCCCCAATGTTGAGGATAGAAACACGATAAATTGATATTTAATATTATGGTGCTTTTAAGCACTCCATTTAGTACGTACTTCATGACTTCAACCTATCAAAATTTTACGAGCGCGCCACAGAGGAGACTGTCAGAATTAGAAGTGTCTCGGGTCTTTTCGGCTTAATCATAGCCCGAATTATGCTCGAGACACGCAAAAGTTTTGGCATCAGCTATTTTGAAACTGCATCGGTGTAATTACTTCGACTCTAAAGGAATCAGGAATTCCAATTTCTAATCCACGTTAGAACCTGACACAGGGTTGTAAAATACAGACATGATTTTTTTGCTTGTACGAAGTGCTTAATGCTACACGTAAAATCGGCATAAGATGCAGGAGTAGATAGGTTTCAGAAAGAAGATTTATTTTGAACAGATTAGTGCAGCATGCACTGCGACGAGCCAAGCTGCTCAGGATCTCTGCCATTGTCATGTACTATACTTTTTATTCCAACAACCCCTAATTTACTCCCATGTATGTCACCATCCAGTTTCTATCCCTTATTTGGCTGCTCCAGCCGAATATCTCCGGTTATTATGCGGCGAGCAGACGACGTGACAGCGTGACGTATAGCTGACAAAGACAGACGTGATGTATGAGTGTGTAAAGGCCGCCATACACGTTACTGCAAACAGGGCTAATCGATCGTTTCAACTAAAACTGAACTTAACAGTTTACAGCACATGACTGTGTGTGTGTATAAAGCTGAGAGATATTTTGATGGTATTAGATGGTAGTTATAACATTTTAATTAGATTCTTTATCTGCTGTTCGATTTATTTATCACTATTTCTTAGTATCTAACTCAACAAACATGAATTCGGTTTGAATGCTTCAGACTAGGAACTTCGTGGTGGGAAGAGCGAGTAGCTACTAACTACTAGTTGACAGTTGTTATTGAACTGAAACAATTGTAATATGATAAATGAGAAATTACTATACTAGATGCATGTGTGTAGGTCTATGAAATTTCGATATTTACTTAGTTCAGTTTTATTTCATACGTTTGATTAGTACTCTGTTTACAGTAACGTGTGTGGCAGCCTTAATAAGTGCTGACTGGACAGCGTCGGCTGTCTGACGTGATACTTTTGAGATGGTTTGAAGTTTAACATAAATTATCATTCAATGTTTTAGATTGTAACTTTTTTAACACAAAAAAGAGAAAAACCCGGAACGTCTGGAAATTAATATTAGTATTCCATTCAGGTTTTCATAAGTTACGTGAACCGATATTCAAACTAACCTATTTCGTTATACCTAGCTTCTTGTTGTTACTTATGCTCTAAGGAATATGGCTTTTAGCTTTGAAATAATATTATATCTGTCTTCAGTAAAACAACTGTGACGCTATTCCTTGCCAAAGACAAGTCAAATTCAAATCATTCATTTCAACAAAAGCATTAAAAGGTACTTTTAAACATCAATCACAAGGAAAACAAAATTAAATCTAGTTGACACTTCCAAAAAGTAGTTTCGTATAAAGAAGAATGGGCAAGAATCTCCATACATTCTCATTTTAAATTCTTGAAAAGTAAGCTTGCGCAGTAAATTGTTGAGCGTGCTGTATTTTATTTTCATCCTACCTAAAACAATACTGCAGCGCACACGATCGTATTCCATGTTCGCTAAAAAAATCCTGCCTATAACATTTTCAAGAGCCATTCGCAAAAAAATCCGTATAGATTTACACGTAGCGAATTCTCACCTGTGGGGTTCTCTTTTTGAACTACCGACACCGAACCGGAGGAAATATAATATGACGTCATTGTGGATGCTGGAAGCATGCTAACACGTCGGCAAGTTAAAAGTATCAGTATTCAAGGGGATAGGGATCGGTAGCGCGTGTGACGTCATCAATATTCACGTGCCGTCGGCGTGACGGGCCGTCACGGCGCAGCGTCACGCTGACGTGAGAGCGTGATTAATGGAGCCGTATCACAGCAGGTGCATTTTGCTGTCGGGACATAATAATAATGTCATCAATGTATTAGTCTTCAAGTCTTTATGGGTCGGTGATCGAACACCTGTTTTTGAATCATTATTTGCATGTTATGTATGCCAAAATTGAAGCCAGGTTTAAAAATTCCGTGAGATTGACGAAAGTCAAGAATGTGTCTGACAATGTAAGTTAGACAAAATGGCGACGTGTCTTTGACAAAGTGAGTGGGACATATCTTATTATCACACAATGACACACTGTCTTTCTTAAGTATAAGTTACTATACTAACACAACCTGTAATATACTTTAATATACTGTATGTTAGTCTTTAAGGTATATGTTATGAATCTTTATTACCTGAAATAAATTATATATTATTTATGAATTCCAGAAAACTGATTACAACTTCAAAATTTGTTTTTCCTAGTAAAATAACATTTTCTCAAGTAAAATACTCTTAGATCTCAATAAACACCACCTCATTACACATAACTAATTAATTTAAATCCAATACTGATCACGTACAGATAAGAATTATTAATAAAATATGAAATCTTGCGGATAATAATAAAATGTTTAAGCGATTAACTTCGAGAGCTGACTCCTTAGAGTTTAATTAATTGGTTTATTAATAAATTATTGCCTCTAACATTTAATTTACAGATAATTATAATTTTGTTTAAGAGCCTAGGTAAGATGGCACTTTATTACACTCTATATAAGTCTGGAGATTTCTATGAGAGTTTGAAAATAAAGTGTAATTTTATTAATATACGAACAGTAATACAATTAACTTATTCAGTCAGATCATAGTATATTGCTGTGCCCTAACACGCTCTATAACCGTACCTACTTTAACCTTAAGTGTCATTTAAATCTTAAATGCATGGTATGCAAATTATAATATTTCTACGCCGGAAACGGTAATATATGAGAACAATACTCAGAAATAAACGATATTTTATTCTATTAATTAATAAAAAGAATTTTTTTTGCCTCTTTTAGTAGGTAATACATACCGTACACAATGTTTGATAGGTAGTAAAAAGGTATATATCAATCTGTTTTCGACTACTCGAGGCCTCTTTACCGATTAATTTATGTAATAAGCAGAAAAACTACAAATATTGATAAAACGTATTGATTCTATCGTCAATAGTTCAATGTTACGATAATAGATGGCGCTGCATGAACGCGCTGTTTTAAAAAATCCGCATTTACTGTTTTTTATCGAAATTTGTTTAGAACAGCTGTTTTTTACTTCGCGTTTTCATAGTTGTCCCATAGTAAAAGTTGTTCACGGGCCGTTTTCAAAGGGGCCAAAAAAGTAGGAATTTCATAAACTTAAAATTTATGATAAACTTATTCTTTTTTTCGGTAGGTAAATGTATTCACTAACTAAAAAGCTACATAACAATCAAAGATACCCTTTCTTTATTAAAATAATACCCATAAATCAAGTTTTTGAGTGACAAAAATGAGAAACATAATTTCCCTAATGATAAATATGAGATTTATTCACGAAGACTTTGGTTACACTAATGATAATTATAAAAATATATTATCATTCGCGAATTAAATACTTTTGGCCCCAAATTTGAAAATGACCCTCACAATGATGACCCATGGTTTAGGGTATACTTCTGTATACCCTAAAGGTTTATTCTTCGCTACCTGTTAATCTGTTCAAGTTTCACAATATCTCCCAGTAGATACCTATCTATTCCCCAACCAGTCTTTATCGACATTCTAATAGAAAAACGATTAAAATGACATTCTAAGGCAAACCTTGAACACATCGACTATGGTTTCCAATATTGGAACGTTTTTATAATTTATAGCAACCTTGAACTAATCATAAAACGAAATAGTTTTGTAGGTAGGTACCTATTGAACATCAATGTCCACAAATATGGTATGTTACCTAAGATGCACTTATATGGAGATATACTTGTAGCTGATGAATGACAGCTGGCACTTCTTATATTGAAACGTGATTTAAAAGCCCTCGATATTTTTTGAGTATTTGGTTCAGTACTTAAGTTGTTTGTTCTGGTAGGTACATAAACAGTAGATAACAGATGTTTAATAAAATAGTCATTTTATAACTAGCTAGGTAATTTAATTTAATTTTGATGTAGATAATTTATTCAGTTAAAAGCACGTTCTATGCAGTAATTAATAATTAATAGTGTCTAAATTAAATTAAATGCAAACCATATTATATTTTGATTACTTTCGTACCACTCATTAGTTCTTCTTTTTAGAATATTACAATTTACAAAAAGGATTTTTGTTGTGGCTTCAATTAAAATTAAACATACAATGTTTAAAAAAGATATTGACTATAAATATAAATAATTATAATTATTAATAACTTTGCCTAGCCCTTCGGGATTACAGGCGTGATGTTTTATAAATAATTAGCTGCGCCCTGCGACTTTATTCGTGTTTTTTTTACCCGTGTCTGTTATGTTACGTCTTTGGTTACTGCTTCACTTCAGTGAGTCGTAGCCGGATGTTATATAGCCTATACTATTCCTAATGAATCTAGCTACCATAAACAATAATAACGCGAATTCATTAAGTACCTATTGATAATATTGTCAAAGTACAAGATAAAGATAAAAGATGGCGCTACCTGTACAAATAGAACACTGTTTTTTAAAATCTCATATTTATTACTTCATAAGAACGAAACATTTAATAAACTGTGACATTACCTACATGGAAATAATATAATTTTTGTATGAAACCAAGGTATACATAGTAATATGTATATCATAGTTGGCACACAGCTATAACTTTGCTAAAAGATCTGATTGGTAACTCTCATTGCGAAACCTGAGTTAATCCATAGGCAGCAAAGGTCATAATATTAAAAGTTACACTAGAAGCCCATCATAAAGATTACCATAGAAATAGGTAGTAGATAAGTGATCGTTTACATGAATCGATTTAACCTATCACTGGGAACAATCGTTAACAACTACCGAATTGGTTAGGAAAGAAGCAGAAGGTATTTTTGTATTGGTCACTTAGTATAAAAAAAGGAAAAGTCTTTTGCCATTCCCTGGGTTAAACTACCGAGTCTGTCCTGGGGGAACGATCTAGATACATTTCACAACTGGCCTTGAAATGAAACTTAGGACATAATTATAAAGAGAAAAGAAACTTCACAAAAATCGACTAATTGGTAGTTTTGTCTTCTTTAAATCAAACAAGTATTAACTAAGTATTTTATAATTGACAAGTTAGCGGACCTTTGAAGTTAAGTTACGAAAATAATGAAGAAATGTCGCACTCATTAAAGAACTTATCGAACACATAAAGATACCTATTAGGAAACAATCAAACTATGGCAAAACAAACATTACTTCACCGTAATAAAGTTGAATGTGACTAATAAACAAACATTACATAAGCGGTCTATGAGTGGTTCCATGGTTTGGATCACTGTGGTGGCATTTCTTTTGACACAGATACAAGAAAACGTGTATCTGTGTTTCCATTACGAGATATGACGGCGCCCGCGGCTGTGTGTAAGCGGAAGAAGGCCCTATTAGTGCTACTCATTATTGTACTTTGTTATGTACTCATTACACAATAACAATAGATACACTTGTTAAACGGAAGTTCTATGTACAAAGGCGAGCTGAATTTTTGAATTTTCCTATAGAAAAACTTAGGGATGAAATGAAATGAAATGAAATGAAATGAAATGATATGAAATGATATTTATTCAGTAAATTGGTTATAAATAACACTTTTACACGTCACATTTTAAACTAGATGAGTCCAGTGATGTTTTATGACAACTTGCTGTGAAAAGTTTGATAATAATATTTAATAAAAATTTTAGCAGCAACACATTTAGTACAATTTGAACTCAATCAAAATTGACATCGATTTCAACATTTAACTGCCAAACAATTAATTAAGAGATATTTCAAAAATTTGTAAAGATAAACCAACACCGCATCCAAAACTAAACTTGATCTAAATTTATAAATTATTGGATAAAACCGGTCTCGCTCAGCTAGAACAGTGTGATGTAAGCGACGCATCTTGACCCGCGCATGCTAATAGTACCGGTTTTATAACGAGATTCTCATCTTACTGTACCAGTGACCTGACAAACACACCGTCCGTAGGAGCTAGGCTTCATCACGCTTTATGGGGTCTGGCTGGCAGAACAACGAGTGTTGTGGAGTGGGTGGATGGAGTACACAAGGTTTGCATAAAAACCATGATATTAATGTACAATTTGTAAGGTAAAAAAAATAGATGTTTGGTTTTGTAAATATATATTTTAATGGTCATTTATAAAAGTAGAACTAAATTAAATTTCTATTTACAACACTTACTAACAACTCGCAACTTAACTTATATTAAGCCCGAGTCTCGCTAACCGTCACTTAACACCTGACCTCAATGCTCCGCGCAGCTCCGCTCCGCTCCGCACCGCTTTCGTAGCCCGCTATTAATAAATTGCGCTTGAAACTTGTAATATTTGAAGATATTAATTCCCTGTCAGTAACCTGGAGTTTTAATTACGGCTCTCGTAAAACGATGTCGTAAATTATTATTAATTCATTAGTTTTCGTTTAGGGCACTGATGTAGTGAGGTCAAGGGTGAGGTCAGAGCTCTTCAGTGTTAATGGACTTCAACATTTTGACAAATTATGGACGGAACTGCTGAATTTTATGCGAAACAGTAAACTGTTAAATAATTTCGAAGCTTCACAACGTCGAATATACTTATTTATGTAAATTTTCTTCGGTTTATTTTGAGCAAAATGACGTGCAAGTATTTCACTGTCTTAGATATATCTATAGAACAGTATTCAAAGTAAATTGTAATGATATACATGTTTGATGTTTTCGCCAATTTCCGAAACATTTTAAATCACATAACTTTTGCATAACTTTTATAATAACGACCTTCAAACTAAGGAATGAAGCAGGAAGCATATTTGAACATGAAACAGATACCCTGAGTGCAGCGCTGAATGGGCACAATTTTCATATTAAATGATTAGACGCAAGCTGAGCTCGTATTCATAGCGTCGCGCCAGTAATGCTGCCGGCAAATGGCTATAAACGCAAATCGCTCGCAAATCCAACGCTTGGGGCGTGGGGCCATACAACAAGAGAAACTGACTTCAGAATCTTATCATTACAGAAGTAATGGATACGAAGGACGAACAACTAAACTTCGGGCTGCTACTAAGACATTTCTAATGGATAAACCTGATATATCTTTGTCCAACCTAAGAATCGAACTCATCTCATCGCATTATGTAGATTGTTTGTACTGATTATCGACGACGTGACTACACAGAAGTTCCACTCCTTTGCTTATAAGATGAATAAAAGTTTTTCCAATATTTATCAGTTATCATTGTTTTACTCACTATAGAATTGTCATGCAACTTTCATCGTTACCGTATTTCCTTTACCTTATTCCCCGCAGTTCTCATGGGCTGACGAGTAGCTGCACAGTGCAAGCGTCGATTTGTCGCGTTTACAATCAACGAGTATTGCACCGCGACTGTAGGCAGAGCGGCGAGCGCTGTCGCGCGACGTGACTAGTGTAGATATAGTCTACTGTGTTATGAGATGGCGGCATGGTGTGGAATTTGGTTGTCTTTAGAATCAATGTAGCAATTGTATCATAGTGTATTTCGTCATACTCATCTTAATGACAAAACCTTTATGGCTATTATGAAACTAATAAATTTCATTATAATCGTAAACGTTTAGTAGATTTAAGTGTTTGGCATTTTTTATTAATAAATACTTCTAAACATAAGACCCTGACCCTAAACTAGCATTATGTGGTCAATCTTCCGACTCATTACTTGCACAAAGTTTTTTAATTATATTCGAGAGTGTATTGCAAGAGTATTCTGTCAACATCCACGTTTGGGACCCATCACAATGCGGATAAGGTTACCAATCTACTTACCAGTCTTAGTAGTAAATTAAATTAAGCATGTAACCGGTAAGACGGCGGAGTAACCTGTCTTACATTCAAACAGATTCTTTTCACAAAGTTACCGCACGCGAGCAACTTTCAACTTAGGTAATAGTTAAGTAACAGAAACCTGCCGAGTCATGTGTTCTTTAATTATGTGTGTAATCAAATTACCTGTCGGATTATATCCGGAAAGGTAAATGATCTTGTGTAATAAATAGTTTGTAGGACGAGTGATATTTTCAATGACCATAAAGGTCACCTATTGTGTTGTGAAGGTAAATTAATAAGTACTTACGTCAAATATTACGGCAGCGCTTTCCAGAAAGGGAAAGCGCTTAGGCAACTTATTTAGGGCTGCGGTATGCGATTAGGACTATATTTAGGATTTACATTTCGTCCTAAAATAACACAAATATTAAGGCATTTTTTTCGGGCAAGTACCAATGTGAATTCAAAGTCAAAGTCAAATCATTTATTTCAATTAGGCCAATAAGGCACTTTTGAACGTAATTATTCCATTCATATGTACTTTCTAAAGTTTATCTTGGACATCACTGGCATCGGTGAAGGAAAACATCGTGAGGGAACCTGGACTTACTGTTCCACTCAAACCATGTTAGAGGCCCTTGAGGCGGTTTAGGAACTCTGACACTAGGGTATGTCGGTGGTCGTAAGACCTTACTGCCCACACGATAAAGAAGAAAGAAGAAGAAGGCATTTTTTGACTCAACAAAGCTAGTAAAAATATGGTAATTATGTGTGTGTTAACTGTCTACGTAATTAAGTTTGTATAAGACTATATAAACATCATAAATTAGTTCACAGTCCCGTCTCTTATTCTTAAGTAAAGAATTCCTCATAATTAAAAAAGTGACTTGTGAATTTATTTCAACTATTGTACCCGCACACATCAAAGCTAGTATGTATTACAACGTGAGTACCAAAATAGAAGACATGAAAATAAACCAGCTCAACATACAGCCTTAACCAGCAGCCATCTCTCACCGCGAAATAACTCACTAACTGTATTAAGTAAAGCAACGGCTAAGGTAATGAACTTATCCCTAACCATTCTATGTGGACCCCCCGATTATCCACACACACTAGCATCTACGAGAATTAAGGATTTGGGAGAGGTCTGGCTATAATGGCCGTGGAGTAGAAGGCTTCGGAGCGCGATACGCTCATTTGGGGGTAATATTTCTCCCATCACGGCTTTTTGATGTGCTAAGCAGGTAAATCAGGTGCTTTTGATCCCAGATTGTATGTTAACGATGGTTCAGACTTGTAATTATTAGATTTTTACCGAGCTCACTGTTTTGCAAAGAGATTCCTTTTTTTCAAGATGTTGTTTCAATTAAGTGTGTCTTGTGGATTAGTGTAGCTTTCAACTTGGATTTAAAAGCATTTATTCTGAATCTGCTTTGAAAGATTAATCTGTTTTCTCTTTGTTTGTTATGACTGTTGTTTTAAAAAAAAAATGTTTGTTTCATCTTGCCATCCTCTGCCGAGTCACAATTTTAGAACCGTGCACAAATAACTAGTTCTGAAGAATATCTTAGATTCCTGGTTCTCAACATTATAGTAATGCTCTTAATTCAATGCCAAACATGGTCTTTCCAAGTATATACAAAAAAAGAAAAACTTGGTGATAAAAGTTAAATGTCATCATTGTTATTATTATCTATTGTCTCCCGCCATCTTGATGTATTCTTAACCATTAATAAATACGGTAGTCAACTCATTCAAAAAAAAAAAAAACAAAGAAAAGGCGGCAAAAAATCTAAAAAAGAACGCCGAGCGAGTTATCGCGCGTCGACGTTATCTATGGAAATCTATGCGCGGCGCGAATGGAACCTACTTTTAATTAAAACTTTCTTACATCCCTCCGTATGCTTTACTTTTGTATTTTTTAGGTTAGATCTCGCTGAGAGTATTCCTGACTCCTGCATTTATAAGAGTGGAGATAGAATTGTGTAATTGTCTTATTTTCATTTGCGGAATACGGAATATGAGAAATACAATAATTTTATGCAAAGCTTTTTTGTGCTTACTTAAGTACCCACTAAATTTTCTTGTAATTAAAATGGGAAGAATATTTATTAACTGTAGCGTGGTGTTTATTTATGATATATTATCATTCTATCTATTTATGATATAAAATTACCCGTCTATTAGCAGGATTATGTCGCGTCGCATGTTTGAAATAAAGTCGGTAAATATGTATATATGTTTTCCCACACTGGGACTTTCTTTTGAATCGTGGATACGTTTACAAGCATATAAACTAACATAAACAATCAGATAGACCCAGACCAACTATCTATAGCTCATTCAAATATTTATTAATCGAACCCGCGACAGGCAGCGCAGCAGCCAATCGTTTGGCAACTGCGCCAACCGTACCATAAGTATGACATCGAATTCGAAACATATAACAAGGGTAGCTTATTAAGCGGAGTAATTATTACAAGTAGTACTTCTACACTTTCGAAATTTTATGTAATATTTCATAGATTGTCTAAATAAAACAGACAGAAATAATGCGGAGACGTGGGTCGTTCTCGTTGTAATAAGCATTTTGTATACTAGTATTTTTATTCCACAACTGTTTTTCTTTTCTTGTGTTGTAACCAATCAACCACGTCTGCTGTAAAGCGGGGTACACACCTGCGACTCGCCAGATATTACAACTAACAAGGCTACTTTATATCGTGCTGGTTTCCAGTATAGTCGCAATGAATCCTAAACTATCATAGTTGTTCATAGGTTTACTCAAATGTTGCAGTTTTAGGGTTGGGGAGTCGTGGCGGATAAGCGGATGTATAAAATTATTATTTAGGAGATTTTGGACCTTATTCCCGATGCCGGTGAGATACCGTGTTATTTTATTTTTATATATGAAAATTTTTATTTTTGTTTATTTTTTATCTTCTTATTTTTAATTATACCCAATGTTGCTGTGCCCAATAGGGTCCATAACTGTACCTCGACTTTAAGCCTTATGTAACATCTATTATACACATGGTATGCAAAATAAATAAATATGAATATGATACCATTTTTTTTTATGTATTTAATAAGAATAAGTGGAATAATAATAAGAGCAGCTACACCTTATAATATCATGACACAAAGCGGATGCGTGACAGTCAGAAATTCTTTTGGTAGTTGTTAAAAAAAAACTAGACAAAAAACTGAGTAACTGCTCAATTAATATTTTTGTTAATCCCCGCAGTACCTGCGAAGTACAAGTTCTTGAATATTTTAAGTAACTTGTTAAAAAATGGGATAAAAAGATCAAATAAAAGCTTTGCACCACTTGTTCAATATTAAACAGAGCGCTTGAAAATTTAATGAATGTGCTAAGTTTGCTCTTTAGTTTATTTTACACCGTTATCATTCAAGTTGAAGTGTCGTGATGGCCTAATGGTTAAGACGCTCGCCTGTCATGCATGATGTTGCGGATTCGATACAAGGAAAGTACTAATGTGAGTTTTTCATTTATTTTTTATTTTATTATGTTCTTTTTTAGTTTATCTTGGATATCACTGATATCGGTAAAGGAAAACATCGTGATAAAACCTGGACATATAATTATTAACATAATATATAATATCACACCTGTAATCCCCGAAGGTTTCGCCAGTTATGTTTAAGTCCAATGTAATATGGAGGGTGAGGCTATTGCCATCAACCGGACACAAATCCAGACTCCGAAGCTGCTACTGAGAAATTCCTGATAAAAAAACCTTATAACACTTTGCCCGACCAGGGAATTGAACCCAAGAACTCATGTTCAGTAGTCGCGCTTTGCGACCACTAGACCAACGAGGCAGTCTGTTATTATTTTTTATTATTATTTAAGTTCCATGCTGCTCTAAGTAGTAAACTTGCTGTAACTTTATTTACCAGTGTGTACGTAGCCAGCACTCATGAAGCTAGACACACCTGCGCCGCCACAGACGAACCTGGCACTTACACGAGTGCGCAGATTCATTGTACTGCACTTGTTCTGGATGTACTTGTAAGTAGGGTAGCTGCACCGGTTCACAGACATGCGGATATATTTACTTTTTAATATTGAATATTCCTTAATTTGCTCAAAAATCATGTGTCTACATAATTGATGATAGACAGTATAAATGCTTACTGATACAGATAATTAAAAAAGAATGAAAAAATTTAACATGGTTACTACATAACTACATAGTTCACAGTTACATAACAGACATACATCATATTTGTTTACAACATACATATTATTCTGTACCTCACAAACTAACGCGTAGGTAAAGTATTTGATAATAATAGTATGGCATTTACGTTGATACTCGTGAAGTTGGAAGATAAACGACATACATAAGAGGCACCGTAATACATTCTGCAATTTACATTATTATTTTGACCTTTTCGTGTTACAACAAAAAAAACTTTAATTTGATGTATAACTTCCAATTTAACGCGCCATTAAATTAAAATTAGAAAGGAACGTATTGTTTTAGTTTAGAGACGCAATATGGCTACCAACATACGTGCGAAAGTATTAAAGTTATCACTCTTTTTGTGTCTGAGTAAATGCTGCTTAGAAAGCTTACTTATTACTACTTACGTTCAATCTTTTTTATAGCCTCCTCTGTATACCACAGTTGAGCAAAAGCCTTTCTATTCTATTTATTTTAAAATTATTTTAGAATGCCTTAAGAGAGAATTCCAACAGAGTGAAAATATAAAACTTCTTCATCTGCTTCATCTTAATACGTAAGTATTTCGTAACAAAAAAAAATCTCCTCGCCCAGTATTAGTGTCACCTACCCTTCGCCGCCTTGTAGGAAAGTTGTCAGCTTTCCACACAATATACTTCTGCCCGGCTCCCAATTGTACGCGCACGCTCGCGCGGCCATATTGATTCCGTGAATAAATTCCACACAAGTACACACAATAAGCGCGTCGGCGAACCAATGCAGTTTTAGAACAAGCTCTGTTCTTTGTTCGACAAATAAATTAACTTTATGTTTTAACTTGTAGAGAGTATTGCGGTTCGCTATCGTAGCGTGTGTGGTGTAGTTTAAGTGGCTGTAAATCGAAATTATATGTAGAATAAATAAGAAATACTTTAAGAAGTAATCTGCAGTGGTATTTTGTAAAAAACGCTCTCGGTGAATATAAGTGTAAATAAATGAGATTTTTGTTTTTTAGGTGGTAAAAATCGTCAAATGACGCGAAATGGGCTTGAGGTGAGCTGTCAATCCTTAGCGTCAGGCGGGATGAAAGCTCACTTCATTCGAATTCGCCGAAAGAGACTTACAGAATAAACCTCTTACTGTTTCATCTCCTGAAACATTAAAACCAGAAGGTCCACACGGTGAGCAAGCGTCGGTGATGAGAACTTAGAACATTTTTTCCTGACATCCATAATGAGCTGATTCGACTCCACACACCGGATAATTATCTCCGTAGCAGAAAGCATCAGCTGCTAAGCTTACCTTCGCGCCGCACTGCAGCCCGTGCTGCGTCTCCCGTACCGCGCGTATTGACCGCGTTAAATAAACTTGTGGAAGCCAACCTGGACTGTGATTTATTCGCAGACAAGTTTGTTGATTTATTGATGATGTGTCTACATTTTTGTGAAAATAATAGTATTTAATTTATTGAAAGTCATTCATGTTATATTTCTGATTTTGTTATTTCTTTTTATTATGGTATATTATGTTTTTTCTGTACATTTTATATCTTTAACTAATGTAATTGGCCAAGGGCCGTTTTATGTTAAAGTAAAAAATAAATAAAATAAATAAAATAAATTTAATTAGTGCGGTCTTCGCTAAATGATTTCTTTGTCCAACAATGAGATCACCGGCCAAATTTGATATGGCTTATGCACAGCTGCCTGAATATTCTCGAAAAACTGGAAAATAATAGTAACAATGGATAGATAGATAGGTTTATTATTTTTCTTAAAACTACATGGCAGTCCCGGCAGTCTCTCCGACAGAGTGCGCTGTAGTTTTACGAATGCGCCACTGCACGTCACTACTAGAGTGAAAAACAAGCTACAATAATGTGTTTAATAAAATGGCAACACACATGGTTCAGCGTTTATTGTTACCACTGCTAAGCCAGACGCTTGGCTAGTTTATGAGTTTGTTGACCGTGACACATGACCACTACACAGCTGTTAAGGCTGAAAGACAAAACACAATAATAGTAAAAAAGTTTATTAACACTATATTACAACTACGTACTACTTACTAGTGGAATAGGGTTCAAATTAATGCAGTCTCATGACCACGGGTCATCTGTACACAAGTGTTCACAATGATAAAATATTATGTAGATGTCAGAAAATAATTTATTTCGTAATACGCAAATGCAAATTTGAACGAAATACATTATCTTGGTGAAGGGGAGGATTATGTTCTATCCTAAAACAAGATTCCTAGAATCTAACCTAGATTTCAATAGGATTAGTACGCTAGCTCTCACTTTGGAATCGAGACTATTGTTTGAGCATTATTCTAAGTACTACTCAGTAATTAATCTTCAATCAAATCGCGAGGAAATTCTCCTTAGGTTATCAAACCCGCCATCTAATTTAATAATTCCGCGAACTCACAATTCGTCTTCAATTTCTAGCCGTAGTTTTGTATAAAGCCGTCAGTGTCACGTGAGATAAGTCTCGACCGCGACACTTGAGGCGGCGCGAGTGGGCTCCGGGACAAAGTTCCCGGTGCCGCTAAATCAAGTGTCTTGGCGCAAACCGCGGCGGTCACATTTCGCGTAATCACGCCACCTAATTGTCTAAGTTTCGTTTCAAGTTGGTGAGTGACGGCAGGTTGCTTCGTGTGTGTACCTTACCTGGCTTAGTTTCTGTTTAAACGTTTTTGGAACTGTTTGTTGTAATTTTCATGAACTGTTAATGTAAAATTATAAAAATGATAAAGCTTATATAACAAAATTAACTTAGTAGTTCTTTATTAGAAATGCAGAATTACGATATTAGATTAATGCTAATTTAGTAACGTTCGGTATTTGAATCGCAGTGGGATGCTTTTTACTTTGCGCGAAGTCAGCTTCTGGTGTCGTCCTGGTTTCTTTTGGCTGATGCAATCATAAAATATGTCTCTAAATGAAAATGAGATGAACGCCTTGTTAGCGATTCCATGTTGTACCCTAGTATAACAAGCCCATAAACATTTTGTACCACAATAAGTTCCTGAATTCCAGAATTGAAAAGGAATCTGAAAAGCTACTCTAACTAGGTACTTTGGATAGCATAATAATATGTAATGTGGAACAGTTGATGATGCAAATGATTAGGGTCATTTTGTCGGCAGTAAGTAGGTACTATCGGCATCCTAACTAACGATTTGTGGAAATAGTTTCAAGTGGAATTAGGAGTAGGTAAGTTACTAGTGTTTGGAAAATGACTAGTAATTTGAACGAGATTTGGATCTTTGAGTAGGTAGATCGTTACGGGTTCCTCTACAATTTGGATCTAAGTACCGGCAGCCATTCAAGAACAACATTATTATTATAATTTTGGTTAGATATAGATAAGGACGAGGGCTGACGTGGCTGTTTTATAAAAAACTTTCATTTCATTTGCTTTCAAAACTCCAGGTCTCCAATATCAACCGTACTAATTCGTTATTGAAGATCCATAGTTTATCTCGAAATTTCTACATCAATCTTCACGAAATTAATATGGGACCTCCTCAAGACTTTAATACCGTTTCTAATGAAAATATAGAATTTAAAAATCCGTCGACAATCCAAAAATATCGCTGGACACACAACAAAAAGATACAAACAGTTTAACCTCCTATAATGTATTTGAAGTCGGTTAAAAAGAAAAACAAACGTTTAAAATGCCAAGATAATTAAATAAAGGTCAATGTTATAGGTCAGAAGGAACAATGAGAGCGTTTGTAGACATCGATGATATAAAGGTCACGTCAACTAAAATGACAGCATTTTAAAACTTCTTCATTTTATTTAATATAGTACCTATCTGTATTGTTTTCAAGAATAAATATTTATTTTGATTCTGTAGAAGTAAATAGGTATGTTAAGTATTCTACCTCCAACAATTTAACCGCGACTATTACTAAACATTTATTTATCAACGCTATTAAATAAATGTTCTTCTTCAAGTATCGCCACTATTTTTATAATCACTCGATAAACGTTTGTGCCAAAAACTTAACTCTAAAATTTGTTGTTATTACAAGGTTTAACCATAACATAAACTATATTGTAACTAACCTCGTGTACAACGTATTTTTTTCTATATTATAATTGAGTCGTCTGAATGAGACAGTTAAAACCTCACAATACAGTTGCTCCTGTTCACCGCACCATATACTTGTACAGCGCAACATTTCTATCAAATTCGTCAGACCGCAGCGGGCGCCCTAGGCCTGCAAGACAAACTCCCTGGCGGCCGAGATACGGCGCTAATGTCTGTTTGTGCCAACTTTTGTGCCAACTTCGTGCACTACTAACCCTCGCGTTGTCGCCAGATTGTTGTGGTCTCAGATGAGACTGTCCTGTGTTGTTGAGATTCTTTATCGACACGATAAAAGTTTTACTTGTGAAGTGACTGGAGTCTCTCTGATTTCTGTTGAGAATTGTATTTTAATTTGAGTGGGAGTTGGTGTAATTACTAGATCATTATTGTCCATTAATTTGGCAATGGATTAGTAAATCCCTTGATGTTATTGATGTCTGTTAACGACGTCTAAATATGGACTTTCAATTCCATTAGGAACCGAGATATTAATAGATTGCGGACTGCTTCTCATTGTATTGGAAAGTCGGAGAAAATAATTATGTGCTTTCTTGTTGTCTTAAAATAATTCGGAAAAACGTAACAAAACTTTGAAACAAGTGATGACGTAGAATGTCCCAAAATTAAGCAGACACATTTTGGCAACAGCAGCTGAACTTTTTGTCGGTACTCGGCCGAGCGGGCAGGTTCAGATCACCATTGTTTGGGTGGCCTGTGTTCATTTATCAGCGTCCGTTTTTACTTCATTATGCTAATTTTGAAGCTCTGTTGATATTGCGTGTCCTGAGTTGAGGCAAGTGATATGCTAGTCTGTGGGTACCTTAAAACAAACTTTCATTAAAAAAAAATGCTGGACCCAGTAAATTAGCAGGTTTTTTTTTTACCATTTGTTATAAATAACATTTTCAGTTTTCCTTAGAAAGTGTAATGTTAGACTGTATCTCTGCTTTGATCAATCTTGTCTTAATAAATTACTAAAGAAAAGATATATAAAAGGTTTACAAATAAATATGAACAATTCCACACATTTATATTTGAACAAGTAAGTTCGTTCAATATCTTCATGCGCACAAAAGGAATCGTTTTCATTACCTCTACCTACGCTCCGAAGGTATATGTGTGTACTTCTGGGAATTGAATATTCAAGACAATCTTCCTAGCCTGTATTGTCCCGCTCTGGTGGGCAAAGGCCTCTGTAGAATCTTCATACCTTGAGTAAAACAATACAAATAAATATACTACAAGTAGGAACTCTAGTCATATGTATGAGTTACCTACCAAATAAATTTAGACATTCTCTTAGCTGGACAGAAGTTGGTCTCTATATGATTATTGCAATATGTCCAACCGAATACATCAGATATCTCAGAAGATAATCAGACTGAGAGTAAACATCATCATCTCAGATAACTTTTACTTTTTATTAGAATAACTTTTACTCATAATAACAAGTAAAAGTAAATGCTGTCATTATAGTATCATGACCATTTTGCCATTAAAACGATAGCTCTGAGAATTAATCAACTTTTTGCAATAATAATAATGTTTCATCATAATTAACTCTGTCTGGCAAATAAATTGAGAACCTGAGACATATTTCATGGAATTTATTTATTTTGACCAAAATATAATAAATCTTTTGGTCTACCAATATTAATAGTATCTAATTTGTCTTTGGTTTCAAAAACAAATACGAAATTATTTTGACAACAACATTATTTTGTCTCTAATATCGTCAAAATATTGTCCCACGTTTATAAATAAGATCTCGTAATTAGTGGGCGACAAATAAATATAGAACAACTATAAATTAAGCAATTATTCCCAAGCATTAAATTAAGATCCCTGAAGATCCTGAAAGGGCTCATAAATATACTGTTTTCGCTATTTTAAAATACAAAGCTATATATTTGAAACTTAACTAAATCATAAAACACAATCAGCTGAAATTACAACACTTCTTCTCAACAAGCGACCACTTTTCTGCAGGACGGTTCATTTCTACCCAACTTCATATAATACGTAAAGAACGTACGTTTTCGAAGCAGGCACTCATGTTGCTGCAACTTTTATTATTCATTAGAAGCAATCGCTTCGGTAATAAGACTGTTTCTATTCGCGGCGCGGATACCGGTGTTGCTAGTGGCACAGTTTGGTCCTTTTGACAAGGGAAAATGGTGTTTCAAGGAAAATTTGGGACCTTAAATGTTTTTAGTTTTGGGGGACGTGAAAGGGACACTTAATTTCTGAAAATCACGGCTGTAATCCCCGAAGGGTTAGACAGAGGTGTACCCGCAGTACACCCACATTTCGCCAGTTATATTTAACCGGCAATTAATTTATTTTAAGTTCATATTATAATTATGTTGGTATTTGAAGTGATAGTAAATGTAAATTTATAAAAGTCAATTTCTTTTTGTCTTGCTTATAAAACGATGTCTGCTTATTTAGATCATCATATCGTCTTAAGATTTTATCATGCATAGGCAGTAAAAGTTAGTCTAGTTTTAGATTAGTTAGTTAAACTGAAGATTGTATTTTTGTTTCACATTTACGATGCTTTTTATTACACATGTCTTCACGACTTTATTTTAATCTCACGGTCTCCCGCTCGCCAGTCCGCCACCGTAGCTCTTGCCATTCTCTCCCGGCTGGAGTTTCGTAATATTCCACTACTACGTAACAACACACTATTCCTTCCACCCACCTTCCACTTTACAAAATCACCACTTTAATTCCCAACAAAGTAAGGTAACACGAAGTCCTTCCACTGGCAACACTGTAGGCCTTATCACGATGTTTTAACGGCGTCCGAACGAAGAATGGGATCGCTATTGTAATTTGTTGGTGTTTTACCGTTTTATGGTCCCTGCTTTATTCATGGGGATGTTATGGGCTCCCGGAGCGATCACTTCGTTAACTATGTATCGCGGACGGGGTTTCTGCTACAGGCAAAAAACGTATGGAGTATTTTATGGCACCTTTTTGGAGAATGTGTTAGTGATATCAGTGATCGTAAATTGTTATTGTTAGGGCACGTAAGCAGCACGGAATCGGTAATCACTGATTATACTGGAATCAATCCTTTTGATTAATATTTTAGTTTGCCGTCGATAATTATGTCCACAGGCGGCGAAATATTACAAGTGTACCTTTGTTTTCTTATTTCTTATTTTTCTTCTTTCTTGAGTTTTGTTATCTCTATAAATATTTGTCCAAGTATAAACTTTGTACACCCATTATGTAATCCATAAAAACAATGGAACGTAGATGTAAAATATTCGTAGCTCTAGACCAGCGGTCTGCCATTTACCCGCCTCAGAATGACGGCTTGTGACGACTTGCATGTTGTGTGTTTATGTACGTCGCCTTGAAGTCCTCGTACAGGGCTTAAACTACCCTCCACGGCGTAGTATTACGCCTGTCCTAACTTCATGCAACCGGAGAGAGGACGAAGGTTACTGTACTACATACAACCATTCTGT
Source organism: Hoplodrina ambigua (assembly GCA_949774945.1). Classification (NCBI taxonomy): domain Eukaryota; kingdom Metazoa; phylum Arthropoda; class Insecta; order Lepidoptera; family Noctuidae; genus Hoplodrina; species Hoplodrina ambigua. Next base: position 13,928,043 of record OX458979.1, read on the forward strand.
AAACTAAGTTACAAGTTTGGAAGACGGATAGGTCAGCTTGCTAATTGAAGTTTCTTCCGTCGGTAGTTCTTCACAAAACTCGAGTTAAGCGTTTAAGTACTGTTATGTACTGTCTAGTGCTTACGACTAAAATAGAGCTATTTTTATAGTAAGTTAGTAAGTAATCGTAAACCTTGGTAACGTTTGTCAATTGTTAATTATATTTAACTTGTCAGGCCTCACGTCACTGTAATTTCTGCGGCACGTGTAACTTTCTAAAAGTAGTACACAAGTACAAAGTCTTTTGTGCTAATTATAACATTTCATTCGATTCTAAATATAAAACTAAATGTGACTTTACTTACGTTATCATAACGTAGGTGTTATATAACCAAAGCGTAGTACTATTGGGAACAGACTGTCCATTTCATTTTGTAAGTTATATTCGCTCGGGCGGCGAACGTTTCTCGAGCTCACCTTTTGACCTTACGGTAGAAATGACCCCAAGGTGGGAGCGCGACATTGCCGATAAAACGTAAGTACTTGTACTGTAAACATGTGTGTCTAACTGTGCTCGGAGCGGTGCGATTTATACGAATGAGGAAGAAAAAGAATTGGTTTAATAACGTTATATTTCTTACTAACGGTAATAGTTTATACTTTTTCTTAAATAACTTTAAGTAATTAACCGCAAATGAAAACAAAATAAATAACTTCTTATGTGTCGTGATGGCGCCATGGTTAAGACGCCCGCAACGTGTATAATGTTGTGGGCTTGAGACCCAGCAAATACCAAAGTGACTCAAAGTTTATCTCGGACATCACTGACATCGGTCAAGAGAATAATCGTGAGGAAACTTGGACCTATAATGAATTTAAGTCTGTAATCACCAATCTATCTTGAACAAGCGTGGTGATTAATACCACTGCAGGGCAGGCAGGGATATTGTTATTATTAAAAGCCTTCCACATTATTTTCTTGCAGGACTTTAGGCCCGTACAATCAAAGCTAATTGCTCAAGCACTGCACTGAAGCCTGAACTAATCACACCATCAGTGTCCTGAAGTCGTTAAATATTTCTTCAAAGAAATACAAAAGTTATGCAATGAATGAAATCTCAGGGCTCGGGTTAAGTCGTAACAAAGTTATGTTAAAGAAAGCCAAGATTTTTCTTTACTCACTTCACAGTAGGTATTTTTAAAAGTGTTCATTTTATTTGTCTGAACTTTTCCAGTTCGTGTACTTTTGGAGTTAAAGGGGTCAGTTTCTTCAATGGAAACTTGTTCTTATTTTGTCTAACTTTTTTATATTAGAAGTTGGTAGATAGACCTCATCTGGGGAAGACCTATCATCTTCCTTAAACGGATGGCATAAGAGAAAATGAAATTACGAGTTCAATAAATAATTTCGACTTCTTCTCTGAAAGGTTTATAGTAACAAAAGTAGAAAAAAAAAGAAAATTGAAATGGAAATCTTATTTCCTTTAAACCTTTCGAACGCATCCTCATCCCAATATTCTAGTTGAACGTCACACCAAGTCGCGACCTCACTTTACATTCGGTCGAACGATTCCTAAAAGTTCTCAAGTGCATCCAGCGCTGTATGTAAGCGGTGATAAATGAAATAATTTTATTTCTCCGCGAGTTTCGAGTCTTACAAGTGATTTATAGTTGGCCCGGGCCTCGAACCTGCTCACGGGGATTACGTACCGGAACCGAGGGGGGGGGAGGGGATCAGGGGGAGGAGGAGAAATAAAACTGTTTCGATTTGTGGATGCTGCGGAGTTTTAAGGTTTTTAGAGTTTAAATGTGGTTTTGAAGTTAGTGTGCGTAAAAGGGGAGAGTAGTTAATTTATGGTTTCGCTGCTGTAAGAATGGAGTTTTGCTAAGAGGAAAACCTTGTTGAGGGTTTGGGTAACTAATATCACAAAGTCCGCCATAGACACGCTTTAATAACCATGGCTACCTAAAATGGTTCATTCTAAACAAACTCGCAAAAAAATGAAAGCTTTAATGAACCGAGCTATCAAGGAAAACTGATGTGCGACATCCGAATGTACTCGTATTATTAACACAACATCCATGGGAGGGAGCATCCGGAGGGGCGGACATACCTATTTATAGAAGAGGAAAGTGGAAGCGATCAAAATATACTCATCAATACTGAAGCATCGTTGTTAATGTTTATTTTAAGAGATAAATTAATTGGAAAATCCTGAGGAAAACACAAGATATTTTAAGAAAATAGCGCTCAAGAAATAAATACTTCAAATGGATGAGTTCGTAACATAGATATCATTTTATGGACTCAAATGGCACAATTATTATCAAATTATATTTGGAGAATTTATTCATTCGTAGCTACCTACACGGGTGTACGAATGAATAAATCCTCCAAATATGGGTAAATATAGATAAGTATTACTTTGTAGAGGTATATTTGTAGAAAGGCGGTCAATTCTTGAAGGATTCTAAGAAAATCCCGATCCACGCTTCAAAGAGAACTTCTGTTATTTTCCATTCCAAGGCCTTGTACGCCTCGTACCAACACATGTCTATAAAACAATTCAATATAAAGACGTTTACCGGCCTCGCTTCGTCTCACCGTTTATTAATTAAAGCTTATAACTGTAGGCCTGTTTGATCTCCCGCCCGAGGCCCAACAGTCCTAACCAAATACTCAGAATTGTTTAATCATGGTTCACAAATGTGAACTGAGCGAATCAAGGTGAACTCTGTTTTGTTTATGTTAATGAATTGCAAACACCTGATGTTACAGTGCATTGAATTAAGTTATTAAATGTGTGTTTGTTCGCTGTTTCTGTCTTTGATCTTAAGCGGAATGGAATGAGTTGACTACACCATGAACTCAAACGTAATATTCTTATAGTATATAAAAGATTTATGTGTAGGTACGTGCTCATAGAACATTTGAGCATTTGAACCGAATCTATAAGGGTATATTAGCAAATTGAGAATGGATATCAAGATTCTTCAGAAGAAGATATTTAGAAGATATTTCTCAGTAGCAGCCTCGGAGTCTGGATTTGTGCCCGGTTGATGGCAATAGGCTCGCCCCCTATTACATGGGACTAAAAACTTAACTGGCGAAATGTGGGTGTACTAATGGGTACATCTCTGCCTAACCCTTTGGGGATTACAGGCGTGATGTTATGTTTATGTGTTTATGTTTTATATCAAGATTCCGATTTTATTTTATCAGGTGTCAGAATTTAAGTAGCTTGGCGACGTCGTTGAGAATTTACGCAGGGCGCTGTCGGTGAGGGCGAACATGTTGGTTCGCAGGATTGCTCATTGCTCCAACGCAGTAAAAATTATGCTGTTTAAGGCGAACTGCACGTCGTTTCTACTTGATCAGCTTTTGAGTCAACTGTAGTACCTAGTCGGAGATTTTAAATTTATTTTCTACTATATTATTCATCATAAATTATTGTTATGTTAAAGAAAAAGATGTAGCCTTTTTTGTTTCGTAGCCTTTTATATTTCTATTACCCATTTCTATACCAACTTAACAAAAACTACAAAATCCAACTAATTACACGCACTTCTGACACAATTCCCTTTGTCTGCGACATTAACCCGCGAACTATTCAGGTGTCCACTATAAATCATGCGACAATGATATCGAGTGAAAAATGGTCCGCGAAGTAATTGAAACATTGCGTGTCTGTTGTGGCGATTTTGTATTAATACGAGTACGAGTTATGTAAACTAAGTCTTGTAGCCATGTTGAAATAGTTTGCTCTATTGTTACGTTTTTAATTGATAGTGTAGGCATTCTAAGAATTTAGTAGTTACTTTAGCTATTGCTTAAAGCTATCATCAATAATTGACAGTGCCTGGTAGTCTCAGTCAGAAATACAAATTCTGAAATACAATATATTTAATCAAAATAAACTGTTTTTTCAGTTGCTAATCTACTGTAACTAATCTGGTATAAACTGAAGATTTTTAGCCTTACCTAGAAATACTAAAAGATAACTAATTGTTTAGAAAAATACAGACTAATAGGATGACATTTTTATTCCATCCCAGCAACATGTTGTTAGACTTGAAGCAAACAAACATAAAACAAAAAAAAATGACAAAACATAAAAAGAACTTAAAAAATAAATCAAGCTTAAAAATGTTCACAAAATATGGCAAGGAAGCCACCACGTTGAATAATGAATGGCAGGCATGCGTACGATGCAGCGTTACCTGATACACTGCACACGAGCGCGCTGCTCGCTGAATACATCGCGCGGCTTACAGGATTGGGACCTTCGCAGTAGCTTACCAGTGCATCAGGATTGTAAGCTGGTAATGTAACTGAACATCGCGCTGATCACACAATGCCGTCTGCTACCGTAATTCTGTGATAGGCACTAGAATACTAAGTCATTTATTTGGATAAGACCTATTTTGTCAGAAAACTAGAGTGTTCTTGAAAACCATTGTCTTATGACTCTGTACTTTCTTCGATCCGCTTTGCAAAATTGGGCGTAAGTATGCTTATCTTATAGCTTTTCATTTTTTTCCATTATGCTCAATAGCTTCGCTAGTTAATCATTTAAGCCGTTCATACTCGCCAGCTTCCATCTGTTCTTCATTTACGTTACTCGTTTATTTTAGTCTATTTATTTGGTTAGCCGTGACATATAATATTTATGCTCATGATATAATGAATATCAATTTGTAGCAATTTGTTTCTACCAACACAACATTGTGACTCATTTCCTCCGTCAACGTTATTATTCTCATTAATACTTTGAATCACTTCTTTAGATCAAAGGCGCTTTAATAATTATAGCCACACACACATATTTGTGAGCGCCACTTTACAGAAATGTGCATTTCGAATATTAGTTCTATATTCGTCCTGACAGCCCTATTCTGTGTCAATTATCATTATACCGTTTGACAATCGTTTATATAACGGTTGATGTAAAGCTCAAAATGCACTGCACAATTTAGTCTTAGTCCATGTGTGGCTTTTTAGCTATTATTAGATGATAGCCATTTCATGAATTTCAAACTACATTTTGAAGGGGAACTAGCTAGAATACTAGGTAATTATTTAAAACTGTCTATCAATAGGCACGGATGAAAAGTTTTCTTTCTTATATGTATCAAAATAATAATTCGTAACACCGACATTGTTCTTATGAGACAGAATAGGCCGGTCGATGTCAGAATGCGCGTCGCCCGCTGGACCGGGGACTGTCTCTCTTTGATCAACATGTTCATTCTATTCCCGTTCAACTATTTCCAACAAAGAACATGTTGGTGATGGGATACAAGTGTTTATGTTTAAAGAAAGTTGATATTCGATGCGTGCGGCTTGAAGTTTCCTGATGTGGTTGACTTTGATCGCTTTTGAAGTGTATGAGATTTTGTTAAAGCATGTGTGAAAAGAAAATAGAAGTGTATTCTTAGGAAGAGTGGTTAATATTAATTAAAACTGAATTAATTAACTTCGCAGAATCTTTCAAACTGATGGATTTTTACAATAGGTATCTACATAATACAATGATATAATCAAATATAGCCAAATATTTTCGTTATTTTATTTTATTGATTTGCAGAAATAAAAACCAATAGTCCGCATTATTAGAACAATGACAGGGCATTTTAACGGCAACGGTCGCGGGTTCGGTTCCCTCACGAAACAAATATTTGTAAGGGCTACAGGTAGGTGTTATGGGGCGGGTTGCTTTGGACTGACATACACATGTTTGTAAACAAACCAACAATACAAAGGAGATTCCCACTGTGTGGGGCAACAATAAAAAAAGCTACTCAAAACTTAATAGGTTATTCCATATTCTCGTACCCCTAATATTCAACAGCATGAACAATTCCGCTACTATCGCGCTCACTACTTACCGTACTTATCAAATCCTCTATTACTATGTGCATACCATTACTTGCGGCACAAGTTGGCTACATTATAATAATCGGCGGCGTATATGGCAGTAATTACTTCTGGATCAAGAGCGCCGTGTTCACAAGTTTCCACTTTATTCATGAGGTGCTATTAAACCTTGTTATAATAGGTGCTACAATTATGGTATGAGGATCTTCCAAAATACATAAGTTACTTGATATACGATTATTTGGAATCATTTCGAGGGTAATAGCGCCTCCTACACTTTCTGCTGTCGTAAGAGCCGTTAAGAGTTCTGATGATGGTTCACAATTTTCTGTGATCATCAATCAATTTGTTTACATAGCGAGGTCATTGTAGCCTACTCGTTTATTACTTCGATTTAACAACAAAGAAAAAAGCAAACTAGTGTGCGTAATGCGTACATGACTTATACTAGTACATTAGCCTCTTTTATTACTAAATGGCTTCTAACAAATCCTTCCATAGTCGTCACTTTAAGATTCCCAGACTGATAGTCTTGTTTAACGACAAACATATTAGGGGCCGGGTTGAAAGCCAACTCAAACCCGACCGCAAGCCAGCTGATTGAGCATTCGCGTGACCCCGTGGCATTTTATTGATATTTATGGAACCTCTACACACCGTCGCGTCGCGAATCTCCGAATTCTCCCGGAAGTTTCCGAGCACCGCCGAACCTATTAGATTTATGTTCGCCTTCAGTAATCGATAGCTATTGGTCGCATTGATGTCAACTCCAAGTTTTGGCTCCTCGAATAATGTGAGGTTTTCCGCGCTTTTAGTTTTCGAACAGTTCGAGTGGAGTTTGTGTGTGGCGATATATTTAACTCGTGTTTGGGTGTAAAGGGGCGTGTGACTTTAAGAATAGGCTCGCACCATTTTTATGGGTTGTAATTTATCTTCAATCGAGATTGATGTCTAGTTGCATTTCCTAAATCATTAAACTATAAAAGCCTTAAAATTAATAATGTTAAGAATTATAAGTTGCATTTTACCGCAACGAAACAATCACAGTACCTATCTTAATTCACGAATGCTCTCATAGAGATTCTTATTTGTTCTAAACCTTCTTCACACATTTGCTCCCGGTTCTTAAGAGCTCTTCGTTTAACTGTTCCTCAAGAAAAGGTTATAACTTGTAAGAGTGGGCTTGAGAATTAAGAGAAATCGAGCATTATTATTGATCCGGTAGGTACCCACGCTGTGTCAAGTCTGTTGTTGCGTACGTGACGCTAACACGTGGCAAGGTGTTCGTTATTAGGAACAATCAACATTGTGAAGCCGTTCTCTTAATACGTAGGTAATTATTTGTGTGGTATTCAATTAACATCTAATGTAATTGTGTACTTCACGTGTGCTACTCCGTGATAATAATACCTCTATGGTTTTCTGTTGTATCACAATATAATTATGTAGTAATTACTAATAGTTACGATTTGCTGTATGAGTGTCTCTTATTTTATTTTATTCTGTAAAAAATATCCAACATCTAAAATCATAAAATAGTTTTTGATAAACAATGTATACCAGTGAATGTCTACTAGAAAAATCAAATTAATGTACACAAAAATGTATCGGTGTGACAGTCAGCCAACAATGATTAGGCACCTCAAAAATTCATTTTGTATTCTAAATCATTGAAATCGCTCCCCATTGCGACAAATACGGTAATTTTTACTTTCTTTGGCCCAAATTGACCCGAGCCCAAACTTTAACAATAATGAAATTATTTAAAAACTTCGCCGCGGAATGGGACTTTCCCCTTTGATGGCGATTAGCTGTTTGTGTCGCAAACATTTCAGACAAATGGGTTTTGGGAATATTTGTCAAAGTGTTGAACACTTCTTTGTTACAAACTCCTTTTCAGTAAAGATACGCTTTGGGAATAAAAAGGGAGTTTTTTAAACTGCAATGGATCTTCTTTCGGTACTCTACTAACATTAAAATGTAGGTAATTTTAGTACTCCACCACACAAATATAATTATTGAAATATTGCAAGCTGACTATAATGAGTAGTATTTTGCTCGCCTCCAAAAACCTAACTTTAAAAAAGTTTTATATAAGTAGGTACCTATCTATTTTGAAAACGCATTCTATCGTTACAATTCATGCAATTCCTTTACCCTACAAGGGGAGCAGGACACAAAACCACAGCTTTTGCTGAACTAAATGCTGGACATATGTAGATCCTAAACATACAAACGCCCAGTTCTAGGAACTGGCTTTGTGTCCCATCGTGTTAATTACAATACTAATACTGATGAGTTATGTTCCTGAAATTCAGAGTTTTCACTGTAAAACCGATGCTTAATTATAAATATTAGCTGACATGAAATATGAGTGTGCATGTCGAGTTACTATATTTGCATTAATATTATATAGGTGATACATATAGACGTGGGTTGTGGAATATGATAACAACAAAATTCTGCCTGTTTCTCTGTTTCTGTCTTTCCAGGAAGACTGACTATTGACTTCCGATCTCACCAATTTTAACTGGATACAATGCTAACTTTATCATGGGCGCACAACGTTTGTTTTGGGTTATATTAAACAAACTTAATACTAAATATAATAATATTTTCAGTATTTCTTCAAATAATATTAAGTTTATTTTACATGGCGTTCCCCTGAGTGACTGTTCTTAAAATAAGTAGCTGAGCCACCGCGCGCGGTACGTGTCTGAGATAACATCATCCGGCTGTATCCACCGACTGTCCGCAGAATCCTTTCTGTAAAGGAATTTTGTGAGGAAAAGCGTTATTAAGTTATAATAGAGATCGTCTTATAGATACGACGAACATTTGAAACAAAGCGCCACTGACCTGGTTTGTGAAGGGGATGGAAAAACACTTGTAAAGGTATTTCGACAAAGAAGCTGCAGGTACACATAGAAGTCGTAGGTATACCTGTATAATAAAATCCAAGTTCGTTTACAACAAAATCATAATATCCAGAAAAATATAGAGAGAGCTGTCTAAAAGGTTGGCTCTGGTTAAACGAGTTAGTGTTGTAGGACACAAATAGCGCATAAAATGAAAAGAAAGAATCGCTGAGTCCTTGGCTAAAAATGTTGATCCCATTGTCAGTATTTGTTTCGAATCTGCCAGCCGGAAACACACTACAATCACAAAGAAGATGAAACACATCAAACAGAATACCCAAACCTTTAGATATTTTATATTCGGAATACGAAAGAATGTCGTTTGAAACGTAACCCTAAAACGCCACTCCTGCCGCTTAAGCGCGTCATCCGGCGTCTAAAATGAAGCACGAATATAAGTCGCGTGACAAATGCGACGATTAGTACTGCCCGCTTCATTTGTTCGGGAATCGTGTCGTATAAAATTAAGTCCCCTTTGATCTACACTCGTTAGTATATGCTCTTTACGGAGAGGCGCGCTTTTGATATTGTTTTTTTCATGTCTATTTTTGGAGGCTCTGAAGGGTTAAGATGTTTTCTTTGATGATACGTAAAGACGTTGTTAGAGCTGTGCGTAATCTGTAAGTTAGTTCTGCACAATGTGATAGATAGGTTTAAATAAGACAAGCGTGGAAGGGAATTGGCACAAGAAACTTCGATAAGTAACCTAATTTACCTAGATTAATAATTATCTAGGTTAGGACCTAATTAACATAGTATGAATCTTTATTAGGGAACTTAATTACTATCAGGGTTCTTTACATCAATGTGTTCGATGCAAAACTGGTGTTTAATGACACCACCCTAATGTTATACACATATTTCATGACTCTTAAATATACGAGGCACGAAAGTATCTATAAAATGTATGCCTCAATTCATCACAATTGTACAAAAATAAAGACTGTAAAAAAGCAATTATTTACGTCACAACCTTTATTTTACACGTACTAAAATACGTTCTACGATAACTAATGATTATAAGCTTTATGTCATAGCTAGTAAGGTAAAGAATTGCTTGTTAAAGAAGGCCCTAAAATTGAAACAAATCCGTCCTTTTTGGCGCCTATATAAACAGTATAAATCTTCGATGAATCTGACGTGCTAAGCCTCACTTAACGGCGCTCACCTCAATGTATCTTTGCTAGGATTTAATAATTACTCGCGTCACTTTCATGCGTCCGTATTACGTAACGACGACCGCGACTGTTTGTGAAAATATAAATAATATTATAGCTAATGAAATTGCCTCGATTTTGAATTGGAGCTATAAATTGTTATGATAATATCGAATGATACCTACTTAATATGTTAATTTTATTTAAAACATCAACATTCTGTAAATTTTAACAAGTTATCTCAAAACCGTTTATTTGAAGTTTTTTATTCAGATTTTGGTCGAATAAACGTTGTGTCGATAATATATTATCACCTTTACTTGACGATTAGTCGTAGTATACAAACTTGTTGAATCTCGTAGTTTCTTAATCCATTACAGTAATTATGAGCAAACGCCGCGAGAGCTTCAACAGAATTATGTAAATGCTAGACATACATAGTACCTATGTACTGACAACATATTCTACATAGAATACAGTTACCAAACCAGCAATAGACTAAATAGCACTATTATTATTGAAATTAATTCTTCGTCAATAGTATACCTATCAGTAGCAGGTCCTGCCTTACAAAATGACGGTTATCGACTGCCTATATACCTAGGCTTGAGCCTTCATTATATCTTATGACAGAGCAATGATGATAGATTCTTTTTACGCGTTAGAAATTGTATATTTTATATTATTATTTATAATTATGTTTTGTAACTTTCAAAACAATCGCACAATTACAACACGACGGTCGCTCAAAAATGTTCGCCATAGCGTCAAGGACCATAATTCTCTTGTCTGCGCCGCCCGGGACTCTCCAGGCCCTATATATTACAACACGAGGGTGCATATTTTACTCCACTTATGACGAACGCTCCGTTTTTTTCGTCTCTTTTCTGAATAATTTTTCGTCTGTCACTCGGTCGTACGCCCATTGTGTCTGAAATAAAAAGCGTATCTTTTTTTCAGCGTGAATTCGTTAAGAGTATTTTATTAAGGCCGATTATTCTAAGTGGTTTGAATAATTGTTCTGTAATGAAGACAGGTTCGAAGGTTCGTTTCTCCTAATGAGCTTAATGTTCTTTTTGTGTTTTACTTTGCTCTGGTTTCCTGGTTTGGCGATTGGAATACACTTCTCAATTTCTTTTATTTGAATAATATTGTGGGTCAATTAGCAAACTCCTTAACAGTTCAATCACGCATTATATTTTGACAAGCTTGTAATGTTACGTAAAGTGACGGCCATACACGTTTGCAGCCCTAAGGGATGCTAACTTTGAACTATAATCTCTTATAAGACCAACCTCTTCCATAAACCGATGGGGTGGATTATAACTTTAAGTAGGGCACGTGAAAGTTTGTTAAATATTTAATGAATATGTTTAATTATAGCTATATAACAGCGTTTACGTCTGGCAAAGATGATCGTCTAAAATATTTACAGTACAAATGACCTGGTTTCGTTTGTGTTCTATTGTATCAAGTCTAAGTAAGCTGACATAAACCTTAAGCACCTAAGTACTAAAACAAAGAGTAAAAATATATTTTTATTTTTGTTGGTTTGTGACAAAGAGCGGGAATATAAACGCGCCTACCGTGGAGTGCGACACTTATTTTCATCTTGAACACATCAGTAGTAAAGTGTATTATTCAGTTTTATAACCTGACAATTTTTTTCGAATACTCCTTGACATACTGACAATAATAACTACTTACTACATCAGTCTATTGAGCAGAAATCCGGTTCTCCAAAGACCAGTAGCGAAACTAAAACTATTATCTCATTCACGGATCCAAACAAACAATAACACCCAAACAAAACAATCCAAACTACAAAACAATGTCAAACACACTTCAATTACCACCAGCCCCACGATCAGCTCCACGTAATCCTGTCTTAAACCCACCCGACTCGAGATCTTCTAATACTTGAGATTTTTCGGCGAAAGGACAGAGACGAAGCCGAGCCCGACGACGTCGGCGAGAACGCTCGGCATCCCGAACATTCACTTTCAGACACGGCACGTGATTTCAGGGAGCCCAAGGGGTCCTATATTCACAATGTATTCGACTTAAATCTCTGTCAAGCTGCAATGTTAGATTTAGAGAGTGAGGATGAATTCGGAATGTAAGAGGCGATCGGAATGTACGGAGATATACGAACTTGAGTTCGGGACAACTAGTGTTGCAGAATGTTTGCAGTTGTTTAATTTTGCTTGAATATCAACATGCTGTCATAAATATATGGATGTGTAGTAAAGTACTTTTTGCTTTTTATTCATATTTACTTACTAATATTATAAAAGCGAAAGTAACTTTGTGTGTTACGCTTTTACGCCTCAACCACGTAACTGATTTGGATGCAATTTGTTGCGGAGTAAGTTTGAATACCAAGAAAGAACATAGGCTACATTTTATTTCGCGACTTCGTCTGCGACCGTGGTAACCAACATTTACGCGGACTATAGATAAGTTTATAAAGTAGACAAGTTGAAGCAATCAGTAGGCAGCACCCGCGAGTTCTATCAAGTCGATTATTTTCTGAAACTCGATGACCCATGCTATCATAAACTTTAGTCTTGAACTAAAAGTTGCTGACTTAAATTCAGATCACGTTAATAAAACCGATATATCCCAAAATATACCCTACAATTCGACTCAAAAATTAATGTGTAAAATCATTGTAAAAGCTAGTAAAAGTATGATAAATGTGGGGAACGATTTGTGAGCGTAATATATCAGTAGGAATGCGACACATCGCCTCGTGCCGATCGATCGGGAGATTAGCTCTGTGGCACACTCAATGTTGCTGACCTCGCGAACGTGATTTTTGAAACTATTGCCTTCACATTGGACTGGCTTAGATTATCTCTGTCATGTCCAGCCAAAGTGTTTATTTCAATTCAACTATTTACTATTGTCAACGAATCGGTCAGTTAGTCAGACAGTTGAAGCTAGTTTCTCGTTCCAAAACCTACTCGTACGTAGGCCTCTATGAAAAAGAACGAGCAAGAAACTCCATGGACACTCTTTTCAATTAAGTTTTTGCAAAATCTTGGTTTCGTCATTCATGTTGCTTTTAAATTAGAAAGTTATAAGACACAGATAGAGCGGAAGTAGCATTGTCCTACACGATGGCGCGGTACTTACTTCCCATTGCAGTAACTACTTGATGATGATTGTTGTTAAATAGTAACATTATGGATCGACGAATCCTCAGTTCTGCAGATGACAAAACGAGGCATAAATAAGCATTCGTGACTAAGATCGGTAAAAAAATTAATTGCATGAACATTACTATAAATAGTCCTACTATTAAAATAATAGCTTTCCACTATAATGATATCGGTCTATCCAAACACGCTTCGCAATGAATACAGTGTCCGTCCAAAAGCATAGATGGCCAAATGCTATTTACGTGGCCGTCATTTTAGACGGCTATTTCCGACGATGGCAGACACACTGGGCCGATAGAATACGATGTTGACACTGTCGCACATTAGCGCTGTGATTCACACTCTTTGTTTGTTTTGTCACAATATAATGTGTGTGCATAAGCCTCGGGGATTGACCGAATTCTTTCGTCTGCGCCTTTGATGTAAAACTAGACAATTATGTCCACTTAGAATTGTTGCATTAATGTTATGTTAGTTTTATTTCTCTTCTAACAAATAACTGTAGTGTGACTGTCCGGTATTATTAAAACCAACTCTTTTTTTCGTTTTTGTTTGTGTCATAACCTCATCGCTTATTAATGGAATGTTAGATTATGTAAGTGTTGAACTTTCGACTACGAAACATGTTTTGACACGGAACGTGTTTGTGATAGAGGTTACAGGCCTTGAACTATCGGTGGAGTTCACTTTTCTTGAATAACGAATAACCTAATTATAATCGGTAGGCATATAATAAATCATAGGTCTTTGACAAACGAGGCCTCGAGAGAGTTACGAAAATGTAAATCATCAGTAACATCCTAGGTGGCAAATTATAGAGATTTTTACTTCATTTAAAATAATTTCCATAACAAACAACAATGCACACGAAACCGTATGGACAGTGTCGGATGTCGGCGCAACAAAAAAAATCACGTAGACAAAAATGAGTAATGCGAATTAAATTGCTCCCAAGTCGCACATTTTTCATTTTAATCTGTAGCGTACGAACAATATACAAAAGAGATTATTCTTCTCAAATAAATGTATAACCCGGGGCGAGTGGCGCGTAATTAAATTATTATATTACTTACAGACATGCGACAATGGCACTAGGTCAAGGTCCGAGCAGCCATCTTAGAACGTGGAAGATTTTTTAAACGTTCATATTTTTTTATTATTTACGAGGCCAAGGCTCAGAACAGCTGTGCTCGGAGAAATGGACTCATAAATCCAGTGAAAGAAATTATGTTTTTGATTTAAATTTATATTTTTCATTTTTCATCAGGACAATACTTTGCGTAGGAGTGAGGCGGCGTTCGAAATATTAAATTGTTTGGTAGTTTTTGTGTCTCACATAATCCATTAATAAGCAAATACTTTTATAACAATAATGTCAACGTCACATAACGAATATAAAATACTGACACTTAAAAAAATATATGTTACCAGCAAAAGGGTATGTCAACGGTTGAGATTAAGATTTTCTTTTCTTTCCCCTAACCTGTACTATCTCATTGTTGAAAAACAGCCTTCCACTCCTGTAAATAAGGTTGTAGTAATTTAATAAAATTGTTCTTATTCAATTACTAATTAAATTAAAAAAGAATGGCTATTCCTAGCAAAATGAATTGCAGAGAGCCCGAAGTGCTTACATGCTTTACGTACCTAGTACATACGATACCTGACGCGACTGCCTACATAATATCGGTCCCCCGGGAAGTACCGCTTAATTTACCAAGTATACGTGCAATAAAAAAATACAAGTCATAATGTTATCTCGATATGTGTGTTTCTAAGTTCTCAGACTTCGCTACGTGTAGGACTTTCGTGGAAAAATATTCAAACGTTATTCTTAGAACATTATACAAAAAGCCTGTGCAAAAATATGTTTATACCTACATATGGTTAGTTGTATGTAAATGTATTTTTTTTTTACATATTTTAAAGATACTACGTGTTTAACATAAAGTTACATGTTGTTTGTTTAAATGTGCTTAGTTAGCTAAATGTCATTTGTTTCATTAAATAAGGCACTTTCTATTTATGAGTAATAATTAGACCAACTATTTAAAACCGACCGTATGCAGTACGACACTCGCACCGCTCCGGCGCCGCAGCTATCCGGAACAAAAGCGGGTTTCACAATTGAAACAAGTGATTCGGTTTTGACTTATTCATAAAACAAATGTCATAAATTAAGGCTTGGTAAACAAAAAAACCCTTTGAATTCTAAAAATCATTAACACCTATGTTTTCGGATTTAAACCATTCCAAGTCTAACGTTCTAAACTTTTTTGGAGATTTCACGTTTCGACTACTATGTCTCATGTAAGCCAGGATTTACAAAGTAATGACGGTCGTCGGTGCCCAGGAAACTCCACAGACTTACAAACCGCACTCAATTGCACTGCGGACTTACTGTAAGTCCAATTTAGGTGCCCGATCGGATTCGAGGAACGGTTTTCGAACTTACCAAACTACTGCTCGGTAAAAAATAGGTGTATGTAAGTTTAAAGTTGATTTGATTTTACAGTAAGGCTTTTATTTACACTCTTAAATTATAGGTATTCTATAACTTACATTTTGGTAATTTTTTTATAACTTTAGTTGTTTTTTAACAATAGCATTTTTTTTTTTAATTTGAGTTTACCAATTTCTCCCTTCCATTCTGCTCCACAAGCCACCCCATGCATTTGACACGGTCTGTATGTACGGTATCAGGGTATGCGTCGGACAGGCGACAAGGTGACACGGGCGCGGGCGTGTGGGCGGCGAGCAAACATGTCACAACACGTCACGTGGGCAAACACCGCCGTGACGTGACGCCTAGAAATGGCAGCCACTGGGTTTGACACAGACTAGCTTTGAGCAATTTCTGTTGCGGAGTTTTATGTTATACCAATAGCCATAGTCGGAGTTGGAAAAATATTAAATTATGATGCTTACTTTTGAGATAACCTAAAATAAAATGAATCGTAACTTTTATTGAAATCTATTTTTTACGGGTTTTAAAGCACATCGTTACCACAGGTATTAAAATAACTCAAAAAATAATTGACTAGCTTAATCCTTTATCCAAAATCCATGGCCAGTATCCAGTGTCAAACGGTGAACTCATAATTTACAGTAAGATTGCCGCGTCGATGGCGCAATCTTCAGGATTAGCCGGTCGCCGGCGAGTTATGGACGTTAAACAACATAATGTATTGGCTAGTTACTATTTATTGCCTTTATCCTATTGCCTGAGCGTTACGCGCAATGTATATGGGACTTTCCGAGATTTGTTTCGCTGGCAAGCATTGTAACGGTTGCAAGTAGGAATCTACGTCTTTTGTAGTCTTTTATTTTTCGTTTAGATCTAGTATGCTAATTTTATATTCTTTCTAAATTAATGGTGCAATTTTAAGTCAGCTTGATGATCATTACTTTCGCGTTACTGTAGAATAAAAGCTATTTCTTCATTTTCACTGAACATTTCAGTAACAAGTTCACAGAATTTAATACTATTGAAGTGTAGACAATCCAAGTGCTATAAGATTACGGTTCTGAGTAAACAGTGAGACTAGATATCGATTCCATCTAACTTCAATTTAATCGCAAACAAGAGCAGCTGAGTTGTTTATTCTGTCGAGCTAGTTGTTAGATCCTCGGCATCGAACACATAATCATGGTGCTATTAAAAGATTGAAGATTATAACAGCCTCTAACTTCTTATAGAAAACAATGTATAACTTTGTTTGAGCAGAAGAAGCGAATGCTTTTGACGGAATGAAAGGTAAAGAACGGATGGTGGAAACAATAAGACTACTGGTCGTAGTTAGTAAGACTACAACGCATCTATTGTCATCTCCCAATACAATAAACACAGAAGTTCCAAACGGAACCACATCACGTACTTGTAGCCCACAAATTGACAAAGTAAACTTAGCTAAAAAACTTCCTGCTAGCCATTTTTATTACTTTGAGATTCCCTGTGCAAGAACTACGGAAACATTGTGAAGTATTGTCGAAGCAAGATCATGTCAGTATAATATAAGAATTGGGGTGACAACACAATAAAAGGTTTTGACAAATTGAATTCCAACTCAAGGTTATATAAAGGGCAAGCAGTGGTCCCGAACTAGCAAAATTATCCGTGTTTACCTGTCCCACACACCTTTGATCCGCTATCAAGCGTTTATGAACCAACCGTATAATACATGGGCAGTTTATTATTTTATAAATTCGCTTGCACAAAGGTCCGAGTCGAACCCAATTTACGCCTCGACGAACATAAAGGGGGTTGGGAAACCAACATTGGTGTGCTCCTCCGAAAATGTTTCTTCACCACTTATTAAAGCAGTTACAAGGATGAGTTTCCTTTGGATTTACGATGCGTAGGATTGTGAAGGTTTCGTGGTTATAGTGCGACGTCCTGTGCACGACAAGATCACGCCTCGACTTCGTTAACTTCTATTTATTGATTTCGCTCCAAGATGTTTATAGTTTGGTTCTGGTAAAAGATTTGTGGCTCGAATATCCACTGTTACTATTTCTGTAAATAGGTGACGACGGAGAAATGAAACGATAAATTTATGGGAGGTATTTACTGGAGGATTAGTTTTAGCGATTAAAATAGACTTGAAGTTTGTTTTCATGAGTGATGTAAACACAAACAAATTAATTTAATGTACCTACTAAGATCTCAGAGTCGTTGAATCTATGCCATTTTGGCATGCCTTTAATTTTGAGAATAACTAAAGGAATATGTCGTTGAAAATGGATTCTTAGCTTGAACACTGGGCCCTTTGTCAGGCATCAGGTACAAGTGGCATGTTAAGCTTGACATTCAAGTGTCATTCAAGTATCAGGTTATTGTGTACTTGCAAAGTTGTTTTTTGTTAATCGGAAACCTAAAAAGGGGTCAATGTACTCATAATTGTGAACAACCTTTTTTCAGGGTTGGTAAAAGTTGTTTATGATGAGTGCCTTTGATCTTTTCGAGGTATTTGTTGCAGTAAAAATAAGGATGTATTTAAAACCAACATACATTATTGCCCGACAGTTTCCGTGAGCCATAACTTCAGCTAAGCGCTTGGAGAGAGCCCAACGTTGAAGCTAACAAGTACGCATCTTTCTTAACTACATATTCATCTCTATTCTTAAAATTCCAGACCTGATAACATGGCGTAGGTCTGGCGTGTTTGGGATTTTAGACCATAATACTTTTATGAAGAATGACAAACAATATTACGCCGGCTTACTCCGCCTGTCAAAATATTCTACTTATGAATACATAGTGAGTCTGTGTTTACATCAGAACATTACTTTAGTTTGGAAGCCTAAAGTCAAACAAAAGTTGCTATATATTATAGGTGTATATATTAAAAACTGCTGGAAACATCGTGTTTCACTTTGATTTTCATTAACATAAAATGAATTTTATTCACAGACTTGTTTTGTTCATCGAACGAATTAGTTTTTTTTTTCAATATCATGGCTGAACCGATATAAATAAATATAGCATTTCAAAGGTCATCCTATCGAAGCCATGTTTTTGGTAATAAATGTGCTATGATTAAAATAAGCTTGTGTGATGAATGTTTTTCGCAATTTCAAACAAAGTTTTAAGTGCTTTCGTATAAACTGATATATTAATGGACCACAGACATATTAATTGATATGTCAGACTTTGAATAGAATATGAAGTCAAAAACACAATCGCTCCCATACATAGTGATAGTAAATAAAGCAAATCGGTGATTTCTCAAAGTACCCGCCCAAACCTCTTTGTGTGGCGCGATATAGACATTAATCGTAGCTTCCAAAAGCACTACAATAAAACCAGTGCTAAATACCACCACAATGAACTCTACTAAATATTTCACTACAAAAAGCATTCGCTGTCTCACTCTAACATTTTCGCGATTGGAATGAGACATTACAGGGATAAATGGTTTCCTTTGATGTCGACGCAGCGACGCCGACGCCGTACAGCGGCTACATATCACTTAGTATTCTTACGTTTGCCGTCAGACAGCACGTTGGAAAAAAAAACACAAATAAAATTTTACACGCTGTATAAAGTCCGACGCATTTAAAGGATGTTTTTTTTTATTGGCGAACAATATACGTGGGTGGTAATGTTCATTATTTTGTTTTCACTTCTTTCAGTACTGATGAGTACAGTCGTGAGCTAATATTGTCTTTGTTCGGTGCGGAACGATCGGCCGATAAGTTTATCGCGATCGCTAAATAAATTATTGGATTTGTATGGCCGTCTTTATTTGTTTTGTCTATGTCACTTTTGGTTCGCTTTCATTCGTCACGATTTTGTTTTACAAACACAGGCTTGAAATACTTTGCCAATTTATTTAGCTAAATAAAGTGGGTAGTGGTGGGCAACAGAGTATGTTAACTTGTCTATTTATAATGACGAGGTCATGTCATATTGCGGTCAGATTATTGGTCGAATATTGGAAATTGGGGCAGCGTTTATAATTAGGCTATTAACTTTGAACCGATGTAGGTATTTATAGCACTGAAGTTAAACTTGTATCAAACAAATATCGATTGGAACACTATCATTGGCTGTCCTTTAAAATACTTTGAACTAGAGTACAAAGTAGATCTTGTTTGGCCCAAATGATTAAATATATCACAAAAAATATTTAGGTATATTCATTTTACGTGCTGATCTTATTTTTTCTTGGAAATGCTAACAAGAACATTTGAGCAGAATTGGTACTTATTCCGATTTAAATAATGTATAGAATTATACAGACCAACACACAAACAAATGTTAGGTGCCTATTTTTCAATGTATGCCTACATTGTATAGAGTTGAAAATCTTAGTTCAAAAATAACATTCATAAATGTAACTAAATTCTTTCCAGACGAATAAATGAGATATCAATGTCACCCTCTAATAAGAAGTCAAGAGAGTCACAAAAAGTGTATTTGTAACTAAGACTCAATCAGCAGACTCAAAAGAAATAAAAGCTCAAAAAGCCCTTACACATGCAATTACTTATAACAATCAATATCAAACGCAAAGAATTGGATGAAAACAAGCTATCAATGCTAGGAAAGTTCACGCCAGCTAGTGGGGGCAGCGGAAGATTAATGATGTTTCATCCCTCTTTACACCCCTTGCATCAATCACTTAGCCCTTTGATGTATTATTTACTCCCAAAGTTATTTTTGTGTCTCCTCTGTTTTTGAAGGGGTACAAATATTTTTCAACGCCATCTGTCTATTATAGATGGTGTATTTTGGCAGAGAAGGGGGTGAAGTGGCAGTAGTTATGGTGAATGTTATGATGATGGGACAGGCTTCTCTTTTGTCCTGATTTGGGTGAGAAGGGAAAACAAATGGTCAGCTGTTTGATGGAGATTGTTTACTTACTTTGGTAAATAGGGAAGAATTACTGTGACTTACATAACATCACGCCTGTAATCCCCGAAGGGTTAGGCAGAGGTGTACCTATTAGTACACCCACATTTTGTCAGTTATTTTGTCCCATGTAATATGGAGTGAGCCTATTGCCATCAACCGAGCAAAAAACCAATCTCCGAGGCTGCTACTGAGAAATTCCTGATGTAAAAACTACTGTGACTTTGGTGATATATAATATTATTCTGTGACCATTTTAAATAGCTTACGGTAAATATTAGAAATAGCTGTTCTAAAAACCATAACATCACAATGAAATGGATCAAGATCAAGATTTAGTAAGCACCTATAAGGCTACGGACAATAACGTGTATTTGTAAATCTTCTGCCCATAGGGGCCTATTACTAAATCACTTGAATGATGCCTACTTACCTAATACAACCTTGACCATAAGTGTTACTCGACTTAATTAATATAAACACACTCGTAAATAGCCCATCATACATATTTATTGAAAATTATAACTATGTATGAATATTTTGCTTTTGATGAATTGGACCAATATGATGCAATTTATGATAGGGTTGGCATCTACTTAGTTACCTTTTAGTGATCATTATAGCGTCAGTATGTGTCTGTTTAGCCTGGAGCCCTGTGTGAGCTCACAAAAATGAATATTATATTAACATCAATTAGGTACGGTATTCAAAAAACAAGATAATTTATTACGATGATCAGAATGTAATGTCAAAATAAATGTTCGCTACAATGTTTTGTTCATTTTGGTCATAAAGTCGTTTGAAAGTTGACTAGGAATAAATTAGGAAGTTTTTATATGAGGAAATGTGAATAGTTGAATTCTTAAAATCTGCTTCAAATATCGCACACTGAAGGTCAGGGACAATGATTAATAATACGAACCACAAATACGTGCGACGATTGAATCAAGTTACATTGTGTTATTCGTGGAACTAAAATGACATAAGACTAGTCACTTCTATAAACTGCACATTCATTGTATTACTTTTTATTTTTTACTATTGACTGCCTCGTTGGTTTAGTGGTCGCAAAACAAGACTGCTGGCCATTGGTCTTGGGTTTTTCCATCAGGGATTTGTCAGAAGAAGTTTGTCCTCGAAGTCTGGATTTGTGCCCGGTTGATAGCTATAGGCTCGCCCCCTATAACATGGGACTCAAACATAACTGGCGAAATGTAGGTCTACTAATGGGTACACCTCGTTCTCACCCTTCGGGGATTACAGGCGTGAGGTTATGTTATTGACTAGCTTTTATCCATGTCTTCGCTAACGTGAATGTCGGATAACAATTGGAATGGAGGAATTGGTAAACAAGCCGACCACCCACGTGATGGCAAGTGGTCAGTGACACCTACGGACATGTGCAATACCTCCTCGTGTTGCACCATCCCCAAAAGATGAACGTTGCCGGCTGACAGATAATTACAGACACGATTGTAATTAAGAAATCAATTGCCAACCATTTCATGTCATAATGATCAGTCTGTCTGTCTGTTACCTCTTCACGCTTAAACCGCTGAACCGATTTAGGTGAAATTTTGTATAAAGATAGTTTAAGACACGGGGAAGGACATAGAATAGTTTTTATCCCGGAAATCACCTCCTAAGGCGGTGAAAAGGGGGGTGGAAGTTTGTATGCAAGTACGATATTAAAAAGTTTCACGCGGACGTAGGCTCGGGCAAAAGCTAGTCTTTAATAAAATCGTGAACAAAATGTTATACGAGTAGGTAGGAAGTAGGTACCTACTTATTCCTCGCTCGATGCCCGACACTTTACAGATAATAATATCTTCAAATCAAAAAATCAAATCAAATCAAATCATTTATTTGCATAATACATGTATCCATACATGTAATCCATGTATATCATAATCCTAGGATGCTATACGGAGGTTCAATCCTATAATATACACAACGTTCCAATCCCGCGTGGCTTCTTGTTTTTGTAACATTTGGCTAAATCTTCTTAAAGGTCACTCCTAAGAGGTTCTGATGTAGCTATGTATTAACATAAATTTTGTTATTTTAAGCAATACTTGATCACATACCTATTGGGATTAGTGTTAGGCATCATTTAAATAACATCAGAAGGCCAAAGGATTATTATGATGAGCTTCTATTAATGGAGTAATAGGTACCTATTTTAATAAGCAGGCATTCTGAATTAACTAGTTGGTATTTTTCGATATACATATTTAATTTTTGAAATAAACTTTAGGAGATCGACTAGATTGTGGCAGCGATCTTCTGTAAACAAATTGGTTAAATAAAGCTATCATAATAAAATATTTTTTTAAAAGTTATGAGCAATAAATTTACTGTATTTCTATTAATGTTGTAGCTACTAAGGTTTTTGCCGTTTATCGAATTGACAACCATAAAAAATAGCGTTCAGGAACAACGGGCTGGTGTACTTTATATTGATTAACTTCTTATTATTTATCGACTAAACAACAACAAATTTTAAAAGTGACTTCATTAATGAACGAGATGGCGCTAGTAGCACGAAATCTTAAGATACCTCATTGTTAAGTGTACAGCTTGGTATACTGTTATGATAATTATTATGAATGAAGACCAATCCTAGGACACCTGATTCGTATAAATTGTTTAGTCTTTACGAAGGAACTAATGTCATGTTCCTATGTATATGAAATTCCTGTGATCGTGAGGCGGGAGCCAAAGCAAAAATTGCTTTATTATTTTTGTGATTAGAACTATAAGTACCTACCTATAGGCAATTTTATAATCTTTTTAGTTCATTTTCAACGAACCTTATGTAGAATATTTATTTGCTGTGTGACTATTATTACCTATTTGGGAATGGTAGATACTACTTATGCCATTTTTCAATGGCGGTAGAATAGCTTCCGAACTTCCAAAGCGAAGACGACAAAAATCGAGTTGAATACAGATCCTACCTATCTTATCTCAGATCGGCTACGATGTCTGATTTTAGCACGTGTTTATTACTTCGTGCAGAGATTGAGTAAAAATCGAAAGAAAGAGTAAAAGTCAACTTCCGAAGACTGGCTGCCTCAGCAGCGGCTAAAGTCAAATCGATTAAGGCTAATAGGGCATTACGATATTCATCACTAATGTTGGTACACCATGAACTTTGTCTAAATCGATTTACTAAATTAAATGAGTTTTTAAAGCTTGTAGTGTAATCGCGTTGCGGTCAGCACGTGTCGCAACTGCGGTTAGTTGTGATGTTCCTCCGAAAGGTCAGGTTTGAAGAGGTGCCAGTGAGAGGCGGTACGTGTTTGTGATTAAATTGAAAGTGTGGCAAACGTGATTTGCTCTTTGGGAAGTCCAATGTTTATTATCTATGATGTCATTGTTACCTGTGGTACCACATACATTACGTAAGTGTTTTTTCTTATAATTTCAATTGCTGCCTACGATATTTAGGTACATTTGTACCGAAAACTTAATTTAGAGTTAGTTGTTAACACGAGACACGTTAACACGATTACAAAATGACACACGATAATAGACCAATGGTAGCAACTCGGAGTTTTTTTTTACTTCTATAAAAAAACCTTTTTCTAAAATATCTTTATTACAAGGAACTGAATAGGAATTTGTTACTTTGAAATTCCGGATGTGCTCATATTTTCTATTTCAACGACACAAAGATATCATGGGTTTGCACAATGGTGTGCTATTTGTAACAGCCCCGTGACGTCATAAACATCTGTCACCTTGTTTGGACATGTCCTAAATCCAGGGTTGTCAAAATAGAGATCAATATAAATAAAAGCAGAATTTAACTTTAACCTTTATGAGGTTTCAAATGTTGAATCCATTATAGTTTGATTGATGACCTACTGGTGTGCTTGTGACTTTTATAACCACTCAACTTTGAGTGACGCAGAGAACAAAATTAGATGATCCGGATGTTTTGAAGATAACAACAAGTTGGGCACCCACTCACTTGTCTTGTCATTTCTTTTTATAATTCATTTCATGAGAATAATTAAATATCTAATAAGTCTCACAGAATAATTAATAAATGTTGTAGAGAGATAAGTCGCCAGCTAGTTGGTCAGTATAACATCAATAAAAACATGTAAATATTGTAATCTGTCTGATTTATTTTGTGCGTGGCAGCCCTAGGCGTGGCCTTGTTAGGTCGTTTAAGAATGATTTAATAAGTACTTGTAATTTAAATACGCGTTAGTGTGAGTGATTGTGTAGGCAGTAGGCGTGGCGAAAGGTTAAGGTTTCGCGAATTCTTTAGTCATTTTTAGGAAGTTTTAGGCTTTTTCATCACTGAGCTAAATGCCAAGCTCTTCTATGTTTTTCTTGTGTCTGAAATATTATGAATTTTCATTACAGTCGTGGATGGCTGCCGCAAAATTATTATTCTTGGTACCTATTTGAATAAGGAAAAGTGTATTAAAGAGATGTCAGGTCTTTTTATTTCCTACATAGGTAGGTACTAATACTCATTTACTAACACTTGTACCTAATGCCTAAATAAAAGTGCACTGTTAGACATACTTAGGCAGTACATTTAGGTGTCGCCTAGTAGTATTTGTGAAAAACTGGCTTGAGAATAGTGACAATCATCTGTTGGACTATTAACTAAGTATCATCTGTCATTCGCAAAATATTTACTAGGTGCGAGTTCAGAGTGTTGGTGTTTATTATCATTCAGAAATTGTACAAACAAAAAATGTATAGAATAGGTAGCACGAACAGACGACGTAAAAACGTATCCAATCAAAAAGCTTACACCTTGCCTACGAAGTATTGCCGGTATTCTATGAAAGAGTCAAATATGCGGCTCACAAAGGGCCGGCTCACACTGTATGCAATTTGTATCGCTTCATAGAACCTTTCACGCTAGGTGGTGACGAAAATTCGTGTCGCGTGCACCTTTGAACACCCAGCTTTACGAACACTGGTGATAGGCAGGGTCTACATCAAAATATTGATCGTTGTTTTTATGACTTTTTAGTTTGTTTGGGTAACTAAAAACTAGCTCTCAATTCGAAAAATGGGGGGAAAGATTTTAAGAAAATTTAGATCAAAATTAAAATATATAAGCGCACCATTCCCCTGCTAATTAAATATCATGACAGAGTAGATACCACGCCGTAATATATATTTTAATATTAAAATGATTTCGATCTATTTGATTGATAGTTTTCAAATCGATCGTAGTGTTAGATAAATATCCAGAAATGGATAACTTGTTCTCGTACATGTTGCTAGTACTGTGACCGCACGCGTACCTGTGTGGCCTTTTAACTAATGAGTTGTTAATTGTATGACATTGTCAGCTTGCCTCATTGTCAACCAATGTAATTGAGTTACAATAGGGAACTATTAAGTTTCATGGTCACTTTAAATAAATAATCATTGAATCACGCTGACGCATTGTCGTTAATTTGTATGGCCGGTAATGAACATTTTTATCATTACAAATAATAATATTATGGGTATAAGTATGTCATCCGCAAATACACGTAATTATATTAAATCGGATAATGCTGCAACATTCGAATATAATTTGTTTTCGAAATCAAATTAGGAATCAAACATTAAATATTTATATTATACAACGCATTAATAATTATTAATGCGTTCGGATAAGGTACCTACATAATAATGAATAGTAGCATCTTGATAAACTTATACAACTATTGACATCATAAATATCCCAACTCAGCAATTCGGTTCAGTAAAGGTAATAAATTACTTTAGAGGCAATAATTAAAGTACTAATTATTATAATTATCGAGTTCGTAATTAAATTACACAGATATCGCTACTGAAAATTTATTATAAGTACAAACATGAAATTGTTATTGGTTGCAATTTTTTTATTAACTCGTGAGTGAACTTGCTTCACACTCTTTTTGACTATCCTTTCTAAATACACACAGAATTGGATAATCATGTTTTTGATGCTTGAGGTGAACCACAAAGATCAAGAACGGACAGCATAATTTAAGTAAATATGTCACCCGCTAGATGGCGTCACAAGTAACATTAAATAACTAATTGAAAGAATGATAAGCACACTTACTTGATCAAGCCAATAGGACATGGTATCAGGGTTATATTTCTCTTACGTCGGCACGGGTAGTGAACTAACTGCAGAAGAGCAGCTGACGAAGAATTCAGTCAGTATTTAAAGTAATTAGTGTAGGATAGTCTACGAGAATAAACAAACCTATATTCGATAAAAACAACAAAAGCAAGAAAAACTACCAAAAATACAAGATCCAATATTCTGTCCCACTTTATTAACAGACCGTACCCAATATACAGTCAGCACAAGCAGTAGGTATCGAATAAAGCAATAAGTGTTCATTAGTAGGGTTAGCAGCGGAATAAAGTAAGCACCGTGTTTACTCCGCTCCGTGTACGTACACTCCACGCGCCAGTCCAATTTCTTGGCCTGGATAAAAGACACGCGCATTGGGTGGGCCGGGAGCTAGGCTACACGAACCTATTATTACGTTTTATTTATACTAAAAGTAAGATGAGTAAAATAATAATAGTTATTGGTAATTAAATAATAATAATATATCTTGTAATTAATACATTAATTAATTAATTATAGTATCCATTTAAAATTTCGTCCATGCAAATAATTTGTTTACGCAATCGGAGTCGATCGAGTCGAACACTTTTATATAGTGGAAGGGTAAATTGAAAACGAGGTTTAAATTCACTAATTAAGAGCTTCACGATATGGCAAAGTGAGAGATTTATGGTAAAAGAATTGATGCAGCAATTTTTTAAATTAATTTATTTAAGTAGGGGATTGTTTGAAAAAACCTTTCCAAAATACCTTGAATAATATCAGACTATACTCCAGATAATAACATTCTCCTTAAGTCGCATACACATGCATAATGGCAGATAAGTATGTAGTCCCTCGCTTTTAATGTGAATAACATGAACATTTATTTATTTTTAAATCAAGGTAAGTAAAGTGGACCGACCGTAATTGTACCTACCTATAACAAAAATTTGCATGTCATTATGTTATTATTAAATAGGTATGCTAAGCTACTAACATTATCTACCATTTTAAGAACTTTTGTAACCATATTTATCTGCAAATAAATCTTAGACTTTGACTTTGACGATTTAACGAAGTTGGCGGGCAGCGGATAGATGCGGGCTGCCCAAGACCGGGATGGTTGGCGCTCTTTGGGGGAGGCCCACGTTCAGCAGTGGACGGCCATAGGCTGATATGATATGAAGTAAAGTAGAGAGTATCACCATACAAAACTCCAACAGATTTTATCTTCTTTTAAATGTTTCTATCACCATCATTAACCAGACTGGTGAACAAAACCTGTGAGCTGAAAAAGATTCAGAACATAAAAATATTTTTTTTCCTAAGGGTTAAACCTAGCGAAATTAACAACGACATACCAATTCCTGTTCACACATCCACATAGAAAAAAATGTGAAAAAGAATAAAACCGTAATTCCCAACTCCCGGTGTATCCGGGCGGGTGCATCGAGTAATCGGTTTACTCGGACTAGAGGCGCCTCGAAACGGACTGCGATAGATTTACTCGCCTCATTTTGCCCGACACGAGACGAGGGCGACTCTATTTGAGAAAACTTATACTTGTGTAAGTTCCCTCTGCGAGTAAATTACACTTGTTTCGTTTTTCTTCTACTGGAGATGTGAATTTGGTGTCGTTTGAGTTTTAATTAAAAGTGTATTTTGATATACTCGTATTTCTGGATTATCGGGCAGGACCGAAAGTACCTAAGCTTTTCTTAGTTAGGTTAAAATAAATAAATGGTCATAAACTTTCAAATGTATTTATTGACTTTGCTTAGAAGTTTACAAAATTTGATCGCATCGGCTGCTACTTTGACGTCAGAATGTTCAGGTCAGGGATGAACTGGGTTGAACCGAAATCGCGTTCATAATAAAACAACGATACGGTTTGAACTTAATTGGATTTTTAATCAACAAAAAAAACTTACATCGAGAGGGTCATTAACTGTGTGCAAATCTTAACACCGTGATTCAGGAATCGACGGTAAATAAAAAGCGCCATCTATTGGTGAAGATTGGAACTAATCTCAACATACCGCCCACCAAGGACGCTTGTCCTTAATAATGACCGCCCACCATGAGACATATTGGCGCAATGATACACTAACAAAACACAATTCATTAACATATGGAAACACATATTAAATGCTTACAATACACAATTAATCACCTTATACAAGGACCTCTAACAATTACTTAGTAGTGCACAACTTAAAACATATAATATTAATTAAACTTAAACTAAATAAAATGCTAAATTACTGAGCCACAGGCAGAATGCACAATTTCGAAGTGGGGCGTTTTAAAAAAGAGTTTTTACATCTCAAAGTTACCACTCGTGTGATGCCATCCCTGCCTGGGTGTTTTTCAGTAACCCTGCCAATAAGCCACCTAGCCGGAGGTAAATCATCTTCTTTAACCAAGACAACATCCCCGATCTGTGGTTCAGGCACCTTTGTAGTCCACTTGTGTCTATGAAGGAAGTGAGTCAAGTATTCGTTAGCCCACCTACCCCAAAAACCTTGTAACATGGCTTGCACTAATTGCCATCGCTTTAGGCTACTTATAGGACTTGTGTCATAATTTGATTCGGGTACGGTTAATAATGGCTCGCCTATCAAGAAATGACCCGGAGTCAATGGCATCGGTTCCTCTGGACTGGTACTTTCTATTGCGGACAGTGGCCGAGAGTTTAAACAAGCCTCTATTTGAGCAAGTAGTGTTGCCATCTCTTCATAGGTAAGTGTCGACTTTCCTATGACTCTTTTTAAATGGAATTTGGTCGACTTTATTCCTGCCTCCCATAATCCACCGAAATTAGGAGCGTGTGCAGGAATGAAGTGCCAAGTGGTTCCGTCAATAGCTAAAGCTTCTGCTATTTCTTTAGTTAGGGTTGACCCTTGCAGCTGAAACATTTCCTTTAATTCCTTGGAGGCCCCTACAAAATTCGTGCCATTATCGCTCCATAGCTCTGAGCAATGGCCTCTACGAGATACAAATCTTTTAAAAGCTGCAAGGAAACCCTGTGTAGTCAAATCGCTGACTATTTCTAAATGTATAGCTCTTGTTGCCATACATATAAAAAGACAAATATATCCCTTATATGAGCGATGCCCGCGACCTTTTGACGTTCTTATATCTATAGGTCCCGCGTAATCAACTCCACTGTGTAAAAATGCCCTGGAAGGAGTTCCACGAACTGAAGGGAGAGAGCCCATCAGTTGATTCCTCACAGTAGCACTTTGTTTTACGCATGTGACACATTTACGGACATGTTCCTTGAGAAGGGTTTTAACACCAACGATCCAATAAGCTGTGCGCACATAAGACAACATGAGCTGAGGTCCACCGTGCATGGTCTTGAGGTGGGCATCTGCTATGATCAGCTGAGTTAAATGTGATCGATGTGGCAATATGATTGGATGTTTGGTCTTCTCGTCCAACTGAGCTCCTTGAAGCCGGCCACCAGCTCTGAGTATATTGTCTCCATCAATATACGGATTTAACGTTCGAATTTTACTCGTTCTTGTTTTTATTTCACCTTTCTGTTTAATTTCCGTGTACTCTGCTTGAAATCCTTCAATTTGGCATTGCCGAATACAACACTGCAATGACTTCTCAATCTCCCAGCTGCGTAAGTACCTTGGTCGATCTTTATCAGTTTTTAAATTTAAAAAGCGTCGACAGTAAGCTATAATTCTTACTAGCTTAAAAAGAGATGAATATTTGTTCCATACGAAATTATCAACAGTAGAACAATGGGTTTTTATTGATCTTTCTAAATTCACCTCTAAATCCTTTGGTTTTGAGTACACTATCTCTCTGTCATGTAAAATGTCTGGTCCATTTAGCCACAATCTATTACCTATAAGCTCGACAGGTTTAATCCCACGGGAGGCGCAATCCGCGGGGTTCTGATTGGATGGTATATGTGCCCATTGAAATGCGTCCAATGTAGTTAGGATCTCTGAAACCCTATTCGCGACAAAGGTTTTCCATTGACTAGGGTGTTTATTTAACCATGCTAGCACGACCGTTGAGTCAGTCCATGCTCGCAAGTGGTTCTTGGGTATACCTAAAACTTCTGACATTTCAATCAGCAAACGAGTGACTAGCACAGCGCCGCATAACTCTAGGCGCGGTATGCTTACTTGTTTTATGGGTGCAACCCGTGTTTTTGCTGTAACCAGTGAAACGTGTACGTCGCCATTACAATCCACTATTCGAATATATACTGCTGCGGAGTATGCGACCTTGGAGGCATCGGAAAAGCCATGTAAGTCTACCACAGTGTCGCCTGACTTGGTTCCCAGCCATCTGGGAATTTGGAACTCTGTAAGTTGTGCTAATTCACTACGGTAAGTAACCCATTCATTTAGTAACTGGGTCGGGACCTCCTCGTCCCAGCCAATTCCAGCCAACCACAGCTTTTGTATAAACACCTTTGCTGGTATTAGCGCCGGTGCCAACCATCCTAATGGATCAAATAACCGTGATATACTCGAAATAATCTTCCTTTTAGTTTCAGGTCCTGACGTCGGAGTAAGCTTCACTGAATATTGAAACATATCTTCACTACGGTTCCAGGTAAGTCCTAGAATTTTCATAATAGAATCTAGTTTTATTTCTAAGTTTCGTTCTATTTTCTTCTCCTCCCCCAGTTCCTTTGCGACTTCCCCTTCATCTGAACTAATTTCCTTTATTACAGCTTCATTATTGCTTGTCCATTTTTGCAGTTCAAATCCACCCTTTCCAAGTAGCGTATTCATATCCTTATATAACTTTTGTCCTTCTTCTATGGTTTGACAGCCACTCATAAGATCATCCATGTAATAATCTTCTAGCACCTTCTTTGCAGCTTCTGGGTACTTCTCTCCTTCATCAAGAGCTACCTGCTGGAGAGCCTTCACTGCTAAATACGGAGCTGAGGCCGTTCCAAATGTCACGGTCACTAATTCATAATCTTGAATTTTATCTTCAGGATTGTCTCTCCATACGATGCGCTGAAATATTGAATCATTACCATCAACTCTTACTTGCCGATACATTTTTATAATATCAGCTGCCAAACAAATAGGGTGAACTCTCCATCGTATAATAAGATGTCGTAACTCTGGTTGTAGTGTTGGACCGATCAATAAAGTATCATTTAATGATACGCCGTTTACTCCTTTGCACGACGCATCAAAGACGACCCTCACCTTGGTGGTCGACTTATCTTCACGAACCACCGCGTGATGGGGCAGATAAACTGCTTCAGACTGCTTAACATCATTCTCTGGAACAGGAATCATGTGACCTAACAATTGGTATTCTTTTATAACATCTGTATATCTTTTCTTCATTTCTTTGTTTTTATCCAATTTTCTTTCTAATGCCTTTAATCTGTTCACAGCAATATCCCGAGACCTGCCATATTTGCATGCAGGGTCTGCGTCCCGGAAAGGTAAACGTACCACATAACGTCCTTCAGGGGTTCTACAAGTGGTAGCCTTAAAAATTTCTTCACATTTCTGTTGGTCTTCCGTTAACATTTTTTGTGAAATGGAAGAATGATCTGATTCCAGCTCCCAGAACCTTTTTAAAACTTCATCTTCATTAATAGTAGCGTTCATGACTACAAGCCTTTTTTCAGTGTGGTTGGTTTGTTCAGTAGTAGATACCACGCCAGACAAGATCCAACCGAGAGCAGTGCTTTGAGCGATTGGAGTACCAGGCGGTCCTTTCAAAACACCCTGTTGTAATATTTGACAGTATATTTCAGCACCTAATAGAATATTAATTTTATTAGGTGTGTCATACTGGGGGTCAGCTAATGAAATTGAATGTAAACTAAAGTCTTGCAACCCAGTTATTTTCATAACTGGGAGAAGAGTGGTGATTGACGGCAATACAAAGGCACTGACTATAATTTCAAAGGTGGGATCTACTCGTGACTGGATTTTTATATTAACCCTTGACTTGGAGGTGACCTTACTGTCGTCTCCAATTCCTGAAATCACACCCCTTGCTGACATCTTTTTTAATCCTAGACTTTGGACTGTAGCCTCCGTTATGAAAGAGGCTTGTGAGCCTTGGTCGATCAAAGCTCTGATAACCCTTTTTTCCCCGTATCTCGACTCAGCATTGATCAGTGCAGTGGCTAACAATACTTGACTACCTTTTAACTTACCTGTCGAGAAACATGACACCACCGGTGTACCATCATTGGATGTTGACCCCGCCGCTTGTGAGGACGGGTTGACCTTAGTGACCTGATCACTTCGCTCTGATGATTCGACAGATGTGGTTATGCTGTTGCTTGGATGAAGAAGTGAGTGATGTCGACGATTACAAACACGACAATTAGTGGCCTTTAAGCACTTTTTAACTGAATGATTCGACCCCAAACAGTTAAAACAGATACGATTCTTCATTACAAAGTCATGTCTGTGATCATAGTCAATTTTCGCAAACTGTTTACAAAAACATAATTTGTGATTTTCTTTACAATATTCACACACTACAGCATTCGAGGCATGAAACACCTTTGGTTTACTGGTCGGAGCACTGGTTTGTTGAACTACAAATCTTGGTTTAGCATTCTCAATAAACTCCAATGCTCGAAAACGACCTTCAATAAATTTAGTGAATTGATTAAATGTTGCCAACTCATTTGAATTTTCACTATCACTTGTGAGATGCAATTCCCACTGTTTCCTCGTTTCTGGATCTAATTTATACGTAACAATGTGAATAATAATAATATCCCATGAACTTATATCTATTTTCAAATTTCTCAAAGCATGTAAACATTCAGTGGTTGTATCTAATAACTCCTTCAAGGCTGAAGCTGACTCGACATTTGAATTACGCTGACTAAATAATCTCTTTAAAATACAATTTGACAAATATCTTTTGTTATTATATCTAGACTCCAATTTTGACCAACATTGAGCATAGTTATCTGCTGTGATAGGTACAAATTTTATTAGCTGTTCTGCCTCTCCTGTAAGATAGCCTTTTAAATAATGCAATTTTTGTACTGAATCTAGTGACTGATTAGTGTGAACTAAAGAAATAAATAAGTCCTGAAATGTTGTCCATTCGGAGTACTTACCAGAGAAAGTAGGAATTATTATTTTAGGTAATCTTACAGAAGAATTAGACGCCGAAGGTACAGAAACATTTGAGTCCTTAGAAACCGCTGTTTCTAGCGGTTGGTACTTGCACAATGCAACCTTTAGTTCAACCTTATAAGAAATGTAAATTTCCTCTGTCGCTTCGTACATAACACTTGTAATGTCCTCTAAAGATTTTAAAGTTTTACTGTCTAATTCTAATATTTCACAATGATTTTTACTAAATGCTTGCCAATCTCGTTCCAACTTTTCTAATCTTGTTTCAATATATTGATAACATAATCGATCTTTCGGTGTTTTCTTAAAATTAGATCTTGACCTTTCTATCATTGTTTTTAAGTTTGATTGCAAATTACTGTACTTCTCCATTATTCAAATTAAACAGTAAAATTTCAACTTTGTTTACAAACAACACTTTGTTTCTTAGCAGCAAAATCTCGAAAATTTTACAAGTGTTTTACCTAAACTTTAACTCTAAGCGAACTCGGGCATAGATTCCTCGTTCCCCCGTTTTTGCTCGCTTATTCTAAGTCCTTAAATTTACTACACTATTTATTCTAAGTCCAAGATTCATGCATAAATGGCTAAGTTAATGGAATGTTCTGAATATTTTTTGAACTATTTCTTCACTGATGAAAGATAACACAAATGTACTCACAGGATGTCTTCGGCTCTCACACACACACTGACACCTTAGCCGCTGTGTCGTCACGATGCTCCGCTGACGTCACGATGCTCTGCTTACGTCACGGTGCTCTGCCGCCGTCACGATGGTGGTGATCTTCTTCCGCTTCTCAGGGCTGGCTGTTGACGTCGTATTCCCGGCGCCACCTGATGATGTCTCCTTCCACAGGGAAACCCTTCCAGCACCCTGAGTTGCGATCCACAACCCCTTTGGTGTTCCCTGACAAACTGCTGCGGTGCGCTACAGCAAAACTTCACCGCACACAGTGCAACTTCTTCGGTTTTATCCGGCTCGACGGACCAATGTTCAGGTCAGGGATGAACTGGGTTGAACCGAAATCGCGTTCATAATAAAACAACGATACGGTTTGAACTTAATTGGATTTTTAATCAACAAAAAAAACTTACATCGAGAGGGTCATTAACTGTGTGCAAATCTTAACACCGTGATTCAGGAATCGACGGTAAATAAAAAGCGCCATCTATTGGTGAAGATTGGAACTAATCTCAACACACTCCATTAGTTAAATAAGTACTCCTGATTCTTATTGGATCAATTATAGATAATAATGAATCACGGAATTGTGCAAAATGCCAGAGAATGATGTCATCTCGATGTGGTGTTTTGTCACTGTTCCTCTATGGAGCAACATGGTCGAATGATGAACGCCGGACTAATGCCTGTGCGCAACCATTAACAAAGCCCACTACTTAAACAGAATGTAACATTAATCTCCTCATTACCCGGCTGAAGCTACACCAGTCAGAAAGGAACGCTTGAATTGTCCGCTTCTCCGCACTTTGTCCGCTGCTCCGCGCTTTGTCCAGCTACATAAGCTCTGCATTCACACCGAAATGATGGCTTAGAACCAAATTAGCAGTGCAACTGCTTCAAAGCGCGTTATGTCCGGGAGTCCGGAATACCGTGCTGTCCGGCTCCGTCCGGCCTCTGTTCGGCTGGTGGGGGATTAATTTGTTTGTGCGTGGTTCGTTGGCGGCAGAAATTGTGCTTGTGCACTAAGCCTTATTAAATCTAATAGAATTGAGCAAAATGTTTTATTCCTCTGACCTTTGATGTTTTACAAATGTAAATACGTTAGTGGGTACGTCGACTACTAAGTTGATTGTTTGATTTTATTGTGTAGTTAACAATATCAGATGAGAACCTTCCAGGAATGTTAATGAAACTATTCAACCAAAACGGGCTTTTGCGGACCAAGTCAATATTAACCACTCTGCTCGACAAGATTTTGACATTTGACACATCCCTTGACTCGGCAGGGTGTTGTGGATCACGTCATAAAATTCTGGAATTTACATCAACTTTCAGGATTCAATTTTTTAAGAAAAAATAACGTTTGCAGCTATTTTATAGAATAAGTTTGTGGCAAATATCTTTAATTATAACTCGAGGTCGGTTAAACCACTTCAGATCACTGCAAAATCGGTACAATATAAGTTTTTCTGCACCCTATCCAAAGGCAGACCACTTAGATTAGCTAAAATTAAATACATAAAGAACCTTCTCGCTTGCTGAAAAGATGCATTCAGACGAAATAAAGACATTATCATTCCATCTCCATTGTTGTTTTTGGCATTATCCATACATAAGTACTTTAAAAATAGATTCAAATTTTGTCAAAATTTACACAAAATTGTGGCACTTCTTAGTGCTGACCGTTTACCCAAGTTTCATAATTCGATTCAAAAGTCGCGTTCAGCCTAATCGATACTTGAAATAAAATCGAGGTTGGCCAAAGGAGTCCGAATGAAAAAAAAAACCTTTTGATAATATTTCTCAGGATTTATATTTTATATTAAATGGATAAATAAACGCAAAGCTTAATCAGGAGCGTAAGTTATTTTTAATAAGGTATAAGATTTACTTAAGTAGATATTTTAACCGACTTCAAAAAGGAGGATGTTCATAATTCATAAAATACATAATTATGCATAAATCTGCTAAAATATTAGCTGCATTATTTTGTTTTGCGTAGACTTAAAATAATGAGGTGTAAGTGAAAATCCAAGATGGCGGTCGTGAAATTTTACAAAATATGCGTCATGGGTGCTGGTTCCTTGGTTTTGGGTTTATTTCGTGGTCACGAACCCATGACGCATCTTTTGTAAAATTTCACGACCGCCATCTTGGATTTTCACTTCGACCTCATTTTCGGCATTACGACCCCCGAAAACCATGGACATGACACCCATAATGCATATGTTGTAAAATTTTGCGGCCGCCATCTTGTATTTTGATTGTGACAAACGGACGGACAGACGAACACACGCGTGATCCTATAAGGTTTCCGTTTTAATTTGGACGTACGCAACCCTAATCCAATGTTACAGCCCCAGTCAAACTAATTAGATAAGTTAATTATTAACATTGATGCAAATAATTAGACGTTCTATTAAATGTGTGAAAAACGCTATATACACCAATCTGAGATAAATGTATACTGTGCACGCTGCTTAAAATTTAAAAAAGTAGGTAATGCACCAAAATTAAAATTCTTAATTAAATTTAATATAAAATTTAAAAAAAAAATATAGGTAGGTATCATAGGTATAGTTCATTGGTCAGGACCAATGAGCTATACCTACCGAGATACATATTTTTTTTCTGTTGAGTCTTGAACTAGAAAACTATAAATAATAATTAATAATTGAGCTGGATAGCATAAATAATTAATGTTTATTGTAATTTAAACTTAAATTCCATTTATATCCATTTTTACGAGTCGATATCTGATATGAGTAATTTTAATTACTCGAATCGATTGAAATAAAAAAATAATCGATTGACATAATCACAATCGCACATCAATGCATTAAAAAAAAAAATGGTTGA
The DNA here is from genome assembly GCA_949774945.1 of Hoplodrina ambigua. Classification (NCBI taxonomy): domain Eukaryota; kingdom Metazoa; phylum Arthropoda; class Insecta; order Lepidoptera; family Noctuidae; genus Hoplodrina; species Hoplodrina ambigua. The sequence goes on from OX458979.1 coordinate 13,965,246, forward strand.
CAATTTCTAAGAACACAAAATGAGTAGTGGTAATGAATAATCCGTGTTTTTAGACCCGTGTTTGTAATTTACACTAAGAATTGGGCATTTTCTTGTTGTTTATTATATTTTGAATGACATTTGTCATGTTTTTAATAATATCTAAATGTATTATAGTGATATTTGTGACATACAAAAATGTAAACACGCACGGATTGGCGCGAAGTTTCGACTTTGGATATCAAAAACTTTATTACCACTACTAATTTATGTTAAACTATGGATGAAATCGACAAATAAATCAATTATGAGTTATTTACTGCTCCTATAGTGGAGCTTGGATGTCTAAAATCCACAATTTTTATGTTTTTTAGCCTCGACTACTATGGTCTTCAAAATGGCGATGATTGCATTTTCACACTTGGATTTTAAAACGGTAATTTTATATACTCGCGTGCTAAATCTAAAAGAGTGGATGGCTCTAACATTTAAACATTTTATCAAACTCTGTTACTCAATGCTCACACATGAGATTAGATGGCTACCATAATCAGTATTTACACTTATTGGTCAGGATGACGCATGCGCGAACTCCGGGGTCCAATTGGACCCACTACCGAGCCGGCGGAGGTTTCTGTGTTCGGGTCCAATTGGGGGCGCTTCCGAACTATACGGTTAATGTTAGGTTTAATAATACTTTTTGATCATACCTAATAATTCATAGATAAATTAGCTGTCCTCGCGACATCGTCCTGTTGGAGATAGTATTGAGTTTTGAGGCACTTTCGTAGACTTGAGGATTGAGGAATATATCTATGTGTCAAATACAGCGCCCATAAAAATATGAAACATAATTACCGCGATCTATTTACAACGACGGATAACATTAAAGTTTTCCACGAAGGTATAAATATAGCAATACTCCCCACGCAGACAGTCCCCCGGTCTATAATAAACAACATTAACTCGATCGGCTGTTGACACTTGCACCCTTATAATATATATGAGGCTCTTGTTATTCCATGGGGTATTTTAACTGCTACGCTGGGCTCGTAGTCGCAAGTGTGTTGGGCATAGGGTCTTGGGTCCTGTTCCCAGATCGGTATTTACGTTTTTATAAAAGTAATTTATCAGTTCTTGATCACTCTAAGGTATAAGTGTCAGATTAATATCCCATCGGACTATCACAGCTTAAAAAAAATCATATCAATTTAATAAAAAATATGACCGCCTTCAAAAACTACAAAATAAAAAATAACTTTAGCTTGAAAGTCGGCGGCTTTGGTTTTGTTTCTTGTTATGTAGGTATTGCCACCGACTTCCAAGCTAAAGTTATTTTTTATTTTGTAGTTTTTGAAGGCGGTCATATTTTTTTGTAAAAAAGCTTTTTATTTTTCACTTTTTAGTGCTTGTGTGTTAATGTGTGAAATCCTTACATAAAGCCCTTTCAAACAATACCTCACACGATATATTTAAGTTTGGAAAGTGGTAAGAGAGGGGTTGACGTACCCCCTCCCCACTTCCTTGAGTCAGTCATCGACTACACGTATAAACAAAGCAATTTTTCTTAGTACGGCGGTTCTGCTGTGATTTTATAAGGAGTTCCGTTCCATATCTCCGAAGTTCATCATCAGATCAAGACAATATTTCTATGGGAGCTATTCGGAAGTATACTCTTTCAAACAGAAAAGAATCATGCAAATCAATTCATAATATAAATAAAAAAGCCCTTTCAAACAATACCTCACACGATATATTTAATTTTGGAAAGTGGTTGGAGGTGGGTTGACGTACCCCCTCCCCACTTCCTTCAGTCAGTCATCGAGTACACGTATAAACAAAGCAATTTTTCTTGTTACGGCGGTTCTGCTGTGATTTTTTAAGGAGTTCCGTTCCATATCTCCAAAGTTCATCATCAGATCATGACAATATTCCTATGGGACCTATTCGGAACTATACTCTTTCAAACAAAAAAGAATCATCCAAATCGATTCATAATTGGCGGAGTAATCGTAGAACAAATATACAAAAAAAAAAAAAAAAAAAAACATACGCGTCGAATTGAGAACCTCCTCCTTTTTGAAGTCGGTTGAAAAAAGGTAGTTGTGACTCCTCTTGCTAAGTGTGTACTTACATATTTCCAAAGAAAAGAGTATCCTTCGACACCAAACACAAGTTAGCAGGGTCGCATAACACCAAAATAGCACAAGCTAAGTGTCTACTAATAGAAATTCAAGTAAACGACGAGGTAACCGATGGCGAGTCCCGTACTATAAGTAATGGGGGGCAGGTGTGCCCAATGTTAACGTAAGTGCGGCCCGCATTGCGATGGAGAATTATTTTATTTTATACGACACGCCTTTTTGGGCGAAACTTTTTATCGGCTAGAAGTGGAGGTTGAGTTTTTAAGGAATGTGGCATAAAGAAACAAAACATGAGTATCTAGTGAAATTGTACCGACTGATATTCATAGAAACACAAAGATGTACTATTTGCCACTGGAATATGTATTCAACCCATTAAGTATTTATTATTTATGGATAAGGTTAAATCTTTTGAACAATCGATGTGCCGACATCACAAATCGTATTCACAAAAATATTTCCTGTTCATTGGGACCACAAAACCATAACAAATACAATGTGTAAGAACAGCTTATATTATGTCCTTACGTTGTTAACAGCCCCTTAAGGAAAACGGGTCATTCCCATGGCTGTAAGCGATCCCCTCGTAAGTTTTAACAGTCTCACAAGGCGAATGAGTTACCTTGCTATTTAGAAGCAAACCCTTGCGAATTAGCTGTAATCAGGCCATTGGAATACACACGAAATGGTGATGGAGGAAGGTGAAAGGGAAACGCCGACATCAGGATTATTCTAGCACTATTTAATTGCAGCGAATAGACAAGAGTATACCAAGAAGTATTACTGGAAAGGAAGAAGGAAAGAAACCAGCTTTATTCTTTGGTATGCATGTTTTGGAGTGATATGATTGTCTTCTACCAGCAAAAAGCTTTGTGCTGCATGCGTGCCATGCTTTTAATACCAACTGGTTTCAAGTTAATTCTATTCGCCACTGACCAGAGCTGAAAGTAGTTTTTTTTAAGTAGCCCAGAGCTGTGATCATCTTCAACCCGTACTAGACAACACGAAGTGCTAATGCTAGCCTTATCGGTTCAAACTAGCACTAAGTTTTAAGTACTCTCGTCCAGACTGATATTAGTTGACCTTTACTAACCTATATTCTTCTCATCGCGACCGCACGTTATATTGTTAACAAGTCATTACCCTATAAAGGGCAAATGGTGACAAAATCTCTTTTGTTTCGTTTATGTTTGAATGCGTGCGGTTTTAGTTTTCTATTAATGTTGGTATTGTTTTACTTAAAACGAAAACCCCGAAGGTTTCTTTTAGCTGCGGTACAAATAATAGCCAATTATAGTACAATACAAATTCACAAGAGTTTTTGTATTGTATTACGAATTGACTGTGGGTACTGGGTAGACGTTGTTGACTCTCATATTACTTTATGTCTCTAAATAAGAAGAATACAAATCCTATTCTGTAATCATACAAACTGTGACCTACATGTACCCCCATTAAATAAAATCCGGGGCACGTTAAGTCGTATGTCCTTGAACTACCGTGAAGCGTCAAGCGCACAGTTTACGAGGCGTATAAGAAAAGAAACGTCCCGTCGATAACAGCCAGTAACTTCGTAAAAATATACTTTATTGTTCTTTGAGTGTTATTGCGAACAAGTTTTTGGTACCAAAAAAAGGCAAAATCTTCAGTGGGCTTACTGGTAACAACTTTTTTTTTAAGTAAACCTATTCTGCGGAATTAGGACGCCTCGGCAAGCAACCAACGTAGGGTGATGAAGGTATAATTATTTAGTGTGTTGGTGAAATGGAAGATTCTCTCAACTTTTTTAGGTTACAAGGAATTTTTTCATTTGTGTATTAAACCTTCTGAAATATTTTACTTGGTCTCCCCGTGAAAAGTCAATAATAAATGGGGAACCAACTCGCAGGTCATTGGCCTATAAAATTATTAAGATATTGTTACTTTTACATTCATTGTTAGAATACCTACAAAAGAAATGGTGGTTGGTGGAATTTTACGAGTTCGCATTGTTTCTTCATACTGATGATCTATTCTGTATAAATCTTACTCGGTGAATTTAGCTTGGAGTGAACTGTCAATCAATAGCATCACCGCAGACAGCACATCGGTCATCCGTTTTTATTATCGATTGATTTTGGACAAAATAATAAAAGCAATCCCTGCTTACTCAACAGTCTGAATACTTACTAATAATATTTGTGCGGAAGTGAGTTTATTTATTTGTTACGGTTTTACGTTTAAACTACTTAACGGATCATCACAAAATCGGGAATGAGGGTCAGGGGAACAGCAAAAAAAATGCTGTTAATTGCAAGCAAAGCCATAGGCAACACCTAATTCTAAATAAAAGTAATTACCTACTGAAAACTTTTACCTGTCATGATTTTCCGCCATGCGTTTCTGACAAGAATTAATTAATATGTATTATGTTAAATTAGTTCTTTTTTGTATTTGTACTTCTTGCTCCTCCGGGTGTTATATAAAGGGGAAAAAAGTATAACAATGGCAATCTGGTTTAAAATGTTGACACTGCGGCGCAAAGGCTCCGCTTCTTAAAGAAGAAGAGCAAGCAATGAATAGTGTGTTAGCGCTTTCAGACTTTTAACTCTAGGTTTCTTTACGATGTTTTTCTTAACCGTAAATCAACTCTTAGATCAACTAACAAAGTAAACATAATGACATAGCAAAAGTCATATTGATCGCTCGTAAACCAGGCCATTAAAGCCGACTACAGGAAGAAAATAAAATGAAAAAATAAAGAAAGAAAGAAAAATAGTAAGTATTTGTGCGAGGTAAAAGACAGCGTTGTATTACTGCGACCTCGACCTTTAGCATCAACATCATATTATTTCTGCTGTCAAGTGGTTTCCCATCAAGACGACACTTCTAATAACATTCAATGTTTACTCAAATTTGATCACAAGTGATGCCTCGTGTGGCTGTATGTTTGTACGTTCATGTTTAAATTAAAGCTGGAATTTTACTGGTGTACCAATTTGTTTAAATGAGTAATGGTGCTCCTACTGGACGCGCGCATGTTGGGGCACTTGTGCAAGTTACATGCATCGCATCGTGTAAACGTCGGCGTCAAAATATGTGCGGGTGTAGTGACGTACCGTGTATGTAGCTCGTGCGTGTAGTTCATACATGTAGCTCATGCAAGTGCCATGCAAATAAAATACTGTCGACTGTGCTTGAATCTTTCTTCTGTGTAGTGACAAAGGATCAATTAAGCAACCCTTTTTAGTAATTAAAAAACAATTCAATAAATCTGCCTTTTCCCAACTATGTTGGGGTCGGATTCCAGTATAACCAGATGCAGCTTAATATCAGTATTTTACAGTACTCGTGATAACTATCAAAGATCCACGTATGACAGCCGGGACCAACGAACGGTTGAATGTACTTTACGAGGCACGGAGGAGTCTCGGTAGCGTAGCTTGACTAGATGGATGGAGCCGTGCGGCTGTTATTACTTAGCCACGAGCACCTCGTAATAGTAAAAACAATTGATTGAGTAAATTAAAGAACAAGGCTCGAGATCTAAGAGGCACGCCGGAAAAGGCTAATTGAATTATAATCGTTTCGATTCGATCGGAACCCTCGACATTGAAAATAAACAACCATGGAAGACTTTCATTGTAAGAAAATGCGGATATTTACACTATTTACACTTCTCTTTACATTTAAGGAAGTATACAAGCACAATGGATGGCAAGCGATAAATTAGTCCTTTGCTTTAACGTAGGAACTGTATGTGTTAGTGAGATATTGTACTGTCTATCATAATTATTCATGTACTTCAGTAACTAGGAAGTAAACTCAATGGATAAAGCTAGTATGTAGATCTTGCGCAAAAATGTAAACTTTTGGTATCTACATTTTAAATTTTTTGCTGAAATTCAGAGGCTCAATTGCCACTATGTCGACATGGTAAAGGCATGAAAGCCAATTCTACTAACTTAAACTGTTTAACATCATCGATCACTAGGTACGCTTGCAAAAGGCGGATGGACGATTTTAGACATATATAATTAAAAGTTAAAGTAATTTTGAATCCACAACTTCGTGCATGAGAGGCGGGCGCCTTTACCACTAGGCCGTCACGACTGGGAATCATCACAAACAAACAAATAAACAAACAACAAATAAGACAAACAAAAGATCAATAAAAAAATCAAATAATCAAAATAGTGTACGCACCTGTACCACGGCACGTGTCTGTGATGTTGCGATGTATCGCTATCGAACCGCAAGAGTAATGATATCGTAGTAAAAGGCATGTTACGACTGATACACTTTATTGTGAACTTTGTTGTGGGTGAGGCCATTGTGGTGCCGGGACAATGGCGGATGAAAAAATGCACAAATAAATGATATCGTAAACTGGTAGTTCAATATTTGGAGCCGAAAGTGTAGTTCTTTTGTTTCAATTATTAAATAAAGCATGAACATACGAAACAAAAGCTGAATATAATGATTGTGAATGAACAAAAGGTACATGTTCAAAAGTTATTCTGATTCCATGGTTACGGTTCCCGTGATTCAGAATTAAATTATTACTCAAGGTTTATTTTCCATATTTTTTTTTTTAATTCTATGTAGACGTCAGCCGACATTAAATAAATAATATAGGTACTATTAAAGTTGAGGTCAAGATAGTCTAAAAATCTTTGAATGCACGTCATATGAAAAGCTTTTAAATATCCACACTTAGAAGCATAGGTAACAAACTTGTATGTTAGTAACTCGCCCCGCTAGTCGCTTGTACTGCAGCCGCACGTATAGATTCATGTTTACGTGTTTCCTATAGCTGTCTGGCAGCGCGCCGTCCTTGTATAAATAACTGAGGAGTTTGATTACAGGTCACCGGAGTGGGTCGCTACCTTTATATTTACACAATATTTGCATGCTGAAGGTTGTAAACGTTGCAAGCTATTTTGAGTTAATTATTGTAAGTTATTTTTAATTTTACAAGAATTGTAGGTCTTACCTCAATTAAAGTTTGTTTTTATTCAACAACTTGGCAAGTTGTGTTTTATAACGCCACTTTATACATTTAGCTGCTCGTGGTCGGGCCTCCTTCCAAGCGTGGTAACAAGATGTATAATTACTACTTACTTTATGCAACAAAAAAGCACAAATTCTGCTTTAGCCATCGTTATAAACATTAGCTGTTTTTATTTAGAACTAACTCTTTTTTCATTATTATTTAAAGATGATCAGATAAACAAAAACAAGTTAATGTTTATTATACAATTAATATAAATCCTACAGTTTCTATGAATGAGATTTGACTACTGACTCAATTGACTTTCAAATACCGAGAATAAAGCTCCAATGTTGTCCTGGTAACGACAACGTAGGCTAGCTCCGATCCTGAACATTGAATTCATTTGAAAACTCTCTATAAAGCGGTTACTCGACTAATCGGTTTTAAATCAAATAACTATCAGTCTTTTGTGGCTCGAAGAGTTTCCAACAAAATAAACTAATTTAATTCTGGAGAAACTGACAGAAAGCCACGCTTCTTCGCTCCCTCACTAAACTAGATAAATTATAGTTAAAAACTAAGGCATTACGCAGTAATTAGGCTTTGTATACAATGTTGTTACTATCTTACAACAATAAAGACATTGTTTGATTAATTAAGGTAAAAGAACTAATTTGTATTTCGAATTACTTTCTATAAATAATTAATAATTATCATTAGAAACAAGTGTTCTTTTTTTTAGTTACTGGCATAAACGTTTAGAATTTAATACATTTGATATGAAAATGTTGTTTATTTGAATTTGGATTACTTCATTGGGTAATTTTAATGTAATTATATTTTAATCCTAAATAAAGTTATCCTAACTTAATCTCAATGACTGCTGCAGTAATAAACGACTTAAGTAATCGCGATTTGATTAAGTAAATAATTTCAAGGTATGACCTAAGTCAGCAGTTAGCACGCAAAAACTTGCATGACAGATGCACGTGTGTTTGTGAGTTTGGTTTATACATTAATTTGATAGTATTTTACACAGAGCTATAACCGCTGTGAAAGCATCAAACTTCTTAAAGCGATTGTTGAAATGTATGCAATAATACGAGTATCAATAATGGTGATACCGGCTGTCAAGCATGTACTCGACAGCCGGTTACGACTGTCACAGGTTAACGTGCGTGACAAGTGGAGTCGCGGTAATGACAAGCGCCCATTGATAATAATACCTACACACGATTGTACACAAGTCTTTAATTTACACGCACTGAGTTGCTACAATTCTTTTTTTGCATTAGCTTTTGCCAGGGACTTCGTCCGCCTAAATGTCGGTTGACACGGGTGCAGACGAAGCCGCGGTTAAAAAAGTAGCCTATGTCCTTACTTGGTTTTCAAACTTATCCCGTACCAAACTTCATCAAAATCGAATCAATGGTTTAGCCGTGAAAGCGTAACAGACATACAGACAGATCAGCAGACAAACAAACAGACAGAGTAATTTTCTCATTTATCATATTAGTATGGATTGTCAGTACCTAATTTATGCTTTGATACCACTGCATAGTCAATTAAGTTTGACCGTAGTAGCATAACTAAACCACCCCAAGTATCGAGCCTCAACGAACCGATTATGAAAGAATCGATATAATCAATGTGTAGTCAAAGTTAACAGGTCGAGCTCGCGTGTCGTTGCACTCGACATGAATAAAACACACATCGGTATTTACTATCGATTGCGAGGTTATTTTGTAACGGTAACTAATTGAATAGGTGGCTTGTAAACATGGTAGCTTGCAAATACTCATTACGCGGTAATTAGAAGGCACGTGTTTGTGGAAGGGAACTATGATTACAATTATTATGTTAATCATCGCACTGCCAACCGATTAGTGATCGTAGATGTATTTTTTATTTGGAAACTCTTACCTACTTAGTAAGTAATTGACAAAAGCAACAAAAAGTATAAAATGTTTGCCGTTTTTTCCTATAGTAAATTGCACAGAGAAAAACATTATCCCCAAAAGGGGACAAGGCCCCATAGGTATCATTTAGGTAAATAAGATGGCTACCACTTCCTATTTACTAACAAAACAAAAAGTAACCACGAGCTGCTATCCAGACGAATCAATTGACTGCGGTTAGCGACCTCGCTAAGTATTTGTGAAGCGCGTTGCTGTATGGTAATGCTGCCTATTACAGAAGAGAATAATATTCACGGGCAAAGAAAATTATTTTTGTGAAATAAACATTGGTATGAGCGCGTAGGAGTGTAATGAGATTTGAATAGTTGAAAGGAACTTCTATTTCAGGTCGGCAAACTGTTATTTGTTTGGGAACTTTCTCAGCTGAGAGGAACCTGGATTTGTCCCTTCCGAAAATACACACAATACCTATCACAGCATCACCGCTCAGCTGCATAGTCCATTCAACATCGACTTCCAAACCGCCATCTATAAGTAACAATCGCAGATGGCTGGCTGCATCAGTAAACAATGTTGTTGCTTGTGTTTATGTTCAGCAATGAGTTTGTGGCCAAGTTTCTGGTAGCTTCGGGCGGTCAGCGGCGAGCTACTCATTATTTGTGGTTTGGGTGCTAAACTTCAAAATATTGATAATATAGCTTGAAAGGAATTAAGTTCTGAGGTAAATATTATTATATAACGAAAGAAAGGAATACGAAAGAAAGAAAACTTGCCTAAAGAAAACTGACGACTAAAAGATCTGTACGTTAGAGTAGTAACTCTTTCACCAGCATAGCAATATGCTGTTCAAAACAAAACTCATGATTAATGACCCTTTTAAGAATAATTATAGTAGACGTTGAGTGAGACATTCACTACTTTCGCCACAAAAAGCAAAAAAAGTAAATGAAAAATTCCATGCAAACAAAATTGTTTTCTCTGTAATCTATTAAAAGCACTGCAGGTGATAAAAATATGTATCTAACTACCTTAAAACAACGTGAACGAGTTAATTTAGCTGGCAATTTGTACTCTTGTTGACCGACTGGAAATTGTGATTGGTTGTTCCGCGAAAACAATTACTGCAATATTTCTAACAACACATTGTACGTTATGACAACAATATTCACGAGTTCGTTTTGCATCCAATATGCATAAGATCGATAGTTGATTACTCGTAAATCGGTTAATAATTATTGATGTCCTGTTACAACACTACACTAGTGTTGCAAATATTTTTGTAACAAAATACCTTTCTTATAAGTAAATATGTAGTGATTCCATTTGAAATAAATGACGATGTTAGCTTCAAGAGTATTCATAACAGCACCTTAATTAAATAGTACCACTGATTCAAGTGTTGCGGTCTAGGTACTTGACCTTCTCAAATCTGATATTTGGTATTACAGAATGAGTAAGTACCATTAGAGGAGTTTGTTCAACAATATCTTTTGCTTTTAACATTTGCTGTTTGTTTATTTTACAATGTATGTTTGTACACAGCCAGACTGTGAAGTGGACCATCGTGTTGTTTTACTGTATTTTTATGTTGTAAGCTGATTGCTGTAAACGTTGTTTGTATTGTAGAATTTACTCTTTGTTTAGCTTCACTGGCTGAATTAAAACATTATTTTTGTTTGTTATTTTTTTTTACCTCTTTTATGTATATTATTGGTACTTCAATACCGCTCAACTTACAATCTTCCACTGAACAATCATAAAACCACTTGAATACTCACAAAATCACAAATCATCTTTAGGAAAAGTAAACTTTTCTGTAGCATTTGGCTTGTAAAATGTGAGCGGCGGCGCTGTTGTCGCGCATGACAATCGTGCACCATTGAAACTTGTCGCCCGCGTCACGTGCCCGTCGCCTCGTCGTCGCCCCGTCGCCCCGTCGCCGGCGACACTTAGCTGAATGTATAATGTACCACAGAGATTTTTACAATGGAATCAGACGAGGATTTAAATTAGAAGTGAAGATAATTTGTGGAAATCGTGTGAGGTGAAGGAAATGGAACGTTTACACTTTTCTTCTGTGATTTTAAAATGGCATGAACTGTAAAAGCTTATGTTACGTTAATATTCTTGAAAATGTAGCTTTTGAAGATGAGATGTTTGTATTAGATAAGTGTGAGCACCATCAAATTATAATATAATAAATAAAATTGTTATAAAATTAGAATTAAAACTGCTTTCAGTGTACAAGTAATAAAAAGTTCAGAACAACTGGATACCCCCCTGATAACATATTAATATGTATTGTAAAATGAGCCACCTTCATTTTAAAATTTAATTTTCATCGTTAGCCAATATCTGCTGACGAGACCCTGGATATTCACTAAGTAAAGAAGGATGACATCATTTTTAAATCTAAACGAGAAAAGCTTGTAAAATAATTATGAGTGATCCAATTAACTAGTGACTTTGAGATAATTCTAAAATCTGGTCTTAAATCCACTTGCTCTTCAAAATTGAATTATTATAATAAACTTATACTAGACTCACAGTACAAATTGTCTGTGTTAATATAAAATTGCGTAGAGGTCAACTTTTTCTTTCAAAGACTTTGTGTAATAAAATTATATGTTGTAGGTAATCACAAGTAATTAAAAGTAATTATTGGTCAGAGAGTAAACACACACAAACATATTTTATTAGCGTGTTATTATTCCGAATATGAGAGTCGTAAAGTTGTTGCTGAGGGGTAATATTGTCCTTAGTTCGGGGAATAAATACTGTTATTGTTACGTGTTTATATGTTATGTGTTTCGTAATAAGAATACTCTGAAAAAGTTTGAACAACCGTATCCTTAAATTAGATCTTAAACGTAGTTCAAGTAGTGTTTTTTTTACACCGCTTTGTTTTCGTCTCTTCTCTATATTATGATACAATAAAAATGTATGACTTCTTTCATAATACATCAATCGCTTAAGTAGACTTCCTACACCCCTCGCATTTAAACTTCAATTTAAATTCTCAACCCACTCATACGCAATCTCAAGCTGCGTCAATAAAGCGCGCTATCGACTATCGGCGCCCATATAAATTGCGATTCAAAATAAACAGGGGATTGGTAAAACACTTGGCGCGGGACATAAAGCGCGGCTGTATCAGGAGCGCTATAAATCGCGCGACGCATGTGTACGTGGGTACCGGCAGTACCGGCAGTACCGACAGCACCGCAGGGACGGCCGCTTGGCCGAGTATGGAGGTCGGAGGATCCCGGGTTAGCCTTTAAGACTGTTGTTAATACCTACCACAGAACTACAACTAATAGCACAACTTGAATTCTATCTCGGTTCTTAGAACTCATGGTTGTCTTACTTGTCGGAGTGGCATAGCTATATCTGAGAAATGACAGTAAAATCTATTTCACAAAAACCTATTTTGAAATTTCACAAGCAGCCATATTTGGTCCGGTCTGCCACCAGACTGAAAAAAGAAACAGTTTTAAATCAAATATTTCAAAAACATTAAAAGAAAAAAACGGTTTTTATCACGTCCTAAACTCTGAACTTTGGTGATGCTATGAGGTGCGTCCTCTCGCGTATTTCTACCCTCATTGGGCCAGTCCCGCTCCGCTGAACTTATGTCTCTCTTGGGACTCCGTCTGTCGCTGAACGAACTTTTTTTAAACTCTCATTATGTATTTACGACCAGCTAATAATAACATGGAAAACTTTTGTATAAAAAAATATGTATTATATTAACTTTGTCATATTTGATTTGTGGAGTTTGATTTATGTACAATTACCATTGACCTGAGTATGAGGGTGACTTTGAGGAGGTTTATTATCAATAGAAAATTCTTATTTTTCACGAAAAGTTGTCCCACTGTTGGCTGTTGAATTGATAATGAACATGACATGTCCTTTAAAATACAAGTGAATAACATGAGGCGAGTTAGTTGAATTTCTTCATGATAAATTATAAAATAACAAAAGGTCGATGCACGTTTAGGTAAAGTTTAATCTCCATTAAGTTTCACTAATAACTACAAATATATAAACTTAATACAACTGTCATTTGTAAGTACAATTCTGTTTGATAAACTGGTACTTAATAAAACCTAAGTTACTCAAAAGAAAAAGTACTTAAAAAGAGATTAAGTGCTTAAGTTACATAGCTATTTCAGACTATTATTTAACGGAGCAGAGCAATAAAAAGTATTGCGTGGTTCATGAACAAACCTCAAGCATAAAGCGTAAGTCACACAGAAGGTAGAATGAATGCAATAATAGAATAGTTATTTACAAAAAAAATAAAACAACATAACATAACATCACGCCTGTAATCCCCGAAGGGTTAGGCAGAGGTGTACCCATTATAGTACACCCACATTTCGCCAAAAAATTAAACAACTTTAAATAAAACACTATTCTTTACCACCATTATTCTTTTCAAATGATGTAGAGTTTTAGGAGTGGTTTTCTGAAATACATGTCCTAAGAATTAAAAAAAAACATTAAAAATTACACAATATTGATTTGAATCAAAAAAGAAAATGTAAATAAACTCAAAATGAGCACGCAGTTACGATTTTGTATTTTTATAAAATTAAAATGCTGACAATTTTCCGCTCCGCTCCGCTCTCGATATGACCCGTTCTCTACAATTTGAAACCTAATACTGTCACTTAATTGGTAGACCTTACTTAGGGTTTCTTAAAAGTCTAATTTGTATTCTTGATTCGTAATTTTGTTCGTTATTTAGTTAGCAATGTTTGGGTTTGTGTGGGGTATTGTTGCGTTGATCTTTTAATGTGAACAATTCTCCAACTATCTGTCTCTGTGTTTATGTTTATACTCAGTTGAAATAGTAGACAGTTAGCACCTATGTACAATGAGGATCGACATTGTAGTGCTATTATAACAACTTTCAAAATGTTTCCATTTTTACATGATACTTTGTAACACGTAATGTTGAATTTTTTTGTATTCATCAGTCAGTTTAACAAGGTAATTAACATGCTCGTTTCATTCCCTTTGTAACGCTTTAAAAACACATAATTAAAACAACACTTAGCAGTATTGTATGATGTTAGTGTTACTAAATGAACACGTCTAAACAACATTAACCCACTCTCTTACGCGTTACTAACTATAAAATAAAAAGCTTTAGAGCTCTTGTGCTTGTAATGTTACTTCAAAGACTTTTATACAAGCAAACAACACTTAAGATCGTAACGTTTCTCATGTCTAATGACTAAACAAAATCATACTTCTGAGTAGCGAATCTCATAAACGTAAAGCTACTAATATAGTCTTTCTTATTTTCACATGATGGAAAAAAATAACCATGGTTTGTATAGCTTTCTTTCCCACCAGGACCCACACATTACAGTGCTTGTAAAAATTGTTTACATAAAAAAAAAAACTTTTTGGATATTTACGTGCAAAACGCACAAAAAATCACAAAATAAAAAATAACTTTAGCTTGGAAGTCGGCGGCTTTGGTTTTGTTTCTTGTTATGTAGGTATTGCCACCGACTTCCAAGCTAAAGTTATTTTTTATTTTGTGATTTTTGAAGGCGGTGATCTTTTTTTGTAAAAAAGCTTTTTATTTTTCACTTTTTAGTGCTTGTGTGTTAATGTTTGAAATCCTTACATAAAGCCCTTTCAAACAATACCTCACACGATATATTTAATTTTGGAAAGTGCTAGGAGGGGGGTTGACGAACCCCCTCCCCTCTTCCTTTAGTCAGTCATCGACTACACGTATAAACAAAGCAATTTTTCTTGTTACGGCGGTTCTGCTGTAATTTTACAAGGAGTTCCGTTCCATATGTCCAAAGTTCATCATCAGATCATGACAATATTCCTATGGGACCTATTCGGGACTATACTCTTTCAAACAAAAAAAGAATCATCCAAATCGATTCATAATTGGCGGAGTAATCGTAGAACAAATATACAAAAAAAAAAAAAAAAAAAAAAAACATACGCGTCGAATTGAGAACCTCCTCCTTTTTGAAGTCGGTTGAAAACAGCTTTTCTCATTATGAAACGATTTATGATAAAAATATATTACATGTTGCTTTTCTCTCAGAACAAAAGATAGCGAGCTACTTCCTGTATATTCATGCGTCCCTTGTCTAACAATTACTCAGTAGAAGTACATCGGTAGTTAAGGGTCGGCTGTTTGTAGCACTATTTTAACCGAGTGTTTCTTCACCGTAGCGTTTATTTGGGCCGCACTGATTGCGCACTTCTGCCGAGCTGACAAAAGACCTGTTTATTTGTTTTATTTGCTCTCACTGCCACGTAATCAAAGAGACTGCTACCAGGAGTTAAGAAAAAAGGGGAAGGTGGCTCGGAAAAGTGTTAAGACGCTGTAAAATTTATGTAAAGGGCCAACATTAAAAGATTTGTTGAAGTTGCTAGAAAAAAAAAAACATTGCAAATGTATGTTCAAAAACGAAATAAAAATCTTTAGGAGAATCGAATGATTATCGATTGAAGATTATTAGCGTCTTGGTCATAAGTAAAATAAAACTTTTTGACATTGGAAGCATGCTCTCGCAGCGATGTGAAATACGAGTATTTGAGTGGGTAGTTTGTGATTGGAGTAACTTAAACATTTTAGCCTCGAACTGGTCTTAACTGCGTATGCGCAAAGTATGTAAATATGATTATTACAATATAATTGAGTACTTACTGATTTGTGAAATATTATTTAAAAAAAAAATAACCAATATTCTTTGCATTGTTTACTTTGCGATATTTTGCGTTATTAGCCCATTAACATGTAACGAGTATTTCGACTTGAACCATGTAGTTTAACCATTTAAGTTTTTGATTGAGTTTAATGGAAACTTCTTTTAGGTAAATGTTGACCTTAAATACTTTACGGGAAAAAGTGTTTGAGTACGTATATTAAACTCAAGATAACTTCACGGATGAAACTCATTAAATGAGAATGCAAACCATTTCTGCATGTTGCTATGCTATAAACAAAGCACTAGATTTCCAGCAGCCCCACATTTCACCATTAGAAGCAAAGCAGCTGATTCACGCACATCTATTTAGTCAGACATTTTCATTTAGCCAGTAATTTAATTGTTCGTCTGCGACGCGAGGCAGGTCGTCACGCGCGCCGCCGACCGCATTACACCAAAACAACATTAATCGTTAAATCCCGTTAATTACCGCCGTCGTCAATTCACCGGCGGCTGCGGCGCGGCTGCGGGGCGACTGCGGGGCGACTGCGGCGCGGCTGCGCTCCGCAACGACTCTTCGTCGCAAATTAATGTGTTTGCGACGCGTCCCCGCAGCCGGACCGCATTATGCACTCGATACTATTAATTTTCTTTTTTAAAGCAGTTTTTATTACTTTTTATAGCAGATTTATTGCGTTCACGCTCACTGCAAGTTGTAAATCTCGGTAACGGCTTATTAATTCTACTGCTAATATATTGTACCGTTTGTAATTATCGTTAAAATCAAGCTTTTACTTTGTGTTGCTTGTATGCATGCGGTTGACATTAAATTATCTTATTAAACCTCGCTTTCAGCGCCATGATACCTACGTACACCCAAGACGCAGGGTTCGAAAGCTGTGTTCTGTATTAGATAGGTACCACTTCATTCATAGATCTTATGGTAACTATTTTGTTTTCTTTGATATAATATAAACCCAAACGAACATATTTAATTAATAATTCTGTTGAAGATAATATGCCTAGGAACAAATGAAAATAGAAATGATAAAAGGCTTATTAACACCAACTTAACACGGAACCAAAATCATTATTGAATACTCATTTCAATGAACAAACAATACCTAATACAGTGTCTCTCTCAAACGAGAACATGTTTCAAACGAAATTTGTGAACGTTTACATATGACGGGAACGGGTGTCAAAGCACTGCACGCCTCATTGACTACACACTTTAAGGGTGGGTCTCCACACATGCTACTTTAAATTCTTACTACTACTAAATACTAAAATTATCAAATTTTTAGTAAACGCAAAATTTTAACGTTAATTTGGTTTGTAAAAATTATGACTGTGCAAAAAATACAAATTAGATAAAACCAGGTATTTATAATAATTAAACAAGAAACCTAATTCGGTAATTTAAATTAAAACAAGAAATTTTCTGCAACTGCGCATTAATATAAATATTCTGAAATTACTCAATTTATTTTCTAGTAAGTTGTTGGTTGAAGGCTGTACAAAATAAGATATGAGCGTGGCTACATTAATTCTCATTGTAATAGAAATTACTCAGGGATACGAGCTACATTACCTTTGCGAAGTATAAATAAAACAAACTGCTAATAAACTGTAAAGCTTGGGTATGGAAGGAGAATAAAACGCTCTGACTGCTCGTAGATCACTGACTCATTTATTAATAAGTATTGGTATTTTAGTACACGAGTAACATAGATAGGTATATGTAAACTTAGAACATAGGTTATACACTACACCTTCCCCGGAAGGAAAAAATAAAATAATATGATAGTATTATTTTATTTGAATCAATAATCATGATAGTATTATTTTATTTGAATCAATAATCATGATTAACTTATTCTAGTACAGTATGTTTACAGTTTTGTTTATTTTATTTAAATTATACAAAGTATATAAGTAAAAAGAGTACAAGATTAACATGGATAAAATAACAAAATAACATTACAAGACTACATTAAAAAGTATAAAAATGTTATTGAGCAATTAAGAATAATTAAAACACAAATAGATTATTGTATGATTACTATACGAAATACAAAATAGATATTATTATGTATAGTATAACTTAGTCCTATTCTTATGAACTAAATCGGTTTTTCCATTGTCTTTCAATATTTCAACATTTGGCGAAACATCTTTGATAACTAAATATGGCCCGTTATAAATACTTTGGAGTTTGTTTCCAGTCTCATTTTTCACAAGTACCAAGTCATTTGGTTTATACGTAATAGGATTACTCTGTTGATCATGCCTTTGTTTTCTTAATGATTTACTTTCCAATAAATTATCATACGCTTCCTTTTGCGATGTTTGCAATCTGTATTTCAATTGTAAGGGATAATTATCATGGTTATAAAGTGGATCTACTGTTTTTTGGCTTAAATTTGATGGTATATTGCATCTTTTCCCGAATACAAGTTCGAAAGGCGTAAATTTAGTAGTGGTGTGAACTGAGGTATTATAGGAAAAACACCAAAAGGGTAACCATGTACTCCATGAACTGGGATGGTTATTTGTTTGAATTCTTAGGAAATTACCTAAACTTTTATGAGTGTTTTCCAGAGAACCTATTGTTTCGTGATGGTATGCAGTAGAGTTTAAAGTAGTTATATTGAGAAGTTTACATGTTTCCTTGAAAACAGATGACAAAAATTCAGTGCCTCTATCGGTAGCTACTCTAGCGGGGATACCAAATCTAAGTATAAAGTTATTAACAAAATTTTTCGCTACCTCCTCCGAACTTTTAGATATCATAGGATAAGCTTCTACATATTTACTTAACTCACATTGGATAGTTAAAATATATGAATTATTGTAATCATCGCGATCTAAGGGGCCAACTATGTCCAGGAAAACTTTTTCCATCGCCGAATTGGCTGTTGTTGTAATAACCAACGGCTCTTTAACATAATGAGAAGTATGTTTTTGCTTCTGACACTTATCACATTTCTTAATAAATTCTTTTACGTCTCTTTCCAGACATGGCCAAAAGTAATATTTTTTGATGTTATTATACATTCGTCTTATACCAGCATGGCCACTTGTTGGTAGAAGATGAAAATCATTCAATATTACTTTCCGGTCGTCGTTATTTTGAATTATTCTTATGTCATTTAGAATACACAATCGTGGACCTGTCCAGTTTCTATATACCTTAATTTCTGTAAATACTTTTTTAATAAATTCATCATGAATTTGTCTTCTTATAAAAACTAATTCGTGCACGTTAATTTTTTCACAAAAATATTTCAGTTCCCTCACAAATGCGGCTGGCGTCAATTGCGATTGGGAAACTGGATTAATAAATAACGTCATTCTCGATGACGAATAACAAAATACATTATTTTCTATGTCTATCTCTTTAGTCCTACGTAGGTTATTTAACTCTGTATGTTCTATAAATTTAAGTTCTACAGATATCCTCGATTTACTATGGATCTCCACGACTCTTGGTTGCGCAGGCCAGTCGTCAGTAGAACCCATAGCATTAGGAGAATATTGCGACTCAAGCGCTTTTTTATGTTGCGAACGCGTCATAACCGTAATTATGCTTTCATGCATATTTTTTAAGTCCGTTGATGTAATTGGTAATCGTGACATTGAATCTGCTGGAATATTCGTGGATCCTTTGATATATTCTACAATAAAGTCATACTCTTCAAGTAGAAGTCTGAACTTCATAAGGCGACTAGATGGGTCTCGCATGCCGAATAAATAAATTAGTGGTTTATGGTCGGTTTCAATCACAAACGTACGGCCATACAAATAGGGACGAAAATGTTTAACAGCCCATACTATCGCTAACAGTTCTTTTTCCACAGTTGGATAGTTAATTTCGGCCTTATTTAAATTTCTACTCGCGAATGCTATCGGTTTTCTATTGTCATTGCACAAAACTGCGCCTAATGAATATTTGGAAGCGTCGGTTTGCAGTATGAATTTACAGTTACTAGAAAAGTTAGGATATTGAAGTATAGGTGGGCTCGAAATTATAGACTTTAAAGTGGAAAAAGCGGTTTGACATTTTTGATCCCATATGAATAATGCATTTTTCTTTGATAACTGTGTTAGGGGATACGCTATAGTGGCAAAGTTTTTAATAAATTTTCTGTAATAATTCGCGAACGCGACAAATCTAATTAATTCTTCAACATTTTTCGGAACTGACCAGTTACTCAAAGCACGTATTTTCTCAGGATCGGGCAAAACACCTTCGCTCGTTATAACATGTCCTAAATATAATATGTCCTTTTTAAGGAAGTTACATTTATGAGGATTTAACTTTAAATTTACCTGACGCAATCTAGTAAAAACATCTATTAGATTTTTGGTATGGTTTTGTAACGAATTGCCAAAAACAATGAGATCATCTAAATATACCAAGCACTTTTCGTAAGTCAAACCCGACATTGCTACAGTCATCATTTTTGAAAACGCGTTAGGACTTGTTTTTAAGCCCATTGGCATTCTCGTCATGTGATACTGTCCTGATACGGAAGCAGTACTTTTATCTTCGGTACCCGAAACTTTAAATTGTCCAGTACAAAATGCAGTATATTTCCGACTTTCGGAGTCAAGGTCACATTGGTAATATCCATTGGAAAGGTCAAGAGTAGAAAAGTATACAGAACCCGAAAGGGAATCCAAAATTTCAGTAATATTCGGAAGAGGAAATTTGTCATCTTGTATACAGTTATTTAATTTTCTATAATCAATTACTAAACGCCAATTCTTATTGCCCGTATTATCAATTTTTTTAGGAACCAATAACAATGGACTTGACCATTCAGATTGACATGGTTCAATTATACCTTCCTGCAACATGTTACTAATCTGTTTGTTTACTTCTTGTTTTTGCGAATATGGTATTCTGTATGGTTTACTAAAAACTGGTTGAGCATTGGGTTGCAAAGTAATTCGATGTTTGTAAATGTTTGTTGTTGTTAATTTATCACCAGGCAATAAAAATATATCAGAAAATTTCGCACAAATATTTTCAATCGTGATTTGCTCTTCCTCATTCAAATGATTTAAATGTAATAAGCTAAACAATTTTTTAACACGGTCTGCGTTATTATTCCTACACTGTTCAAAAGTACACAATTTATAGTCACTGATACTATGTAAAGTTGGTTCAATAGTGTCTAAGTGAACTTCAGTTTCGTTTGTATTTAGAATTAAAATAGGTATCATACCATTTACAGGTTTAACTAATACGCTAGCAATGAATATTCCTGTTCCTAATTCAGTCGAGCAAACAAGACGCTCTTCGGTAATAGTAGTAGGTATGTAATGAATTGATTCGGACCTTGGCGGTAACGTTATATTATTTGAAATCCATGAATTATTTGCTTTTAAAGGCAAAATTACTTTTTCTTGCATAATATTATTGTTTAATGTTAAAGTTCTATCATTATATTTTAATATAGCATTGAATTTCGTAAGAAAATCCTGTCCTAAAATAGCATGTGCCATACACGGCAAAGAATTAAAAACATAGAATTTATGATTAAATAATTGTCCTCCTAACTCATAACAATCGCTTAGAGTTAAATAAACATATCCGATTGCTTCTATTGTACCACCGATTCCGCTTATCTTAATGCTCTCTTTATGGATCGGTATGTTTAATTCAATTACATGTTTATATTTAATGGCACAAATTGAAGCGCCGGTGTCAATTAAAAACGAATAGTTATATTTATCTACGTATAATTCTACGCAACAATGACTATTACATGCAAATACAAACCCATTATTCACGAAAAAACTTGGTCTGCTCCTCAGTTGAATTAGTTTTTGAGGGCTCATCGGTTTTTAAAACGTGAATATTTTCATTACAACGTTGCACGTTCCGTTGATGTCCTCTGGAGTTGTTGTACCTATTATGAGAATGATAGTACGTACCTCGATTCTGTTTAGGCTGACCTCGATTATAGGCCTGGAACGAACCACGACCACGACCACGGCCTCGGTAGAAAGTCGCACCACGATGGACGGTAGGCCTGCTGAAATTGTTATACGTGGAGGCACCTCGAGACCAGCGGGTGGCTCCTCGATTTTGCTGACCTTGAAAATAATTATTTCGTTTCCTATTAAAAGTTAAAATATTTTCAGACTGAGACGGCATTGCAATGGTCTCTTCATCTATAGCTGCTTGCACCGCGTCCCTTAAGGTTTCAAATTTTTGTGCAGCTATTATCGTACTGAGTCGTCTGTTGCGTAATCCGTCGGCGAAGCGTTTAATCGCTTGTTTTTCATTTAAAGGTTGTAAAATCTTGAGGTTTTCCGCTTTGCCCTCGGCTTGCGCTACAGATAAATCCATAAATAGCTCAGTCAACTCCTTACCATAATCATTAATCGACCTTTGATCTTGTCGCGAAGTTTGAAGTTTAGTTTGCAAGGCGACCGTACTCTTTTTAGGCAAAAGAATCATACGCATATCAGTAAGTAATGCATCAATGGATGGATATTCTGATTTAAGACTTAATTTTGCTTGTTGAGAAAGACGGCTTTTTAAGACAAAGTTAACTAAACTTAATTTACACTGTTCGGTCTTCAAAGTAGAGCTATAGTAATCGATACCGTCAATTAATTGACGAGTCGTCAATTCCTCATTATTCATAACTGGTAACAAACTCAGGGCAATTTTTAAATTAAACTCCATTTTGGATTCGAGATTCGATGTTGAGCCAAATAGTTCACAATTACTCTTATCAGTTATCGGTATGTGCAACTTATTACAAAACTCTTGTATTTGAGAATATAACTCTGCAATTTTATCACAATGCGATTTAATTAATGACAAACTGTCGCCACTAAATGTCTTATTATCTATTTGTTTTCTAATACTTGGTAGTAAAACAGAATAACTATTATACACAATAGTTGCTTCATTCAACTTTTCTTTCAAACGCTCCGGCGTTCTCCTTTCAATGCTCAATTTAAATAAATTTTCTTTAACTTTTCTCAATTTTTCATATATATCTTTGAGCTCATGAGCCATAATTTGTCATTGTTATATAAAATAAAGTAACTAGCATACTTAACAACTAAATAATAAAAGTTTACATATATCAGATTACCATAGTTCAATCGCCTTTTTCATCGGTTTCCATTCACTTTTACGCACAAAACACACTCTTAACACTTCACTTTTACGTTTTCCTTACGGTATCACACATTCGGTTTAACCACGAAATCTTCTTTAGGAAGTGAAGCCCCAAGCCCTGAACTGTTTGAACACGACGTACGCCGAATATCGCATTCCACACGCCGAACATCTGTTTCCTTCTGCAGTTCCTCTACGACCACGCCGAGAAAACGAATTTCTTAAGGTTTGACGAAGTATTTGGTCATTAATCCACGTATGATGGCAGTTCTTATAGCATTTGTACAGGAAATAGGCTGCCAATATCAGCAATAAACCCAAAATTATCATCATCACAATGCTAATTGCAGAAAGATGAAATTGTAGCTGGTCGGTATTAGCCACATTCGAAGCTCCAATGCCATTCTGGTTTATTATCACTTCTTCTCGTTTTGGAGTGTTAGAATTGCACATTTTAAAGTTTATTAAAGTTCTCGAACAAAATTCAATAACGCAACGTACACTTAGAACGAGAGCCTGGACCACACACACAATGCGCCTGCATTGCGACCCGACACCCCATCACCAAACATGGCAGGGTCGCCATGTAAAGCTTGGGTATGGAAGGAGAATAAAACGCTCTGACTGCTCGTAGATCACTGACTCATTTATTAATAAGTATTGGTATTTTAGTACACGAGTAACATAGATAGGTATATGTAAACTTAGAACATAGGTTATACACTACAAAACATATCTCATTTGAGAAGAAAAATATACAGCATCAATTTTATTTTAATTAAATTTTACATTCTAAGACACATTGATGTCTGGGTGTGATATTAAAATATATATAGAACTACCTACCTTAGAGTTGTTTTTATTTTATATTTGATTCAGAAGCCATTTTTGTTTCATTTTTAAACTTGTATTCGACTTACAGAAGTTTTCTTGAATTTGTTCGTCGTGTTGCGTGCCCGTCAAGTTATATGTCGTACGAAATCACTATACGGCTGAAACATTAACCAACTTCGTTTTTCTTATAGCGGATCTCCACCCGAAGACGGCGGGCGGTACGGTATTTCTTGCCCCCGCCGCCTGAACCCTGAATCATTACATGTCATAATGACGAATACTCCGCGATCTTCCCCGAAACTCATCAATTTCACATTTAAAATTGATGAATGGCTAAAAAACAACCAGAATCTTACAATATTGAATGCATCCGTCGCGCCATTAGAACGACCCTCTAACATCTCAAGCAAATGTTTGTGAATCGAAGTCGTTCGACGCGCCCGACTTCGACTTAGCTAAGTTATAATGCAAACAAATTATCTGTTCACAGCCCACCGACCTCAGAACCAGTGATTTTACTTATTATAAATTAATATGGGATTATAATTATATTTACTTGAAGAATATTGAGTGTGTTCTATTTGAGAGTCAGTGAGTAGAGTGAGTTACTAAGGATGTAGGTGTCGATAAGTGATTGAGGTCGTGGGAGGAACTCAGTCGAGCCTGTACCTACCTAGATTAGTCTTCAACTATGTCGAGATGAATCAAAGTATACAGGTAATTCATTACGTGTGGTTAGATAGTTGTTTCAATAGTTACTGGAATGCCTATACTTCATTTGAATATCAAATTAAACCCACAACTCAGATCTATCCCGGAGTTAGATTTTCCTAATTAATATAATAGAATGGAAATCGTTTACCTATCTACCTATCTTGCATTTATAAATAAATCAAAATGAAAAAAAACAGTGAAGAATTCCAGACAATGTATTATAAGGGCGACGAATGTATATTTTATCATAGTTAGTTAGCATGAAGAATAAAGTAACAAATGACGATAATGAGACGGTTTTATATGGTTGTGATTCTCTTAACGGCATGCCAGACAAACAAACGCCTGGCGCACGTGTGCGCGCAGCGGTCACAAACACAACGCTGCAGATAGTGCACTCCATTCACGTAATTTGAACATGGACCTGACAACTTAGCCGACTACGGAGGGTCGCCGTCACACATCAGTAAATGTAAGATCTACCGGTCTACGAAATAAAATAAATTAATAGAATAGAACAGAATTTAAAAAATTAATGACGTGTGACTGGGGTTTTACAAAAACAATATTTTTTGTGACGTGTGATAATTATCCTACTTTATACATACGCTTAAAAAAAATCTAGTAATGTAATAAAAGGACAGTAATTTTATAAAGAATGGGGCGTATTACTGAAAATTAAGCATAAAAAAGTAAACCTTATGAACTGATTATCTTATGTACACTAATTTGTAATTTTTTTAAACTTGTCATGTATCCCATTACTGGGTAAAAGCCTCCCCTTTTACCTTCCAAACCTCTTTATATATTTTATGGTGCTATTTTTTTATGTTTGTCCAAAAATAATAAAATAAATATTTAACCAAGTTCGCAACCGACTTGAACAAATTGCTTATAGGCACAATACATACAGCCCACCGCATCTGCGCCACATACTCTCGCCCATCGCCGTATGCCTGTAATTCACGGCTGATGAATAATTCACCGTCCGAAAGACCAATTGTTTACCTCGCCGCCATTGCCTGCGACACTATCTGCATTTATATTAAACCATCACGGCTCAGCTCGCCATGTTTTCCAACAATCATCTCAGCGGTTTTCATATTCACGGCTTTTTTAGTTTGTTTTTATCGGCGCCTCTGCATGCGCAACTAGCATATCCTTTAAGCCGCTAAATCACTGGCTTTGGTTATTTGTATTTCAAAAATCTTTAAAACGTAATCATAAGTCTTCTTTGGAATTTAAAATAAAAAATGGTAAGGATTAAAAGATTAGTGCTTACAGATTACCTGTAATTGCTGGAATAGTCATACCAATCATTCAGCCTAGGGACGCGCTATTGGACATAGTTCTTCCTTAAGCATAACCATTACTATTGGAATTATTGTTTTTCATGCATCCAGCACAAGATTCCCTCAACCTTCATCAAGTGTCGATCTGTTGCATTTTCTGTCTCCATCGGAAAACCTTCGCCGGGCAATGTGGCCACGTATGTTTGTAGCGCTGAAATACCTTATAATGATGCTGATGGTTCAGGATTGCTTCCAATAAAGTGTATAGAAATCAAATATTCAAATAGTAACGGGTGTTTGCTGACATAGAATTAGCTCCAACTTACTGCCAAGTGAAATGGGTCAAAGTTTAGTCTGTTGGAATTGGCTGGTGTGTGCGCGAGATGTAACGAGCAAGTTTGTCTTAAGTATAGTTGCATTGCTGACTTACTATACTATACAATTTGCATACGACGCGCATCTATTAAAGTTTCATATGGATAGCACTCCGCTTATGTACTCTGCCGAACGCGGTATACATATATTATAGAGAAATAGGTAATGGTAGCGTCTTTTTTTCTAATTCGTAGTGGACCGTTCGTCCATGCAAGTGTACATTGTCTATCAGTTCGTCAGTTACGGCATATTATTTTTATAAAGATGTTGATGAATGTTTAGTAGTATAATAAATAACCTTGGGTTATACCTCTATTGCATAAAGACTACCGTAGCTATGTTACCCATGTTATGTTATGTTAGTCAGTAAAAGTCTGACAGTCCCAAGGAGTCATTTGATGATTTTTACCAGCTAAAAAAAAAAAAAACAAAAAAAAGCTATGTTACCCATGCTTAATTAAATCCTGCCCTGTAAATTGTGCTACAGAAACACACTACCTGACGCAAACGCCTCCAAATCAAGTAGGCGCCCTGGCCCCCGGTGTCGCCTCGCGCAAATCTAGTACAGTCAGCACAAAAGAGCGATAAGACCGGGGACAGGCGTCGTCCTATCACCGGTATTTATTGCCGGTGATACAATTATCGCCGCGATTTATCTGCAGTCGCTACCTTCAGGTAGCGGTTGAATATTGTGTTGTCGTTTGTAGACGTGTTTCGGTCTATGGAGAGGTTCAAGGCATCTGCTTGGGTTGTAAATATGAAAATAGTTTTAGGTATATGAAATTGGTAGCTACAGTTACCTACTTACAGTTCATTAAATTAGACTGTGTGAATTATTATTGATGCATGTGTATTTATGTATATGAACGAATTAAAATACTTACACATGAAAAAATGTTATAATGTTGTGTATTTGGGGCTACCTGGTATATATCGTCAAAAAGGTACAACTAAACGATGAAAATATTAACATAATAATATATGTACATAAACCTTGGCAGATTAACATTATTTATATAAAAATATTATAATATAAAAATAAAAATAAACTAATAAATACATCTCGAATGCTCTCTCAATATTTAACCATCAGTTAATACTTTCCGGCGTATCTACTTTCGATCTTGAGTACCCGCATATTCGCTGTACAGGACTCGTTAGTCACCGTCCGAAGACGCTCTCAAAGGCGTGTACTATCTGCGCTCATCTCATCTGCATACAACACACTCCCAATCGACTACTTTGTTCCCACACAGACGTTTAATTACACCTGCATGTGCTTACACAGAATAAAAAGGGATTTTTCAATGAAATTCGTTTTTTTTTAATGAACTTGGTTTGGGTTCTATTGGAAGTCTGTGCGGCTAATGGTTTTGTGTGCCAAAGATTCTTCAAGATCATTAACTCTCGATCTAACATAAGATCACGCCTTTTTTGCTTGAAGGTGTGGGCTGTTATTAAAGCCCAGTAGCAGAACCCCAAGCTCATCAGTCGCAAGCGATCATTATAAGGACCAACGAGGATTCTTAGTTTATATTTTATCGAATAAAATATAAGATAAATATTATTGGAACTCGTTGTAAACACCAAACTAAGATAAAACAGGTAGAGAAATCTCGTGAGATTAATTTATAAAGATTTCAATCTGTCTTTATTGTGTACGTAGTCGTAGTGGGCGGAGACGCTACGCGGCGGTGGGCCCTAGGAGAACAACCCCGAGGAAAATTAGTCTCTTGATAACGAAGCGCTTTACTAACTATGTGCTGACAAACTCTTAATGTATAGTCGACTGCTACTACTGTACGTAGATGTACTACAATCCGGTAGTAGACTTCATCAATTGATATAATTTTTATGAGCTGTCAAAACGCAATTTCCTCATAAAGGTTGTAAGGCAATAATAAACTGTGACGTCATTTATTTTCCAATTCCAACTGACTAAATATTTATCGATTTTTTAAACTACAAATCTGTTTTTCCAGTTATTTGAATATGAATAGGGTTGTTGTAAGATAAATGGTTTTTTAGAGATGTTGTATCTTGGAATTATTGGATGGCTACCTAATTTGGCACATCGATGTCTACAAAGAGTTCGGCTTTGTGAGTGCTGTCTCTGTCACTCGTACATACTTGTGTGACAGCCTCTTTGTGTCATATTGCTATGTCTGGATAATAATAGTCCTCACTCAAGCGAACACGCGTAGTTGTGGTCATATTTTGCGTAATCTCGACAACAATCAAAGTCTAGACGTTTCCAGCAACAATTTCAGACTTTATAAATTGATAACGTTATGAATTATTATTATAATATCAAAATTCGGTTAATTAACAGCTGAATGTTACCGAAACTCTGGAAAACATTTCTAAATAAAACAGCACAAACTAAAATAACACGGGTCTTACACAGCTCATAAACAAAATAGTTGTGTAAATCAAAGAGAAACAAGTGGAGTGCCGCCCTACATTCACTACATTCGCAGCTGTGTGAGTTTGTACCTGGCTGTATGTAACAAGCCCAAATATGGACTTACTGAGAAACGGCCTGAAATAAACTTTCATTGTACTACACAATCTATTGCGCGTCTGTCCTTTGTTTGCAACGTTGTAGTCAACAACCTCGGGAATCATTTTCGTGTTGATGATTTATAGTCTTTGGTAAATGTTTTTTACATTGTGTAGGTTGCTTGAACCTGACGTACTTGGTCTTAAACTTATACCAGTTAGGCAACGAAATAGAGGGCCTTATATTTATTATATCCCTTCATAAAATCATTTTTGCTTACTGTCTGAATGTATGTGACAATAGGTCTGTTACTGATAATTTGATTTGTTTTTCTTGTTGGAACTGGTTCTAATTATTCGCTAATATATTTGATAACAGATAACCATTAATAATAACACCACTTAAAAAATGGCTGATCGTCAACAATGAGTTGACGTTAATTTACAATCCATTACCATTCAGAACAAAATCGAATCGCTTTATCTTCGTAAAACGCGTAATGAACATCAAAATGACGCAGCAGGTACAACGCGTACATAACCAAATGAAATAGCAATAAGTTATGACTTCCATATAAATCAGAAGACAAGACGCGTGAAATTGCTATTGTAAGGAGTTATGTATCGAGAGGCTCCGCCGGCTTGCGTCCTCTGCGCTGATAACCGTCACGCCTTCAAATATTCCACTGTTAAGGGTATTGAAATTGGTAATTTTGTACATTTGAAGCATTTGTGCAAACTCAAAAGATTAATTTTCAAAACAATCTGACCGTTATGGAATAGACATGAAGTCAGCTTCATGAACCAAGTAAGGGGAGTAAAAGAATTGTCGTTAATTTAGTTTTGATCTGATTTTATATAGTGCCTGGTAACAAAATATGGATTGTTATTGTCAGAAATATTGAAATAGACCTGGATCGTAGGAGTTATGACCATGAAGCCTGAAAACTAGATCGCAGTACGTCTCAGTTCTGACTATTAGGATTTCAAAGATAACAAGCTGAAAGTCTGGAAAGTTGAAGTTGAGTGGTAATTTGGTAATTGTACCTACAGGATGGTAACTAATGAAATGTTATGTATTCTTTTTACTTATATATTTTTCGATATTACAACAGTAGTCGAAGTTTTATTCTACATTGTTTATAATAAGTATAGTCTGTTGTTAACAGAGTAGCTCATAACCTTTTGATGTAAATAATAACGATGGAAACACAAGTCTTACATGAAATCGCGTCTATCCAATCGCAAGTTCCTTTGTCGCATCGTGTGCAGACCTCCTAACCTGGAGATTGAATTCAGGAGCCAGGAAGATTATTAATCTCGTCTCTCCAGCCTTTCATATTACGATATTGTATTCCATTTAATAATATGACCTAAAATACAGAGGGCTTTTTTCTGAGATATACTAAATTGGCTGAAACAATGTTTTATTTTTTCTGTCTGTGTAAATTATTATTCAGTACCATACACGATTGAATATCGAGTCCAAAATTAATAACTGAGGAAATGTTTTGAAAAGACTTTTGTCTAGCATTAGACCTCCAGTATATACACGTGTCCGGTTAATAATGTAACTCATAATGTGTTATGATGACGATGATAAAAACCTTATTATAATCTCACTCGAATTAGTCGCACTGCCGCAGACGTCACGGTAATCGTGATTTTAGGTCATCATAGTCCATTTAATATACCGTCCACTAGTAAGTACTCGTTTAAACCAGATCAATTCATTACACATTCGTCATTCACTTCAGAGATGAACTACTAATTCAAACTTTATTAATTTATCTTATGCAGCCATTTTACAAATGAATATTAACATTTTCAGTAATTTTCCATTTCAATTTATTATTCGACTTTCCAGTCCGGCGAGCAGGACAGAGTCGGCTGAATGCTTTAAGTTTTAGATTTGATTCAATTCGCTTTTCAATTTGCAAGAAGTGTTGCAAATATTGTAATTAAAGTGGATTCATTTTAGTAAGTTGGCAACTCTGTCAGCATTGGAAAAGTCTGGCTA
This sequence comes from Hoplodrina ambigua, assembly GCA_949774945.1. NCBI lineage: Eukaryota > Metazoa > Arthropoda > Insecta > Lepidoptera > Noctuidae > Hoplodrina > Hoplodrina ambigua. The sequence continues at coordinate 13,995,854 of OX458979.1, forward strand.
TTGCCAACTTTAGAACAATATGTACTTCTGATAACTTTAAGTTTACAATGGGATGTTGCGCTTGAACTCAAATCGAGTATGCATGTTAATTAATGACTTGTGAAGACTTTAATTGTACCTACTCCCATGTTCAAGTTATTTTTAGATATCTAAATTTATTTCATCTAACTATTCTCTACGATAATTAATAAAACAATATATTCATCTAGACAAACCCTTACTTAGAACCTTAAGCCGTCTCGGACCCCGTCTAAGAACTCAGTAACTGAATACTTAACCCTACAGCGAGTCATTAGAGCGTGTCGCGCCGTGTTATTGCGCGGGCCCCGGAGACCCCGCGACAAATCGCCGCTCAGGCTAAATTACTCACACTCGTGTTATTGCCCCGCCTGTTACAGCGTTATGTATTTACTGCCAAGTACATATTTTAGGTAAGTGGTTGAAGAAAGATGGTGAGGATGGGTGTAAAGAGGACAAATAGACGGCTAAGTATTTACGATAAAATGTAAAGATATTTCTCAGAGAAAATGTGAACACATTTTTACGCCTTGGTTATACAGTATTAGATTTTCGGTTTTCAGAGAATCACTACGAACCTATCATTTATGATGTGATAAGGAGGTTTAATAAAAGCTCGTCATATTATGGAGGATCTTGTAGAAACACAGTAGTTCTATCAGTCGGTCCATTCTGTACAAATCTCCCTTGGTGAATTTACATGAAGTCTTAGGGAGCTTGAAGAGAACCGTCAAGCCAATCATATGGAATCATAACTCATTATTTCAAGAAAAACTTCATCTAATGTAAAAATAATCGTTTACAGCAACAACCGCCTACATAAACGTTACCAAAAAACCCCTCAGAAATAAGAATCACATTTTATTCCCCGTTCGACAATCACACAAAATGGGCCACAACTATCGGCTCAAAAATATCTCGCGATTGTTCGTTTAGGGGCCCGAAGTAGGCAAGGTGCAGACGGGGAGCCATCCTTATGGTATCAATACGCTATTTATATTTATCGAGGGTACTGTTTGCTGTTCAGCGTGATTTATGCCTTATATTCGAAGCTGTACGCTCGATCTGATACGGCTATCGCTCCTGTTTTCTGGCAGAGCTTTTTTAGAGCAACAGTGGCAGGTTTATGACTCGGATCGGTGACTGATTTTTTTACGTTGGGATTAACTAAAAACCCTTTCTTCTTCTTTTTTTTTTAGTTACTATATTGGATAATTTTTGAAGTAATAGTCAAATGACAGTTCAATTTAGTTAGCTGAAGTCTTTCCCGTTCTGTTCATTACTAAGCTGCACGCTTTGCTCAACGTTACTAGTTTGATGGGCAGTATTCATGAATAACGGGTATATGGTGAGATTTTTTACACTTTTTATTTGTAATAATAACATAGCTCCAGTCTTTTTCATCGTGGAGCCATAGACTGGAACTTTAGAAAATAATGAATAACTGTTATAATGCGTGTCCTCTCAAAAACTGCAGTCACTTGAGTGAATATGTTATAAATCATTATTCTCTTATTAATATAATGCCTTAAGTTTTGAAATAATAATATAATACAGCTACCTAAACTACTAATAATAATGCGCTATCACTCGTACTCGCGCCAGTAACTCTGCTGTCACATGTGATTGATATTTAATCGAGTAATGCTCTGTTCGGTAATTGCGCCGCGGACTGTAATGATAATGACTTGTGTTAAGATAATGCTACATGCTTGTAACTGTAACTAATATTAATATCATCTTGTAAATGGTTATGTTGCTAGGGGGAAAGAATTATTTTTGTAGGTACCTTACTATCTGTATTGCAAATACGACTGCTACCTGCACTGCTACCAGGTTCATGTCGAAAGGATGAAGCTGTGTCCTCACATACATATATGTATGCATTTTTATTTTTAAAGCTCTTCGACCAAAAGTTTTTTTTACCTACTATTTTAAACCGTCAGTTTTGAAATCCAATATGTTTTTTTACTTATCTAAACACTAACTTCATTTCAACTACAATGTTTTAGCAAAACACAAAGTAAAATAGATCAATTTCGAATCTACATTAAAACAATATTATCTTTACCAAAAAGTCTATCATTCAACCAGATATTTTCCAATAGATCAAGTTAGTCGTAATAGTGAAAGAAGAGTGGTTGGGAATGTTGGGACATGCACATTTATAAAATATGTTCAGCGCAATATACCTGCGGAGAGCGGTACAGCTCGGGCGGAGGAATACGACGCGGCCGCAGCGTACGGGACGCCCGCGCCAGTACTACAATTAGGTTTGATGAAATCAAATTATCCAAGTGTTTATTCAAGTCATTTAGAGAATTCGCTTTCAGATCTTAGTGATGTACTTAACAATATTGTAAAATAGGTATTAAATACTACTGAAATGTTTTTTTAATATTTAAAATAATATAACGTTGCAATTTAAATCACTTATGGATAATGGCTTCAGGCTTTTAAAAGAGAAAGGTTGACTGAACTTTTAACTTGCAAGGACTAAAATCCAATTACTTTACCCATCCTCGAATGATATTTATCTGAAATAAATATCTTCGAAACGATAGCGAGACCGTAGTGGTTCCTATAATAAGGTTAATGACCCGACCTGTCTCTATTACAAACAAAATCACAATATAGACTGTTGCGCACTAATAAAATTACTCTTGGTTTCCTACACTGTGGCGTCTTATAACGGAAGCCTGCTCGCAGGGGGAATGCGAATAAGACAATATTGCCTGGCGAACGTTTGACCCGCGATAAATATCGCAATTACCCTTCCCTTTCGCACTAATCACGCACCTATAGCCCCGTCTCTGTCCCCCGCACACCTTATCCCGATGCCTAATGGAGAGGAATGTAGTGTACGGGACTCACTTAAACGACGTAAACAAGTGTTGACAGTTAAAGTCTCTCGAGTCTTTCGAGTGCTTTATTTTTTTCTCGATGCATTAAAGGATTTCTTTTGTATCGAGAAACCCTTTGAGAGCTACGTGTCTATTAAAAATGTTTGATCATATCGATTTTGTAGTGGAATTTTAATGGATAAAAGTTTGTCTAGAAAATCCTTCAAAGAAAATACAACGTCGGGTAGAACGGCCACAGAATGTGGAAGTTATGCAAAGACCGAGATTGAAACTACGCTAGTTTGTGTTTTAGAACAATTAGCTTTATTTCGTTGAACAATGTTCTTCTTAAAACAAAGAGCGCGCGTTATTTGTTGCGGACGCGTCGCTTGTGAGATTGGTTTATCACCTTGTGCGTAATCTGTGGCTGCCTCTCAATGGCTGTTGTTGCTGGAGAGGGCACTGTTTGTATAATCAGGATGATTGTTCAATTCCTCCCCCCTTACTCCTTATTTGTCGATCACGGTAGGTTCTCACGCGCGGAACTGGGTTAGCCATTATTTAGTTCAAAATGTAATAACAAATGTTTCAGAAGTTATTCTTTAGGAACTCCTTTCATATTACAGCATCATCCTACAATATAATTTCGGTACAAGAGTATGTATACTATATAGGCCTGACCTTTCAATATAACTCATATAGGACCCCTATTTTGTGTTTCAGATTGAATATCAAAACTTTTCTTGTACTTCGATTTGCCGAACATTGACATTTCGCTCTGAAATGCGGCGTCGCGTCGACTTTGTTTCTTTGTTTGCCTTATTGAAAAACGACCTTTGCTCATCGTATCTATGATGAGCAAAGGTCCACGAAACCAAGAGGTAGTGAAGAGGCATAAACAACAATCGACCATCAGATCGTGGACAAATTTAGAAGCGCAGTTTAGTCTGAGTCCAATGGTTTTAGTAATCGCATAGCCAAGGAAGAGCATCATACTCCTAAAAAATGCAGCTTATTATTATTAATTCGCAAGTGCCTTGCGAGGAAATACATAACCAGAAGTATATCTGCTGAATGCTTATATAAAGTCTTTGCATCTTTTCTCTTCTGACACCTTTCCGCACCTCAAAACGGCCTGAAAAATAGCCTAGCTCCACGTACAGACGCCACAAAGGAGGCGCTGTAGCATGCCGTATGACGTCAGACAAGCACCTGATACTGACGTGTGACGTCAGCACAAAGAACGATACAATTTGCAGTTTTTCCGAAGCCCCTACGCGCTTTGTTGATGCTCGAGGTTTATCCGGACTTATTCGCGATCTGATCCCGTGTTGTGGACCGGTTTTGTTAGCAAAAGTTCGGGTTATTCGGATAATGTTTGTAGAGGTAATGTATTCAGAGAAACACGGTTAGTTTATGATCAGGGATGATGTGAGGTAAGACGAGAATAGCCGTTTTAAGGTCGACATTTTAGGAATCTGATGCAACAGGCAGAAAACAAAAGATTAAGTTCTATTGTGATTATTATTTTATTGAGTGGTTGTGAGTACCATGACACGAACATAACCCATCTAATCTTCTTAAATAGAAATGACATAGAACACAAAAGTTCTAGGAGCTACGCAATCTTTATACCCTACTTGTTAAGATTAAAACGGAAAGCAATAAACGTAGAGGCTTCGAGTACAATTATATCCCCCTTGAGTCAACTTTACGACACACAGATAACCGGATGATAAGCTTCATGTTTTTATATACTTCAACAATTTTATAAGCGAGGAAAATATGAAGAACTAACGCTAAGCGCTGCGACTCGTTGCTAAGTAATTGAGTTAGAAAAATCTTGAAGGTTGTGAATAAAGGAAAAGAAAAATGAGTTTCGGTGCGGTGCGGCGTGGTGCGGCGTGGTGCGGCGTAAGGCGGCATGGTGTGAAACGTAGACAAACTTGTTAGTGCAATGTATGATGTATGCGAGGTATCATTACTACCACGCTAGAACCAATTATGTCAGTAAAACAACACCGCTTTTGTCAAGCAAAAATGCTGACAAAAACCAGCAAAGTCTTCAACGAAGATAATCGTTGAGGACCTCAACAAAAGCATAATTTGTTCCATAGCTATGTTAAGTTTCTATAGAAATGGTCCTTTTGTCCAGAAAACATGCAAATCTGAGGGCAAATGATAGGTAAATAAATACCGACTGCGTGCTGTGGACAAGCGATGTTCAACGTTTTCCAACTATGCACACAGTGGTCGTCCGTCAAGCAAACAGAGAGAACAAACGAACACAGAGATGTAGTGTAAACACACAGTGTTATACCGTATTGTGTGTGATGCAGTTGTAATACAGTGTGCAATGGACGTCATTTCGAATGAATAATTGGACTCATTTGGAAGTCGATAAATCTGTTCGGTTTTAAATTGTGACTGTTGTTCCATGTCGCAATTACTGAAATGTGGTTCCGAAGTTTTGTGATAGCGGAATATAAAGCTAACAAAACTGGTAATCCTTTATTGTTATTACTATTATTTTGTTATTTTAACATTTTCCTGCATAGCCAATTTAGTTAGGTAGTTTAGTTTATCTGACATCTTATAAAGTGATCTACTATGAGATATCGTAGAAATTCATGCAGACTACGTCAAAGTGTCTTACTAAAGAACAATGTACTTACCAATGTAACAATGTACTTCGTAGAATATCTCTAGAGTCACCACGGATGGAGGAGATTGTATTTAATACCATTTTACGAGAAAATCGCTGTTATTTATTTTTTATACAATTTTTTTTTTGGTATTTTTGTACATGCACTTGTTTTAGAAGATATAAAATCCAGCGAGAGCCTTCAATAGGATAACTACACATATAATATTTATGAATGAAATAAATATTTATGAAAATGTTTGATGCGTGGCACGTTAGGTAAGAATTAGATATTTAAAGCGATGCCTTTAAGGAACAAGCGGAAGCTAAGATCTTGAATACTTAATTTTCCTTTTAGATCATACGTTCCAATTATTATGTATCGTTTATGAAAATTGGAAACAAAGTGAACTAAAACAAAAGTATAATGTTTCAACTCAAAACAAATGCCAACAAAACGCCACTATTTTCGTCCCGGAGCACCCATGTGGAAGCTGTGACAGCCGTCTTACGTCCCGGCGACAAATCTTACGATATCTCCCGAGCTTGGCACGTTAAAACTACGCGCTTCACATACAATGGCGGACATTTATTATTTAGGATCAGCACCGATAATCAGTGCCATTACCCGATTTCTTTCACTGGGGTGCCGCCCTCGATTTACTCACCAACAACAATTTTGTAACACTCTTATTCCTATTTCGACAAAGTTCAATTTTGTTTGCTACTTAAAATTTTACAATGTTATCGTTAGCTTTCATCGTCAATCTTGTTGCTGTTGACATAAGGTTGATGTTTGCTAGCGTAGGGTGCAATAGTAAGTCGGTGTATATTTTTACCATGACGTGTAAAGGTGGCCGGACGCATCGGTCCCTGGGAGCCAACGCATCTGGCGTTGAAATTCGCTTGATATATTGTTTCATGTTCGCACCCGCCTGTAATGTTAGCCAGAGACGGGACAGATGACGACTGCGACATTTTTTTGAGAAAAGGGGTTTCCTTTTGTCGGATCATCGTTACTGTTTATTTTTGTAGAATAATTTAAGTCAATGCAGAATGTTAAACCCTTTAGCATTTAAAAAATCATGAGAAAATAATGTTAAAGTTGTACATTATGTGATGTATTTTGACTATCATAATATCATAGGTAAAGGGTTGAGAAATAAATTGAGTTATTATTTTATTGATTACATACAACATTTTCAATCAGTTCATACAAATTAATGAAATTCAAGTGTCAAATGTCAAAATACTTTTTAGCAAATGTATATTATTCATATTATTCAGTAGAAAACTGCTACACGGTACATTATTCTAAAATCATTTTTTTTTTGTCAATCTGGTTGTTTGTTACAGGTAATCTCCGAAACTGCTGGACTCATTTCAACAGGAATTTCACTGGCAGAGAGCTCATCTTATACTTTAAAGGACTATATAGGAGTAACTAAGGTAACTTTTATTTTTTTATATAACTAGGGTTCCGCGCAAATAAAATAAAACACCGCAAATAACCAATACGCGAACGACGTCGCAGGCATATTCTAGTTAAACATAAAACAGTCATAACATCGATACAACCCCAGCTCGTGTCGCGCAAATGTGTCACAACCCTAACTTCCGAGCGGGGGTGAGTAAATATGAAAACTCAACGAGTTGTTTGTAAAAAATAAAACAATAAAACCGTGTTATATGGATTTGGATTTATTTCGCACAATTTTCCTAATATTGTGTGACTTGTTTATGGCGTGTTGCGATGGTTCCGCGGTGACACTGGCTGGGACTAGGTGTTTTGTTGAATTTGACTAAATAATACGGTTTTTAATGGATGTGCTTCTTTTTCCTCTGAGACTAGTCTTCTATGCATAGTTAATTTTCTATGATAAAACTTCTTATGATTAGCCTGCTAACCTGCCTCATGCACATGTTTAGAACCTTGGTCTCTTAACTGTATTTACCATCGATACTGATTACTTATGATCATCATGTCGATTATATTATTGTTATCACGTTAGTCATCTAACTACATCACTGTAACTATCATACGGGTGTACCAGCTACCCTCACATAAACCTTGGTCATCTTTCACATCCCATGGTTAGCAATGGGGTAATCTATTCGCAGCCCAAACCGAATGATGACTTGAACAAATATATTCAAAGGCATCACATATTTATCTTGCCACTCGACAGATTGTTCTCCAGATAGGTTTTACTGAAGCTTTTAGGTGATAGGATGGGCTAGCAATCTGTCACTGCGGGCAATAAATTGTTTTACTACCATTTTTACACCCAATGCCTGGTTTATTGCTGTCGATATTTTGATTTACGAGATAAAAAGAGTCCATCATATCAAAAAGTACCTACGGTTTGATGGCAGATTCTAAGGATTTAATAAAAAATTACGACTTGAGTTTCATCTCGGTTGGTCTGATTTACCTAATTTTCAGGTGAATCACGTTACTTAGGAATCAGGTCCAGTCTCGTCCACATCATGTCACTCTCGTACACGTACAGGTACTTTGTATTCCAGAATACGGAACAAAACGCAGCGTACAATTTAGATCCTGAAATGTATTCAGAACTCCAAACCTCAATGATCCAAGCAGGCAGCTTCAAACGGCTCGGCCTGTTTATTCAAACAAGCGGCACATACATTGTTTGAGACGAGTCCAAACGTATCGATTTGCGAGCGCGATTAGATCGCTCGTATCGACTGACCTAATCGATGTAGGACGAGCACTGGCCCGAATACGAATCACTTTTAATAGTGGACCGCTTTTTATTATTTTAGCTTACTTTGCTCGTTAATTTTTAGTATTATTGGTGCTTGTTCTTGAGATTATTTTGCTGATGGCGCTATTAAAAAAGTTGTAAGTATTTTTCAGAGAATAACATCATCGTTCCTTTCTCCATTAATATATTCGGAAATAGGTAGTCGTTGTTTTTTCTGTCTGTGGAAACTTCAGCTTCACATGCCTGTGTTACAAAGTTAAATTCTGTCAGAACATCAAAATAGAACAACACGAAGAACTAAATCATTAGTGTCGTGATCTACTTTTATATAAACATTAGTTTCAACAAAAACATACTCTAAGAAATAAACTATTCGATGAGTACAACTAGTTGGATTTTTCCGTCCAATTTGTTTTATACCTAATCATAGAACTAGTAGAACAAGTTGGATGTACGGCTACTTCATCAATTTGTTTTTCAAAGGACAATTATGTTTTCATACTAAATAACAGTATCAACTGACCCAAATCAACGTAGGACATCTAAACAAGAGCTAGGGGCGATCTAAATGTGTCAACTTTTTGTATTGATGTTCTGCAATCAGTAATACAATGTTAATATTCATGTTGGAGAGCGCTCGGACATGTTCCACTTGTACTCGATCTGATACTGATTTACAATTACTGGTCTCGTTTCAGAATACATATTTGATATCGTCTCAGTTGCTGTAAACCATCACGTAGGCTTGTTCTGACTTATGTTGCTTTGTCTACTTTTTGCAGTATGCTTGTTTCATGACTATCAACCAGCCTGCTGTCGGTGTATCGCTTAATTCGTGAAACTAGAGACAAAATAAGCGTACAACTGCCTTATATTGACATTATTTATCTTCTATTTTATAATCAATTAATTCTGTGAGCGCACTTGACAAAATCTCTTTGGCGCTTTGTACGATGTGCTTTGTAAAACCGTCAAAGGAAAAAAGGGGCGGCATTTCCTTTGCCGAAAACATGGCAATGAATTTGATCATTAGGCTTAACAATAAAATTGCATAGCTATTGCCTCAGGGTATTACCACCCTCTGCTTGCACCCTTCGCTGTACTTACATGGGAACATCAGCAGATGCTATAGTGAAATTATTATGGAAATTGAATCACCATTTAATGCGAATAGAACAGTCTGAAAATATTATAATAATAGACAACGAATTTAACAAATTCTAAAATAACTAACTTTTTAAAGAACTCAATAATGGTTAGTTCCAATAACAACTGGCTCAGTAAATAGTTTAGATATATTTTCAATGCGAAAGTCACCCTACATGTCTCTTTGTCTGTGTCACTTTCACAGCTAAACCATTGAACTAATATTACTGAATTTTAGTGGGGGTAAGCCCACGTTGAGCCCACGTGTATCATTAATGTATATAAGATTGTTAATTTTAGTTCTCAAAATGGATGCAATAATCTTATAGACATTAATAATACACGTGGCAGACATGTGGCCGGTCTGTAACTTTTGCGTTCCGCAGTACTACCAGATTTATGGAGCAGGTCAGTTATTCCAGTCGTTAGGAACAAGGGTAGCGATCCAGATTCCAAGGCTGACTGGAATTATTATATTAATATTACTTTAGATTATTTCAATACCTCTAAATTCACCTACATACGCAGTCCAGTTACGATTTCCTTTGAAAGTGCCTCGACACCAACGCGAATATACCTCTAAAAAACCTTTTTTCGCAGAAAACACAGCTATTAAAATGTGAGATATTATATCGACGATTAGATTAAAGGGGCCGGCAGTTATCGAGGGTGGAATGTCACAGTGACCTCTAGACTGCGAGGCTTTCATTAGGTATCGAGAGGGGTTTGAATTTTGGATATTAGCGCCTTAGGGTTGCCATCGACTAGTTTTAAACACGATTAAATATAAAAAAATATATCTTTTGTTTTTTTCTACAACACAATAAAATATAGGAACTTTGTCGTTTCTGTGTTTGTCACATCATTTTCAACGAGCCTTCTTGCTATTCAACCGACCAATTTGTAACGTCAACTACAACCCTACTTTTGTCTTTTCATTTCAGCTAAGTTTTTATGTTACCATTTTCCTTGTCGACAGACATTTTAAAGAACTCTTGTTTCGTTTCTTGATAGCACCTTAAAAATGAACAAAATGAAATTATTCGTAATTTAAAGAGGTTTAAACACGGCAAGTGTCGTGTTTGTATAAGGAAATTTTGTACAACCAGCATTAGACATGATATGACACCTAGTTGCGGTGTTTACGTTGCAGGGGACCGCAATGTGGAATATTTTGTAGAACTTAGATAAATGAGCTTTCCTGGAGTTTGAATATCTTGAAATGTCTCCCGGTGGCTGCGAGCTAATGTTTTCAAGAGGTCCATCTTACACATGCAAGCAAGCATACTTGCAGTCTTGTTATAATCTCTTAGAAAAGAGCGAAGAGGGGATAAAAGACAAAATAAATAAACGAGGTGCCTTTTCTGTGGAAACTAAATAAGGTCAAAGATTTTTTTTGGTAGTTACGTGGACCGATGATATTTTCTACTTAGTATTTATTTATTTTGTTAATAAATAGGTACTTACGTCTATGTTATTCTTTCGGTCTAAAACATTTTCAATTAGAACCCAGTTTTCAAGTTTCTTGTTACTTATCTTATTTTTTTGTTACTTACTTCTCAGTGGAGGAATATTAATGTTACAACAGAAATCATATTACAATTACGTTTGTAATAGAAAACTATCGTTTTCCTTGTATGTAATACGTTATAATGTTATCTACATTATGATCCCGTTGGTCACGTATCGAGGGAAGTAGGTCAAAATATTGGATTAGTAGCACTGCGGATACTTCCTATTATGTTTTACAAATGTAATTATTGATTATTATGAAAGTGTCACAATTAACTGATTAATTAACGTCACAATGACATAATCAAATAATTTCGCGAGAGTATTCAAATAAATATTATCTACTAATTTTGTGTTAAATTGCAAAACATGTGAAACCTTGCAATTATTATCATCAAACTTAATTAAAAGTTATTAAATAGTATTATATTTTAGAACTGCAAACACTGCAATTTATTACACTCATTCGTTCCAACGAACCAGGAATAACAAGTTATGTGTCCGCCACAACTAACACGATAAGCGGTCATCATCCATTCAATCATACCCAACCAACCGAATACATGTCCACAGACACGGAAGTATGAATGAATGGAGTACGTGAATAGGAGGTAGATTTACATACAATTTGACAACGACGCATCTGCACTAGGTTTGTTAAATTTAGTCATCAGATTACAATATTTATTTAAATGTTGAGGAGTAAGTATAAAGTTTTGCTAGCTTGCTTCATTCGTGATTAACAACAAGTATCACAAAAATGATAGATACCAATTCTTTTCTGAACTACTTCGAAAACCTATCGCATATTTTTGCACCCGATTTTTCTGTCATTCTAAAATATGCTATCGACCGAGGCAGCTTCACCTCATGTAGTTGCAGTTCCAATCAAAATCTGCTACCTATGATACAAATTTTCACAGCGATATATCTAATGCCGGTGCTATATGCGCTATCTATTATAAGTTCTCCATTTGTGTCCTTCTCCATGTCAACTTCACGTATGTGTGCACGGAGATGAGACATTATGCGCTGGTAATTATTGGAGTAATTTCATCTGCGAGCGAGTGAATTGCGACTGTCGGTAATACGTCTGTGGATACATATTAAATGGACTGTGCGACTGTATTGTTTGGTGTTTTGTTGACAATGACAAGTGATTGTTCCTAGTTTGATGTTAAATTATGAAAATAGCTTCTGTGATTTGGACAATCTAGAGGATCCGAACCTTATTATGAAATGCTCAGAAATAGAGAGAGATATTCTTTTATGGATGATATAAGAGAAAACAATAAAAAGTGAAAAAGTAATCATATTCAACGTATCGTACTTTATTAGGTTCTAACGATGTCATATCGATTGCCAGGATGTCTCGCCTAAGAAGTTATCCGAAGCCAATATTAGCATCGCTGGGAGCCAGCCAGGCTTTCCGTAAATCTACCGGCTATTACCGACCCAATAAACGATTTAAACTTGATTCCTTCTTTTAATACCGAGTTCAAAGCTCAACTTGGCTATCAAAACACTTTATATAAGTACCGCTCAAGAGTTCCAATAAAGGGTACAAGTGTGGAATTATTCGAGAGTAAGTAACAATTCCTGACTCAATTAAGTTTATAAGTAAAAGTAGGCGTCACAGAAAGGGTCGTAAAAGAATTAAATTTTGTCTTGACTTTAGTTAAATTCGAGATAATTGCTTCTGTTTTATGTTTTTACGGCTGTTGCTGGTGATGGGGTGACCGGGCTCACAAATAAGGGTCAGTGTGCACAGCGGCCATGAGTAACAGCCTTAATTACTTTTACAATAAACTGGTTAGGATCAATACCTACATACAATAAAGGTAACTTTGATTTAAATTTTTGCTTTAATTTTGTTTCGTTAACATATACTGGATAAGTGTGTGTTATGTTATGTTATGTTAGGTACGAATCAGTTTGATTTAATCATTACCAAAGTCATGATTAACTATTCATTTTATACAAGGTTCCTATAGGCATATTTTATTTTTATGGGATGTCATAGGTCTAAAACTTATGAGTCTAGAAAATTCTATTAGTACTGCGTTGTTTTAGTTTGTCTCCATAAAAGGAGAAAATGAAATGAACCATTTCTGCACTTGATAGTGTGTGGTGTTCGGTCCACATTCACCATCACCACCATCCCATACAACCACTCGTCAGAATCATGTAATGTCAGGCGAATATCTACTGTTTTATTTAATTCAGAACTACATAAATGTATTTCAAAAATGATTTGATTTGTTCTAAACCGAATACATTTATTTTGAAGCTTCTATAAAATTTTCTTTATGGATATTATTACTTAAATGAATAGAAATATTAAAAATATTTCCAGAAAATATGAAGCTTTTATAGAAATTGATATTGTTTAGAGTAACACGTTTCGAAGGCATAAAACTAAAGTAAAGCAAAACTTCTGAAAGGCACCTCTTGTATGAAGCAGGTTATAAAAATTGAGTTCAGTGACCTGTTCCAGGCGACACTGAGCGTTACATTAAGGTTGGCTTAACACGAGTTAAATCTTGAATATTTTTATTTTTATGAAAGGTTTTTAAGTCTGTGTGCTGTTGCGTTCTGCCCGAGTTTGTGTCGCCGCTAGTTTTATTACGATTCAGTTTACATAGGTAGTTCATTACAGTTTTTAATAAGATACTTTGTAAAAACTGTACTTCTTATTGCTTAGAATATGTGCTATGTGTGTTAGTCAGACTTCTTCTGTCCTGTAAAGAGCTGTAAATTATCTTTTGTTTTGTTTTGTGGATATATTCACTAGCAGTAACATTTCATAAGTTGGGACGAGCCGCCGCGCGACGAGGGCTCTTCGATTCCTATAAAGAGAAACATCTTCAATAATCCATCTTGCCCCAATTCTCTCTTGTATGTAAATATTTAATTCAATACCGACATCGCAAATGTTTACATTCCCGATTGTGATCACGTATTTCTGACAAAACTGATTTCTTATCAATCCCCTCTTACCATACTGTTATCTGACACACTTCGTTGTGCAATATTATTTGGCGAAGTCTTCCTCAATGGTGGCCTATCTTTTCTTGAAAATAAATATTTTCTGAGGATACACGAGAATTTCTTTTGCTTGTATCTTTTAAAAGATAGGAAAATTTCAATCAATCCACAGTAAAGGATATTGAGATGAGATTATTTTGATCGGATACGTTTTGTATTCAATATTTTGATTAAATTATAAAATTAATATGTGAAGCGGATTCATAGCGGTATTTTAGCTTTATTTCGGCACTTTATCAAGGGAAGCTTCACTCAAAAATATGTTTACTAATTTCCATTTCTTGCTTCCTTCTCTTTTGCTCACACTAATTTATTTAAGCTCTTTAATACGAGTTCTTTTAGTTTTTAATTTCCTGTATTTAACTTTCATTTCCCTCGAACACAAACAGGCTCTTATTTTCATAAAAAATAGAACACAACCCACACAATGAGCTCAGAAAATAAGCCGTTTATGACGTAAGACTGAACTAACATTTTTATGCAGCCTCCAAGTATTCCGTCTGAAACGGAACGAGTACCTACGTTGACGGACGTCGTAAACTGTACCTATCGTAGGTACCTTTTACATACCGCAGGTACTCCTGGCCTGGGGGGCAATCAGGGATGCCAGGTACTAGGCAGAACATGACGAGTGCTCGAGCGTACACTACGAGGTATGCAAGACTTTTAGGCTAAAGTTATGTTTTGGTTTTTTAAAAAACAAAACAAACAGGACCAGAACCGCCGACTTCCAAAACTAAAGTACTACTACTTATACTTACGTATACTTTGTAGTTATTGAAGGCGGATAGCTTTTTTAAGCTTTGTTAGTAAGTGTACTTTAGTGAAATAAATATCAAGAATATACTCTTATATTATCATAGTATCAGTTATATTATGCTTTAACGGAGTGAGCTGTGAGCTTCTTATCTCAGACGTAACTGATCAATAATCTGAATCTAATATTGAATCTCCCTATCTTAAAAATGTTTAACACAATTTTCTCTGCAAGAATTTTATCACAAGTTATAAAAAATAAACGATCATGGTGAGTCCAACCTAACATTATCATTGGCGCAAAAGAAAAATAAACTTGAAAACTTTTTCGTTTATTGAACCCGTAAAAATTAAGCTTCTCAGTTCGGCCACGGTTAACTGCACCTAACTCTTTCGTCCTGCCCTTACTTGTATTTACCCAAGTCGGCCCTAGGACCGGGGAGCGCGGAACGCGGGGGGGGGGGCGACCCCCGGGGACTCCGGCGCCGGATTATACGCTAAACAAGGAACGTAAGAACCTCACACTAACCGTAAACGGCCCGGAGAGTTCGTGGCGAGCTGTCGGTGCCGTAGGGTTAGCAAGTGAGCCAATATTAAGTGTTACGGTGTTCCGCTAAATGTAGTTTTGTTACTTCACTTTCCCGTCATTTATTTCAGTAGACAGTAACAGTGCTTTGTCATGACCTTTTCACTCATTGTACTATACTTATAGTTTCATGTTTGGAATAACGAGTTTTTTTCATCAATCTTAAAAAGCTATACCATTAATTTCATATTAAATTATTCGGCTATTTCGCGTGACGTGTTTCTCCACCAACACGTAGCCTGTCACCCTTGAGGCAACCCTGCGCCGGCTCACTCGTGTAAGGTTTACTATAACGGCAGCAGTACACAGTAGTGCGCGCTCGGGCGGCTCGTGTTCACAGCGGTAACAAATATAACCTCCGCTTTATTCTCGTTATTGACCACGTATCACTTTTATGTCCACTTACAGATCCAGCCACAATTGGAGAATAGTTTAGTTTTTGAGATAGAATACCTAAGTTTTATATAAAAAGGTACTCTACTAAAATAAGAGAAACTTCTTTCTTTTTAATGCAATTAACTGAATTGCTGCGATATCGTAGGGGTATAGAATAATATCATCAAGGTGTATTTTAAACATTTTTTTTTTAAATATTCAAGTGCATCTTGAACAATGTTTGAATTATTGAAAGCCCACCCTGTGTCATTTCATAATATTCACAAAAGCTAAGGCCTGTGGCAGTTGTTGTTTTTACCAAACTAATCTGTGATATCTTTTCTGGTGAATTATGATAGTAATGTTAAGTATGGTTTATATAATATTTATGGTGACGATATTTATGTAATACCGATACTTATATACAAGATAACAAACAACTTTCACAAAAGAAAAGATATGTTTTAATTTGCAAAACGCATTACCCCAATCGCCTCAAAGGCATGCGCACGCGCGCACCAGCCGTATCATCTAAAACGGCTCACAAGTTTTTAAGAGAAATACAAACAAACAAACACCCTCATACGACCTTTTACCATGTCTGTTTCATCGTAGGCCAATATAAAGTACAGAACCACTCCAGTAAAATGCCTCCACAACGTCGTCGTCTCTTGCTCGAAGATGCCAAATTCAATTCACCTTCGCTATTGCGTACAAGAGTACATTAGTTCGTTTAAACGTCTTCGATAAGAGTCGCTGAATTGTCAACAATATCAGGTTTGCGAATATAAATGTGACAACAATAGAATCTTTTGCATAGTGGTGTACAAGTACGTGTGCTCAACAACATACCTATTGATATTGACTATTGAAAAGGCGAAATTGATAATTCGAAACTGATAATACTGAAACCTATATTGAAACTGAAAATATATTCAATGGTTTGTAAAAGAAATGACATGTATTGTTGTTTTTACCCGACTTCTATATCGACATCACTTGGATTGCCATTCGGCATCAGAATTATATTTTATTTTTATACCTAAATACAATTTGATGTTGACAACAAAAACTGTAGGTATCTGATAGGGAATAATGTCAACCCACAACTTTTTTTGGTAACATTACAGATTTACGTAGGATGACTAAAAGATTATGTCTATAAGATGCACACAATCGATAGCAACAACCCCTCGCGCTATTAACGATACGTTTGCCAGTCACATCTTCTCTGAACTTCTCGTTGTAGAGCTTTTAACGTAAACGGCGATATATATTTTGACAGAGAGCCCATCCATAGAGTCCATACGCAGCCATAACTCGGTGCCAATAGCCCACAAACTCAAGTGATTTTAACTTGTCGTACCATTAATATTAGTGTGGGCCATATCTCGCCGGCACATAACACTAAACCTTTATCAGAGCAGTACATAAACACGCGCGATAACCTCCGATGTTAGGACTTAGTTAATTTACTGTAATTGTGCTAACTATGGCTTTACTAGGGCTGTGCTGCGATCGGCGCATTCGTTTGAAATGGAACACGAAATGTGTGAGGTTAGTATTGAGTGCCTCGGACACATGGCGATAATGACGCTCGGAACATAATTAAGTATTTAATTATAGTACCAGTAACGATATCGGCATGTCATCAGCTATTTAGCCAACACGTCAGGGATGTCAACAGATTGGCTGACTATACTATTGCCGTGTTACCATTATATATGAGTGATAAAGAACAACAATATTATGTATTTATAAATCATCTTATTAATCTAAATGGTAAACATGGCCAGATAGTGTACAAGTAAGCAAAGTTTGAGAGGAGAAAGTGGGAACCTTTGCTCTGCAGTGAAACATGAAATAGGCTAATATAAATAATGAAGAAAATAATACTGTTACTCCTTTTCTATAAATAAACCTCTAATCTATACTAACATCTGCTAACAAACTACACGCTACAACAATATGTAATTCAATCATCTTTTCTATTCACGCCCACAAAGATAGACTGAGAACAAATTAACTATATTTTTATACAGTAACATGATATTGTTTATACTTTTGTCCACATGAAGCAGATATAGCGGCACACTCCAAGCATAAACCAAAATTAGTTCAAAAACATGAAAAAATGTTTATCACTTTACTGTGTTGCCTATATCCATAATAATTAAATGGAGAAATTGGAACGTGTGACCGAAATAAAACTTTACTGTTGTATAATATTAATATAAAAGTGAAAACCTATTTTTATATTTAATATCTAAACAGAGACTTACGTTGGTCTTTTTTCTCTCAATCGACTACACAAATAAGACTTTTGTTCCATTTATGCTGCGCTCGAACTTTCTTCTTTGAGAAATTATTGGGTTCAACGAGATACTAAATTAAATGAACAGCCAAGAACTTGACAAAAATAATATTTTGAAGATAAAGCTGTTAAACAATAAACAAATAAAGACAATTTATAAATATCAATAAAAAGTTTTGAAAAAATATAACCGACCGAAATACTCGCACATGAAAAGAAATGACAAAAATTTTTTCGCCCCTTTTGTGGTGATTACAACCAAGGATAACTATAACCTACTTTTAAAAGAATCATTGAAACCTTACGAATTATGGGGCGCAACAATCTTTACGTAGAAATTTTATTTGACGGCAACAAAAATATCATAAAAGAGATCTGAATCACGTTAAATAAATAAAACTAGCCCACAGTTACTGAAATCTTTGATTCTTGTTAGATAGTAAAATCAAGCAACTGGAGCCCGAATTTCATTGTGACGTACTTGATAAAACGCTCAAGCAATCAGCTGATCAGTGTATAAAACGTAAAACACGCACGAACTCATCAATGAATGTAAACGA
Source organism: Hoplodrina ambigua (assembly GCA_949774945.1). Classification (NCBI taxonomy): domain Eukaryota; kingdom Metazoa; phylum Arthropoda; class Insecta; order Lepidoptera; family Noctuidae; genus Hoplodrina; species Hoplodrina ambigua. The sequence continues at coordinate 14,014,388 of OX458979.1, forward strand.
AGCACGAACTCGAGCACTGACGACGCACCACTCGACCGCTCCACTCACCCGAGTGCGCTCGCTGAAATAACTCAATATTCTTTACTTTACAATTCCGCCAGCAGCCCTGCGGTTCGCTTACGGGCCCCTAATGCCACATTACTTTTGTACAGAACCTTCGCTCGGTTCTCCGGGCGTTTTTGTCATGACGGACGGGTAATTTTGCGGGCGAATTTTGCCCGTTATGGGCGGCTAAGGTAAGTTTATCTGGATTAAAATGTTCGGGCCTTCGATATAGCGGTTCTACTGTGGATGTAGTTTAACGGTTTTGTTTCGGCACTACACACCAAGGTTACGGTTTAGTGTGGACGAAGAATTCATTATTTATTTTAATACTAGCTTTTACCCGCGGCTTCGCCCGCGTTTGTTCAGAATTTGACAATCAATTCAGGCTGTACTCGGCTTGTTGTTCGGCCAGATCCAGAATTATTAAATACCTACAGACCAACAGACTGTGACTCATAAAAGTCCGTCGGCGTTCAGTTTGCATTTCTGCAAGAGAGGTCCTTCTCACCTGCGACGAAGTTGTGTTTGATTGAAATGGGGTCTCAGTTGCTCTTACAGCTCTCTGGCTTTCGGCTGATTCCTCCAAAAGCAATTGCGTTTAAAAGGGCGTTTCAGTCACTCTCTGAGAAGCTTGGAGGGCGAACGGCTTGGCTCTCTAGTCTTTCCTGGCTTTAAGAAAATGTCTCATCAGCTCTCAAATTTACTTGTCGCTCCGGTTGTGCTTGCCTTCTTAATGCGGCATGAACGGAAGATTCCGAGGATTGTGCAGTAATTTTTGCTCGGGCTCGCAATGAGCTTTTGGTTGTGAGTTGGACCTGCGAGATATTCTAAAATGGAAAACGTAACCTACCTACCCTCATTAAAACACACCGGAAATACCTCTGACGAAAAAATAAACAGTACTGAGGGACAAACTTAACTTTGCCGTTGAAAAACTGTTGTCTACATACATCGACATAGGTCACGGTTAGTTTAGCAACTAACCTCTTCCTTCAGTCAATCATCGACTACACGCATTAAACAAAGCAATTTTACTGTTAAGACAGTTCTGCGCTGTGATCTTATGAGGAGTTTCCTTTCCATATCTCCGAAGTTCATCATCAGATCATGACAGTATTTATTTGGGCCCAATTCGAAAAAATAAACAAAAAAAGAATCATCCAAATCAATTTACAATTAGCGGAGTAATCGCAGAGTATGCTTCATTGACAGAGCGTAGTTATAAGTTCACCTTTATTCTTCCATGCATCCTCTATGAATGCGTTTACACCTGTCAGTGTCAGTGATGACAGTGTCAGTTACGCAGTTTTTCTGTATCCCTGACAACGTATATAAAGTGGGTCACAGACAAACGCGAAATGTTGTGGCGGCCGCGTCAATTGCAAATTTTAACAACCGGCCGCGTGTACTGCTTTGTAACATGACGCCAAATATGGAAATTGTAATAGAAATAGTTGAATTTAAATAATAATTTAAATTTAACTCACACTTCTCTATTCCTAAGAGTAATAAGCGATGCTAATGATAATATAGGTAGAGATTAACTACTATACCTTGACGCTTCCCTCCATATTACCATTTCAATGTGTGTAGTCACATTCGTTTGAAAGACTTTGTGAGTAATCATCTTCAGTAGCGTAGCAGGCTAGGATATTTTTTTATCAACTAATCATAAATAGCCGACCGCGCAAGACGACGTACCTCTCATTTTCATAGAGAATTTCAGTGCAGCGCCATACTAATAATAATGAGTAATTTTTGATGCCGCTAGTCGGACAACAAATCGCTGATTTGTTTTTGTCTCGAGAGCCGTCTCAATACGCACACATGCGTTGTGAGTATTTTTAATACTATTAAAAACACTTTCAAACGTTTTGAATTGTGGAAGGGCGCGTCATGTTACTGTAGTTTATCACTACCTCACACCTCAAGTGTTTAAATAAACGGTTTTCCTACCTTTTTTCTTATCTTCTGAGAGGACTAATGAGTCATGAGAGTAATAAGACAATGTTACGGTTAGCCATATTGACTGACGTCCGATTGCGACGTCTGGAAGCCACTTTATGCAAAATGTCAGGATACTCTTCAGCGGTTTTGGGCATGAAAAATTATTAAGCAAACAACTTTCGTACTCCTAGGTTGTTTACTTGAAACTGGTCTATCGACAGTGTAGACTCATAATGTATTACATGCTTAAACTTAAAATTTAATCATGATCCGATAGACACGTGGCGCCATCTACTGTCATAAGGACGTTATTGTGACTTCCCTCGAGAACAGTACTTTTTATCGGGATTAAAGGTACGCTATGTTCGTCCCTGTACACCTGGCAACGTATATGCAAAATTTCAGGATGATCGGTTCAGTGGTTTAGGCGTAAAATGGTAGCAAACAAACAAACAAACTTACTTTCGCATTTATAATATTAGTTAGGATTGCTTTTAGCTTTTGTGGAAATTGCTGAAATTCACGAGCACAGTCTGTTGTGAAATGCTTAAGTTATTAATAATGTCTACCTTTTTCAATTGAATAGATTGGATCTCGCCAAACACTTACAAAATGCAGGTAACTCTCACTACTAACAAATTCAATACAAATTCACTTACCAGATTATTTTCATACGCAAAGCAGACGAGCGCCATACTCGTAAGCAACAGTACCATTACGGCACTAATATTTACATTTCTACTACATAACACATCTTATTGCCACTACATGGCAATCTGCCACTAAGCTGGCAACATTTCCCATATGTTCATGTGCCAAAGATTCTGCTTAAAAGTACCCTCCCCGAGTCTCCACGGACGTGGAAACCTTATTAAATCCGCCTGATCCACATTAACTAATAATAAAGGTAGCCAACGAACCGGAATCTAAATCATATGTCGAACAACAATATTATGTACGACGCTGTAGTTAGCAGAGGAGAATGGGCATGCATGACGCCTTTCAACGTTATGTTTGTTATAAAACGTTTCTCATTGCTCTGATTCGGGTTGCGTGGTACAGCGACTGGTTTAGTAGTCACGGCATTAGCTGCTGTACAGCCAATATGTAACAAAAATTTCTAGGAAAATTTCACGTTTCCTTTTCCCATTCTCAACTCTGCCCTGTTGCTAGCTAGCTCCTTTACTCACAAGTCCTCTCGTGTCTCAGCTCAGCATATTAGCCAACAGTGAGACAGCATCTAATAAGAAATAGTAATAAAATTGAAGTTCTAGTAACTGATCAAAAGGTAGTCTTAATTAATCACAAGTCTGAGAAACCGATACCTGGTGGATACCGACGATCGATACCGACCAGTTGTTTTGAATAGATTTACCCTTACCTTAGCGTCCTAGATAATTATTAGATACTAACGTGGAAGTCAAATATCCATAAAACAATCCTATCATACTTGAGAATGGTGTAGCTTTAACAGTGAAGATTTTATAATCGATTTAATACTTCCAGGGATTAACACTTACAAACAAAAAAGCTTTTTTACAAAAAAATATCACCGCCTTCAAAAATCACAAAATAAAAAATAACTTTAGCTTGGAAGTCGGCGGCTTTGGTTTTGTTTCTTGTTATGTAGGTATTGCCACCGACTTCCAAGCTAAAGTTATTTTTTATTTTGTGATTTTTGAAGGCGGTGATATTTTTTTGTAAAAAAGCTTTTTATTTTTCACTTTTTAGTGCTTGTTTGTTAATGTTTGAAATCCTTACATAAAGCCCTTTCAAACAATACCACACGCGATATATTTAATTTTGGAAAGTGGTAGGAGGGGGGTTAAATAAAATAAATAAATATCTTGGGACAACTCACACACGGCTATCTGATCCCAAGCTAAGCAGAGCTTGTGTTATGGTAACCAGACAACTGATATACATATACTTATATAATTTATAAATACATACATATTATAGATAAATCACACCCAGACACAGAACTAACAATCATGCTCATCACACAAAGTTTGTCCTGGGTGGGAATCGAACCCACGACCTCCGGCGGTTGACGTACCCCCTCCCCACTTCCTTTAGTCAGTCATCGACTACACGTATAAACAAAGCAATTTTTCTTGTTACGGCGGTTCTGCTGTGATTTTACAAGGAGTTCCGTTCCATATCTCCAAAGTTCATCATCAGATCATTACAATATTCCTATGGGACCTATTCGCGACTATACTCTTTCAAACAAAAAAAGAATCATCCAAATCGATTTGTAATTGGCGGAGTAATCGTTGAAAAAACACACAAAAAAAAAAAAAAAACATACGCGTCGAATTGAGAACCTCCTCCTTTTTGAAGTCGGTTGAAAATAGACCAATTCCTTATATTCTATAGTAATATAATATAGCTGAAGAGTTTTTTTGTTTGTTTCTTCAAACGCGCTTATCTCTAGATCTCCTAGTTGGATTGTAAAATATTTTAGTTTTGTACATAATAGCCAGATTCATGAGAATGGTATAGACTATTTATTCCTCATGAATATAACATCACGCTACGACCTACGGGAGCAGAGCTGTACCCAAAGACGTAACTTAATGCGGATGAAAAAAACCACGCAGACGAAGTCGCGGATAAAAACTAGTATGACATATTAGAGTAGAATAGAGTGTAATAATTCCAATCGGACCATAAATGTTTGTTTTTCTTGTTATTATCGTGTCATGGTATACTACATTACAAGGCAATATTATCGACCGCTTTATTCGGCTAGACTCCAGTAGTCGTAAAATCTTGAGTTTGATTCCTAGGTCAGCCAAAATTTTGCTGAGTACATTAGGATTTTTTAGATAGTAGCTCGGGGTCTGGATTTATTACCATGGCAAGACTTCCCCGTATTACGCAAATATAACTTGTATAGGCTAGTTCTTAGAGCTTATCTTCGAGTCAACATTCACGCGTGCGGAGAATCTTGCATTAAGTCGCTGAGACAATCTCCGGCCGCCCCGTAGCTGTTTGATAGACTGATAAGTTATACGTGCGTCAGAGTAGTAACTATCGCTAGTACCCAGAGACGCATAGCAACTGTGCGGCTTACTTAGCGCGCTAGGCGTCTGTGGTTTTGTGTTCAACTGCTCAATATTTTCAGGAGAATTTTGCAATTTATTTTATTGATTATTAATTTAAAAAATATATATCTTAATGGTCTTCGTTTTTGATTAATATATGTTTGCAGTGACATAGATTATAATAACTTGAGACTTAACTAAATGGCAGTTGCAAAACAAGCTCGCAGTCTCGCAATGCCGCGCGGTATGTTCCGAGGACTCCAGTAGCCGCAGGACGGAATCTCCTAAATACACATCTCCGCCATTATTTAATTAAAATAATACAAGTTAATTAAAGCGTGCACTATGTACTATATGTACTCAGTACACAGCTTAGCTAATTAACCCACATTTGCAAGGCGTGGTGTAGAGCGCATACTTGCTTCAATATTCTAGTAATATGCTAAATACGTGTGGTAAAATTAAACGCGTCTCGTAAAGTAGGTATTACGTTTCGTGGGTACCGAGCAGGCAATACATGCATAATAATAAGTTGTGGGGAGATTAAATCTCTCCGTGGTTCTCCTACATTACAAAGCCAGTTTTGGTTCTCATTACTTAGGGTATCTGATGAAAAAATTAAATCGGAGAGAAATATTATAGTTTTAAATGTAATCGTTTCAACGACCCAAGACATAGGAGACCTTTATAGCATTAGTTTTTATTAAGTATTGTTAGACAAGATTAAGGCCCCGCTAAAGCCCACGTCAGACGACATGCTGCCACCATTGGCGCGGGCTTGCGGACGGCGAGTAATGGGTAGCTAACAAGAGCTGTCAGTACGGGGACGGGGTCCCAACGGGGCCAAACGCCTGCCGGGGTTGCGGGACGTCTTAACAGGATACCGTGGCCGCCGAACGCAAAGGGCAACAGGAAGAACAGGGTGATCTTTTGGTCAGAAAAGTCTGACAGTCCCTTCCGCCCCACCCAGGGCGGAAGGACTCATTTGATCATTTTTACCACCTCAAAAAAAAAAGGTTCAAAGCGTTAACGCCAATACAGTCTCTAGTAGCGACATAAAACCTTTTTATTATAAATACCTTCATTCAATCCCGAAACCCACGCACAGAATTCACTAAAATAGTCCTTTTTAAATATACAATTTACATAGAAATAACGTTTTCAATGCGATGGTCTTGATATAGACAGAGGCTTTCAACAAATCCAGCTGTAGCGCGGCCCGATAGCGCGATGCTCCTCAGATTTAGCTAACACTCCGTTACGTTTTGGTCGTGAAACGGATAGTTGTTCTTGTTCATCCACTGTTGGATGAATTGGATTTATTTTCAAAATTATTACTTCTTGGTTTAGTCCTAATAACTACTTGAATGAATGCTGCGGTCCATGCACATAAGCAGATAAGTTGATTTGCCAACGAAATAGTGTCTTGCAAATATTTTTTTGCCAATTTTTGATACAAATAATAATATAATCTGGGCCCAATAACTTAATTTGCAATAATGAGTCAATAAAACTTCCATTTACATCGAATATTAAGTTAAATATTGATCACAATTAGGTATGTGCAGTGGGTGCGATTGAAAATAGCTATGGTTCGCAAATACGGGCGGCCGGTAATCTGTTCATTAAATGGGATATAATTAAAATACGATGGAGTTTCGTGGCCATTAGTGGTCACATCTGCAGTATGCTGCGAAGAATTATGATATTGTGGTGACAATTATCTGCGCAGATACTCTTTTTATGGAGCGGGTCAGTGATGCGGGAAATTACACTTTTTTGAGTGAGTATTACATTAATTTTCGTCTTCGCCTTTTCCCAATTCGTTGGGCATGTTCTTCCTTTCACTATATTGGTCAATAACTAACAGTTTACTTCAAAGTTAAATAATTATATGTGCCAAATGCTAGAAATTTTGTAGCTCTCTTCTAAGGCACATGTAAACCACGACCTCAGCTTGGTTCAGTCCTCACTACGCAATATATCTACATTACGTTCATGTTTAATATTATAACTAATACTCAAGTGACCCGCAATAACCCCGGTTAAGTACATCCGCACCCAGTGGTTCAGTGGTCCAGCCGGGGTTTGACTTGTGTTTATGTACTGATTATAAGTCTAGCGTGTCTCGAGTACCGCTTGATATTCTGTACAAAACATATGGTGCGTATGTAGTCATTAGTCGATCACACATAATGTTGATCTCGTACTACAACAGTATCACCTCATTATCTGAAAACATCTCGACTAATTTGACACACCAGGTTGGCTGGACTAAAGATGAATTTTATTTATTTAAAATCAATACCACTTTTGGAAATGGAATAACATTTTTGTTTGCATCGGATGTCTATTAATTGATGATATTCCAAACAAGTTATCTTAACTAACGTGCTACATGATGGCAGTCGCACAGGCGGTCACAATAATTGCGCACACAGACAGATGAAAGAGCAATTAGCTCGGCGCGGCGCTAGGTTGCCCGCGCGCGCATTATATATAACCCGCAGAGTGCTGGTGCACGAGGTGCTGGGAACGGTTTCTAGATTGATAGTAAATGATTAGCAAGCTTTATTTATATACGATGAATTGAACTATTGAAATGAAAATTTAAATGAAAAAACACAAATGAAGTAATCATTAATATAATTTTCAACCACTCATCCCCGAAGTTGTGCGAAGTATGTTTGCATAATTATAATGTCCTTTACTCAAAGTTTCGTCTTTATACCCTAACAAATCAACACACAACACGCAAAATGAATTAACATGGCAACGACAAACGTTATGCAAATGTAGTTAGCAAACATCGTGATCGCTCCTCAAGCACGCACCAATTATTTGTTAGTTTTATAGGTCTCTTACTCATTTTGTGGGTCGCCCACTATCGGTTGTTCAAAGGAATAATAAATAGCCTTAAGGGAAAAGTATTAATTTAAATCTTTAAAGGGTCAATGTAACAGAGAAAGGGGAAGCATAGGGCATCAAATTGTCCGCATCGCTGTCGGTGTGACAAGTGCTCAAAAGGCTGGCCGCATTGCCACGTTGTAAGTATGCCAATGCTGATTCTTTGCCCTAAGAAAAGGCTAGCTCTCTAGTGACGTGCAAACTCGATCAGCCGCTTGGTGAAATCCCGAAAAATTATAATTATATTTTTTTATTCAAATAGTACTAATATGAAATAGATACATAATATGTTATGTATGTACGTATGCACAAACCCGGTTTTCGAACATTCCTCTGTTCTCCATTTATAATTCATAAAACATTTTGCACCAGTCCCGAAATACCGACGCAAGTGACTTTTTTGTTCCAAACGGATTCACTAATTAAAACACATGAAAGTGATTTCGTGCGAGCTAACACCGTATTTGTTTTTTGGATTATGATATTTCAATTGCAAATGTATTTGTAAATTAAAAATGGACGTTGAATACATTAGGCGACGAAGCTTTTGTCATGCTCCATTTGCGTAGAGTGAGTTTCTATGTAAAACTTCAATTTTATATTATTTGTCAAAATGTAGACTGGTTTTAGAGGAATTTGAAAGCTGCCCGGTATCAAACACGCAACCTCCATGCATGAGAGGCGGGCGTTTTAACCACAGGGCAATCACAACATTCCACATAATGTCGGATTAAAATCATAATTATTATAACTTATTTAATTAAGCGTCTTACAGAAGAACATTAAAGCTAAACCATCGGAACTCAAATCTTAATTTTTTGATTAGTAAGTATTTTGGTAATTTGACAACTAGAAGCTGCTACATAAATAAATTTGTACCTATCCATTAAAGCAGTTTTAAATGTATTGTTACGAAAAACTATTTACATTATGGACCTATTTTACTATCACTACAGTAGAAATGGAATCACAAACGTTACAAATGCCACTCTAGCAAGCGACACGTTCATACAATTTATTAATATAATACTCACAACGATCCCTGAACGTATCCGGAACACAGTGAATGTTCATTATAGAGTAGCTATCAGCTGAAGATAATGTAGCGCGTGAGTGACGCGCCAACAAACGACACCCAGATCATCCCATACACGCGACGTTGATGGACGGGAGTGGCGGCCGGCGGGAAGTCGCACTGTGAATGGCCAGCGCCCACCGTGCTTGAATACGCTCTCGGGAATCAAAGTTTAGGCGTGGGCTGATAGCCGGGTGCCGAGCATCGACTGTTGGACTAAACGTTCGTTGGAACTGAGCTGTGTGAGACAGAGGTCATACATTATAATAAACCTAAGATCTGTGTGAAAATAACCGTAATATTACTACACTGTACAACGTTCTACATGTGACTGTAAATATGAACAATCTGCTCATCAGATCTTATCTGTTGATTCGGATGCTATTCTTACATGGTTGGAAGTAGTGGCAAGGGCTTGTCCCATAAAGGAAAACAACTACACTATAGGAAGTACTGCTTCTATTCTATGCTTTTGCAGCTGTATTAGTATTACTTACGTGCTGTACAAATGATGGAGGGATAGCGTTTTTATCAGTATAGATTAGTCACGGAAATGCAGTCCAAGTATAACAAATATACCTTACTGCGTAAGTGGATTCCTTGGAAGAAAGGAAATTATGTGTAATTATTATCAACCAAAAGCTTTCTGTTAATAAATAATGACAAAATAAGAAAAATTAATTTCTTTCTTTGTTTGTTTCTTTCTACTAATTAACAATTTCTTAAAACATTTGGGTAACCTAAAAATATGATGGTCCAGGCAGTCAGGAAACACAGGTGTAGTGATATTTTTTATTAAATCTGTTTGAGATTCATTCTTATGAAATGAAGTACTATTATTAAATGTTTTGAGCTCAGACGTAACTAAAAAATAATAATGGAAAAAGTTTCATAATATTACTTAATGAAACAAAATATTGTTGAGACATTTTTTATATAATATTTAATTCAATTGGAGTACTGTAACGAAAGTAGCCTTAATGATAATATTAATAAAAGTAAAATAATAATATAGTAGTTCTCTATCGGTTATTATGTTTTTGAATTAATTAGGTAAAGACATGTTTGCCTGAATTTTTTTCTGCAACAATAGTTCATATATAATATTTTCTTTTACAATTTTTTTTATTCCAAACTCTGACAATTTTTTTTATTCCAAACTGAAAATTTCTCGTTCCATTCTTCCAGAAACAGATTATGTATAAAACATTCGGTATTCGTGTTTATCTTTAAAAACACGTAAACCAAAGGGCGTTGAATATAATGAATGTGCCCAAGCGCAAATCCTATCATTTACCTTCTAATAACAAAACAATCGCACAACATTTCCTCTGCTACATCTGGAAACATTTGTTAGTTCCGCGGTATTTACCGTTGCGTGTAATAAGGATGTTAGTTGACACCGCTCGTCGACAAGCTGGTAATGAGCGGTACGAGCCTACGGCGGCACTAATTGTACCACTGTACACAACCTGTACACGACGAGCCACAGTTGGTTCGGAGCAGTAATGTAAGCCCGGTGTTAGCATCTATTAGAGGCGATGACGTATGTTGCGTTGGTTGTTGTGAGGGTTTTGTGCTGCAAACTTAAGGGACACTGTTCACTAAACTGACCTACGTGTAATCACAATAAATCGATTTTTGCAAGCCAACCCTAAATTGCAAAAGTTAGAGTTTAGTACAAAAAGAACGATCACAATATTTATAAACAGCTTTCCATTAAGACAATAATTACGAGTTTTTTGAAATTATTTCAACAATAATTATAAATTGCTGATTATTGTTTGAATAACCGTCCAGTTGTATTGCTGTTTAAGAAGGCACTGTGACCATAGATGCAATACCTTTACTTCCTCGCTAATCCTTGTTCTATTTGTTATTGGAAATGCTTTTACTGTTTGCTTTAATTTCATATAAACGGGACTGTGTCACGAAGTAAATATAAATATTACAGTACATACATAGGTAGGTATACGGAAGAGGAAAAACAATCTCACACGTGTCGTGTAGTGAGGACTTCTTGTGTGATATAACGTATTAATTTTTTTCCGCAGTAACAAAAAGTCTGAGACAAACGTGGCATTACGAAATTAACGTATCTTTCCGCATGTAATCCGTCCGACCCCACTGAATGTTGAATTCCCAAGTAGAGTAGTATTTTTGGGGATATTCACTTATAGTTTGTCAGAAACAGCTCATAATTTGAGTGACGCCTGATTAAAAGGAACAGGCTCTTACCAAGGGGTATCGTGTTACCCAGTTACTGGGTTGTGGTGTAAAATACCGATATTCAGCTGCATCCGGTAAGACTGGTAGCTGATCCCAACATAATTGGGAAAAGACTAAGCAGATGATGATGAAAAGGAACAGGCTCGTCCCATTTACTCGAGACTAACAGAACTGGCCAAACATGGATGTGTCACCAGACTTGTGAAATAATGCGGGGAATCTAAGCGTGATGTGTGGTTTGATTTATCCAAAAAAATGCGACGATACCTATAACGGAGTGTTAGGTACCCGGAAACCCGAGACAATATCCTATTATAACGATAATATGCTACACAGTAATATAATACAGAACATTCGTGATTCATTACGGCTGTGATTGGATTGAATGCGATTGCTAAGGATTCCCGTTAGGCCCACTATCTTTTTATTTCTACGGCTTCGGCGCAATATTCCCTTCATCAAATCCAATCATCTGTCTTACTCAGTCGTGTTAGAAAAGAAAGAGAAGACAAACGGATTTAGAATTGGATAATTTGATTTGTATCTATTTGGAATGTAGATGTGGTACAATGAAGCCTACGGAGTGTTCCCGGGTCAGGCGTTTTATTGTACTCGCAGTGATACGGGTATCTGATGAGGTGTTTACTTTTAAAGGAACGTGCGGCGGGTTTTGGTGAAAGCTGTTGAGGATAATCTCGTTAATTTAATTGTCTGTTTGTATTTCGTGAAGTGTCATCAGAATAGAAGTGCTCCTCGATTGAATTCTAAACACTGTTCCCACTAATACCTTTATTTATTTTATAAAGTATACACCAGTCTACATCAAAAGAATATTTTTTATTTTATGATGATATTTCAACGTTCTAAGCGTTTAAAGTCGAGATGATGACGACGCTGGCGTCGCTCGGGTTCGCTTTGTAACAGAACGCTAATATATGAGTTGTGTTGAAGCTGTTGGTACTCGCGCTACTATTGATACTATAAAGGAACAATTAAATAATGTACTTGTGCTATAAATAGCAAATAAACCATAATAATAATTACCAACTACGTCATTGTTGTTTATAATAATTATTATGGTTGAATGAAAAAAAATACTTCGGTACCTTTAAATAAGCAGTTATTTTCAAAATATTCCTGCTATGTTCAAGGTAATACCTGTTTGATATATTAATCAGTATTTAACTTATATCCTAAACCTCATATTGGTTCTATCATTTATATAGTATCTTATGTAATGTACGAGTTAATCCTGGCTGATATTTCATCCTCACAAGTTTTATAAAAGTACGGTAGGCAATTCTACTAACTAATCATTGCAATCTAATCTGTTTCAGTCTGTCAATAATGCCTCTAATTTTCCATTTATTTAGGTACGACTATAGCATCATAGAATAGATTAGTATCTCAGTGACGCATCGTATTGCAATACAAAGCACTAACCATTTGTAGTGAACCACAAACTGTTTCATATCAAATCTCACAAAGCTGAGCTTGGAATCAATTGCGCATATCTTGAACACAGCACCATGACACGCACGTGTGAGCGCGCGCCGCGCGTGGCGCCGGTCACTGCCGCACTCTGCAGCGCGGTCAGAGGTTAGCGATGTGTTGAATGCCGACAGCTGTCTTGTACGACACATGAACAACATAGCTCACGTCTTGCGCCCACATAATAGAGCTCCGTCGTGTGCGAGACGAGCTTGTATTCATTTGTGGACTTCGATTGTTGTGATGACATTTACATTTTGACGAGGCGGAACTTTGTTAATGTGCTGGCTGGCCATGTCTGACCATGTTCATAATAAGACATAAAAAAAATTGGCGCTATTGTGATGGGATAGCTTCCACTGTTGAACATAGGCCTCGCCCAAGGAGCGGTTCTGTCCCCCTCTCATGTAGCAGTTTACTGTGAGAGACCCACCAGCACTGCGCCTCCCGGCTATCAACTGTCAAAAATCCTTTATCGTTACAGTACAAAGGTGTCCCTACAAATCCCTTAAGTTTGAGGTCGCCACAAAAATACTAAAACTTTTAGCTTTTAACAAAAAAAAAACATTAATTAGGCAAGCAATGGTCGCGTCTGACGACAACTTATCATACTTCCACGGCGGAGCAGGCGCCGGCGCCGCCATAAAGCCGCGCGATACCGTCAGCCGGGATTAAGTCATTCAAAAATGTTACGGTCACCGCGAATGCAAATGGCGACATCTCTCGCCGACGGTTATTAAGTGCCAACATTAATTTATTCCGTCTCGTTCATCTTAATTAAAGTCTTGCACTTTTACACCCGGACCCGAGAGCGGTTAGCTTGAGGCTAAAGTGGCTAAAGTCTAAAACAAAATGGATCTCTACAATTACTCCCCATTGTGTGGGAAAAAAGCGTAATCGTAAGTAGGTAATGGTATATCTTAACGTTCAGAATTTAATTTCTCCTGCGCCTACTTTTGTTGAAGCAGCACTCAAGTATTTTAATTTTTTCGTGTAAAAGCTAAATTATTTTTAAAGCACAAGCTTTATGCTGCTTCCAGTCTACGATAAAGATAATTATGCAGAAAACTAGTCGTAGCGGTCTACTAAGGACCTGCGCTGCATAGCTACGCGCTACGCTGCTACGCCGCTACGACAGTGTTCGCATTGTTGACTGTATTCAAATTTGGGTTTACGCGCTAATAGTTTTATTGTAAGTATTGCAGTGACCAGTCTGCGTCTGATATTAATATCTAGCTACTTCGCTATTTAATACAATTCAATGTTCAAATAATTCAATAATCAAATAAATATAATACGTATAAAATGTGAAAGTAATACAATTTGTTTTTTTATTTTCATTTAAAAAGTTTCACAAAGCTTAGCAACAAATACGTGCGCTGAACTTACGGCATTTAATTAAGAAACCTCAAACAAAAGGCGCACGCGCTCAACAAAGTAACAGTAAATAACTGAGTGACTCAAACACCGAAACGAACCGCGAAACAATAACGAAGTTTGGCGAAATATTCCGAACATTTATTTATTAGGCGCCGCGTTGTCGTTGCAGGAGTGCACATTAGTCGCTTCGTTAAAGAAAGAATATTCCGCGGCCCACACCGGAGCTTCATTTGATTTCATGTCCAATAAACCCGGGGTCTGCGAGGGCGCCTGTGGGGGGTGCAGGGGGGGGCGGCGCCGGGGCACTCGCCGGCTAATCTCGTTTGAAGCAAGTCGCTCTGTACGCGCACCGATTTTGTTACGAGAAACTGCTTTTATTACAGGAATCAGTAACGCGAGGCGCACGTGAGCCTACTTGGAGTTTACGACTCATAGTAAAACATTACAGTTTTTACTACGAATTATGTGTATGTGTTTGTTTGATGGGGGCTGGTTTATGTGGGCTCGTGATAAGGAAGCATGGGGATTACGATTATCCCTTTCCTGGACAAATGAGGGGAATAAAAATACTAAGGAGAAGTAATAAAAATAAACATTTACTACATCTCTCACAAATTGAATCACACACTCACACATAACATACAGCCACACCCCGACACGCTCGCACACAAACAAACATAAATATCCTAACTAATATTATAAATGCGAAAGTAAGTTTGTTTGTTTGTTTGTAACCACTTTACGCCTAAGCCACTGAACCGATCATCCCGAAATTTTGCATAAACGTTGCCAGGTGATCAGGGACAAACATAGGGTACTTTTAATCCCGAAAAAAAGTACTGTTCCCGAGGGAAATCACAATAACGTCCTTATGACAGTAGATGGCGCCACGTGTCTATCGAATCGTGATCAAATTTTAAGTTTAAGCATTTAATACATTTTGAGTCTAGACTGTCGATAGACCAGTTTCAAGTAAACAACCTAGGAGTACGAAAGTTGTTTGCTTAATCATTTTTTATGCCCAAAACCGCTGAAGAGCATACTGACATTTTCCATAAAGTGGCTACCAGACGGACGGACCTGCGGTTGCGGCTAACCGCAGGCCGCGGGTCCAACCGCTGTAAAAACACACCACCGCGGTCACAGTGGCAGCCTGAAGTGTCATTAGCGTGGTGTTTGTGCTACAATCGGACGTCAGTCAATATGGCTAACCGTAAAGTTGTCTTATTATTCTCATGACTCATTAGCCCTCTCAGAAGATGAGAAAAAAGGTAGAAAAAAACTATTTATTTAAACACGTGAGGTGTGAGGTTATAGTAGTTATAGTAGTTTATCTCTACCTATATTATCATTAGCATCGCATATTACTCTTAGGAATAGAGAAGTGTGGGTTAAATTGATATTATTATTTAAATTCAACTATTTCTATTACGATTTCCATATTTGGTGTCATTTTACAAAGCAGTACACGCGGCCTGTTGTTAAAATTTGCAACTGACGCGGCTGCCACAACATTCCGCGTTTGTCTGGGACCCACTTTATATACGTTGTCAGGGATACAGAAAAACTGCGTAATTGACACTGACATCACTGTGTCGTCACTGACACTGACAGGTGTAAACGCATTCACAGAGGATGCATGGAAGAATAAAGGCGAACTTATAACACGCTCCGTCAGTGAAGCATACTCTGCGATTACTCCGCCAATTGTGAATTGATTTGGATGATTCTTTTTTATTTATTTTTTTCCGAATTGGTCCCATATAAATACTGTAATACTGTGAGGAGCTCGTGGCTAAGTAACAACAGCCGCACGGGTCGATCCGTCAGGTTAAGCTACGCTTGCCGGGGTTGGTCCGTGGATGGGTGACCATCTTTACACACCGAGACTCCTCCGTGCCTCGGAAAGCACGTTAAGCCGTTGGTCCCGGCTGTCATACGTGGATCTTTGACAGTCGTTACGGGTCGTCAGAAGCCCGAAAGTCTGACAACCAGTCTTACCTATGGTTATCATATTACCCAGTAACTGGGTTGTGGAGGTCAGATAGGCAGTCGCTCCATGTAAAATATTGGTATTCAGCTGCATCCGGTTAGACTGGAAGCCGACCCCAACATAGTTAGGAAAAGGCTAGGCAGATGATGATGGTCCCATATAAATACTGTCATGATCTGATGATGAACTTTGGAGATATGGAACGGAACTCCTCATAGGATCACAGCAGAACTGTCGTAACAGTAAAATTGCTTTGTTTGATGCGTGTAGTCGATTAATGACTGAAGGAAGAGGTTAGTTGCCAAACTAACCGTGACCTATGCTGATGTATGTAAACAACAGTTTTCCAACGGCAAAGTTAAGTTTGTCCTTCAGTACTGTTTATTTTTTCGTAAGAGGTATGTTCGGTGTGTTTTAATGAGGGTAGGTAGGTTACTTTTTCTTACATACATACATAACATCACGCCTGTAATCCCCGAAGGGTCATGCAGAGGTGTACCCATTAGTACACCCACATTTCGCCAGTTATGTTTTTCTTTAGTCCCATGTAATAGGGGGCGAGCCTATTGCCATTAACCGGGCAAAAATCCAGACTCCGAAGCTGCTACTGAGAAATCGAACCGACCTGTAAATCGAACCCAAGACCTCATGCACAGCAGTCGCGCTTGCGACCACTAGACCAACGAGGCAGTCAACTTCGATACTTTTTTTTATTTTAAAATATCTCACAGCTCCAACTCAGGCAAAAGCTCATTGCGAGCCCGAGCAAAAATTACTGCTCAATCCCCGGAATCTTCCGTTCATGCCGCATTAAGAAGGTAAGCACAACCGGAGCGACAAGCAAATTTGAGAGCTGATGAGACATTTTCTTAAAGCCAGGAAAGACTGGAGAGCCAAACTGTCCGCCCGCCAAGCTTCTCTGAGAGTGAATGAGACGCCCTTCTAAACGCAATTGCTTTTGGAGGAACAAGCCGAAAGCCAGAGAGCTGTAAGAGCAACTGAGACGCCTATTCACACACGACACACAACACACACGGCTACACGACTTCGTCTCAGAGAACAAGCTCGGCCATTATAGCTGTAAGATCCCTCTTTGAGGAGTGGCTGGAGAGGCGCTACGGCGTCCTCACCTACCGCCTGACGCAGGTCCTCACCGGACACGATTGTTTCGGGAGGTTCCTGTGTCAGATAGGGCGGGAGGAAACGCCCGGGTGTCACCACTGTGTGGATCGCCCGGAAGACACGGTGGAGCATACGGTGCAGGACTGCCCCGCTTGGGCAGAGCTCCGCCGTGTCCTCACGGAGGCGATAGGCGGCGGCGACCTCTCGCGTCCGGACCTGGTTCAGGCCATGCTCCGAGGCGAGAGGGAATGGAATGCAGTCACCTCCTTCTGCGAAGCAGTAATGCTAGCGAAGGAGGAGGCGGGCCGCGTGAGGGAGAGAACCACCTTATGCCCCAGCCGCCGCGGGAGACGCCCAGGGCGTCGGACGTCGCGGGGCGACATCCGGCCACCGTAGGCGCGGGCTTGCGGACGGCGAGTAATGGTAGCTTGCCGTCCGATCAAGGACCAAGCCCGGGTCAACGGCGCGTTCTGTTCGGGCGCGTCTCAAAGAGCTGTCAGCACAGGGACGGGGCCCCCAACGAGGCTAACGCCTGCCGGGGTTGCGGGACGTCTTAACAGGATACCGCGGCCCCGGAACGTAAAGGGCAACAGAAGGAACGGTGGGTTTTTAGTCAGTAAAAGTCTGACAGTCCCTTCCGCCCCACCCAGGGCGGAAGGAGTCATTTGATGATTTTTACCACCTAAAAAAAAGAAGCCATTACAGCTACTGAAACCCCAAAACAGACGCAGGCGAGAAGGACCTCTCTTGCAGAAATGCAAACTGAACGCCGACGGACTTTTATGAGTCACAATCTGTTGGTCCATAGGTATTTAATAATTCTGGATCTGGCCGAACAACAAGCCGAGTACAGCCCAAACTGATTGTCAAATTCTAAACAAACGCGGGCGAAGCCGCGGGTAAAAGCTAGTATTATATAATCGATAGATGATTACATCTTCAAAAATTACACACTTGTTTGTGCTGAGATATATTTTTGTAAGTCACAAAGCGGACTACATTCATAATAATAGTCAGCTTTTAATGAAACTTAATATTGTCAGTATCTCGATACTATCTGAAGGAAATAACTAGTGTCACACCACACAGTGTCAACAAGCGTCGTCACTCGCTCGTGCAAATAATTCCGCACTTGTTTGTCTATTAAGCAAACAACTAATAATATATAAAGTACACTTTCAAATCCTGTTCCGCTCAAGAAATGTGCTCAATTTACTTTGTGTTGTAGGGATAATAAAAGTATACGAGATGGTTTTAAGATAGGATTTTAAGATTTTTTTAAACATAATGTTCCTCATAGTCTAATAAATTCTAATAACTCCGCTGCTTTGTAACAACATAGCTGAACTTAGAATAGGTATGCTGTTATTTTAATTTAATTAATGAGCGCACTGACAGATCCTGATGTAAAGTTCACTACTAGAATCACAAGCGAGCGCCGCGCCGGTGTCGAGAACTCGCGTTTAATAACACCGGCCCAACTGATCTACTCAAACACGATTTAAACCACAAAGCGAAACAAGATCAGCCATTATTACATTTGAAAATACCATTCCTATTTGCAAATGTATTTCTCTATCACGCAGAGTGCTAATCCACGTACAACTAGCGCGAGCCGCGGCGCAACACACGTATCAAAAACACGCCAATCGCGACGTCACTCACGTAGACTGTCGCTACGAGCGTAGCGCCTACGGCGTAGCACCGCTACGATGAACACTCGTAATCATTTATTTTACAGTCATAATAATTTATTCGACGTTTAACTGTGATAATAATTTATTCGGGACATATTCGTCGGTGATAACGGAAAAGAAACGGATATCAGAGGCCGTCAAACTGATTGATTGGATCGTTTTCTTGGGCTCGCAGCACTGATAGCGGAGCCCGGGACGAAGGAACGGGTGGAGCTTGTTTTTTCATATTTTCGTAACGTAATACAATGTTCAAGTACATAGTTCAGAAACATTTTTGTTTTTCAAGTAAGTGTACTTACTTGAAAAACAAAAATGTTTCTGAACTATAGTTGTGTATGAAAAGCATTTCGTTCAAATTTCTTCTGAAGCTCAAGCACCTCAACTATTCAAGACAAGCTTTGTAAAGCTTTTGATATTTCTAAGTGGAACCTACCACACTTGTAAAAATATTTTAAAAATTAATATTCAATGAAAGCAAAACAGCATTCAAGCTACAGACACAGAAACATTCATAAAGTGAAACCCAGTTTCAACACTGTGACTACTGAATACTCAGATTTAAGTCAAAACAATCAACAAACACGGCAACTGTACAGATCTCTTCCACACATCTCTCATCTCAAAACTTAGTACTTACTTACCTATCTTTAGGTAATTTAAAATGAGTTCTAGACTTCTAGTGCCGCGAGCGTCTAGGGTTAACTTCTCTGTACGACTGTATTCTGAAAACTTTGCTGTTTGACGTCTCCGCTTACAGACGTAGAGGTAATTTTAATTCTCAAGCATTCACCTCCATTATGTGAGGTGTCAGTAGTGGTATCATGTGTGTCACTGTATGTATGTATGTGCGTTGTTAATGATAGTTTAACTATTGTTTTGAATTGGTCTGGCTTAGATTGCTTGTGAAAGTTATTACTTCTGCGACAATTACAGTTTCAGAACACATTTGAAAATTGGATACTAACAGCTGAAGTGTATGCAAGCAAGATCATATTTTTATTGTATCCATTATTCAATGGTAGACTACTAGGTGGTGAACTACTGGATGATGGTCTACTGGACAGTTGATTGCTGCGGCGTCGGGCTGCTAATTATTTTACTATTCCAATTATACTGAAAACCTTTAAATACATTCAATATATTCTCACATCCACGTCCATTCATAGGTCCTTGCAGCCCGCAGGCCGCGTAACCTTGCCTCTGCCTCCCCGCCTACCCCCGGCTGCCCTGCCGCACCCCTCGGGTGCCCGTTGCAATGACTGCTATATTTCACCGCGACGCGGCCAGATGGATTGACGCACCTGACGACCAATCACAAGGGCGTTTGAAAGAAAAACTGTCGTTGTACTTCCATTTGAAGAAACTTTCGTCATGGTATTGCAACTTCAAGGTCATTTGAAAGACGTTTGAGTCGTCTGGAGTTATTTTTAGCCACTTGAATTGTAATGACACATGTTCTATTTAATAATAATTAATTATTAATGACGGTTTGTAATGAAGCATACCTGTACCATAACATATCATTAAACAAATATAAGCGGTTAAAGTTGAACCATTTTGTTATTTAATGGGTTCAAATAGATGGTAATTTAAAATCGTCATTGTTAGGTATAGTAGCCGGTTCGAGTACATTGAGCATTTAATGACAATTTATATACTACTCAGCGGCTACATGCTATTCCAAAAATGTCATGTGCAATGCAATAAGCATCAAATCACAATCAGCGGGCTTACTACTGAACAGATCATTTGGTAGAACTTACTAGGCTTCATAATTAGTCTAATTACCCGTCGGTGAATTCTGTAAAAATCTTCTTTTAGTGGATCGACGTGTAAAGTAACGAGTGAAAATACGATGTATATAGAATGCGATCTAGACGACAGCAGCAGAAGATGCTGCGATAATCTAGCTACCTACAACTATTATACAGTGCAGCCTGAGGTATTGGCTACATTGCACCACACACTAACGTTACGACCGAGACCATAAAATAACCATTCATTGTTCAAAACTTGATCATGACATTAACATACAAATTCAGTCGTATTCAATAGCACAACAGAACGTCCACGGCATAGTAATGTGCCATCCATTGTTTTGAGGACGGCACAGAGTCCGCGTAATTGGCGCCAATATACGAGATTGTTCCCGAGTAATTTAATTATTTGTTTTGGAAGTGGGGCGAGGTTCGTCCTCGCGACGAGATTGTGTGGCGCTCTGATAGACGGATTTGTTCGTTATTGCATGATACTGGCACGGTTTGATTAGCGAGACCAATTTTCTGTTGCTTCCATTTTATAGGTACCTACTGCTGTATCAGAATCTGCGGGAAGTGGGTGCATTTACGCTACCAAACAAGCACGCGTATTTTTATAATTTGACTAACGTATTTGTCGTAACGTATTTAATTTATATAGTATAGTTAGTATCTAAATTCCGTCTAAATACGTTAAAATACAAAAAGAATTCTGTATGTGTGTAGGTATACATGCTTATGGCCCCAATAGGCATGACTACGTTTAAATTCTTCTGATTCCACTCTCGCGTCTGGATTCCGCCAGGAGATTCTCGACTCATCCTACCCGCTGTGCCCGCGGGAACAGTGACGACGCACACATTTAGCACAAATATGGAAAGAGGAGGGATGCGATGCGGTGGAGGGGGGACAGGGACTAATGTACGGCGATTATTTAGGACGCCGTCCCTTCCTCACGGAGCAATAGTTTTTAACAGCGAGTGATACTTGTAAGTATTGTGTGTAATGTTAGGGCTTTGTTGCATTTAAAAATTTTTTTCCTTAATTTCGTCACAGGTCGCTATCTCCATTTTCTTATTGACTGGTCCGTAGAAGCAGGTAGAGGAAAGTGAGACTTATTACAAAATTACTTTTATTATTATTTAACATTACGAACTATAATATGTACATAAAAATAAACTTTTACGAACCAATCACGTTAAATGAAAATTGATTTCGAAAAATGTATTTCGTATATTATTTTCTCAATTTCTCCAAAGTCGTTGTATTTATTGAAGTGTAATGTAAACTTCTACAAACAACACGACAGCATGCTCATTGGCAGTTTCAGCTCAACTTTCAGTGAAACTTTCAGACTAAAAATATTTGCAATGAAATTCAAGAAAGTGCGATAATTTGCACTAACTGTTATTTGTTTTATTTATTTTTGAAAGTTAAACCTGCTGAGGCTACGTCGCGAGCGTGGGAATGAAATAGGTATTGGACTAATTCAAACTGTTTCTAACTTTAACGTGAATGATATTAATGCCTATTTGATGTTGTTTCTTCGAATATTATTTTGTATTTTATTTTTATTTATATTTTTCTCAGTATAAGTAAAGAGGTTATGTTTTAACACACATCAAACAAACCGCAATTTTATCTCAACCCACTTCATTAAAAAAGGCTTACTTTAATCTCGTGTAATGTCGCGTAATAGTTCACCGGTCGAGCATCTAATCAAGTCGCGCTGATAGCGCCGACCCCGCGCGCGACCTACGTCACGCGGCTCGAACTCTTTTGTTTGTATTTTATTTCACCTTACTGTGCGGTGGGAACTCTATGTTACACTAACTTCTGGAAATAAATCGCTGTTCTGTCAAACGCGAAATATATTTCCTGTAGCGAACTCACTTATAACCCAAACTAGAAAACGAAACCAGAACATAACTATTGCGACCATTATGAACAATTCGCGCATGTTGCAAATCTTTCATTTAAATTAATAAACTAACAGTAAACAGTTTAGTGTACAGTATATAGTTAAACTGAGTCATCGTATCTGACGTAACCAGCCGGACAGATGGCATTCACGAATGTTACGCATGACTCGACAGCGCTCAGCTCAACTATGAGAGCTCAACGACCCGACGCACAGCAAACCATCAGCGAAACATCTATCATATTGTCATAATATGGCTCAGTAATGAGACCTAGAGAGGAAAACTTTTGGTAAAAAGTAACATGAAGAGTATAATAGCTATTATATCATTTTTCACTCCTCACATAAATACGGTAGGCAAGCTCGACTCAGTAGGTACGTAAGAAAATTATTTCATGTAAAAATGAGAGCTTTCACAAGTAAAGCAATGTATCAATAGGAATTGAGGAACCTCCATGTGGATCCACTTAATTGTAATAAATACGAAGGCGTGTTTATTTATTGAACAATTTATGAACACAGCGATTGTCCCTATTTTAGGAGATTGAACATCTCTCGTATAAAATGTTTTTTACGTAGTTCCGTATCAGTAAAGTGAATGAACGTTCATAATGCTTTGTGTGTTTTCCTTAAATTACTCCAAGTTCTTTACGATTCGTCGCTTATTCAGCACGTTGACACTTAGTCAAATATGAACTGTATTAATGGTTGCTGTAATCTAGTTTAGTAAACATTATTTTATTTCTACACACATTATTCATCCAGTGACAAACGATGCTAACATTATTTCTGTAACAGAGCGTCAGTTCATGACTGGTTATCATGTATTAGATCATAGGCGGTATCATTAGCTTCCATAACATTGAGTACAAAACCCATGTATGTTCGCTGCTCGCATCAGCTCCGTGTGTCGTAGGTAACCACACTTTACGGCGGGATCCGGTACACACTCACCAAAATTAATTAAAATCCTGCATCTATACAACTTTTCCAATATTCGTCAAAATTATTTGCCTATTACAAACAAAGTGTGCAACTTTTGTAATCAAATGAAACTTTTGTAATTAATATCTTGAAATCTCCAAACTGTCTTCAGATAATTGTTCAAATTTTTGTCTGTTCCGTGATGTGAATAAACTGAGTTCTTTTTGCTGGCGTTTGTGATAGCTTTAAAGGAATCGGGGTCAGCGCGAGACGATGGAAAATACGATAAAGTATAAACAATATTCTTTGTGGGTGCGGACTTGCGCAGGTTTGTGTTTATTACTCAGATATATTCACACAAAGAAGACAAAACAAAAACAATTTGTATTACGTGAACAAAAATGTAATACTGTCCGCGAGCGTCCCTCGTAACTACGTTTGTGCCCGCGTAGGTACCACACGCGAGGTAAAACCTCGGCCCTTTTTGTCTTTTCACTTGTAAAAATATGTAAATAGTGTTAAAATGTTTCAGCTAAGCTCGGCCTGACAGAAAATGTTTTGTTTTGTTTAGAACTGAAATTATTCATCGTCGGCGAACGGTAGTTAAATTATGTATACAGTCGGTAACTACTAAGTACCTAATTTGTGATAAAGTTGTCTTGAAGTTTATCAACATAAACACAACTATTAAACATGAAATCGTTCGAACATTTCGGCAAAGCTGATGATGGATGTATTCAGGTCAGACACGTTCCCGTCACTACATGTACGGAGGTAGGAAAACGGTTTCTGTTGAACATCTTTCGTTTTTCTGCAGTACGATGTCATACAAACCCACCGAAAACCATAAAAGGAAAGGTGACCAAGCCAATTTCTTTCAAACAACCCAAACTGCCCGCAAAATGTCCGTTCAAACTCGTCCCGTACCTTTAATACCACATTTTTTATCCCGAAGGTAGCCGTGATCGATCGCAACTACTGCCACTGTCATTACCCGGGTTCAATCCATTCAAATTGATATTTTCTCCTCTGGCTCCGAGCTTTAATTTCCTCGGATTCCACTTAACACGTTGATTTGACGTTTAATTAGGATTTGCGCGATCAAAATAATTCTCGTGTTTCTGTCTACACCGAGCGTTGCTAATGCTGACCATGATATGAAACGGTTACATTTTCAACCGAGACTTTTTCGATTTCCACTGAAGCTTTTCGTCTAGTAGTATTCCTAACTCATTTGTTCAGCGAGCATTGTAAAACCGAATACCAACAAAGTCGCAGTGATGTGTTTCTTGGTGCTGGTAAAGAAATCGAATTCCTTTGTGTAATGTGGGGCTATCGGTTTGCATTGTAAGGTCCGCAATCGCGACCTGTTTGCTACTCGGGCGCTGCTCCTTTGTTAATCTCGCTATTTTATTCTTAAACATGTACATATGGTTCTCTGTAGGAGGCGAGTTTTTGTTCTCATTAATAACGTTTTAAATAGTAGTCATTCTATAAGGTCAACAAAAAAAGTGATCCAATGTCAGTAATAAAACTAACATTGGATCAGATTTTGCCTTCTGAGTACATTTCTGAATGTCCGTTTGTAACGAGCCTCAAAATAAACTTCCGCTATAAACAATAACATACCCCAGAACTCGATCACAAAGCATTTCTTACTCTATTTATATTGGGTACTGAAGTACTCATGTAATTGTTGGTAATTCCCTCGCGGCGGTTATTATATTATCTGTACTGCAAATATTCCATTAGGGCACACAAAAGGAGAAGCCTGCAGACTTGTTTAACTTTGATATTTTAAACAACTGTTTTCTTCAAAACTTTGCGTGTTTGACAAAGTAATGATGAATGACTAAGTAATGACTGCGGATGGACGATATTTGTTTATGTACCACTTTTGTAACGGTTTTGTCTTTTATAAATAGGGCGTGGTTTCCATATTTTTTGGTAACATATAATATTATTATGCTTAAGGACATTCTGTTTGCGGAAATTATGTGCATATAGCAATGTTACTTAGTATTAATTCTAAAAAAAACTGTAATATTTGCTAATTCTACCCACTGTGAAAAATGTGTAAATAAAACATAATAAGTAATATACGCTAGTCTCTTTTGTTATAATTTGGCTTTGGATTTATTATATTATGATATTTATATTTGTATATAGTCTATCTATGTTGAAGCGCTACAGTAAACGCGTCGACCGACTTATCAAATAAACAGTTTAGTGAACTGTCCACACGATCACTATTGGTGGCGGCGATGTTTGGAGCCGTTGCTCTGAGTAATGTCTCGATTGGCTGCCGCGCTGCACGGTGCCTCACTCCAGCTGCACTCTTATTTCTTTCGGAATTACACTTTGTATCATTGTAGATAGAAAAGCTTAATTTATTTTGTATACAAATATGTTCTTGTATTCGTATATAGTTGTTAACCCCTTATTACTGAGAATCTAGTTATTAAGAACTAACAGAAAGTTAATTATGGACCACCGACCGACTGGCTATGTGCCTACTACCTACTCTCTTACTGGAACTGTCAACTTTCTATAAACCAGACAGCTTTTTTCTTATCTTACCAACAAATATTCTCTTTAGCAGTGTGATATTCCTCAGTCAACATGATAAGTAGTCATAAATATTTTAAACTGAAACGAAAACGTAGGAAACATTTCTCTTAAAACCGCATTTTCCAGCAAAACCATCTTAAATCGTAATGGCGATCCCAATAAAGGCTAGTTGGCGCTATAAAAATAAAAATCACATAAACGGGCGGTCGTCGGCGCGCGCCGGCAGCCGTACATTACGACTAACCATCGCTAAGAGTTAAACGACAATAACATCTCGGTGCAGCCCGCCCGGGATTACATCTCCACTGCGAACACTCGGGAACCACTGATAAACAAGTAATCGGGGAGAAAATTATAACAACTGCACAGAGAAGTGCTCTTCACTTGCGCACAACATCGGGTTTGATTTAATCTGATTCAGTCTTGAAAGCAGCGCCATAGTGCGCGTCATCCTAATCAAATGCATGGCGCTGGCCGAGCGCTCCACGCTATTGGTGACATTAGCATAGGACACATTGTTTACTGCCGTACTTGTCGTTTCGACAAAAAAAATACTTGAATGGTGTTTACGGGGTTTTTATATTGTTTGGCAAACCCATTGTCTATGAATGCGATGCTAAATCTGGCTTGAAACCTTTTTGACAGAGATTGAACATTAGTTCTCAACGCGATGACCCAGTGGGTAGACTCAACAACGGATGACGAGTTTCTCGCAGTACATAATAGCAATAACTTTTCGCCAGGTATGGGTTTAAATAAATTCTTTACCACTTTCTGTTAAATAATCGTTTCAACGATTCAGTTAAAATCCGAATATAAATGAAATAAAGAGCGGTCGGTAAAATCCTCACGTGTTCGTGTATTAAGTGAGGGGATGAAATAATAGCTCATTTGTCAGCAGCAGATGAAGGGTTCGCGAGGAAATTGTGCGCGTCCATATTTAATGGTACACCTTTTTTCAGATGTCACTTTTTTCAGTTACATCGGGATTCGGGAAATTAATTGTGAATGAATTCAAATAACGACGTGATTTATAGCTTTTATAAGTAAATCCTTGGGTTACTTTCTTTAGTGAAGCTTTTAATTTTTTGTACATTAAATTCAGAACTGATGTTGAGTAAGTGCTAGGTGACTAGAAACCTGTCTTTATTTTATTTAGGTTAAAATTGTAACCTCCCACATTTACCGATGGACGCTCTGTGTCCAGTTTTTATAAGTCTAATGTTCATTTGACATGTAAGCTTAAAAGTAAAAAGTATTTCTCTTGACATTTGAGAAGCGCCACAGAAACAGTTATTTAGATATAATCTGTCCCAATTAGGCAGTGTATCCACTGTATGCACGACGGGGGGTCGTTCCGGCACCGTCCCGCATTGCGACACTCGCTTTATTGTCCGGCCGAACCGCTCGTACTTAACACTACGGGGTAGGCAGGCCTCCAGGTAGCGATCATGTTCCTTTTCAAAGAAGATTATTGTGACAGTCTTCCATAATTACTTGTACTGGAAAACGTCTCATAATTAAATTAAAAAATAAGACGAAGATTGTTGGTTTTGCACAAACATGATTAGTGCATTGGTCATAACCTCAGCTTTAATATACCTAATATGTACATACATGTTCTATACACATGTAGACTGTATTCCAAGTGTTAACTTGCATTGCACTTGTCTCGACAGTTGACTTGGTAAGCCGCTTGATTCTCGTGCATAAGAGCACCTCCTTGATGAAACTACCATCATATACACAGATCTCACAAAAGGAGAATGTACTCTATCACAAGGAGTACTATATTAATTCTCTCTCTAAGACGTTTATGAAGTATATAGTACTATGTATGTATGAGTAGTTTCACAATAGTCTCGCACTAAAGCCACAGGTAGTCCATATAAGGACTTAGAGCTGAAGCTGGAGTACAGATTAGCCTAGCCAATAGGCTATACAGTCTATAAACACACTATAATCATCTCGTTCGGTCGATTCAACTCTTGATTCAACCTCGACTCGTTTGTTTTTATGTTATCTCAGTTGGTGCGCTGCGGGTATTGTTTCTCTTCGCTCGTCAATGTGATATTAGCTTGTTTTTCTAGTTTTTTACACAGATACTTTGGGACTTTGTTAAATTCGACTTTGAATCAAGAGTACAGCGATTAATAAAACCGTACCCGTACCATGTTATTAAAGCTTGATAAGTTAGCTTGATGAACTAAATGAAACTCATGGCTGGGGATGAACTCGCAGCTAGCCGCCCTAGGCATCAATTACTTGGATGTTATGTATGTTATGTTGTACATGTTTCTTGTAATTAATAATTAAGGTAGACCTGCAAAATACTTAGTTACATAAGTAAGCCGTGATGGTGGTTCCAGCTCTCAGTACTGAAATTGCGTAAAACATTGAAACGAGTCGTGATACTGTTTACTTATTTATTTTTCGCCTTCTAAAATGGTTCGTTGCCAGTAAATAAAACCAGCAGGCAAATGATCTAGAAGCATCTGAACAGATAATGGCGTCAGTAGTGAGCACAGCGCGCGGGCACTAAGCACGCGATAGCCTGGCACGCTGCCACGCGCCGCGCCCGGTGCGCCAGTGTGTCACTGCCCTTTTCGATTCAGTGGACCAATTGCTGGACAAAAAATGCAGGTCAAGTGTAGAACTGGTCTTTGTAAGTTGGAATAATTTAGTGTTTGTTAATATAATGAACTGGCTCTAGTCAAGGTCTCGGGATTAAGCTTTATATAGATATGCGCTCCGGTTCGCTCGTCTTAAAAGTCCTGACTCTGTTTAAGTTCCATGTCGAAACGGAATTTTAGACTTATTTTAAATGTGCCTCTTAGGACCACTGTCTTCAAAGTTTATAACTAGCTGTGAAAGATGTAGACGTAGGTAACATAATCAACTCGCACGATTATCGTTTTGCTTACTGTGTGTTATACTCCTCATTATCTCTTTTCTCTGTCAGTGTCGCCCGAGGGAGCTGTGTGCTATATCTACTCCCACAACTGAACTGTAATTAATACATTAGATAGAGAGACATCACCCGCAGCAATAAAATAAAGTAAAGAATGTGAGATTAGTGAGTGCAATGTTGGCTGTAATAGGTTTGCAATCAGCCGCCGCTCCCGGCGCAATCAATCAGCCTGGCACTCTGCCGCCCCCGCTCCACTGTACCGCGTTATCTATACAAACACAACTATGTACTTTAATCAAACAGTTTTACAGTCACAGAAACACTATGAAAGTTATTAGTAAAACGACCCATGATAGTATGGGAAAGCAATTTGAGACTAATTATTTTGTGTGTACCTATTGATATCAGGTGCGAAAGTTCGTTCACTCTAGTTGTATGTGTGTGCGTGATTTATCAATCAGCGAGTTAGACAAAGAGCGGAAGGTCAAGGTCAGTCGGGTGCAGGGGTCAGGGGTGACGTGCCGTGATCCCGCTGGGGTGCGAGAAAATGACCTCTGTGCTGCATGCTATAGAAAATAGTAATCATACAAAGTAAGGCATGATGACACAGACCAGTAGATATTGTTTTGTGGTGCTAGATGTGATATCAGATTTACTTTAACCATTTATGAATTTGAATGTTGCGTAATATTAAATTCACAACCTTTAGTAATATTATGTTGAAAACTTTATGAAAATTTTATTTAATTTAAGTAATGGCTCAATTGAATAAAATTAGAAACTCTGACATGAGACGAATGAGGCGTCACCTAGTCGCCGTTCAGTAATAAAGTGTTGAAAGAGCTGTTATCCATAATTGAGGCGCTCGCTGAGTGAAGCTGTGGGACGGTGCGAGAGCGAGCGTGCTGAGCTATAGTGAAGAGTGACGGGACGGCGGGCGGCCGGCGGGACTATACGCGTCTTAATATCCTTCCTATGACAGTTATCACAGTTAATATAGATCTATCACTAACAGCAGGTGGACCATCACCCAGTTCCATTGTTTCTCCAATGATTTATACACTTTAATTGAACGTTACTCTGTGTGTCGCTGTTCGCCAAAGCCCTGCATGCCCGGAGTCAGTTCCGTAATCTCAGCTGCCAATGTTCACAATAAGACGCAACTGTAGCAACTGTGGCGCAACGTATTAGTAGTAACATTAGGGCGGCGGACAGTTACCGTGAACCGGCATTAACAACAGCCGGTAGACGGAGCCGATCGATCGTTACGGAGCCCTCGCACCACTCATCTCATATCATTGGAGTATTAAAGGTAATCTCCTATTGAAGTACGCACATAGAACGTTTGTTTGTACCAAAGGTTTCTAACTCAGTTATGATTAAGTGTGTGTGCAGATTTCATGTGGATCACAGAACATGATTAAAAACCAACATACATATATTACTGCCAGACTAAAAAACAGCTTGATTGCCACCGTTGTGTCATAAATCTTTAATTTGAAAACGGTTAAAAAAATATTTTCGGGTTAGTATAATATGTTATTAAAAAAAAAAACTACGATTTGAGACAGCTTTAGACAAAACCACAACAACATTTATCACAGTCGCATGTAGTTGAAGTGAAGCGTTAAACAAACGCACGCAAGCTAAACGTGTAAGTGATGTAATTATAAAACGCGTATATTTGTCAAAGTTTTTACAAGTTGTGCGATGAATAACATTTAACTAACGAATATGTAGAAAGCGTGTGAGCGAATCGTTCGTGTACATTCGATACAGAGATACAGAAATATCACTTTTTACTAAAACATAATTAAAGTCAAATCATTTATTTAAATTAGAAAAAGCTCTTTCATGGCCATATGATCTCGAACGAACTCACACAAAAAAAATGGATTTGTTTATTAACGTAGAAACTCAAAATAGCGAAATTAGAAAAGCGCAAATAATGCGAGGCATTTACATTATATTAAGGTTTTTTCTTAAAGAGCAGCATTGTTCCTGTGCTGTAGCTGGCCCACGCGCCCACAGCTCCAGTTCATGCAGAAGGTAAACAACTCTCCCCCCTCCTTATCCCTGATAATAGAAACAGGCCGTTGATACGTTACAGTGCACTGTTGACCTTCTGTGCTTGTTCATATGATAACAAGAGCCTTCCCTCGATGTCTGCCAATTTAGATGGGTGTCGTAATGCGCGTGCCATTATACCGCGCCGACGACTTTTTTATTTGACTGCCTAGCTCTATTGTTTTAGAGCGGTTATTCCATTTGTGTTGCGCGGATAAAGTTGTGTACTAAAGAAACATAAAGTGCTATTTAGACGCGGCGGCTTTTTGTTTTACGTCTGACAATCATTTATTAGAGAAGAGAACGTTTGAAACAATTTTAGTTTTAAGATATTTTTTGGACAAATACGTTTATTCGGTCGTGTATATAAAATAACAAAGAAAATTCAATACACAGGGTGTAAAAAAAAAAATTAAACTTAAATAAGCCAAAAGTTACACGTTGTTACCATCATTGCAATATTTTTCTTCGTTCTGAACCATATGTCATTTTTTATCTCATATCCAAAATGGCAGTAACATAAATCGTAAGGCAAAACAGATACCTAATACACTGCGCACTGTTACGTGCCTGTGATTGCTGCATAGCTCTGTAACTCTTGAACAGAGTCAATGTTTAAGTAACATTTTAACTGCCATCCATAATTCAAGCGTTAATTTAACTCGCTCACGTAAATAACTAAATTATTGTACAGAGTGCTAATTTCATTACCCTCTCTCTCTCCCGCCGTAGGAATAGCGTTCTTTATTCTTTTATTAATTTTATGGTTGCTTAAGTCCGTTGGGTAATGTCCGAATTATCCGGAATTTAATTTTGTTATTAAGTAAGTTTAATCTTTGTACATCTGAATTTTCATTTGATTTTTATTATTCTTAACTGCAGAATAAAATAACATTACAATAACACACTAAGTATGAATCTAGTAATTGACAGCCCCCTGGCCCTTAAAACCTCTCTGAATTGTGTACACGTCAGAAGTGCCGTAAAGCTGGGAGCCAATATAACAAGTCCAAATCTCGTAATAACCGTAATTCAAATGGAATAGGAACACCTAACAATAACCCTGCATGGTAATGTGGATATTTGCATGACATGACGATCACGATGCCTAATAATAAGATAATAAAATAGCTCAAGTACACGCCGGAGATCACGAGAACAACTCGATGGTACTGTTATAGCTACTCGGCTAGTCCACACAAGTCGACAGCCATTGACACGTGAGCTTTACTTGTAACACATACGACTGTTTATTACCTTTATCAAATTTTATCGATTCGGTAGACAATGCTTTACAAAGTATAATTGAGTTTACTGAAACCTGAAAACAGGTTATTTATTGCACATATCATCATGAATAACTGTTGCTATTGGATCAACTATGAAATCATAAAAGAAAAAAGCTTTTTACAAAAAAAGATGACCGCCTTCAAAAACCACAAAATAAAAAATAACTTTAGCTTGGAAGTCGGCGGCTTTGGTTTTGTTTCTTGTTATGTAGGTATTGCCACCGACTTCCAAGCTAAAGTTAATTTTTATTTTGTGGTTTTTGAAGGCGGTCATCTTTTTTTGTAAAAAGCTTTTTATTTTTCACTTTTTAGTGCTTGTGTGTTAATGTTTGAAATCCTTACATAAAGCCCTTTCAAACAATACCTCACACGATATATTTAATTTTGGAAAGTGGTAGGAGGGGGGTTGACGTACCCCCTCCCCATTTCCTTTAGTCAGACATCGACTACACGTATAAACAAAGCAATTTTTCTTGTTACGGCGGTTCTGCTGTGATTTTATAAGGAGTTCCGTTCCATATCTCCAAAGTTCATCATCAGATCATGACAATATTCCTATGGGACCTATTCGGGACTATATTCTTTCAAACAAAAAAAGAATCATCCAAATCGATTCATAATTGGCGGAGTAATCGTAGAACAAACATAAAAAAAAAAAAAAAAAAAAAACATACGCGTCGAATTGAGAACCTCCTCCTTTTTGAAGTCGGTTGAAAACTAAAAAACGTGCTGATTTATATGTGTGACCGCACACATAAATCAGCACTTTTTTTAGTTACCTTAATAAATAAATAAATAAATATCTTAAATAAATATCTTGGGACAACTCACACACGGCTATCTGATCCCAAGCTAAGCAGAGCTTGTGTTATGGTAACCAGACAACTGATATACATACTTATATAATTTATAAATACATACATATTATAGATAAATCACACCCAGACACAGAACTAACAATCATGCTCATCACACAAAGTTTGTCCTGGGTGGGAATCGAACCCACGACCTCCGGCTTAGCAGTCAGGGCCACTAACCACTAGACCAACAGGCCCGTCATGATACCTTGTAAGTATAATTTTCTTTTTTATATTTAGTAGGCGAAATGTTTATTCCATTAAGCATCAGTTCAACAAACTTTAACTAATCAGTGAAGAAAAAAAAAGAACAAGAAAAAATTAACACATTCTTAAAAAAACTAAAACAATTCCTTATCAATAAATGCTACTACTCGATAAAATATTATTTAAACGACAGACTTTTAATATCCTAATATAATTAAAATAAGTAATAATACTGAACTAAATTCAATTTTACATCACCCACGATACCTAATTTCAATTTTTTACAATTTTTTTATATTTTAATTCTAATAATATTTTAATAATACGCTTCCTCTCTCCAAAAACCTCTTCAATGTCAATTTTAATGTAAATGCTAATATTTTATAACAATATAATTACTATCATAATTTCATACTAATTTTATGATCTCAATAATTTTAAAAATCGTGTATCGTCGTAATTTTTATGTTCTCTTCAACTATTATTTTTATTTTTATTTTGTTAAATGATATTAATTGTAACTTGTAAACTTGTTAACTTGTAAAGTTAACACTATGTTGCTGCGCCCTAACAGGATCCATGACTGTACTTTAACTTTATGCATTCTGTAACATCTTTTTAAACACATGGTATGCAATAAATAAATATGAAATATGAGTGTCATCCGCAAATATAATATGCAAAAGCAGTGATCATGATTATTGTGTCATGTGTTGATTCAATCATTGTTTCTCAAGCATCATCGCTTACCTTGAGCCTTGTTCAACTGGCACAGATACATGTAAGACTTGGTGTGAGCATCATTTAATTTGTTGTTGCCTCTTTCATTGTCTATTACGATGGGCTGTTTACGCCTCATTGACATGCTATTGTAGTTTCAATAGCAACATTGCAAACAATGGGCGGGAACCTGCACAACAATAGGCTTGCCCTGCTCAACGATTTGGGAGTAATTCGCCACATTTGCAGGTGGTCGGGCGATGAAGTGTTCAGAGTGGCCCATCCTAGAATATTCTTATAGTGAGCTGTACCTGAACCTGCTGTTGATTAGATGCCTTATTTAGTTTATAGTATTGAAGTGACCACGGGGGACGGCAATTACAGGCTATTAGGTTTTCGTTACGACAATGAATGACGATCATTCGACGATAAATTTCTTAGCCGTAGTCAGTACCTACTGCTGTAGGGTTACGAGATGTAAACTTCACAATTAGTTAGGTAATTACTTAAGAAGCCTTCTAAACTTCTGAAAACCACCACAGAAATAACATGCATACAAATAATTAAACAAATCCTGACTTTCACCAGAACTCAGTCATATTTCATTACGTGATATTTGCGAACCGCTCGCAGGTACAGTCGACCGCACAAAATAATAATAACACAAAATCTCAATTAATTTGAACATCGTGGTCATTAATTGTGTGGCTTTGTGTGCACTCATAATAACTGTCGTTCAGTTTGATGTTATAAGCCGATTCATTGATGTAGCGGAGCGGGCTTAGCGGCCAGCGGACGAGAATTATTAGTCCTCTGTGGGGCAACGGGATCGGACATCAGCACTACTTGCCTTTATCTGTGTGTTAAATGTATGTACAAATAAATAATTAACAAAAAAAAAAAATAACTAATAGATACAACAGTAATGGTGCTAAGCTTCCTCAATGATCGTTACGGTGCATGCACGTAATGTGTTTATTCTTGTATATAAAACGTAGCAACAACAGCACTCGTGGTGCCGCACTAAGTGTTCTGTATCCACTATGCTAAACTGAGCGCTGTTTGTAAACTCAACTACAAAGCATTTTCAAATACCCATTCATTCATGTTATTGTTTCGATGTTATTTTCCGCCTCTTAATAAAATGTTATTAAATTTCAGGTATTGGAACCTGAATCAAAAAAAATATGGATGAATTCGTCATACAATTCCGCAAATGGCTATATGCTTTTTAGGGTTTTAGGGTAGGTTGTAAAATAAATAGAGTCAGCCAACAAAAAAGTAAAAACATAAATAGGACAAATATCAAATCACAATGTAAGCTCGTTTTACAGCACGAGTGGGTAATAGCGGAGTGGGCTACAGTAACAAGCCCACATCGGCCCCTGTAGGTGTTGAATTATTTGGGCTCCCAATGGGAACGATACGTTATATGCGAGAGGGGCCTTATCCCCGAACTCCTAATTAAACGTGAATACATAATTAACTTTTTCTTCGGCAAATGAAACGGACAATAAAGTGAGGGTCACTCATGAATGTTAACGTATTCCTCTCGACACGACCTGTTCATGTGCCCGACATACGATTTACATAGTTTTTATTGTTGTTGGGACGTCATAATGTGTGTCCGGATAAATTGTCTTTTTAATGGTAATTGCTTTACCGTTTTGCTGGCTGTACTTCA
Organism: Hoplodrina ambigua; assembly: GCA_949774945.1. Lineage (NCBI taxonomy): Eukaryota > Metazoa > Arthropoda > Insecta > Lepidoptera > Noctuidae > Hoplodrina > Hoplodrina ambigua. The sequence goes on from OX458979.1 coordinate 14,050,235, forward strand.
AAAATGTATGGAATTCCTTGCTGCGGTTAAAAGGGTTGAAATGTAAGGGTTGGAGGACTAAGTGGGGTACTAATGCAACATCCGATGTGTTAGTATCAAAGTGGGCGCCGCTCTTACAGCGCGTACCTATTCTAACAAAATTGCTGCTTCTGTCATTCCAACTTTTTGTATGTCATCGTTACAGTCGCGACAGTGTGAATAAATACCGGTTGTTTTATGTCAGATTAGTATTTTTTTCTTAATTTCATTTTTGCTCTTATCAAATACTAGCTTCTGCAAGTTCGCTACAGGTACCGTTCACATCGGCGAGGGCTGTCACAACATCCAGGGGTACAAGTCCCAGGGGTGCTACTAACTTGTATGAAGCTAACCCAACTTTGAAAGTAATTCCTTTACCCGAGTCAATTACAACACCCTTCACACGTCGGTACTGCATCATGTGAAAGAACATCAAAGAAATCAAGGGAAACGTAAAGGTTGTGTTTTCTTTGACATTCAGCTTCAAAGCTGAGCAGCGAGACAGTGGGAGCTGTACTAGTTATAATATTGTAGCGCTCGTGTATTTATTCACACTATAACGAGCCGACTCTGTGTTTTCCTTTGCACGGATTAATAAATCAACAGACAATGAGCGCAAACCTGTGTCGGGTTTTAGTGCTGAAAATAAAATGTTTTGTTATTCCTACAAAACACTGTTCTGAGAAAAAGTTACTAATTCCGCTCGGCCGATAATCCCACTGTTGGATTAAATACCTAAAAAGTGTCACCAAATGTTTGAACGCGGCCAACACCACGATGATAACATCCAGATCTGTCGTAAGCTGTGACAATGTTGCACAAATCAATAAAACAAATTCCACAATTTATTTTAAAGCTGGCGGTAACACGAGTACCTTTCAGCTTAGTACAGTCAGCACAAACACGCGCTAATCACACGGATTATACCGCTGTGATCGGTTGTACGTACTATTGTAATTTTCGGCAATGCGGCACATCGGTTGCGTAACGGTTGGGATCGCTCACGGCTGGCCCCGGGGAGATGCTACTCCCGCTTAAATCACAGATGGTGGACAAACTGAATTTTAGATTGTGCATGCTATTAATTGGAATAACATAACGTAACATCACGCCTGTAATCCCCGAAGGGTTGGGCAGAGGAACCCATTAGTACACCCACATTTCGCCAGTAATGTTTAATTTGGAATAAGATGATGATTTAAGCTCTGATCTGAACAACAGTGTCATGTTCTTGTCTCACTTGACTTACCTATCAATGACGGTTACAACTACGATAAGATATTAACCATATCCTGTGCATCATGAAGACCCTAGGTTACAAAATCAATTAGGTACCCATAAGTTCTTAATATTTAAACAGAACACCCGAATATTGGAATTCGAAATCCGTTTCTGAGCACTACCCTACCGGTAACAGAATTAAAATAATAAATAAAAGAAACATAGCGCACGCTTGCTGCCGCCACTCTTGGCGAGTTGTAAAGCTCCTGAGGGCGGCACAGTTATGTTAGGGTTACAGCGGGTCACACTGCCCACTGCCGGTGTGTCACTGTGCGCGATAGGGCTCCTTGGGGCACTTTACGTTTGCGGTTTTAATTGCGGCTGATTATTTATTAAAGTGACGTGTAAAACGAGTCTTATAATAAAAGAAGATACTGCAAGATAGAAAAAAAAAAAACTGTTTTTGCATTTAATATAATTTCGTATGTGTGATTTAAATAGACCGCTAGCGACCTTTGAACCGATGTAATTGAACTCTTTCGCTTTGATAAAACTATCGAATTACAATAAAACATAAAATTAAATCGAATCACTAACAAGAACAACACGATTTAATTAAAGTCCAAAGAAATTAATAAAATACAAACAACATTGCTAAATAGAAACAAATTGGCATACACAATTAAAATGTCTCCCAATTTAAACGTGCATTATTTATAAGACAACGTACAGCATTAGCTAATTAGAGAGGGCTCGTAAACTCCATGCAAAGAGGTTCATTATTTTCTTTTACGCGCGCCGACGAATCGCCACGGCCAAATTAAAAGGTCACATCTCTAATTTAATTCTTTAAGAGAGTCCGCAGGTGGGGTCCACTTTTATTTGGCTCCGAGTGTGCTCGGTTTAGGGCCCCCTAGGTTTACGAGCGAGGACCTTATTGCTCTCACTGCCGTTACGTCCGGCCGACAAATATTTTGTAACTCACATAAATTGGTAAGTTCGGACAAGCTACGAGTATGCTTTCCGAGGAGCAGAGGCTGGAGCCCGCTGCGACGATCGAATACTGTTTTTCTATATCATTAAGTCTTGTACGTATTTTGTGAAAGGGTTTCTATTTACTTTTTGCTTGGAATATTGCGAGGCTGGCTCTCGTTGGACTTTTTATTTCACTTATTTACCGCACAACCCCATTTCTAGAAAAATAACTAAGAGCTTTTGGAGATTTGCAAAAGGTTTAAGGTGCACTCAAGAGTTTAGAAAAACAGAAAATGTTAAAAGATTTATGTTATGTAAAACCCTTAGCTGGTGTTCACGGCGATGTTAAAACTCGAAATCGCCGTCGCAGCGACAGGTGCGGCCGTACGGAACTCACACGAGCGCGGTACGTACCACTGCGAGGGTAGTGGTCTCGTGCATCGCCGGATTTTCTTTAAGAGACTCGGCTCCGTACGCGAACGGTCGAGGGCGGTCATAAAAAATGATAAACTACCCACATTATGTTAATGTATTTTTCTTTTTCATCCCCTAAGATGTTCGTGATAATGGGCGGGGGCGAGTCCTGGGGGACGTTAATTTGTATAATATGTGGTTAGTGTTTAGCTGCGTATTAATTGTGTGGGGATTGTCTAGACCGGCTCCAGATTGTCTTGATTAATGTCCCGCGGCGCAGGCGACATGTCCCACATCATCATGATATACATCATTAGTTTCGCTGCAGCGCCGATTAATTATGTTGTATGCTAATTTCTGGTTACAAAATATTATAATGAGTTTTAATTTCACTGAAATGTGAAGTGTAACGCAATATAAACATAATAATGTACTTTCTTCATGGTAATGTTAATCTTTCCGTGCACACGCTGAACATTGTTATAAATACATTATTACCAAGGTGGACGGCTTATTCGCGACTACTCTATAAATGAACACTTGCGCATGGTGTTAACGTAATGATCATTTTCCTGATCCGCTGTTGCCACCTGTGGGCTGCACCAAACTAGATGCTCATAGGTGAGAAGTTACATTTATTCTGGTTTTAAAAGTACGTGTACAGTACATTCATAAACAGTGTATTTTTAGTATCTCTTCGTGCGCTTGTCGTTAACATTGTTTGACGTACCCCCATTCCACATGTTGTGTAGTAGTCACTAACTACCAAAATAAATCTCCACTCGTTAGGTAGGTAGTGGGTATTTTTCATTTAGTAGTATCATAACCGGCGTCGTGCATATTGCTCATTGGTCACAGAACGTACTCGCAGTTCGAGGTCACTACTCCAAACACGTTTCTCACTTACTGGCTGAGGTAGCCAATAAAGAAAAAGTCAATATTTTTGTACAAATTCTGATATTTTGTAATATTGCAAGTAATTATGACATTGATGTGGTTGTTGCTGCTTTTTGGCAAAGTTTTTCAAGATCTTTAAGACCACGAAAGCTCAGTGAAAATAGTTCACAGCAAACCAAAAATGTATTTGTGACTGCCTTTAACTTCATAAACGTTTTTCACAGAAGAACGAACACGTTTCATAATTGCACCAACTTTGGAATACACCTCTAAGCCAAAGGTAACACGTGACCTCTGACTGAGCCATTATTGTTTGACTCTCGACTATAAGCTAATTGTTTAGATTCACGGTTTACGATACAATGAATGTTCAGTATAACTGTAATAGTTGTCCTTGAGCTGTTTATTTGGTTTATTGTGAATGATTTCGCGGATCTCGTTACAGTGGTTCGTGAGAATAAACCCTCAGTGGTCGCTCGTCGCGGTCTTCAGCCGGTATCATAATAGTGCTTGAGAGTGCATGTTATTATAGTTATTAGTTATTTCAATTTTGGATAATAGTCATCTATTCTGAGTCTACGGTGTCATTGTTTTCAGATATAAAACTGATTCAATGGTATCAACTTGTATTCGTATTTCATATTAAATCCCCGACTTAGCGCAACCAAATCATTATTTTATTTGTAATCAAAATAGAACCTAGGCCAGACTATTAATCCTTAAGTAAAGATCAAGATTAATCCGAAATAAATCCAGATTCACAGTTGTGGCTAAAACAAGTACCATCTACATAAATACTTAGATGTCGGACAAGAACTGAATAATTTACGACTATTAATTTACTTGGCAATATAATGTTGTAAGTTATTCAGGTCGGTTCACAGCAATGTATTATTTTCCGTAGGAAGGTACCCGCTCGGCCAACGTAGAAAAACAACTTGTATCTATTTATACAGAAGTGGGACAGTTCTTAGGTGCTCTTACGTCACAGTTATTACTTTTTTGTGACCTTATATGGCTAATATATTGTACACTGTTTTATTTTATGCATATTCTACCGAGGCGGCTTCCATTTGGTCATAATTTCTATTCTCCTCGTGTTTATTGTTGTTAAACATAACCACTACTTAGCTAGTTGGACTAAAAAAAAAGCATGGAATATTTAAGGAGGTACCAAGGTACTTTTGTAGCACTAGGTGTACTATATACTTTTTTTTAACCGCAGCTGTTAATAAAAAAAAATATAGTACACCTAGTGCTACTCAAAAGACAGCTGCTGTCATATCTTTTGAGTGGCTCAACTCTCGCCGCACCAGCATACAGTTGTGTCTTAAGAACACTCGTTTCCGTATAGGTACTACATACGTGCCGAAAACGTCAGTAGAGCCTGACTGTGGCAAGCAGTCCTTCTTTTTACGATCACATAGACAGTTCTTAGATGGATAAAAAATGTAAAAGCTAGTTTATTGCAATTGTTCTAGATAATAATACACATATATGAGGTTCATTGAGGGTTACGTGAAGCTGCAGAAAGCGAACTGAATTCGACGTTCAGTCTACCTTTGAACGAGTATATATATATATATATAATATAATATATTTGACCTTGATTGAGTTGCCAGATCTAAACTCATAGTCTGCAGCAAGTTGTGCCATAACTATTCAGTAATCTGTGGTTGTGCTGTGTGTACCCGCGCTGGACGCGCACGGAATCATAACTGTGTAAACACAAGAGCCGGTTGCAAAAGTAACAGAGACAAAATGTTAAATGAATCGTATAAGATGATTGAATTGGTCACTGGACATCAGGTTTGAAGGTCTCTCGGCTACGTCTGACCATGTCCAGAGAATTAGAGAACTTGCCAAATGCATAGAGATGGCGTGGATAGCCTTGTTGGATAGTGGATTCTGCTGAGTCCTCGATAGGACAGCATGCCACGCCAACGTCAACTGTCATTGTTCAGGTTATCGAAGCATGTGGAACAGAAGATTAAGATGAATAATTATTCACGTCAGTCTTGGATCTAAATGAACAGTGTTTACAATCATTATTTTAAAACAAACAAGTAGCCGTTTCATAAAAAAAAACAGCACAGGTGCGTTAGTTAACAGCAGTGCTACGTACTGTCAACAGCGCTCACTCGCAGCGGCCGATCGTTTTGTGTCGCGGCGACCGACCGCGGCCCCTGCGGCCGCCACGCGCCGGCCGGGGGCCAGCCGCATCGCAATACGAGCGCCCGCTTTTTACACAAATAGCTGAGATTTTGTTGCGAGTTCTATTGTGAAGGAAGCTCCATTAGAAATAGAGAATCTATTTTGTTTAGAGAACTGTTGGAAAATGTTCCATCGATTAATCAATTATTGTCAAGTTTAACCTAATCTAACCTAGACTAACTTAATAACGTGTACAAGTATTAAGCAATTAAGTTTATACTGTAACTCGAGATCTTAATGAAATTATAGCAATTTCACCAGATTAAGTATGTAGGTTTATGTACGTTTACGTACTATCAACATCATGATTGGCACAGCTTCTGCACGGTCCACACAGGTTGGTTGTGCTCAATGATGGTGTGTGGACGCACTTAAAGTAAGTACAATAGAAGTTGTTAAAATTATATTATGTACCAACATTGAGCTAGCTGGAATATTGTGGTTCAGTTAAAAACCGCTTACAGCATGATTTAAAGAATATTTGAACTATTTAAGCACACATCGATATAAAATCTCTTGTAATATCGCCTCCTCGCGATCACACAAAAATAGTTGAGGACATGTTATTGTGTGTGTTGATAGAGTATAGGTACGCGAGGGCGTGGAGGTGTGTGCGCGAGGGGCTCGCAATTACACTGATATATTTGTGGCACAGTTTGTCGCGAGCCGTGAATGCACCCCGCGACTGATGCCGACACACACGGCCGGGTAATCCAGAGATCGATTTAATTAATGATTTTTGAACGAATTACTTTCAAGAACATAGGATATAAAGTACATAAAAAATATTTAATTATTACTAAAAGTAACGAAAAAAATGCAATAAGAAGGCGCGCGCTTAACTCTAGCTAAGCGCGCACTTAGGTAATCACTATTAATTATATATAGACAGTTACAGTCCTTGCTACTTTCTTCAAAAAAAAAACTTGCGTTGGTGGCAAATAGTTAAATTCTACCTGTAGGTACCTCTCTGGCTTACAGAAGTTTAAGAGACCGTTTGTATTGTGACAGAACCACCACAAGAGTCACACTACACACATTAAGTTGGCCAGCCTAGCCGGCCGTGAGTCTCCCAACACGTAAGGTGTGCAATGCATCGCGGGAGACAACTCAATTTAACGTGCACCCTCGAGACATTCCCCCCCCCCGCGCGACCCCGCGCCTGCCGCCTTCGCCCCGCGGCACCCCTCTGCTTGATTAATATAAACAAAGTTTATTATATACCAGGGACGTACTTTCTTGTCTCGTCGAAGTTAAAGCTGTCATAAAGTACATCTCATTGTTTGTGATTTGTAATTATAGAAATTAGCCGTAATTAGTAATGACACGTAATTTGTAATTCATTGAAGGGTTGGTATCTTCGTCAATAAATCTCTTGTAGATAATGAAACAATGAACACAAAATAATGTACACTTTGTTGCATGAATTTCATTTGTTTCAATATCCGAACAACATTATTTGGTATTCCAGTAATTTGGAATTGTTAATAATTGAGAGCTCTTTCGTGAATATTATAAAAGCGGAATTTCACAAAAGGCAGTAAACAGACTTTTCGTGGAAATATAATTAAACTTTTTGCACTCACATCACGTAACAATACAGAAGTCATTTAGATATAAACCTTCACTGTTGTAATACGCGCGCACTCGGAGAGCAAGCCCAAGCAGATTGTACGTCACGCGTCACTGACATACGTGATGATGTATTATTATAAACCAAAGGACACGACAGCAATAAATAACTACTCAAAGTACCAGCCGACGAACAATACTAAAGTAGCTAGCTAACAACCGCGCCATACAAAAGATGGAAAATTAAAACGCCTAGTTGTTGTAAATTAATACAATTAAAATACGCTTTAGAAAAAGCTTCCAACTTTCTATGAAGCCTCGTCGCTTCACAGAATTATGAAAATAATATAATCCGTCTGTCTGTTTGCGCGCTCATCTTAAATAAAACTAAACTTATTTTAATGAAAGCAAAGCTTTTTATAAATAAAAATCGTGAATATTTTCGTGAAATATTCAAAATTCAAAGAATTAGTTTTATTTTTTCATTTAGACTATTAAAAGGCATTTTGTACGCTATACCTATTACTACGAGAAAAATAATGAATTGAATCTAGTTGCCCTTTCCAAAAGGTAGATTTAGAACATCAACTAAAACCCTACAGGTAAATTAATGCAACAATTTGGATTGTGTCCACAAGTAAATTAATTGGGAGCGAAACCGGGGCAGATCACTAGCTATTAATAAATCTAAACTTAATGAAAAGAGAGTGAAAAAAAAAGATTTTTAATAACAGTACAACTATTTAAAAAGTGTAAGTACCTACTTTGATAATTAATTGTGCAAAGAGGAAAATCCGTTGCGTATGAATTTGAGAAGGAATACTTTACTCATAAAAAATAGTAAACATTTTGTAACGTACGCAAACATCTTATGCTGATGTAATTAGTTGTAGAAACCTCAAACAGTTCAAGCTAGGCCAAACTCGTACACAGGTTTAAATCATTACATTTCATAATCAGTTATTTATTCATACGCCCTTACATTACAGTAACATTAAAAATAGAAAGCCATTTGCAATTTTATAAACAATTTTTGGCAACAGTCGTCTAACATTCCTTATTATTTATTGTAAACATAATTAGATACAATGTAACAATATTGAAAGGACAGTTAAGTATTATGTGCTAAAGCGAGCTTTTCAACGGTTAACCCAAAATAGGGTTAAACTCGTCACTTGTTATTCGCGCTCTATAGCTCTATCAATACTCTGACGAGAGATTCAACCCTTGTATTCATCTTTATCCAGATGTAGACGTATATTTACAGCACGTTCTATAGGGAGGGATGAATTGATACACCGTTAAGATACGAGAGATGAATAAAAGAAACAAGCTGTCAAGGATTGCATTACCGCCATATTTAATACTCTCCGAGGAAAATGAGATGATATGTTATGTGTCTGCTCAGCTGTGAGGGGTTCTGTCTCTATTTGTATTGTGCGGATATTCACGAGAGCTGGTTAGTGCCTCATAGAGTGTGAACTACATGGTGGAATTACCTAAAATATAATATGTAAATTATGATCTGATGTTTCTAGACCCTACTTGTCGTTCATGTACAGATCACGATTGCTGCCTATAACTGCCTACACTTAATAGATTTAATGGTAATCTCAAGAAGTTCCGTTATAAGCAGATAGGAAGAAGTTGCTTCTCGAGGGTGTATGGAATTTTACTATTTTATTTAAAACTGTTTATTTAAATCAGGCTATTTTTAGAACAAAGTACAAAGACGTTAGAAAATAATGTACTCGTTCACACACATGAACAGATGTGTACATAAAATATATGTACACATAAACATAACGCCCTCTTAGAGAAAATACGAAAGTATTTTGAACTGATTTAGTAGTTTGATTTAAAATCATTCTATTCTAGAAAACGCATGAGATTAGATATACCTTAATCTTTTCCATCAAGGTGCCGTTTTAAATTGAAGATATTCTTTGTCTACGAAGAAATAACTAACATTAGTTTAAAAAAATCCTTCAGTGAATCAGCGGTAGGCTGGTGCAGAGTTTGCAGAAACATCAAATAATCGATCTCTCTTCAATAGCAAGAGATCCCGCCGAGCCGCTGGGCTGTAATACGCGTTCCCGTGAGCAGCAAACGATCCTGCACAAATAAATGCATGGTGGTGTGAACACCATAAAACTTCGCCTACTTACAGTTACCCTCGTTTGCCGGAATTGAGCGAGTTCCCCCATAGATAACACTCCATTCCCTCGAGGTGCTATTTACCATGCAGATCGTAATTGGGGCACGGGAAGTTGGTCGTTAGCTGCCTGTCGTTAAGGTCCCTGGTGCGTGCAGTGTGGTGTCGGTACACACTCCCGCTGCATTAGCGACGTCATCTGTATAAGAAACTCGTTGCAATATTGATTAGTTGTAAGTTGTGACGAACATGAGTTATGATCTGTGAGCATGAGTCGAACACTTACTATTTGTATATTTGCAGCTTCGAGTGTCGTGTCGTATAGCTGTGTACTTTCTCTAGTTGATATGAGTAATGTTAAATTCTAGGATTACTATTGATCTTTTTAAAGACTTAAAATACCTTTTATGATTGTATGCAGCGCCCCTAGACAGTAGACTAAGAGCGCGACTGAATGTATTCCATGTTGTTGTTGTCCACGCGACCTCGAGTCATGTCCCCGGAGAGGTGCACGAGGGTTTGTAATCTAGGATTTCTTTTTCATTTAGTTTGTTTTGTTGTAATCTAGCGTTACGAGTGCTTCGCAGTTAAATCTCTACGTGAGATACAATTCATCTGCATTTCTTAACGAAAATTACATTTTTCCAAAGGGAATTCGTTCTATTCCATTTGAGTCAATTTGGGGAAAACTGTTATTTATTTTCAGACTAGGTTTAGTGAAGTTTTCGTTACTCTGGAAATAATAGATGAATCTAAATAAACGGTTGTTCGAAATGAGTATTGGAAAAATGTTAGGTAAAGCCAAAAGGGTTTATAATTTGAGCGCAGAGGATTTTATACTAGAGAGTGGCTCCGCAGCCGGCGCCGGCTGCCGATTGATACGCCAGTAGTACTTGACGAAATAACATCTACCACGGGTTCTGCAGAGAGTCTACAAGTCTCTCTCAAAAAAATTGCTGTTTTCGGCTGTAAAATATTTGTAATGGGACCCGGTGCCGGCAGTGCCGGCACTGTGGCTTGTGTGCTTGTAGGCGAAAGTTTGCTTCACATTATTCAATTCAAGCTGCATGGACACCGTTATCAACCTACGCATATCATTGATAACCACCTCCGCAGATTAGACGTCCTAGTTATCACTACAATATATTACGCCTGTTCCTTACTTATACAAAGTGCTGTTTTAAATTACGTGATACAAATAATTATAGTCAGGATAATAAAACAATAGTAATAAAACGGCAATGTTTTTGTGAATTTTGACATTATAAAGGACATAGTTACTATATGGGTAGATGGATTGGTGATCCCTGATGACAGATTTTTTTTTCGGTCATCTCATTTCTGTCATGATCTTAATCTTCTATTGATACATCGATGGCACTAAAAATAATTCTACTCTAGTAAGTCTAAAGCATTCTTGTAATTACTTTAGGCACAAACAGAAACAAAATTGGCGTTAAACCTTTGAGCTCTCACTAAGAATTTTAATACTGAATTGTAATTACATTTTTCACGCAATTATACAATCTTCTCTTTTGAAACTGTCGAAGCGCTGGTGATTCAAAGCAATTCTTTTCACTGCATTAATAACGCGACTGTGAATAAACTACGCGTTTCTAAGGTTTCATTCATTTAATTATTACGAACAATGATTTCATAAATATTCTTCAATACGTGAACGAATGTCTGAAGTAAAAACAAGTTCCTACCAACGTGTACTTTTGGCAACACACGTAGCTACGTACGTACTAATTTGTTTATTAAAAATATATTAACAAACACTATGTTGTCGTCAACACACGTACATCTTCCTAAAGTAATTATTATTTTTATAAGGTGTCAGTCATGTTAGAGTGCTGATCGGTAGGTACATTACATAAATAAATGATGAATGAACACGTTATTTTATATCAGATAAGCGATCTAATCGAGAATTTTTAAATGACTAGGTCATGTCGTATAAAAAACATATCCAGGAGGTAAAGACAGCTAGAAGAGGAGCTAGCGGAGTTGTTCAGATCCATATATTACCACCTGCCACCTACACCTTGGTACCTACACTGCCTCACTTTTACAAGAGGTGGGAGATCATTATTGCTGCTTCAATATAATTTCTCAAAATAACTAGTTAGTCGTGTCACGCTGTTGTATATTAGCTTTATGTGTGAGAGAATATATTTCAAATTTTTCGTTTTTGTCCTAAATCAGCGCGGTATAAAACGAGAGTATAATAGAAGCAGTTGTTTGTTAGCGCGCATAAATCAGCAAGTTCGCGCCGTGATCACGCCTCACGGACACCCGCGCGCTGCACACACACTATTTGTGCCACTTTATTTATCACTTCTTTTTACGTTTTTGCTGACATTACGAAGTTTTTGAAACAATTCTGAAAAATAAAGTACCAAAATATTTTTTTAATGATTTACACATAGTTCCAATATAAATGAATGAATGAATGAATGTCGTGATGGCCTAGTGGTTAAGGCGCCCGCCTCTCATGCATGAGGGTGTGGGTTCGAATCCGGGCAAGTACCAATGTGACTTTTTCAATTCATATGTACTTTCTAAAGTTTATCTTAGACATTACTGACATTCCGTGCCTCGGAAAGCACGTTAAGCTGTTGGTCCCGGCTGTTATTCGTGGATCTTTGACAGTCGTTACGAATCGTCAGAAGCTTGAGAGTCTGACAACCAGTCTTACCTAGGGGTGTGTTACCAGTTACTCGGTTGTGGAGGTCAGAAAGGCAGTCGCTCCATGTAAAATACTGATACTCAGCTGAATCCGGTGAGACTGGAAGCCGACCCGAACATAGTTGGGAAAAGGCTAGGCAGATGATGACATAGTTCCAAAATGGGCTCGAGTTAAAAATACATATTTTTATAAGAGGCTAATAAACTAGACTAGTAGCACTAGACATAAAACCATGCTCTATAAATGTAGTACTGTAGTACAATAGGTACGGTTCCACTGACCGCAATGGCTGCCGCAGCGACACCACTGATTTCTATAAAAATACTAGCTGGCCACGGCCTCACCTGCTGCTGCGGTGAAGCGGTGACTGCAGACGCCGGCACTAGCAGAGCGACGACACGATGTACATTTTCAAATCCCTGACAAAAACTACCAAGGAAGTACTACTAACTAGGAAGGTATTCGATCGATAGCGTAATTTTGAATCTTCTTTAAGCTATAAAAATATAATTATCGAACTGTCATAGTTAATATTTGTTCATTTATTTTTCATAAATATAAATATAAACTGATTCATAAAAATGATCAGTCCTTAACGATTGAAAATATAAAGAAAAAATTACTCGCTATCGCTAATTATCGCTATACAGTCAGTCAATTTAATTAACACAAGTTGTCTGGGGATTAAAATATCGGCTTTAAATGCGCAGCCGCAGCTGTCTTAGTTGTGACGTCACGCTCGGAACTAGACTGAAGTGGCATTGTCGCATGCGTTTATTGTCAACACCGCTGCCGCCTGCGGTCTGTCGCCGGCTGCGAACGGTACCTAAATTTTGTGAAACAAAACATGGTTGATAGTTAATTTTAAGCACAACAAAATTAAATTACGTCAATACCTACTTTTTTGTTCTGCAAATAATCGTCAACGATACATTTCATTGTAAAATCGAACAGACACCATCCCAATCTCCGGACGACCGCTCTCCGCTCGTAAACCGTCCTCCGTCCACACGAGCACGAGAAAGTGCAACATAGTGTCATACAGAAGTCCGGCTCTGTTCAACGACTGACAACTAGCACGTGACGCATTAACACGTGTTAACGCGCCATGCACATGCGCGAAAAGCGATAGTATTCGCGAGGCTGTGCAATAGGTGCCCCTTGTCCTTATGTAGCCCAACTCTAGAAACAAACTTGCATGGGCACAACACTATATGTTTGCCTATTATATTGTACGTACGACTTGCTGTGATCTCTATCCATCTCCAATGAATGTGCTAATCTAATCGCGGATCGTATGACTGTGTTAGTGTAGTTTGCTGTTTCGCGCTGTACGGAGCCAACCTTCTGTTCTTATCTATTCGAAACAGAAAGGCCGCGCTACGTTAAAATTGAATTTAATCCGAGCCTGAATTCCGACCTAGTGCTAGTGCTGTGACCACAAGCCGAACATGCGACCGACGCCTCCTAAACGAAATCCGACCAATTACGTGATCAAAAAGTGTCCAAACGACGGCGTAATATTAGATGGCAATTTGTTACACAATTACAAATGGATTTGATGCAGTTTAGCTAATGGGACATTGTAAACGTTAGTGTAGGTATTGTGATGTGACCAGCTCGCGAGTTAGATAGGTCGCGTCGTCTCGTGCTGGATGTTGTTGACAACACTGCTGCGCGGGTTCCGGCTGAGCGACATCATCGTTTGTATTGCTCACTCACAGAATCCGATTTCGAGAATAAGTTAGCCCACTCGGTGCACATACTTCAAACAACACACTTACCATCCATGTAACCGTCGCTATGCGAACCTTTGACGATGTCTCAACTCAAGTCGATACAATAAATTTAAAGGTATCTATTTCTCTTGGATTGTAAAAGTTTATAGAGTAAGTATCAAATGTTACAAAGTATAAGTTTCAATGATGGGGTGTTATAATACAATATTTGTCGAGGGGTGAAGAAAGGGGCGAGAGGCGAGGGCGAGGGGGCACACTCGGAACACAATTTCGGGAATGTTTGTAACTAGGTTTAGAATATGAAAAAATACTGCTGATTTCAAAATAGTAGATTTTTATAAAAAAAATTCAGTGGTGATGACTGTGATATTTGAAAATATTATTCTGCCATAAATTTTTGAATTCTACTTTGACATTTTGTGTCTACTAGAATATTATTGGTAATAAAAAATATATTTTATAATATTTACTAGAACTAAGATCACTCGATTATGAACAGCATCTCAGAACCAACCACAAAGAAAGGCATGAACAAAGAGACAAAACGGATTCCAACAAAATCTCGAAGAAACACTAGATTTTACAACGAATTATTTAAATTACTTCAAATCTTTAATGAGTCCCGCTTAATACAAGTTCTGAAGCAGTCCATCTAGCGAGTCCTTTTAGAGAAAAGCTTGAAGTAATCCAAATTATCCGTCATTACGGTCGCCGACAATAGACTCCCACACAAAAGCCTCTGAGTTATTGTTTAAGAAAGTTTTCTATTATTAGGAAACTAAAGACTCTGATTACAATCTCTTATTAATTACATCGAGAATCACAATATCGTGAAGACTAGTCCGACTGCTCCGTGCAGCACGTCGCACGGGCAGGCGGGCCCGCGTCGCGATACTTGTGCGAACTAGTTCAATCGATTTTGCAAGCTGTTATATTTTTCACCTGTCCCGATGTCTGTGGCTAATCAAATCTTACAAATTGAATTTGAGCCACTTCCCGATGTTCGATTGAACTGAAATTTCGTAAATGTGCAATTTGCACGAAAATGCAATATCATGATGTCACAGAGCTGTTAAGATATAAAGTTTATTCACATTAACAACACGTAAACTCTACAATACTTCAAAGTGATTCGTATTCGTACAAATTAATATCAGATAATGTGATTATAGCTGTATGATTGTCTCGTCAGCCGTCTCGTTGAATGTGTATGAACGTAATAAAAGACGTCGATGCAAAAGGCACGCTTTGATAACAACTTCTAGGAAACACGGGAATAGCGTGACGCGGGAACCGGATATTAATTTTATGCTTTTAGCCAAGTTAGCTGTACAGCTCTTGTATCGACATGTGGATACCAAGTATATATCTTTAACACGTATGTGTGGGAGGTACAGACTCCAAGTAATTGTTGACTCTGAGAGATATCTCAGTGTGCGATAATCCTAACTAATATTATAAATGTGAAAGTAAGTTTGTTTGTTTGTTTGCTACCATTTTACGCCTAAACCACTGAACCGATCATCCTGAAATTTTGCATATACGTTGCCAGGTGTACAGGGACGAACATAGGGTACCTTTAATTCCGGAAAAAAGTACTGTTCCCGAGGGAAATCACAAAAACGTCCTTATGACAGTAGATGGCGCCACGTGTCTATCGGATCATGATTAAATTTTAAGTTTAAGCATGTAATACATTATGAGTCTACACTGTCGATAGACCAGTTTTAAGTAAACAACCTAGGAGTACGAATGTTGTTTGCTTAATAATTTTTCATGCCCAAAACCGCTGAAGAGTATCCTGACATTTTGCATAAAGTGGCTTCCAGACGGACGGACTTGCGGTTACGGCAAACCGCAGGCCGCGGCTCCTAACGCTCCAAAAACACACCACCGCGGTCACAGTGGCGGCCTGAAGTGTCATTAGCGTGGTGATTGTGCTACAATCGGACAATCGGACGTCGCAATCGGACGTCAGTCAATATGGCTAACCGTAACGTTGTCTTATTACTCTCATGACTCATGATTCCTCTCAGAAGATAAGAAAAAAGGTAGGAAAACCGTTTATTTAAACACTTGAGGTGTGAGGTAGAGATAAACTACAGTAACATGACGCGCCCTTCCACAATTCAAAACGTTTGAAAGTGTTTTTAATAGTATTAAAAATACTCACAACGCCTGTGTGCGTATTGAGACGGCTCTCGAGACAAAAAAAAATCAGCGATTTGTTGTCCGACTAGCGGCGTCAAAAATTACTCATTATTATTAGTATGGCGCTGCACTGAAATTCTCTATGAAAATGAGAGGTACGTCGTCTTGCGCGGTCGGCTATTTATGATTAGTTGACAAAAAATATCCTAGCCTGCTACTGAAGACGATTACTCACAAAGTCTTTCATACGAATGTGACTACACACATTGAAATGGTAATATGGAGGGAAGCGTCAAGGTATAATAGTTTATCTCTACCTATATTATCATTAGCATCGCATATTACTCTTAGGAATAGAGAAGTGTAAGTTAAATTTGAATTATTATTTAAATTCAACTATTTCTATTACAATTTCCATATTTGGCGTCATTTTACAAAGCAGTACACGCGGCCGGTTGTTAAAATTTGCAATTGACGCGGCCGCCACAACATTTCGCGTTTGTCTGTGACCCACTTTATATACGTTGTCAGGGATACAGAAAAACTGCGTAACTGACACTGTCATCACTGACACTGACAGGTGTAAACGCATTCATAGAGGATGCATGGAAGAATGAAGGTGAACCTACGCTCTGTCAATGAAGCATACTCTGCGATTACTCCGCTAATTGTAAATTGATTTGGATGATTCTTTTTTTGTTTATTTTTTCGAATTGGTCCCAAATAAATACTGTCATGATCTGAGGATGAACTTCGGAGATATGGAAAGGAAACTCCTCATAAGATCACAGCGCAGAACTGTCTTAACAGTAAAATTGCTTAGTTTAATGCGTGTAGTCGATGATTGACTGAAGGAAGAGGTTAGTTGCTAAACTAACCGTGACCTATGTCGATGTATGTAGACAACAGTTTTTCAACGGCAAAGTTAAGTTTGTCCCTCAGTACTGTTTATTTTTTCGTTAGAGGTATTTCCGGTGTGTTTTAATGAGGGTAGGTAGGTTACGTTTTTCAATTTTAGAATATCTCGCAGGTCCAACACACAACCAAAAGCTCATTGCGAGCCCGAGCAAAAATTACTGCTCAATCCTCGGAATCTTCCGTTCATGCCGCATTAAGAAGGCAAGCACAACCGGAGCGACAAGTAAATTTGAGAACTGATGAGACATTTTCTTAAAGCCAGGAAAGACTAGAGAGCCAAGTCGTTCGCCCTCCAAGCTTCTCTGAGAGTGACTGAAACGCCCTTTTAAACGCAATTGCTTTTGGAGGAACAAGCCGAAAGCCAGAGACCTGTAAGAGCAACTGAGACGCCTTTTCAATCAACCACAACTTCGTCTCAGAGAACAAGCTCAGCCATTACAGCGACAGAAACTCTAAAATAGTCGCAGGTGAGAAGGACCTCTCTTGCAGAAATGCAAACTGAACGCCGACGGACTTTTATGAGTCACAGTCTGTTGGTCTGTAGGTATTTAATAATTCTGGATCTGGCCGAACAACAAGCCGAGTACAGCCCGAATTGATTGTAAAATTCTAAACAAACGCGGGCGAAGCCGCGGGTATAAGCTAGTATGTCTATATATGCGAGGTAGTGTGTCTGTCAATGTCAAATTTTGCACGATACATCTGGAAAATATTATGGAGCCGGCTGTCTCTTAAATTACACCGTGTACCTCCCCCATGCACTCAAACTTCGCATTTTTTAAATAAGTATCAATGTTCTTTGCAAACAAATCAAGCCCACAAACCATTCACGTCCATGCCCACTGCTACACAGAACTAAGCCGCCAGCTCGCCGCTACGAGCAGTAGCTGGTAACTGTTACCGACACAATCGCCGCTCATTAGCAGCGGCGCAACAAACAATACAGTGCGCGCTGTAAATAACTGCCAATACATTACGGGAACAGGTGGGCGGTAATAACCTGTTAACTCAGAAATACAGAAGTCAGTGTCGATAGTGGTCCCCGGTACACGGGGGTACTGTTACAGCTGTGTCACTATGTTGTAGGTGTTTTAATACAACTTGCACACAAACAACGTTTTACCACTTATAGCACTTACTGCTTACTGCACTTAGATAGGTAGTTTATTCAATTTTGATTGGTTAATATTACTTTGTTTACTTTTTTTACATAAAGACACTGTCTACAAAAAAAAGTAAATTGCAAAAGATCGATGCTGCAATTAACTGGACGCAGTGCTGCGCCGCCACACTACAGGACGACCCGCACACAGCCTTTGTGTTTAGAAATGTTATTTTAGTGACTTATTCCAATAAACTCTATGAATATTCATGCACTCATCTCGTTGGAATATGGAAATTGGAGTTAAATCTGTCTTTTTATTATTACTTCTGTGGATTGTGGATCCCTATTAGGACTAGACATAGACACACACATTAATTGGAAACCGCATATCCAAAAATTAAAAGCCAAATTATCTAAATTTTCATACGCCCTTCGGGAAATCAAAAAAACTACAGACATAAAAACAGCGCTGGTAACATATTATGCATATGCCTACGCATGGCTTAAATATGGTATCATACTATGGGGTAATAGTACAGACTCACCGACACTATTCACCATACAAAAAAAACTCATTAGAATCCTAGTAAATATTGAACACACGGATAGCTGTAAGCCCCATTTCCAGGAACAGAAAATTTTAACCCTACCATGCCTCTACATATTTGAAATCTGTAAATTTGTACGCAACTATCCGGAATTTTACACAAAAAGAGAAGACATACAAACTAAAATTAGTTTAAGACATAAAAATAGATTGAACATACCTACATCCCGAATAAAAATGCACTCCTCAAGTGCTTATGTGATGTCGATAAAAATATATAATAAGTTACCGGAAGAAATAAGAAATATAAATAAATATAGTATCTTCATAAATAAATTAAACCTACTTCTACTAAACAAAAGTTACTATAATGTGAATGAATACTTGAATGATAAACTATAATTAAAATAAATACAAATTTTAAATATATACACATGCATACACATATTATTATACACCAAGTACAAATATACACCAGTAGGATTATTTTAACTAAACATAACAGGACTAATAAATAAACAATAAGTAAATTACAAAATGCTACCTTAATCAATAATACAAAATAATACAAAATAAAACTGTCTTATATTGTCATAAAAATTGTTTATAATAAGATTACCTAAGTAAATATAACTTTATCTAAATGTCAAAGTAATGATTTTAGGAAAACAGCTAACTAATATTAGAGTTAAATTTATGTTATTGTTATTCACGTGCTCAGTTTTCGGCTTTTCATGTAAAATTAATTTTATAATTATTTTTCTTTTCCCTACCTTTTAATAATGATAATATATTATTATGATCTCATAAAACATAAAATAATTTCTAAATATAAATATTGAAAGTAATTTTTAAATTAGTGACTTTAAAAACTATAATTGTTACGATTATAATAAGAAGTGTTATGTTATTTTTTATGTTTTTAAATTTTAATTTAATTTGTATTTTTCAAAGTTTAATTAGGTATACCTTAAATGTTGCTGTGCCCTAACAGGGTCCATAACTGTTCTTTTAGCTATAAGCCTTATGTAACACCTGTATACACATTATGGTACGCAAATAAATAAATATGAATATGAATATGAATATGAGATCGATGACCGGACGGCACGATTTTTTAACTTATTTAAATATGAGTATTGATTTTATGTAAAGTTATTCAATATCATGCATTTCCTTTCTAAAAAGTAAAGAATTATAACTGATTATAAGTAAAAGTCATTTTTGGAACAAAGTGGAATTCCCCAAAAGTTTAGTTCGCTTCAAAGTACTAATTAGATATCTGTGAGTGTGCGGTGATACAGACAGTAAACGCTAACGTGGACGTTGGTATTTAACCCGGCGACGCTAAACTTATTACGACAACGAGCCGTCGAGTTTATCTGCAAACTGCTTCCAACTGCGAGGGCAGAGGTCGGCGCTAGCCGCCCGCCTGTGACGTCACTGGAGCTGTCACCATTGTTCCCAACTTGTCGGCTCTGCCTACGGCACTCGCACCAGTTTCACCCAGTTCCATTCAACGCAATCCAGTTCGAACCGGCTCGAGCCGCCTCACGGCGCCCCCCGCCAGCTAATTTAAGTTGCCGCGGTCTTTGAGTAATTGGTTCAGCGTTTACTCATTCATATGACGGTCTATTTGCTCAAATGGAGTGCTGCAGGCTCTGTGTGCCGCTGACGTGCTTAACAAGTGCCTGGATAATATTAAATTAAGTCTGCCAATTAAGATTTTCAGCTCGTCTTGGTGCACCGCGCATTTGCTATGCGACAAAGCGAAGCGGAATGAATAGACGGAGTTGTATGGAAGTGCAGTTAATTATTGATATAGGTACCTAAGCAAAGCAATTTGCAATGTCCATTGAAGAAGTGAACTGAGTTTCTAGATTATGTTACTCAGTAGTGCATTCCATTCTCATTACCTACCTACATGCAGATCCTAAAATGGGTTCTATAAACTTAGTTATAACGTGTATTCTAGTGACAATTTAACTAGAGTAAGTTCAATTCAAGTTAACATACATAAGATAGTTTGGTTAAATTCGGCTTCATAGCGGAACTGAACCGGCGGGCGTGCGCGACTCAACGAGCGAGTGTTGTTCAACAAAACAGGAGTCTTATTGTAATCAGACGGCGGCAATAAAACCGTCCGAGACACGCCGTAATGAACGACGGATAGAACAACGTTTAATATTTCCGAAACAAATTGACCAATAAAACAAAAAGTTGCCAAGTCTTGATTTCCTCGGAGCTCGAACTTGTTCAAAGTTCCAATTGTAGTCGGATTGTTTTTTAAAGTATTCCGCGAGTCCGTCCCGACGGGCACGGCGTCCGCGGGGGCGCGAGGGGTGCAGGGGGCGCGGGGTATCGCGAGGCAAGGAGGCGTTCGCTTCACTCAATAAAAAATCAGCAGGCGATGGTTATGGCAACGTTTTCATTCGCTAATCTCCGGCCGCCGACTAATCCTCCGTGACGGACGGGCCCATGTTTATTTTATTCCCTTTCGAAATTTATTTAAGCCGAAAGGAATTCACTTCGGACTGGAGCTAAGTTTTTAATAGAATTTGCCAAAGTTTAAATAAGTTAGTGTTATTGTTGGAGGAACTGACGTCGCACCATTACGATGTCAATAGTAGATCACTCCCTTGAGTTAATAAGCAAATCTTTTGTTACTACTTTTGTGTGACTGCTAATTAGTGTCTTAATTACCATTCAAACTTACCGCACGTGAAACTGACAACTGCAATCACAATACGATATCTTATTGCTCTAAAATATTTTTAATTACATATATGTATAAGAAGCTGGAAGTTTCACAAATAGCTTCACTTTCTTATAAATCGTGTTAACGAGGCGCTTGCCACTAACGCGACTGACGCTTCCGCGGCGGAAAGGTCGAGAGTCAGCGCACATAACTCGTGAGGCGGGTGATCGAGTCGCGACTCCGGAATGCAATATGTTGGAAGGTGAATATAGATTCTTGACGATATCATATACCTTTAAGTCGTAGCTTAATAGTCAGCGACCAGAGTTTCATCCAAATGTCGTAAAAAGAAACACGACATTATTTATGCAACAACGTAATTGAGATTTAGTGTATCAATCAACTGCTCCGAGTTATGGCAAAATTAAATGCGGCAATACAATACGTATGGAATCATTAATCTGACCAAAAATAGTTTTTTTTAAAGTCTTGCATTTTGAAGTGCGCGTGCTGTTTCTTACAACATGCTGTGGTACTAAGCATCATGAATTAAGTTCGAACTGCTCATGCTGGGCAAAATCAGACACGAACACAAACACGTAAAACATTAAGCATTAGGTACAGTAAATGTTGTGATTAGTGCACATTGCTCTATAGTGAAGACAGAACGTCGCTTGACGAAGAGGCGCGCGCGCCTCCGCACGATGCGCTTTCGGTGCAAAGAAAATCGGTAAATATGATGAAATATGATCTACCACTCTTATCTGTAGCGGCTCATGTGACAGCCGCTCTTCAGCGCAGTACCAGCAGCAATCAGCCGCCGCCGGCGAGCAGAGCGCGGCGCGGAGCCGGTGCCTCGTCGCGACTTTTCCCTCTCTTACACTTCGCTTTCCTCAATCAGTCAAAGAAAATAAAAGCCATTCCCAAAGCAATATGAAATCAAATCTGAATTAACATGAAAAGCAAAATAAAGTAAAACTCTGGCGTCACATCCCGTCTTTTGATCGACAAAAGAATATTTATCTTAAAAAAAAGATGGCATCTTATCGAAAACATACAAATGATATTATCGAAGGAGTTGCGGCCGGAGTACGTAATGTACGTTTGAGATACAGAAGTTATTCCCGCACATGTGCTCGCCACTGTTGTTCATTCTGCTCGCTCCTCGCGCTCGGCGCTCAGAGCGCACTGAGCGGAGCAAGCGGAAGAACTTTCTTGATTGCTGCTTCCCAATCGCAGCTCGACTCAATAGTTGAACTGTGATTACAAGTATCATGATCATACTTATGTTTGCAAGGCTCCAATTAATACTATACTATTTAATATGTAATTAATTGACATTTTAATTGAGTGTTTCCATCACTTCTGATATTGTTTGACCAAACAACCGATCGAATGAAACGATAATCAGATACAATTCATACATTATAGCTCAAAGTAATTGTCCATTGTTACGCTGCATTCACGTTCACCGAGATCTGCACGCAGACATTTAAATAACAGGCAACTGAAATGTATTATTGTTTTTATTGTACCGCAATTACCGACGACGTAACAATAGAGTTGAATTGAGAAGTACCCTCCGCCTCCCCCTCCCCCTCTACCGGCTCCTGTAGTTCCATAATATCCAACTAACATTATACGAACTTTTCAAACTGCACAAAAAAATCACGTCTCGAGCGTCGTCAGCGAATATATGGAAGCCGCAAATCCTTACAATATCCAATAGCGTAAAAGAAATGCGCGAAATTAAATTCCGAAACGTAGCCATTTGTAAAGTACCGCAGAGCTACGCGCTACGGATTAGCGGGCGTCCACACACCGCTACGCCTCTACGGCGCTACGCCGCCGCTACGTCACCGCTACGCCGCTACGACACGCTGCAACTTTTTTCGCACATGTAGCACGAATGCCGCGAGCGATCTATCTAGGTTCGCATGGCGAACTTTTACAGTAAAATAAAAGTTATTGTTTATTGAATGTTTGTAAGTTTATACGAATGATTTATTTGCTTTATTTATACAAAAGTTTGAATTTGATAAGTTATGCTTCAGAGGCACAGTTATGACAGTAAATTAAAATTAATATTATAACTGCGCTGCGTAGAGAGTACTGTTTCAAATTCAATTCTATATCAACATTTTATCAATAATCGTTATCGTGGAATCGGTGACATATCAATAAATTTTCAAAATAATTATCAGAGCTCAACAAAGGAAACCCTCGTCGAATCGAGTAATTTTCGTGCCCCCGACAAAAATTCCGATTCTCGTTATTCAAATACGAAACCGGAACACGATTCCGGAACTCATTCGAGGCTCGCGCCGCCACGTCGAAGGCCGCTCAATCGAAAATTGAATTTCAATGTCACAACAGTGCAGATGTAAAAATCGTCTCGAGCTCGGGCCGCGTCGGGCGCGCTCGGCGATCGTTGGGGCGGTGCGCGCGCAGCGGGGGTGGGGCGGGCGAGCCGGGGCGCGCGCGGGGGGTGCGCGCGCGGGCACGGCGCCGGCAGTGTCCCGGGCCGGCCGCGTCCGCCGCACGTGTGTCGCGCGATGCCCCCCCGCCTGCCCCGCGCCCCCCGCTAGCCGCGCGTGTCGTGCTGTGACCGCAGTGAGTGCTCTGTGTGGACCCGCTTCCGCAACTGTGGCGCGATGATCGCGCGACACCGCACGCGCTGAAACGCATGCGATTAGTCGCGACGGATTTCTGTACCTACAGTAAGTTTCAGTGTTGTTACGCGACTTAAATGCACAGTCGCTCGGACCGCGGAGACTTGTTAGAGTTGACAAACTTTACATTCATCGGGCGCTCCATCGGGGCCGAGTGAATCGTTCCAAGTGGCGGCGAGGATTGTCGCACAAAGCGCTGCTAGGCGGCTGTCACAGTGCCGCGAGTTATCTCGCATCTGGCAGCGGATCGAGGCCACCGGAACTCCAGCTGAGCCGCTCTCGCTAGGTACTCGCGGGAGCTTCAAACTTTAAGTACCTAGACTTAATCACTGAAAAGTTGATAGTTTTAATTGAACAAGTGTAGTTTTGTCGTAAACTTTAAATGTTCGTCACTTTATTCATAAAGCCCTCGGGTAGCAGATAACTGAATTAAAGCAGAACGGCGAAGACGTCGTGAAGTGTTGTCGGCGCGGTGCGGCGCGGCGGCGACTGGCGCTGCATTAATTAAGTGCGGCGCCGCAACTGTGTCGAGTGCCGCCGCACCGCGCCGCACCGAGCCGCGCACAACCCGCCTACAACTTTATGAGCGGTTTAAAGCGAACATTAGCTGCCGAGCACTCGGCACAGATAACGCCGGCCTCTGAATAAAACATTCAATCTCCGTGAGAAGCCACTCTATTTGATTAACGTCGTAATTACTCATATAACTCCGCAGACGTCTCGGAACATCCGATTCCGAACGGTCCGCGCATTTGTTTAAATAACATCGGAAACGATCGCTCGCGGACAAAGGCGACCACGTTATTACAGTAAAGTTTGAGTACAATGTCGCAGACAGAGAAAAAAGATCACTTATTAAAAAGTTAGGCGCGGTGACGATTCTAGCCCGAAACGCTTCAGTGACAGCTTTTAAATACGACAAACTTTATAAATTGATAGGCGAACGCGTCACAAACTGGGCAAAGAGGATTCCTTCTTGAATCAGACGTCTGTATAGTACAGTTTGAATAGGTCGAGAGCGCCCCAGAAATAGTTGTAACCTTATTGCAGGTTGAGGCCATTCAGGGGTGTTTGAGGCAAGACGACGGAATCGCTTTACCGAGGGTTGAATGGGATTAGCCCTTTCGAGGGGACGCGATAAACTAATATGCGGACTCGAATTGGCTTCGAATAACCGACGTAATGCGCAGTCCGAGCCGACGTCGTCTCCATGAATACTATCGGACCGATACCTAACAACCGGCCCGACGCCTCCCCGGCACTTTCAGTTGCCACAACACACTTCAAAGCTTTGACAAATCCTTTCATCATTATTTTCAGTCTAGATCTTCTAAATCTCAGGTATTTTTTTATACTACAACAATAAGTACTATATTATGTATTTCTTAGTGTTGTCTTATAAGAGAAAAGCAAATGTCTACTAGGCGAAGAAATCGTTTCTATTACAAAGATAAGTACACACTAAACATTTGAAAAGATTTAACAACCCTCCGTGAGCTCCGCTGAACCAAACGACAATTAAATAATAATAAATAAGGCTGTAACAGCCGCGGCTGACGAGCACTCACAAACTCGCCTAATGAATAGATTGTTGTTGTACTCATTACGAACGGCAAAAGGTTTCGCTCCGACACTTTCGCCAATTTTACCGTAATCTGAGATTATAATAGACAAAGAATATTACGAGGTAATTGGCGCGTTACGATGTCTCATTAAGTTCTGATTAAATACTTTTACTGAAAATATGATCCATGCAAACGAATGGAACAATTATAAACTCACAATAAAATAAATATTACATACGTACTCGCTAAACATAATTTCTTCTCACACATTTCTTTACCCGATATTTTCTTTAAGCTATTAAGTCATAAATGACGTTTAGCTTAATAAAATTTCTCCTGAGATAATAGTGTTGATAACAGTAACCACTGCGATATCACTGAACGTGCACGTGACGTGAGAACATTAACATACTGGTGGAAAGCTCGCTGTTTGTTGAGCTCGTAATATTTCCCAACATATTGCAGTAATTCCGCGATCGTGGTCAAAGGTGAGCTGACCGCGCTCATTCTGAATGATAATATTCGAGTAAATGTCAAAAATCGTTGCAATAATGCACTGACGACTGCGGCGCTGAAATACTTTGTACGTGATATCACTGTGTCTTGTTGTGATTGTTATGGTAATGCGATACTGAAATGTAATCTATGTTCGGCATTTCGACGTTTGGATTTCACTGTCATAGGCAGTAGGGTAATTCTATCCGGGACTAACATTTATATTTAATTTAGGAGTTTTTTCTTTATTTGTACTTATTTATCGGTTGATGTATTGATTTACATACAAATAAAGTATCATCAAAGCCAAACCAAAGCGGTCAGCAGGTTTTGCCCAAGTACTTAATATATCCTCCGAAATAGAAAGAATATTAAGACATAAACACGAACACTTGAATATAAATACAGGAATGGAAGATACATAGTCATAGCTCACATACAAGTGGGGACTATTATTGGGGTAAGGATTTGGAATTTGTATGATAAAACTTTTATAGACGCATAATAATAATAATGCTGAAGAGATTCAGTCCACAAACTGTATGATTTTCGTTCTATCACAACTTAGGCAAGAATAAAGTCATCCTTTACGAGAATCCACGACGTAAAGAGAGATTGATGGGACGGTTCTTAATCTTCAGATACTTGTTTCAACGTAAATTCTGCATAAACCCGAGCGTCGTAAATAAGGATCCTCATCGCTTTATCCAAACTCATTCCGCTTTTAATAGGTGTGTGCCATTAGCATTAACTGCTGGATACGTGGTCGGAGGCGCCTCCTCCTCACTGCTCGTCACATTCTGCTCCGAGTCATGAATAATGAGCGGCGCCATAAGCGCGGCCACACTTAGCGCGGCCGGTCGTCCCGATCGCAGATCGCTCCCTCGGGGGCAGATAAGCCAATCCCGCTGCTTTATATAAACCTTCACTATTTTATGACGCGATTTAACGCCACGCCGAGAACCCGGATAAAGTTATGTTTGTTGTTTTGCTTCTATCTCGTCTTGCATCTAAGACGAGCTCGCTGTGCCCGCCCACTTCCACAAACGCAATATCAGTCAGGTTCATCGCAGATCGAATTATTTGTATAATAATGTTCTAGGTAGTTTGTAAGACGAGGGCGATTATTTCCGTTTGATGCGCCGCAGACGCCGTTCCTTAGTGTAACTCGAGTATCACTTTTGTAAACACTCCTAGTCGGTCGCGGTTTATCTTTCGTGGAATTATGATTTCCTAGTACGCTTTTCTCATCCCATAGTTCGAGAGTTCGGCTAACGCTCGCTTTCAGAATCAACTCGTCTATAGCGACTTTGTATAGAGCTGCTTTATCTGAAGTTTCCGTTGAGTATCGTAAATGGTGTCCAAATAAATCTTGTGAGGCGGTGCTTGTGCCAGAGAGTCTATTACAGCGAGATACCGTGGCCGGTGTGTAGTGCGGCGGCCGGCGCGTCGCGCGGGGAATAAATAGCGATCCAGATTCTGATAACATAGAGGGGTATGATATCAAATCCTTTCATTGAATGTTGTCCCCGGTGCCGCAGTTTGTGTGTGTTTTCAAATTAGTGAGCTTGTTGTGTGACTTTGTTGTAGTTTTTGTCCTGGCACTATGCATACATGGCATTAGAATGACATAAGTAAAGTGTAAACTCTTTATAACGAAACTTACTCTTTTTTTGTTGTAGAAAGTGAAGAGAGGGAAATAACCAAAAACTAATCACAATACTTTTTAATATTTGTTTCAATATGAATTATTTTAAATTATATAATTCCACGTGCGTTATGTATTTTATCCATGTCTAGGGATGTGATGGGATCAGGGAGTCTTTAAAAATGTTAGTTGGAGCCTTTTGTAAACTTGTAACATAAATAATAATTATGATAAAATATATTTGCGACGTCTAAATATGAACGAATTTCTTCATAATAGAGAGTGGCTGTTGCGTTATAAAGAGTGATCAACGTACGATATTGAGGTAAACCAAAGAAAACTATTGTTTACGTTATACCTATGAAGTTTTATGTTAATATATTACATCGAAAGACTTTTAAAGAGTTTAGACTGTAAAATTAAATAGAAATAGTGATCGTCAACTCTCTTTCGTGAACATATGTAGGTGATTACACGTTAATTACCTCGTTAGTTATTTTTCAATCAATGTTTGAAAATGAAAAGCAATCCCCTTATAATAATTACCTATATTTTTTATCCAAAAAATATTTCGCATTTGTTTACAATGAACATAGCGTTTATTGTTTATAAACAGTGCGCACTCAAAATAGCCCTTCAGAGTCAATTGTGGCAGAAAGTAATAAATTAAAATAATGAATTATAATAATAATCTAACAGTTACGTGGAGAATGTCGTCCGTCGATGGGTAATGGGAAAATCGCTAGCTTAATGTAACCAAACCAATCACCCTGCATTTGAATTATTCAATATTACAAATTACATTAGCATCAACCAGAAATTGACACTTTGAATGTTTTCCCTCGACCACTCCTCGCGAGCGAGTCTTTGTTGAATAGGGAACATTATTAGTTATTATTCAAACTAAACTATGTTGTAATGATTGTAGGTGGAGAGTAAACAGTTACTAGTACCCGCAGCTTCCCGTGTAGAGGGTCTCCGCTACTGTTACTAAGTAACGTGCGTGAATCTCGTCGTCATACATACGGGGTTTAAATAGAGAACTCGTAATAATAAGAAGAATATGTGATTAGTCTCCGTAGACCCGATGTACTCATCACTCCATTTAACAAAGAGCAAATAGTCAGCACAGAATTTGTGGAGCTGAGACTCATTCTGAACTAGACTTTTGTGTTTAGGTGCGCGTGTTGTACTATCCTCGGCGTCTGCCTGAGCTACCCTCAATACTACCAGGCCCATGAGTTCATCTTTCGATACATTCTCGAAAAGTAGACCTACAACTGCCTTATGCCTGCAACATTCGTAGAAATGCTAATGCAAACGATTAATGACTGTTGATGAGTCCAAGTCTGTGACTGAGTACTAACCGTCTCTTAGTGTGGTGGCTTCATTAGTCGCGTGTGTTATCTGTGACGTCCTCCACACCAGCACTTATTGTTGCCGAAGTAATACGTGAAACTCCGCTCACTGTATCTACGGCTGTCTGAGCACAGTGACGAACTACTTAGTACACTCAGTGTAACACGCTCAACTTCACGTCAAACTATTTTCACAGCTCATTTCATACATGAAAATATGTTTGCGGTTAACGCTGTTACCCAATACGACTTTAGATGAGTAGCGAGCGATGCGCCGCTTTGATGGATCGTCCATTGCCGGCAAACTGCCACTTTATTGGACATTAATCGCTCTGATGTAGCGATGGATACGTGATACTGCGATCCGGTGTCAAATTTAAGTTTTCGTTTGTACAGCCCCATTTGTGGGTGAATTTGGATCGTTATGGATTTGGTCGCCAATGACTTTCATATTCTATAGTTTAAAAGTATATCTGGTTTCTACAATCGCTTTGTTGAATTTAAGCTACTAAGTATATATTTTATATATTTTAGTCGTGGGCTGTTTGCTGAGTAACTTTTTTAAAATCCTTACATATTTAGTGATAAGGTATAATAATTATCCTTCAGTTTCTGATTTTGTACAACTATACCTTACCTGTGAACATCACACACCCTACAATAGAACCTAATGCATATTCTAATGTATTAGTATAATTGAGTCCTCGGTTGTGTATTTGCCATCTATACGTATAATTGATTCCGGTAATTAAACGCTCGTAAATAGTTGATTGTTTGCTCCACAATGGGCCCTGATGTAATCGGCCACTATTAATAACAGGCTACAATTAAAGCGCGCTTTGTGGCCGATGGCCGCGTGTGGCCGTTTTATCTGGCATCTGAGTAATGACGCGCCCTCGCCTCGCCTCCCAGCAGTGCTCGCCCTCCCTGACGGCGGCGCGGTGCTGTAGCACGTCGGTGCCAAGCCGTGTGCGTTGTTGCTGAAACATTTCAGCGCGAACATGATAATAGGTGTTATTTGGTATCAGCGGCAGTGTAGTGCTGCTAATGTTAATATTTAAGCTCCTCTGAAGCACTATACAATAACACTAATTGTTCTATAGTTCGGCTCCGCGGCGCGAGCACGAGTAGCAGTTGTAGGTAATCCAACCGTTATACTGTTGGGAAGCATTATCTTCACAACAAAGTGATGTGATATTCTTCACCCGCGCCATACACACCAGTTCACGTTATAAACCAATACACGGCGGGCGCCAATCAATATATTCAAAGTTAATCGAAATATTCGAAACACGATTCGTTTTTAATGTAATATTAACAATTAGCTGGCTTGGTTTGCAATTTGTTTTCGTAATAAGATCAAACGTAATAAATATAACTTCAATTAATATTTATGGTCCTAAGCTTTGTTCGAACAGTAAGTACCTACATTGAAATCGAATATCATATTATTATTCACAGTTTTGTTCACCCTGATACATAATTAATATCAGTAATTACTTTATCTTCTGGGAATACACTAAATAACATTCAATTTCTGTCATAATCTGCAATGTAAAGAAAGCTGAAATTGAATTTAGTTTCAAAACAGTTCACTTTACCTTGCTAAACTTATTAATCCTTTGTAAGTCTGCGCGCTACGAACGAAAACTATTTTGTTTTGAATATTTCAGTACAAAGCGCTTTATTTATTTATTTAAACTTTATGCAGCAAATGTACAAGCATTCTCTAACAGTCAACCAGAGGTGGTGAAGAGATAACATGGTAGGTGCAAGCAATTGCACCATTGCAATTGCTTTCAAGTGGACATTTTCTTTCTGTAACTAGCTCTGCAATCACGGTGGCACAAGTCATTGAGGAGGCAGGGTTCCTCTAGTGCGAGCTGTTTGTGTTGGCTCGAGTGGACGCCAGCTGTCCGATCGCTGAAGTACTTGCACATTTTTGTTTGTATTATAAGAAGTGCACTTTATCTCGTAAGTTGGTTCTAATTTACAACTCTCTAAATATATTTCGATGTTATTTGAGAAAGAAGCAACGCGTCACTTGCCACTCACTACTGCCACTGGCTCGGCGCAGCTAGTTAATGAGTTGTTATCTCGCTGCACTCCACTTGTGACATTAAGCGCCGTGTAACACCCGCACGCCAGCAGGCAGTTCAGCCCGCCTTGTAACACACCGGCTAAGTACGGTTTCATGTATTACACACTCATTGTATCAGATTAATAGGATTTTGGTTCATGACACCACTCCATGCATGCTATTATGTTCTTTAAACACACACGTTAGCGTTGCTCAGCCTTTGAGAGAGGTAAAAAGTAAGGCAGGACGCATCATCACTTTAAAGTGGGGACGCTTTATAAGCCAACAGCTGAAATTAGAAAATGTTGCGATACCAACTAAATAATGCGCAATATTAGGAACAGTTGTCACTTAGTGAGCGTGTGAGAGTGCGGCGCGCTGTATCCGAGTGGATGCACTGGCGCTCGCTGCGTACCGTCTCAGGCGGCTGCGCAACATGTCGACAACTTAGTATCGCGACGACAAGCACTCGCAGCGAGTTGGACAACTCCACAACTGTTGCCAAATTCAGCAAACTTTATGTATGCGGCGCTACATTTGTATAAATGGCTACTGCCAAAATCCGTCCATTTGGAACATTTGAACCATTTCGTTCTTAAATCTGTTTCGTTACATTTATTTCGAATTCAATTTGCATATTTCTGTAAACTATACAACTGCAACGGTTCGCAGTTTGTCTCAAACTTTGCTCTTTGACAAAAAATGTTATTTGTAAACCATTTTTAACTTGATTATGTTCCGGTCGCGGCTGCTACTGTGTTATAGTATATCTCCTGGCCAGGTTCCTAGGCAGGCAGACAAGCAGGGTAAATCAGTTTACTGGAAAGGAAAAGATCCGCTTAAACAGACTGTAATTTGCGATTCTGGAATATATTTTTGTTATTCATGGATCAAGCATCCTTTATACCAGCTTGTGAGTTATGAGCTACCGTTTATAATGTCATTATTATTTGTCTGTTTAAACAAATCAAATGTGAGTCTCTTAAAGTAACAGTCGAGGCTGAGTAGATGGCAGATATACCGAACCTAACAAAACAACTTGCTCGTCCAGTAGCGTTCGCTATAAACACTAATGTTAATAGTTGTCGTGTTGCGAACAGTCGCACTTACTATAAAGTAAGCTATTATAGCACAAATAGAAAAACTCCGTACTGAACAACTGAGTCGGCTGACAATTGAGACGCGTTTCACAAAAAGCGTCATTACGTTGGAAAGCCGCACACAGCGCACTTCACTGCGATACCTCATTAGGTGCGTCGCACGACTATTAAGCATTTACTTTTAATGTGAATTTATTTTAATGTGCATTACTTTGTATTTTCATCCATAATGTTTTGAGCTGTCACTTCACGACTTTTGAGTGTTCATGTTTTACTTAGGATGGACGTGTGTTCGATCCTGCTTTATTTATTGTATGTTTAGCATAAAATTTACTAGGTGGTTACTTATTACTACTTAAAAAAATATGGAATTTTAATGATAAACAGCCATTGCTGATCAGAATAACACTACTAGAGTACACTCATGCGCACTCTCGTCGAGTACCATTCTACCATTGTACTTTACCGAGACAAATGGAGAAATAGTACTGAAGAACAACAACAGCGCTGACTGTCCGCTGAGATATGAGTTTATCGCAGCAGGTTATCAGGTGGTGCTGTTCAGTGTGTCGCTGCCAGCCTCTAACGCCGACACGTTTAAAATGTATAAGACAAGCTGTTCGAATAATATTATCGGCTCGCCGGCGAGGCACGTCCCGCCACTTTATTCGCGGGAGCGGGGAGCGGGGAGCGGCGAGGGGCGGGGGGCGATGAGTGCCCTCCTTCACAACTTTGACAAAGAGTGTCAACCTCTTAGCTGTCAAAATTAAGAAGCGTGGCAGGTGGCTTCTGCAAATAATTAGGGTGCACTCGATTGGCTCTCTAGAGCCCTCGGCGCCGTGAGGGGAGGTGAAACGGCTCGCAGCGTGTTTAAAATGTCAAGTCTCATTGTTATCTTGTCGCGTTTATTTAAAAATTATTCAACTTTTAGACAAGTACCTATGTACTCGTCATTACAGTTTATAAGTGGCGGCCCAAGTACAACTGTCACACATTCCACTTTGTAGTATTTTTTAAGTTGCAAAAAAAAATTGTAAAGAAAGGCTTGAAACTCGCATAAATATTAAATTGGTCGCAGTCAAACATCGTCAGCGTCGAAGTGAAACAATGTGATCACGGCGCTGATACCTAGCCTCCGCGGTGTCGGTGCCTAAGCTAAGGGAGAAACCAAACGAAGCTGACTTGTAAGCACAAGTGTGGGTCCCGAGCGCCTCTATGTTACCTATGTATCGAGACGTCTATTACATTTAAGCCATTATTCTACTAAGTCATTTCAGCGTCGCATCTTTACTAAATATTGTTTTTGGCTCTAAAACAATTTACTATTTTTGTTTAAACATAATTATATAACCATATTATTATCATAGTAATATTATGTTATTACCACATCATTAGTGAAATCCAGAAGTTAATCAGGTCATCTAGATGCCGTTTTTAATCTGTCTTTCTTAAATAAACAAATAATTTACATTTAAGTCAAACATTTTCCAAAGTTTTATGAAGAGGCTTCTCTCAATTGTTGCGGCGTTCATTACAGCACTCATTAATATTAGAGATGCTCCGCGGCGGCGCCTGCGGGTGCTGAGCAATCAGCAGCTGTACTTTACTTGCGTGAGCTTTGTGTTAACAGTCAGCATTACCTACTCGCACAGTTCTAACTCTCAAAGTAACACCATATAGGTTGGTAGAGTTGTATCACGATAAGCCTATATCATTATCAGATCATCATTATCAGTTAACAAACCCATATAATAATGGTGTAATTTCGAGAACATCGCTTTAATGTAAACCGTGTAGGTACCTGACGTTAGTCTAGTATAGCAGGCAGGAGAGCTTTAGTGTCATTCTCTCAACGCGCGATGCCATACATTATTAGCTATTCTATGACACCCACGAGACGAAAGTTTTTCTTTAACGAAAGTTGCAAAGTACAGGCAAATGGTCCGGTAATCAAAACAACCTCGGCCTCTAAAACTTTTGTATAAATACTTAAGAACGTAATGACCGGTACCTACGTGCTACTACTTATTACATGTCTTTCATTTAATGCTCGCTCGTTGTAACGTAAATCAACGTGAAATATCTTATTAGTCCAATTTTCCTCAAATATTTCAGCGAGTCCTCGCGAGCACACGAGAGGATGAAAGATGAGGATGAGAGCCATTGTGCCGGAGCACTTCAATGTAGGTACTCACACTCATTATTCAGACTTCACTGAGTACGACTCATGGTTTGTGCATGTGTGTGTGAGACAGTTTTTTATGTTCGACTACCTGCGCCTGTAATCTGATTTGTGTATCGTTATGAGAGATTTTATTTACGTTATTGGTAAGTAAAAGTCACAAACATAATATGTAATTATGACATTAATGTAATACAATTAATATTTACATAACAAAACGACAAAAAATATCATCGAGTTCTGTAGCTGCTTGTTCCATAGTTATTGTAATAACGATATTTTCAGCACCTCACTCGTGCCACAATTGCCTAAATTAAAAGCTTAAAAGAGAACATTAAAAATACAGTACGTCAAGATAAAAGTCGTACAAAAGAATAAAGTTGGAAAACAAAAACGTAAATAGCGAAACATAACAAAGTCGCCATTAATTCCACAATCTCACGAACTTTTTACAATAAGCACTTTCTAACTAAACCTTAATGAATAAAATGTTCTGTAATAAAAAGTAAATAGCTATATGAGTCAGACAGTGAACTATGTACCACGTCAACAATACGATGTTTGAAGGAAGGATAAAACGTTTTGTGATACATTTGTATCGCCTCGTTCGTCAGGCCCACTCTGGCAAAAAGTTTAACATTGTTGATTAAAATAGTACAGTTAAATAGGTGTGTTTTGTTCGCGTGGAGCTCGGAACATGACTTCATCGAGAGTGAGCGACACGCCATCGCCACCAGCCAGCACCTCGCGTGCTCGATAATGAGTGCATTATGTCAAGCCGAATCACTGGCATCACGTGTCCACAGAGCAAATAAATTGTAACATTTTGTTCCACCGCTAACCAGTTAGGCAAAATTTATTTAAGAATTTAAAATACAGCACACTTTGGAATAACATGCGATGGTTTTATTGATTTCTTGTTCATTCATTAGTTGGCTGACATTGAGTGCATTATACCAATAGAATTAATGTGAGCTAAATGAAAATGTCAATGAATTACCTTGTCAAGTTGTGCGGTGTTAATGCCACTATTAACCGACGTTGTCATTGTGGGATTAGTTACATATAACTGTCGCACTTCAAGAGCAAATTCAGTGGATGGCCTTATGAATCGTTACTCGTACTTATATGCAGGTTACTTAAACATATGCCATCAAATTGATCTTTGATCACTGAAAAGAGACTGGATCCTGCAACACAGGGTATCTTAGTGCGGGATTCAGTGCCACGTATGAAATAAAACTTTTTATTGTTATTATTTATTATTATTAAATTGGTTCACTCAAGGGCGCGACATTCTTTCCTTTTTCACTGTTCTGTTACTTCGCAACAACTTATTACGATTTTAGAACTTTATTTGACAATACAAACTTCAGTTGAGGTAGGTCAAGTCTAAAACCAAAAATATTATGATGTAAAAAGATTTGTAATCCAGACTTTGATTAAATGTCGAATAACATCATAAAAACTTACCATTTATTTGTTCACATTATTATAATTTCCTTCAAACAAAACCTTTATAAAGAAAAGACTTTAATATTTATAAAAAGCTTTTATGTAAAATCAGTTCAAAAGAACAATAATGAGTTTAGAATTAAATGAAACAAAGGAGAACTCTGCGTGAGTGAGGTCCACGACTCGATCGTACGGGAACCTACAACTAGCAGACATTCACGGGATTATAACATGAATAATTATACGGTAGGTTTTTAGTGCAAGCCTTAGCATACTAGCATTAACATTCTATACTGAATGGGACTTAAAGTTATTATATATACTTAATACACGTGTCGTGTCCGGGGCATACATCACTATGTGTTGTAAGCCGACTCGAGGAGTACTGCCCTCTCGCCCGGCGGGACTCATGACGTGCGTATTGTTATTGATGCGGGCATATTACCAGCGCATCCAAACAGAGAACCCCAAGGTGCCGTCAATAACACTTTGCCCGACCTAGGAATCGAACCCAAAGCCCCATGCTAAGCAGTCGCACTTTCGCAACACGACCATTAAACCAACGAGTCAGGATTTTAAAAGATAATTCTACCAAAAGCTACTCCTTAAAGATCTAAACTTTGAGTGATCGATGAAGCAAAAAGATCATGAAAAAGGTCACGTTATGCCACGAGCTTGTTCGCTACTCTATGACATAAAATAAATTGTCAAAACATAATATTACTAGCTAGTACTAAGACAGCTAGGTTCTAGTTGAAATGACTCACGTTATCATTAGTTAGGTATCTATTGTTTGACTTCCACACAATTGGAATAACAAACTGTGGTAATAAATGTAATATTCAGTAGATATGTACATTATTAATAGTGTTATAGGTACTACGTCGGTCCGATAATTATCTCTCCCTTGTAACGTTATTATTTATGTGTGTACTACAAAGGGTGGGGAACTTAATCTATGGCTTAAGAACTTATTAGTAGGAGATTTTAGATGAGGCGTTAGTTCACTTCAGAAGAACAGGCTCAATATTGTAATCGCGTTAAGCCGATAATTATGAAGGTAATACAATATAACATAATCCCTGAAAGGTAACGTGGCGGCGCTCGCCCCTTTTGCTCTAAGCTACACTCTCTACTGCGCCCATTAGGATAACATACTGCGATGTGATCTTATCAGCTTAGCACTTTACTGACAATGAATCACCCGGCACCAGCAGCAGGCGCGGTACAGGTTCCGGGCTCATGAATCTGAAACTATGTTTCACCAACGCGTGAAATGTAATGCAGATCACATCAACGTTTACAAAACTTGTCAAAATCTTATGCCACCATAAAGGCAAACCTTACACTGGAACACCTGCCTCAAACGTCTCGGAACCAATGAAGCGACGAATTGAAAATCATGCTCCGATTTATGAAGGAACATTTCTTCCCCTACCCGTGGCCCTGCGGGCTGGCAGGCTGGCAGCTAGCGACCGTCACGCCGCGCTGGTAATCTGCAGGGATTAGCAGAGGTGTGCTCCCGCGCTCAGCGCCCGCCCATATCACGGTATTACGGCCATGTGATTGAAGTTTATCGAGCACCGGCGTAATCTCTATTAATGGAGAATTGATAATACGAAATTAGCACTACGTAATGACCCCCAGTGTAGCACATATATTATATTGAGTTTCTTATTAAAAATTGTCCAGAAATGGTTTGTGTTTCTATAATTAGGAAATTCTTTAGAAACATCATTGTAATCATTGGCCGTTATTCGTCTATTATTCTTACCATAGCTTAGATCCAAAAACGTTAAAATAAAATATGTCAATAAGTAGGTAATGTTACGGCGCCATGATGTCGTTAAACAACATTATTACCTATTATTATTTAACGTTTTCTTAACACAACTCGCGAGCCGGCGAGACCCGTCAGGGCGTGTTGCGCGTTGTTAAGCAATACTATAATGTTTAGCACTTAATTACAAGAGTGATAAAAGTGTCAATAAAAGTTTACAAGTCAATAGGCTGGTAAACCACTTTACTTTGAGCGCAGTCACCCATTATTTGTTGCGGTAACTTTTATAACTTGTGAAAGAAAAAGTTGAAGGAAAAGAAGCAGTTTCCATTTATTTATGATTACCATTAGGATTACTTAAAGTTGCCGTGCTTACTTGTTAGTTAGGCGTCGCCGCGTCGACTGGGCGAAACGTGTCTTCATGTTACATACTTCATAGATTCAGTTTCTTGATTGTCATTCATATTAATTTGTTTTCAGCTTTTACGAGTATATACTATTCGGTAATATTTTACCGTTGAAAACATGCTGGTTGAGAACGTAGCAATCCTAACTAATATTATAAATGTGAAAGTAAGTTTGTTTGTTTGTTTGCTACCATTTTACGCCTAAACCACTGAACCGATCATCCTGAAATTTTGCATATACGTTGCCAGGTGTACAGGGACGAACATAGGGTACCTTTAATTCCGGAAAAAAGTACTGTTCCCGAGGGAAATCACAAAAACGTCCTTATGACAGTAGATGGCGCCACGTGTCTATCGGATCATGATTAAATTTTAAGTTTAAGCATGTAATACATTATGAGTCTACACTGTCGATAGACCAGTTTTAAGTAAACAACCTAGGAGTACGAATGTTGTTTGCTTAATAATTTTTCATGCCCAAAACCGCTGAAGAGTATCCTGACATTTTGCATAAAGTGGCTTCCAGACGGACGGACTTGCGGTTACGGCAAACCGCAGGCCGCGGCTCCTAACGCTCCAAAAACACACCACCGCGGTCACAGTGGCGGCCTGAAGTGTCATTAGCGTGGTGATTGTGCTACAATCGGACAATCGGACGTCGCAATCGGACGTCAGTCAATATGGCTAACCGTAACGTTGTCTTATTACTCTCATGACTCATGATTCCTCTCAGAAGATAAGAAAAAAGGTAGGAAAACCGTTTATTTAAACACTTGAGGTGTGAGGTAGAGATAAACTACAGTAACATGACGCGCCCTTCCACAATTCAAAACGTTTGAAAGTGTTTTTAATAGTATTAAAAATACTCACAACGCCTGTGTGCGTATTGAGACGGCTCTCGAGACAAAAAAAAATCAGCGATTTGTTGTCCGACTAGCGGCGTCAAAAATTACTCATTATTATTAGTATGGCGCTGCACTGAAATTCTCTATGAAAATGAGAGGTACGTCGTCTTGCGCGGTCGGCTATTTATGATTAGTTGACAAAAAATATCCTAGCCTGCTACTGAAGACGATTACTCACAAAGTCTTTCATACGAATGTGACTACACACATTGAAATGGTAATATGGAGGGAAGCGTCAAGGTATAATAGTTTATCTCTACCTATATTATCATTAGCATCGCATATTACTCTTAGGAATAGAGAAGTGTAAGTTAAATTTGAATTATTATTTAAATTCAACTATTTCTATTACAATTTCCATATTTGGCGTCATTTTACAAAGCAGTACACGCGGCCGGTTGTTAAAATTTGCAATTGACGCGGCCGCCACAACATTTCGCGTTTGTCTGTGACCCACTTTATATACGTTGTCAGGGATACAGAAAAACTGCGTAACTGACACTGTCATCACTGACACTGACAGGTGTAAACGCATTCATAGAGGATGCATGGAAGAATGAAGGTGAACCTACGCTCTGTCAATGAAGCATACTCTGCGATTACTCCGCTAATTGTAAATTGATTTGGATGATTCTTTTTTTGTTTATTTTTTCGAATTGGTCCCAAATAAATACTGTCATGATCTGAGGATGAACTTCGGAGATATGGAAAGGAAACTCCTCATAAGATCACAGCGCAGAACTGTCTTAACAGTAAAATTGCTTAGTTTAATGCGTGTAGTCGATGATTGACTGAAGGAAGAGGTTAGTTGCTAAACTAACCGTGACCTATGTCGATGTATGTAGACAACAGTTTTTCAACGGCAAAGTTAAGTTTGTCCCTCAGTACTGTTTATTTTTTCGTTAGAGGTATTTCCGGTGTGTTTTAATGAGGGTAGGTAGGTTACGTTTTTCAATTTTAGAATATCTCGCAGGTCCAACACACAACCAAAAGCTCATTGCGAGCCCGAGCAAAAATTACTGCTCAATCCTCGGAATCTTCCGTTCATGCCGCATTAAGAAGGCAAGCACAACCGGAGCGACAAGTAAATTTGAGAACTGATGAGACATTTTCTTAAAGCCAGGAAAGACTAGAGAGCCAAGTCGTTCGCCCTCCAAGCTTCTCTGAGAGTGACTGAAACGCCCTTTTAAACGCAATTGCTTTTGGAGGAACAAGCCGAAAGCCAGAGACCTGTAAGAGCAACTGAGACGCCTTTTCAATCAAACACAACTTCGTCTCAGAGAACAAGCTCAGCCATTACAGCGACAGAAACTCTAAAATAGTCGCAGGTGAGAAGGACCTCTCTTGCAGAAATGCAAACTGAACGCCGACGGACTTTTATGAGTCACAGTCTGTTGGTCTGTAGGTATTTAATAATTCTGGATCTGGCCGAACAACAAGCCGAGTACAGCCCGAATTGATTGTAAAATTCTAAACAAACGCGGGCGAAGCCGCGGGTATAAGCTAGTAGGTTTATAAAGTAGTAGTTATCGAGTGGTTATATTATAGAGAATACCTGTTACACCGCGGGCCCGAGCTTCCCGAAACAGTTTTAACCAAGTGTTTGTGGT
The DNA here is from genome assembly GCA_949774945.1 of Hoplodrina ambigua. Taxonomy (NCBI): domain Eukaryota; kingdom Metazoa; phylum Arthropoda; class Insecta; order Lepidoptera; family Noctuidae; genus Hoplodrina; species Hoplodrina ambigua. The sequence goes on from OX458979.1 coordinate 14,090,808, forward strand.
AGTATTATGTGTACAGTGCTAGGGCAACGCCCAATTCTGTTTTTTTTTTTTGTTGGAAAGAGAGAGAAGTTTTGACTTGTGATTTTCTTTAAATATTGAATATTTATTGGACAAACCGTATAGGTATATAGGTATAGGTAGGTACTTTTTTCTTTCCCAATCACACGTTAGAGTCGATGTTATTAAAATGTCTCGGAGTGTTTCAGTCTGATGGTGTGTCGTCAAAATAATATTACAAACTCACATTGAAATAAGTTGAATAATTATAATTAGTAACATTCGAGGATACTACTTAGAAGGACATAGACTGACAACGGTTCAGAGAGCAGTAGTGTACGTGATAGAAGGAGCAAGTTGATTTGCTAATTTTAGCGTTAAAATGATTTTAAAGTCGTTTTAGCAAAACTATAACATTACATTTACTTCATAATTGTGAAGTGATGATGATGTTTTGGTGTAGGTACCTAGATTGACATGAAGCTTATACCTACTATGCTTGCGGGTCTAACAATTATGAGTAACTACAGATATTGTTATATTCTCAAATGCTGAAAATGAGCTGCTTATAGTGTACCCAAATATACATAATCACATGCATAATTATGACCAATATAGTTAGTTTAGACTCGGCCAAACTTGTCCACGACGCTCCGTGTGTTAGCTACATATTTAATTAACAATAATTATCTGATAAAGGTAACTTAATTCATAGTGTACAAGAGTACCTACTACACAAATAGCCATCATATCATTAATGTATTTGTTACGATACAGTCGGCCTGGTGCGGCGGACGCGGGCGGGCGCGGGCGGTCCCTCGCACGGGACAGCGGAGCGCGTGTAGCATTACCATAAACACACTATTAATATAACTCACTACACATTGCTACGCTATGTTATGCTACATTATGAACTTCTCTAATAGAATCCAATACAAAGGAGTTCCAGTGAAATACAACTCTGTACCCAAACATCGAATGTTTTTAGTCTAACGCAGTTAGTTAAGTTACACACATTTAGTTGTGACGCTTGTCAAGCTCAGCGGTACGAGAACTACTGAAATAACTATTATTTTATGGTAATAATCTTATTATACTTGTAAATTTAATGAAAAATATTTTTTTAGCTTCCCTTCAACGTAGAAAAGATTAACAAATCTAGTAATATTTAATTAAAATTAGGAATAATGTTTCGTATTATTCAGAATGGAATAATATTAGTTTTACCTAAAATATATTATAATCATAATAAACTCTGGCAAGAGTCCACTGATTACATCGTTCGATTTTCATCCCTGGAGAGTTGTCCGGACAAGCACGCGGCATGTTACGATAATTTATTCGATGCCCATTTACATTGACAAGTTTTAATGTGCGTCCATCGCTCGTGCAGCGAATAATTAACAATGTATGTTGTGTTCATCGACAACGCCGCGAAGCGTCGTGTTCCGTGTTACAGGAGCTTTTTTAAATAGCTGCCATAAAAAGCGGCTAGTTGTCTTTGTGTTAGCTTTCTTTGTGTAATTAAGCTGTCGGAAATATAAAGCTTCCGATTCCTGTCCTGAACATAATTATTTGTCAACATGTTTTATTACAAACTGTTACTGCGATCCCACTTCAGTTAATTGACACTTCTACTCAAATATCTGATTTGGGCTATATTTCGTGAAATTAAAATAAAGTTGTCGTGCAAATGAGCAGCAGAGCGGCTAATTTACAGCGGTGTTTAAACTTGGGTTTAACAAGCAGAGATATATCTTTGGTAGTGCTTCATTTATAGGAGAGTGTCACCTCGCCGCTCTACATCAAAGGGGCTATATTTATGACGCAGCTCTGAAACAAGGGCGGGCAGAAGGCCCGCTCGCTCGGAGCGCGCCGCTCGAACTCGCTCACAGCTAATGAAACTGAACTGTATTGAACTTTGAAAAGAAACTACTTTTTAGAAGGTACCACGAGATTTAATTCTTTATCTGGTGTTTGACATTCAAACGTGCCTGTTTAACAGATTGAGATAAATGATTTGACTTTAACACACCTTAGATAGATTGTGCTATTACAATATTCCTGCTGAAACATTGGCATAATATCAGATCTGATGAAACTATTGGATATTCGGATTCATAAGATTTCGTTTAAAATTATTATTCTAACAATGGTTTCGGCAGCCCCTGCTTCCTACCCGCTTGATATTATCTAAGATGCTGTTCCCGACATCCACCTGGATGACTTAAGTTTTTTTATTCGTTTCAACCGCTGTGTTCTCACTAGCGTGTGGACCTTCTCCACTAACGTAACATGATTGTTGCACCTCTTCCGCCCGCAACCCCAGCGCGCTCTCGACCCAACACAACACACGCACACCTCCGCCCCACTCACGCACACCTCCGCCCCACTCACGCACAGCCGCCCAAATTGCCGCGCGGTGCCCTTTACAACTTCCGCCGAGAGTTGAATACTATTATACTAACGGAAATGTTGTAGGTACGCACAACACATTCGTCTTCCTACAAATGTATTGTTGCCTAATATTACTCGCAAACTTTTTAGTCAATTACGGGCCATAGCTGGGCTATTCGACTTGTATTTATTTATTTAAGCTTTATGCAACAAAAGGTACACAGGCGGACTTAATGCCTCAGGCATTCTCTACCAGTCAACTAAAACTGTATTAACTGATAGGAGACAAATAAACAAAGTCAAAAGTGAGAGATAGATCTCTAGCCGACCATTTGAAGTTGTTGTCTATTTAGAATGTCAGTCATGACTCATGACACTCTCAATAGACGCATGGTATTATACTGCATAATGTACAGCAAGATAGTGGATTCTTTTAGGTTCGCGTTTGTTATTGTTTAAAGTTTCATTACATTGTTCGAGCAACATGATTTAATGTGGCGGGAAACATCTGTAGTTATTGTGGCCACCCTTTGCGGTGCAGCCGACTCTGAAGGTTTTGATTAACCGCCTTGTACAGTTTGCCCCATTCCACACACCGATCGTGAAGTAAACATACAGGCATACACGAGAGTGAAGGCATCCGGTAACACTTCTTAGTACACTTACACTGGAGGGATGCGGCTGCCTAATTGGAGACGCTCACAGTCATCGGCTCAACAAGTGATAGATCCAACTCCAATTAGTATTCCATCCCGTCTGATGGCTGATGTAGAGAAGATATGAGCGACCTAATTACTGCCTCCTTTGTACGCGGCGCTAAGTTGATAATCACTTTAGAGTAAGGTCGCCTATTCAAATTGGTATTATTAAATGTTCCATGTTACATAGGAAAGGTCTCATGTTCATTTGTTTGGCGAACTGGAGACTCCCATGACGCTCGCGGCGCGCGGCGTGGGCGACGCACGCGCGCTGTGTTGGCACGGAGACGCTGCTTGTTATCGTTATAATACATAATAGAGTCCAGGATTTTAATACAGGAAGCAGCGCTTTTATTATTCTTAATACTTCATGTTATTTCTTTCACTCCATTCATATTCATAATGCTAAAACTAATACTAAGCCGCCACCGCGCCGTGCGAGCTGTTTACCAAAACAAGCTTTTTTACAAAAAAATATGACCGCCTTCAAAAACTACAAAATAAAAAAATAACTTTAGCTTGAAAGTCGGCGGCTTTGGTTTTTTTTCTTGTTATGCTTTTTTTGTAAAAAAGCTTTTTACTTTTCACTTTTTAGTGCTTGTGTGTTAATGTTTGAAATCCTTACATAAAGCCCTTTCAAACAATACCTCACACGATATATTAAATTTTGGAAAGTGGTAGGAGGGGGGTTAACGTACCCCCTCCCCACTTCCTTCAGTCAGTTATCGACTACATGTATAAACAAAGCAATTTGTCTTGTTACGGCGGTTCTGCTGTGATTTTATAAGGAGTTCCGTTCCATATCTCCAAAGTTCATCATCAGATCATGACAATATTCCTATAGGACCTATTCGGAACTATACTCTTTCAAACAAAAAAAGAATCATCCAAATCGATTCATAATTGGCGGAGTAATCGTAGAACAAACACACAAAAAAAAAAAAAAAACAAACGCGTCGAATTGAGAACCTCCTCCTTTTTGAAGTCGGTTGACAAACCCCACGTTACGGCTACATTTGGCGATATACTACATCGCTGCCGGTTTAAACTGCTTTATTTATTCACCGAGCAATATCGATATCGTGAAGCAGTTCAAGAAAACCATTAAAAGGGACCTGTACTTATGTTCTGTTCCAGCGGAATGTTCTGTATAATATGTTTGGTAAACAAAAAATAGCTGGAACGAGCGGCGAACAACGCCACGATCGTCAAACATTGTAGTCAACTGAAACCGTAGCATCATATTTTAGTAACGAAATAACGAGTTAATTTAAAATTGAATACTTAAATGAGTAAGATATTTTAGTATTAGTAAGAAATTAAAATATTAGCTCAACGAATTTCAAGAGTGATGTCCATGACGTACCTACTTATGTACTGTTGTCAAATCTCTCCGAGACCACCGTTTCATAACACCATAGTGTCGTGCTCTCCGTTTGATAACACCATAGTGTCGTGCCGATCGCAGTAACTGACCTGAGTGCGCCCTTACGTTGTAGATCACAAGAGGCCAACACTCTCTTCGCTCGCTACATCAATAGTTCATTTTGCAATAACTACTAATCGTGGATAAATGAGTGAACGCGTCTGCTGAGTCTGCCAGAATTGCCAGCTCCGATAGATTCCACTTTGTACCCACGGGCCCCCTCACAATTTATTGGTATAACGTGGTGTTTTAGCCGCCCATTACAAATGTATAATACGACAATTCTTTTACAACGGAACTCATAAAATCGCGTTGAATACAAACAGTACTGAGGCCGCACATTGAGGTCACATCATTTTATTTTGGACTTTAATTTGTTATACAACGTTATAGGGATACGGAATTATTAATTAATGATCTTTATTCTAATTTGATTCTATAGAATGCGATTTTATTTAATTCACACCTTGTATTATTAATATTATAATTATTACTTGAATTGCGAAATAAAGAAGGTAAAAAACGTCGAACACTAGAGTTAGATTAGAGATACCTAGGCGTGCGGGCCCAAGCCCTTTGCGGCCGGGCGTACCTATCACGTACACGACGTACGTTGCGCGGGGCGGCGGGGCGGGAGCGCAAACATTGTATATCACTATAACACACAGTTGCCACGTTTAATACAATAAGTACACATGTTAGACGAGGATAAGAATCGGCCATAGTCGGCACGGCGTTGTTTGTTGAAGGGAAAAACGTGCGCGAGAAAATATATGAGAGAGCTTAGCTTCGTAATACACGTATTGGAAAGCCGAGAGATATTGGCTTGAGCGGAAGGTATTCTTGGATATTAATGGTATTAGCTCAAGCAGCTGGGATGAAAAACAAACAGTTTAGAGAGAGTGCCTCGACTCGGCCGGAGCTCACGCGGGCTGTGCGTTCACACTCTGCTGTGATGTGGGAGTACGAAGCGTGGCGGTAACGTCGGCCACACTAATACGTTACCAACATAATTCTCTCGAGTTCGAGTTCTATCGAATTTGAGATATTTGCCATATTGATTTATTAATATTAGCTAAAAATTTGTGTTGGCCTGAGGGTAAGTCACGTGATACGAGTAGCTTTTAACTGTTCATACAAATTACTTAGTGTAAAAGATAAAGTTAATCTACATTGAATACTGACAGCGACAAATGTATCAATTTTGATAAGACTCTAAAATGTGCATTGTTAAAATATATTACTATCTAATTTAAATGTATTTATGGCACATAATTTGGGATATGATGACTTCCACTTAAAAGGATCGCATACTTTTATTTATAACTAGCCTTTGCCCGCGACTTCGTCCGCGTTCGATTATCGCGGACACAGACGAAATTGCGGAAAAAATTACACATGTCCTGTCATTTCAATTATAATTATGATTCGAAACGACACGTGGCGCCATCTATGATCATAAGAACGTTATTGTGATTTCAAACAAACTTACTTTCGCATTTATAATATTAGTTAGGATTGTTTCAGATCATCCCACGATATATTACTATCTTCGTGACGCACGCCACGATAGCTCTCAGAGGGCACGCATTTTTTCCGACTTATTTGATAGATACTTATTGTAATACTATAGCCAAATAACACAAAATCTTTATAAATTAAATTGTAGCATATGGTATATTGATGTGTAAGCTATATTACTGTAAAGTTTCATCAAAATCCGGTAAGTAGTTACAGCGTGAACGAGTAACAACCATGCGACCAGTCTCACAAACTTTCGAAATTTATAATATTATTATTAACTAGGCAGGTACCTACTTTTGTTTGCCGGAAATTTGCTAGAAAATCGAATAACTGTATTTTAGTCTAAAATTATAATAATAAAGTATTTATAATATAGTAGAAAGGAAGTAGGATGTGCCGTATTCAAATTCCGCTCAAAACTTTGAGCATTCTTCTAATGCAGTTATTTTTGTCACACGTCACGTCATGCATCGCGTGTGTCACACAAATCGGCGATAACGTATTGTGTTGGAAGTATTTCACAAATTTTTTAGTAGTCACACTGTTCTGCCAGCTCCACTGCATTCCTGTGCTAGTTTGTTCGACAAACGACGCAGGCAACGCGCAGCTTGTGTCACAAAGATAACGTGACAAAATAGCTCTGTTATAGTCAGGTCGTACCAATACAAATTTCGGTTTTCCAAAACCTTACCCGTACGGTTTTCTCGACAGAGAAAAATTCCAATAGTTAGAAATACACGGAAATTGGTGGAATATCCGGGATTGAGTCATAGCGATGTCGCGGCGGCGGACACCTACACATCTAAATGCTTTGTTTGAAACGGTAGACTATTTGAAATCCGTATCTCTCTTCAAAAGGCTTCTTTGAGCTGTTCCATTGCAACGTACACAATATTTGAAACACAGCGACTGATCGCTGTGTTGTGTACGTTATCGTTGAGTTTGAGATCGTTGAGTATCTGAATACTCAACGATCTTAGTGTGCTTGTGTGGACTTTTGAGTGCGACGAAGCTTTGCCACGTGTAGGTACTTACTATAAAGAGTTGCAGCAGTCGCCGAGGTCCGCTTTTCGGCAAGCTCTGCCAAAACCCGGCTCGGTCTGGCCACCACATCTGCAAGACGATATGATCCGTTATGACTACGCTTTCTATTCCGCGGACGTTGTACATGGGATTGCCTTATACAATTTCTGGGCATTGCTGGCTGCGATCATAAAACCGACCGCCATTACTCTTTATACGTTACCACGAGTGATCAACTCACACTCGATTGATCCTCACGTATATGAGTGAAGATTTGTCGTAGTGCTTTTATGATAATACCTAATCATAACACGAAAACGTGTAAGAATTGTTTAATGAATGTCAGGCTTGTGATTATTCTGAATCTAACCGCGTGTTCAACTACTACTACCTAGTTACCGGAATACTAGATGTGAGACATTATTTTTGTATATTACCAATATGTCTGTCATTACCGTAGAGTTCAAAATTATGACAATCTATGTATACAAGTAACAGTTCTGTTATATCTAGGGCACAGCAGACCAACCGGACGGGTTCCGTCGCTCGCCGCATGCACTTTATTTCGTCCATTACTGTAATGAACCGCGAAATAGCGCCTTCTACTGAAATATAGCGCAATTATTTTTTTTTGCGCGGGCGGCATGATTGCGCCGAGACGCGGCCCTATATCACGCTGAGCGACAACCCTAGCCCGCACGCCCCGCACGCCCCGCACCCTCTGTGACCACTAGAACCAACAGATACAACAGAAAACCCACTTCATACAACTTGTGAATTTATAGTCAAAACGTTAGGCACACAAGGTTATATAGCTGCTGGTACGATGTGCGTATGTAGGTAGAATAAGAAATAATGTGAAGCATGTTCCTCGCGAGACGATGCTTAATCATGATAATAATATGAAGTCTTTTCACCGTATTTTGCGAGCAGTACTTCTGTAAGTTTGTGCGGCGTGGCACACACAAATGCGTCCCCGCTGTAACGTATGTTCCTATAGTGTATATTAAATGACTCGAACGTTCCGACTGTTCCGCCTCACGACACATCCCGGCGAAAAATATCAACACATTTCTCTCTGCGTCCGCCATTAGTTCAGATCCAGTGCTAACCCGAACGAAAGGCACGCCAATGAACTAAATAATACAACACTAAGAAATATCAACGATTCTGCCTTATGGAGCCGAGGCGGCCTTTTGAAGTAATGGAACTGCGATTGGCAAAAACTTTTGATCGCGATCGTCTCGGCCTAGGCAAAGCTGACGCTGAATAATCTCGCTAAGTTATTTTTGATGGCAACATCGTAGCAAGATTAATAGGGTCCTTTGTCACGAGAACGGGACCCTAAATGTGATGTGTCTCAATTTATATTCTTTTTATGGAGCTGAGTCGGGAGTTGTAAACTTTAGTGGGGATACAAAAACAACGGGCGGTTTGACCACCTCGCAGACGACGCAGAAGGTCACCTCCAGCAGTTAGCAAGCACAGACATACACTGTTACGGTGACCCTGAGGAAAATGGTTCTAATGTGTAGGTACCTGGCGTACGCGTATTTTTTATTTTTAAAATGTTTAAAAATTATTTCGAATTATAAAATTATATTGTAGCAAGTATAAAGCAGCGAAATCTACTTAAATATTTATAATCTTAATATATGTGTATATAAATTACGCGTCACATTGTTTGTCCGGGATGGACCCATAAACTGCTCAACAATTTTTTATAAAATATGGCTTACTGTGAGTAATTTGGTCAAACTTAAAAGATAGGATAGTTTTTATCTCGATTATTGATCTCAATATCTTTACTAACTTCAAGCCACACCAACGCGTGGCCAAGTCAGCTAGTATATGTATAATACAGAAATCAAATAATTTAATAGGATTTTTATAACTTTACAAGCCATCGCCCGTCTCCTTGTGTCAGCTGTTACTTGCAAAAAACTAGTCAGCTGCTTCTTGTTTTGCCGCTTACTAATGTTCGGGCACACGAGACGCGACTTGTCCGCTGTTGTGTCCGCGCCCTAACCACCAACTTTGAGCTGCCAACTAAAGTTGTGTCTCCATTGTAGCGCGGATAGAAAGGGGATCAACTCTCTTCGGGTATTGAAAATCAAGAATGCAGGATGTGTTGTTACGAACTTTAGCCTTTCCATATTTTTTGTGTTTGCCTCACAATGAACTACGAGCACGTTTCTATTTACTTCAGTATATTATTTCGAACAATACTGACTTTTATAGCGAAATATATAAAGTTTACAAAATTAGCTACAATTAGGTTTATAAAAAACTTAAAAGATCTCCATGCACATCTCTATTTTAATGCTCTGGACGCCGACATGATATTTCAATGTTAGCAACAACAATTCCAATATAGGCAAAGATGAGCACCTTACCTTACAAACAGTCGTACGAACATGTAAAATAATCTCCCCTTACAATAACATGGTGACGCGGCGAATGTCACTTCCCGCCACTAATCCCGCCACGCGACACTCATAGTGAACGCGCACACGACGCGTTACTGTCGTTACGGGTTGGCTTGCATCGCGCGACTACTCTTATCGATGAAAATGAACTTGTCAAACAAAATATGAACGGTGGCTAGACGAGGTCGTACACTATGTGGGTAGTGTTAAATATTAGAAAAAAAATATTGAACAATGAACCAATGACCTCCACAACACAGGGAATCCTAGTGTGGAGGACACTAGGATTCCCTGTGTTGTGGAGTTCAGTCTCTTTCATCAGTGATACAGACAATATGCACAATACTAATTATAAACAGAAAGAGCTATTGCACAGTAGATTTATTAATAAATGTAAGAAGAGAAAACATAAAAATTAAATAAAAGAAAATAAAAATCTGCGTTCTGGCATTGGTTTGAGTTGTGAGTGTGTTAGAATCGGTTACAATTGTAGGTATGAATCAGCCATTGTCAATTACAGTTTTATTATTTGTGTGTCTGCAACTGGAAAATAATAAATTCGGCACAAATAACCACAGCCACTTACAAACAATACAATTGAATTTGTTGGAGGATTGTAATACCTTATCAATGTAAAGGGTCTAGGGTAGGGTATCTTAAAATTCTACATAATGTCTCGTTAATGCACGAGGCATTATGTAGAATTTAGTGGTGATTGGTGCTGGTATAGTCTTGCTATTGTTATATTTATATTTGATCCAGTCAATTGAGTCGATTCGATGGAATGGCAGTGAAACTTGAAAAGTGAGGCTTGACCATAAGCAAGTGAAGTATTTTGTAGAATAGTAGCCTCACGCGAGACCTTGATCTAGTCATTCATTTCCGCCATCTGTTTCAGCTGGGGGAGGGCCTCTGAGACACCTCCCACTCTATTTTGCCGGTAGTCTAAAACAATTGAGTGGAACATACACGATGTTCGCACCTGTTCACTGATACATACTTAATGAACGCTTTCGTCCGTCCCTAGCCTTGAGTTAAGGTCGCTCTAGTGGAGTGAAGCACCCAACGATTGGGTAACACATAGTAAGTAGTTGCAGAAGCCCAACTGCGTACAACGCCAGCTAAGTGCACGGGTGATGTGGCTAGCTCGCTGTGTTGTCATGGTACGTCGTGGTTACCTCTGCTATTTACGAGCTATTTGATTGTTGGCAAGAGACTTGTGGCCTATTACGGAACTCGAACGTAGCTAGTAACACGTGGGTGTGCCTACTGTGCAGCTATGACTAAGTCATCGGGGCCAGGCATATATGCGTTTTGTTACAAATTCTTGGTTTGAGAACAATATTGGTATTTTTTATATTTTAAAATAGTGCCAAAAAATTCAGAAGAATTTGTAAATACTCGTACATATTTTATTTGAAATAATGTGTTTGAGTTTGACGGAGATGAAGTGAAACTTCGTAGTACGAGACTCTCGCTCGAAGAATGTTTCAGTAGATGACTGACAGGAGCTTTCACTATCGAACTCAATGCTACTGCCCGCCGAGCAAATATCAAGCTTGGTATTGGCGTGTTGCGATGGTTGAGACTTTAGGTTCAATAAGCTAATGTAAGCCTTCTGCGTGTTCAGTGTCATGTGTGACGGACGGTCGTGTGACGGTGCCGTGATCAAGTGTTTAGCTTTAATAAGTGATGTCAGTTTATTTGGACGATAGGCTCGTGTGTTGTCGTGTCTTATATTTACATTATTATACACAGTAAAATTAAGTTTTTTGAGTGGACAGTCGAATCTGTCAAATAATGGGGATGTGATCACCCTTCATCACTTTCCCTGCCCCTCCTTGTAAAACAAACGCGTGAAGGTTGACATTAAAAACAGCTGAACATCAAGTTGAGGGTCGTTATCGGTAAAAAGTGCTGCTCTAACAGAAATCAAGTTGTTTTATCAGCGAATCTGTTCGCCGACGCTTCGGTATCGAGTGGGCGAAGTGAGGCCATGACGTCACGCGGCTTGCTGGACCTCACCGTGTTGTTTTATTTTACAAGTGTTTGTCTGAAGCAGCGGCACATTTTTGTCATGTCTTTTAAAATCAATAAGCAATATTAAATTTCTGGTATATTTCGTACAAGAGTTGAAAAAAGTTCTCTGTGCAAATACACCAAATAATTAGGTAATTTGTTCAGAATCAATTATAGTTTCCTGTAAAATTTTCATGTTTTGAACTTACTATAAGGACATTTGTAAGTTCAAAACAACCCAAACCTGTAAATCACTCAGATTTGCTTGCTTTACGACTGCCATTAGGAACTAAACAGATACCCCCACTATTGATTTATTATTAGGTACATTCTATATTAAACCGTAGATACTTAATAGTCTATTTTAGTGAAGATTAATGACAAGTGTCACGAGTCGCGGCGCGTGCGCCCACCAATAACAAGACGTTTGTTTTGGTAACGCGACACATTTTGAGACAAGTCTTATTTATAGGTATAATAATAATGCTGTGGAGTTAGGGAAAAATAAATTAGTATTTTCATGCATGCCTTATTATATTTGTTGTTTGAAGGACTTCGATAATATTACGTTCAAGACGACATTAATAAATTATTTTAGGGCTAATAGGTTTTAATAATAATTGAATTTGTATTCGACATCAGCTTTATGTAACATAGGCGTGCACAGTCAATCATATCGCCATTGGCGAACCTGCCTGCGATGTACTTACACTGAACACACGCGCGACACACAGACACACGCGCCAGCCGTCACTAGCACACTTCCATCACAAACAGCGCTTTATAAATACATTAGGCAACAATCAATACACGAACACACGCAAGAAGAGATAAATATTTAATTTCCGACGCAAGGTGTCGTAGGATCGTTCATTTCCTCAGAGATACGCGCGTAATCCCAGAGATTGATGCCTACATTTGTAACAGCTATATTTTTGATGTTCGCTCAAACGGATTTTATTCGCAGCTAATGGTTTTTTGGCGGCGTGTTTTTCCAGATTTTCTGTTGTTAGAAAATGATTTTATGAATATTCTTGTCGAAACGTTTGCGTATTGAAGTACGACTTGTAGCTACAACAAGTTTGCTTCAACAATCATATTGGACTTTAGCCGAGAAACGACACTATACCTACAACTTTCTGCCAAACAGTTTCTGAGGGCCCACGACACAGGGCTCTATCTACTTCAAGTGATTGTATGAATATGCAGGTTAATAAATTATTAGTTTGACGCGTAATCAATGATATCCAAAAATAAAAGAAAAAATCTTTAATGTGTTGCGCAAACAAACAGGGACACTTTAGTGTCTTCTATTGACATTAGCACAACTCACTACGAAATACGCCGACGCAGCCAAAGTCTTCTGTTACTTCCACTTACGCACTCTGATCGCCGATTACAAGTGTTTGGTTTAGCAACTAAAAAGTTTCTAGTGGAATACACAAACAACAATAATAAGTTTTATACAAATTGTACATGGTGCCTGTCGCACACAGGTCACTGATGAAATGTTCGGAAAACAAGTATCGAAAGTGTCCAGTAGTAGCAACCGGCAGTAGTGGTCGGTTGCCCTTCCTGGATACAGCAACAACGTGATGTTCCGTGTCGGTAACAAACAGGGTCTGCGTCTGCGCACTGTGTAATAAAACCTCTTTGTGCGCCATACGTGCACAACGCGTTTTTCAGTAGCGCACGTACGAACGACGTAATGTCGGTAGATAGTGCTTACAGAACGAATAGACAAAACGAATGACTTGGAAAATAATAATAAATATTAAATCTCTCGTATTTGGCAACACTAAAGCTAAATTGAATTTGACCGCAATCCTTACCATAATAACATAATGACTCCACAATTCCGTGGCATTGCCACGTATCATCCCTTAACCCTCCATTACCCACAACTTTTGTGTAACGCGGCGATATTACAAAAGTTGTTACAAAATGGCACATTAATTCCACAGCTATGTGGCAATATTTGTATTGTGGAACAAAAGCGAGCGATACAATTTGCATTGTTCTTGTGGACGCGCGTCACGTTCGGCAAGGAAAGTAGACGCGCCGCGCGGGTCGTGGTGTGCGACTGTATCAGTAATGCTGAACAGTCACCAATAATGAAAGCGCAGCACTACAACAGGACATATCACTACTATAAACCACATGAATAGGTTGTTCTTTTTGCGTAATTGAATAACAGCAATGCATGCTCGTAACTCTCATTATTACTTTACCTTTAATAAAATAGTAGAATGAAAACAACGCAACGCAATACTAACACAACAGAATAAAAATAATATTTTGATTTGGCAACATTTATTAGCTATCGCTTGGGCAGCATTAATAGGCAATAAATACATCGTGCGCTATCACAACACGTGTCATGTGGCGAACATCAATATACAGGGCGTTATCGCTCGCTTCATATCAAACACTGTTTATTACCATTTCAAATTGTCTGAAAGAGGCGCACCTACGAGGCTATAATATACTGTGTTTAATTTCCTTCGTCATCTTTTGCGATAATTTTGCCGTAGAACAAAATATACTAGAGTAATGGTGCGTTTATTACTATTATTGAAATAAATTCCATGTCGTCATGTTGCTGTATTTTACAAAAAACAAATAAAAGGTAAACAACATTTTCATCGCACAAACAGTTACTTACTGATATAAACAAACCAAAAGCTTTATTAGCTTATTCAAAACGTAACAACAACGTAATAATCGATGCTTGTTCCTTCGTATTTATGAGTTTTCTCGGTGTGACGGAAACATCACTTAGTTGAGAATAATAACAGGAATGTAAAACGCATCACTGCACGCTCCACGCCTGTCTTCACGCCCCGCGAGCCCGCGCACGCGCACGGCTGCTTCGGCAATTCATTTGTATCATTGTCATGCCCAAAGTAAATATCACAACACAACAAGCTAACTGCGACTAAAACACGGTGTGTACACAATGTATTGGGGGATGTGAGAAACTTAGCGGCTTTCAGTCGTATTTACGACAGGAGCCAGCTTCTAATAGGTAGAAGTAATACATTAATTAATGTTGTCAATAAACACCTATTACCCACCGCTATATTACCTGTCTTCGCTTACTGATAAAATGCATATTTTTTTTAGGATAGATTTATGTTATATTTTTCAAGATGACAAGCGCATTGTATGCGTGAGACGGTCCCGCGCACCTCGTGTTCCTCCGACACCGACAATGAACGTTTACGTGCTCGTGGAGTTCCGGCACAATGCACCAACATGCACGAAAGCGCCAAAAATAATATTAATTCGTTTAAATAATTTGATCAGCATCTGTTGTTAATAACTGCGCCGGGACATCGACAAAACGTTAATATTTACGATAATCCGTGTGGAGCCATAAAAGCGGCGGTTGTTTATGTGTGGCCGCTCCGATGGCGATTACCGCGAGTTAACAGCGCGTTAACCACCTGATGGCGCGCTGCGTTGATTGGCTTTGAGCCTGAGGGGAACCGCGACTCTTGTACAATGCAGCTTCCGTGTACCTATGTACGGTCAGCAATAAGTTACACTGCTGAAATGTTTCAGGTCATGGTCAGGAGCCGTTTTTTATTTGACACTGATATGTACCTACACTTATAGACACTGTGTCATGATTACGGCAATATTGCCACAGAGTATTGCTATATTTCTAATAAAATTTCCAGTACCTAGCACATTTCACGTAAACACGTTGCCTACAAAGTCATCAATATGTAGCATGTAGTTGAACAATGGTGTCAACATACGTACATGTCAGCAACACATACAATCTTGGAGTGGAGTTCAAGCATCTATCCGGCAACATATTGAATCGGTAAGTTTTTCATAATTCCTCGAGTGCCTGGTCGTCATGCCAACTAAGTTCGTACCGGAGCTATTTCTGTTATAAGATGTTCATTAATACAATTTTCTCTGCTCTTATTTCCAAAGAGCTTAGTCTAGATTTAATATCAAGACTCTAACGAGATTACTCTCATTTCAGGAAATTAAGAAATTTAAGTTCAAAAAACAGTTTTCTAGGGTTCCGTACCTCAGACGGCAAAAACGGAACCCATATACAATGTGTTAATAAAATTACCCAAAACGTCAGAAACCCCAACCGATTTTTATATTAATAAATTGATATGACGTATAATTATTTATTTTCATAAATTATAGTGGAAGATATTTGTAAATATTGTTGTCGCGCTACTTCTTACAGATTCGTAGCTCTATCGCCGCGCCGCTGTCAAACGTTCGTTGACGCGGCGGCATGGGACAGTAGTGTACAGCGTCGTTAAAAAGTATTAGATAATTATTTTGGATCAAAACTACCTTTTGGAAGGAGCAACTAGATTCAATTCTATTTTTTTCTTTCTTGTAATGACATTTAAAAGTGCATTATAATGGCCTAATTGAAATAAATGAAATTGACTTTGACTTTGGAAAATAAAATAACCTATATTAAAAATTATCATATTCGATTTTGCTGCCGATTCTAAACAAACTAGTTTCAGGTTTTGGGTTATTTCATTAACACATTGTGGAGGTACTTAACAGGGTGCAAGGCATCCCACCTTATAATAATCTCGAGTAAATCCAAAAATCCCTTCCTGGCCTCCCCTACTAGAAGTAGTTGCTTGCTACTACTGGCTACTACTGGCTACTACTGGCTACTACCCTACACTGTACGCGGCCCGACACGCACATTACCGGTTTTTTTTTTGTAAGTTTCGGTGGTTACGTACATCTACATTGTTAAATGGTGTTAGGCCCGTCTTCTAGCACATAGCACGTTGCACACACACAGATACGGCTATAATTACAAATCGTATTCTATACTATACACACCGAGATAAAGAATTAAAAAACTTCGAATTGTGAAAATGATGAAGGGATTTGCGCGCTGTGGGGTGTGTTGTACTAAAGCTTCCCACACGTGTGACAGGTGCGCGACTGCGCGTGCCCCTGCACCAAATAAACCGTTTTATGAGCATCAGCCCACCCTCCCACGCCCCCTCCCCTGCCGCACCGCACCCCCTGCGTCGCCTGACCTTTCAGGGTTGACCCAGTCGAGTTATTGTTTCCCTTCAAAATGTGTCACAAGCCTTGTGTTCTTTTATTTTTGTTAGAAATATAATTAAGCTTCATTGAAAGGTTTATATTAGGAGTCTACTGAGCAGGCTTTGACTCTGTCCTGCACGAAAACGCCCCTCACAGCAGCTCACTGGCTGTACGCACGTGCTCTGACGACTCATTACAGTCTAGATTAGTGTTCCTACTAGTTAGGAAATAACAAGGCAAATGAACAGGTGCGTAATTTGAAAAGCGTCTGCTTTAGGTAACGACATTTGAACTGCCTCAATACTATTAGGCATACTCGTAGTTTCAGGAAATAATTCATATTTTCAGAGTAAAAAGCGCACGGCTCCTATTGGTGAAACAGAATATTGTATTTGCCGGTACGTACTCGTGCGGGTAGATACGTGGCTCACAGGCGGGGTTATTGTGTGGGCGCACTATGCGCGTACTTTTATCCCGAACAGGGAGCTGTATTTAAAAAGAAACGTATTTTTTCACGTCGTTATCCCGAACGGATTCGTGGCGCGCTATAGGTACTCGTATACTCGTGCGTACGCCAAATAACACAATACGACACTAACTGGTCGCTGACAAATGTATCAGAAGGCTTACTTCTGGAACCTGGCGGATGTATCACAACAGTTCTAGTTCCGAATCTAAAGTCATCGAGGTCACAATAACCAAATTGAAACAGGTACTTAACACGACTTCACTTATCGATACACGCGAAATTCCTAATTAGCAAGCTTAGGGTCGTTTAAAACCCTGTAAAGAATAAACTTTCTGAACGATCTGTTGTTTGGCATCAGCGACTGGTGAAATATTCCAGGTTGGGGCCGCCGCGCCGCACCGCTCGCTGGCGGCTGATAGCAGCGATATCGCGTATCGCCGCTTTAGATACCGGCTGCCCGATGCCGCGCCTATATTTGCGTCCTCGCTCGACGTCGCCCACTCTATTGTGTGAGAGCCTTCAGGTGCGAATTACTGTTTATCTTACAACTATTGTTCTCGCTAATTTTCCAGGTTTTGAGTTTGAGGCTTATAAGCTGACTATCTGGTGAATTAATTCTCGGGAAGGATTTGGAAGGTACATAATAAGATAAGTATGTCGTCGTAGCTACGTCTAATAATACTATATATCTTGACATGAAGCTTAAATCGCACCCATAATTAATATGTAGGGAAGCGGCGTCCTTCGGCGCCGCGGCTACCTGATGGCATTTCAACTTGACTGACATTTTGATAATAGATAGAGGAAGATGATGCAGGCAATAAGGCGTGCATACTAACTTCATTCAGCTATGAATGTTGCTTACCTTTAACATTCAAGGTTTTTATAATTTTAATGTTTTACAGAATGTACTTGAACGTAAGTGTCTAAGGTACCTTTTATATCTACTACCTGAAAGACTGAACAGGATGTCATTTAACAGCCTTGGGTTTTGTGTTAAAAAAAAATTGCTTACCTGTCAGCAGTCGTAGACAAAAGTTATGAAGGATAAAGAGTTGATGTCGTCACTACTAAATAAACTAACAATATTATTTAGATGACAAAATAATATTTTTTGATTATTTAGTATGAACGCAGAAGGTAAAAGTAGTAGGTACGTAATATGTTAGTGGACTAGTTACAGAAAATAGACTTCTCTTACATTTATCGCCTGCACACATCTTGTGTTTCTTACATTACCTATATATTATAGTCAGTCAATTATAATGTTCATGAAACTACTGTACACACAGTTTGAAAAAAAAAGTAGTTTTTTTTTAAACCTTTATATCTTTTTGATTTATGTAATATACCTACAAGACCTGTGTAGGTACTATTAACCCGTATTATATACTCGTATGTATGTACAAGCCCATTTAATTCTGGGCTACTGACCCGAAATTGAATTAAAAACCATTTTCATAATAAGTATTATTGTAACTTATACAAATCAATGAGTTAGATACTGTAGCGGACTTTTTATAGAACTAATAAAGATCAAAATATTTGCATCATATTGTATTGTATCGATTTAGAATCGTTTGGTCAGCTCCCACCGATACAGCTGCAGCCAATCAGCTTGTTCTTGAAAGTTTACATGGAAATCGTTTTAATAAAAGGTTACAGAAATCCTTTTTAGCGACTTGCACCAACCATGATTTAATCAGGATTTAAAATTGTCCATCATACAAAGTAGGTCACTATAAAGTGGCGTCGATCACGCAATTAAAAGCCTCCACGAGAATGATTATCTCCAGGAAACGTATTACCGTATTACGTTCCTACGACCTTGAAACTACGTCAATAAACCCGAACATGGTAAATGGTCATTGAGAAATTGTACAAAGAATACGAACCATATTATATAACATTGATATTAATATATTTTTTATTACTTGTTGATCAGAAATACAATATTTATATACTTTAAAATAAAATATATATCTGGTTAATCAGAAGATTTACCGTAACACAAAACTAGAAAATAATAATAAAATTATAAAGTATGTACGAACCATTTGTAAAAAAATATAGAAGGAAGCTCGCAGGGCAAAAACAAGAATCGAGTCCACATCGCTGTCAGTGGGGCCAGTGCCCGTATGTGTTTATGAATAAACAAATCCATCATTTCTTTGGAAGATTACGGTTATTTTGATATCTAATAGTGATTGGTTAACTGTGAGCCCATTTATATTTTATTTGCTACCAGCCAAGTATGTCAATTTGGTTTCCGATAGTGTCCGTGGAAGATTTTCGTGTCGTTATCACATAAGTACGTGGTAATCTGCCAACGTCAACAACCCCACATATAAATAATGTATCCGCCTCCAGCGGTACGAACAGCGGCAGTCGAGCGGCCACACGTCTAATAATACATAGTTATGCCTCACGACTGACCATCGAGCGATGCTCGGCCACCGAGCTCTTTAGCTACAATCAGAACATTACTCAAAATACCTACATGTGATTTCATATTATTGTGTGAGATGATGTTTTATTTGACTTTCGCCCTAAGCCCGGTGTTCGCGGCAGGGGGCGGTGGCACCGGCGAAGTTGATAAAGGGTTAAGGGTGAAATAGTTTTCCAGAAACACAGAATCTTTTATTTTGGGTTTGTGTAACAAACACAAAGTACCTAAACGCCATTATAATAATAGTGTAATGTATTGTTGCAGAGTGCGTGGTGTCGCGCAGAATGTGCGCGTGCGCGTGGCGCCTGCACGTGTTCACCGCCGCTCTCGTACTCGCCGCGCATCTTATCAAAGGTACGTACATACATCTCTCAATTATCACACATACATCTGTATCTCTGACTTTTTCTAGACGAACAAATATCGCGTTCAACGATAGCTTCTTGCGCAGTGTCATTTTCTCACCTATATAGGGATTTAATTTTCTTAGCACACCCAGTCATTAGTAGACATGAAATACAATATGAGCAGCTGGTCCGCCCCCAATACGTTACGTCCGCCCCAGAGGACACGTACAGCCGCAGATATTGTACGTTATCAAAAGAAATGGCAGAGTTCAGCTGTAGCCCGCCCTCTGGAGCTCGCGCTGACCTTATCAACAGATTTCGAATGAATTTTAGATAATATACCTATACCATACAAGTCACTGTTACGCGGATATTGTCAGATAAAAGGCGAAATATACTTGTTTGTGAATAAATAACGACGAGTAGGCTTCCAAGTATGTACATAGATGCGTGCTCACACAACACAGATACAAATCCGTATGTAAATGCGGCAGTGTATTGTAAACAGCGAATAGTTATCGAGGCCGGATCGAGTTTGCGCAACTTGTTACTGTAGCTAATGGATGTTTCGTTAAGTGGAGCCGTGTAAACACCCGACGAGGGTGTTCGCGGGCTCTCGACGCCGCTCGGCTCCACTCGACAGCACACGGCAGCGCTCGGCTCCACTCGGCGGCGCTCGGGGCTCGCAGCAAACACTCGAGCGCGCCGCCGAACACGACACTAGTTTTAAAATGAATAGTTAAGCGTTCGTCGAGACATCAACCCGATTGACTGCGACTCGTTGAAAACTTGCGCTTAATTTGGAAACTGTTCGTCAGAATCATAAATAAGTTTTAATGGGAATACAATTAAAAGCTGTTATGTTGGCGCCACTGCAGTCATCAAGTCAGCTTGGCTGTAGTGAACGTGCTGTGCTATTACGTGTACGCCAGCTCGGGTTGCAATCCTGAAGCGTTTACTGTAACGACGTAATTAACTTACGAAAGTAAACAATTGGCGAGCTGTTACTGGAAAACTGCGCTAATTACACGGAGACAGGCAAATAAGTGCAACATGTTCCTTACGACTGTACATAGTGAATAAACGATCAGTATATCAAAGCCAAGCAAACAAAGTTAAATAATGAGCGTCGTGAACAATAGCCTCACTCAGTGGGTTAACGTGGAGCTATTAACAAATCAAACAGAGTAGTTTCGCCGGGAGCGCATTAACACCGTCGCCGGTAATTTATGAGGGTATTACGTCACCGCGCGCACCTGCCGCTCGCGTCGGTGTAACGGCGGCTTAGTGTCGGTGTCATGTGCCTAAATAGTGGCGCTCGATGTGGGTCAGAGGTCCCCGGAGGAGTGATGTAAGTACTACACCACAGCCTCCTGCCTCCTCCTAACATACTGTTGTTTACTGCTCGCCTACCATGGAAACAGAATTTAAACGTTACTGGCAGGAATGTACACATCGTACTTTTTTTATTCCCCTATCATTGGGAAAATATTGCTTTTTATATCGGAATGTTTTTTGTGAAGCGTTCAGTATTCTGATATCAATATTGTAACTTACCATTCTTCATTGAAACAATATAATTCGGCTGTGGAAACAATAAATCATTGATAAATAGTGGATCGGGTTGTTTGTGATTCGCCGGAAGTACTTACTGGTTACCGGTGTACAAAACATGAAATTATATTTGATTATATCAATAACCAGTTAAGTAGGTAGTAGCCACCTCCTGCGTGCGGCGGATCTTTGATCTTTGATGTTAACTTAAGTTTTTTTCAATGAGTCGCTCTGGTAACTGCTCCCGGAGGCGACCTGCCCTCGCGCCGGCGTGTGCTTACACGGCCAATGTGGACAATGTGTATATTAATGAACGCCCGCTTCCAGCACACACTGTGACATCGATTCCTTTGATTTAAAGATTGATTGACTCGCTATTCTCTGTGCAGTTGTACCGACAGATATAACTGATGATATTTTTGATCTCCGAGCCTAATAATAAAACCACCACCACCAGTAGTAACAGTAATGAATCGCACGACACAATGATACGCAACTTATTACATAAAGCGTTCTTAGTGCTTTGGATGAATGAGTTGAGTTGTGAGCGGTCGGTGTCCACCTCGATGACGTAGTGCTCAGTAGTGGGCCCCGGCCTGGTCCCGCCAGGCCCCCGGAGCGGCCCGGTGGTGGCAGATTTATAGTATTGTTTACTGTCACAAATGCCCACCAAATAGAGAGACGCTATTGTCTTTTACGTTGTTTTTTAGCGTCTCGTCGCTTGTTTACGGTAACCCCTAGTGTTAGTGCTCTTTTCACTTCCTTTAAAAATGGTGCGTCTTTTTCTGTTCATAACTTTTTTTAACTTTGCACAGGGGTGGGACGGAATAGGCTAACAAATAAAAACTTTTTAGAAGAAACTCGCCAAAGAGAATACAGAGTGTTAGTGTAAACACCGTTATCCTTGAAACCAGTGGTTTGGTTTCACTAATAGAACGTAAATTCAATGAAAAAAAATATCTTTTTTTTTTAAGTAAAATCTCAATTTTTCCTCAAAATTATTTCACCCTTATTACAATGAAGTAATTAGTTAAAACTTATGTAGATAGTTATAACGGACTGCCAGTGCAGCAGGTCAACGCCCTTTGCGATGATTACGTAACTCGGGCGCATAGTATCCATGAATTTACGGACGGTGTCAGACAGATATTTTTATAATTTTTTAAAGAAAACTTTGTTATTTATTTTTAAATTCAGATAAACATTTTTTCTAATAAATCAAGTAACTATGGTTTTATTGACAACGGTGTTTACACTAACAGTCTGTATACATTTAAATAATAGGAAAACCACTTTTTTAGATTTAAGTAGGAAATGCTCATTCTACATATAATATTATCTGATTAATTCAAAAGCGTTAACCATAGTTATCAATAAGTTACACTAATAGTAATAAACTTAAACCGAAAGGCTTTAGAATAATCGTACTTTCAATGTTTTGTCAGCAGTCATAAACGTATTGTTGACCGCGTGGGTTTGCTCACCTGCGTGCTCACAGTCGAATTCATTACGTTCACGTTGACATTAAGCGGAGTCTGCACAGGATCGTGCGTGACTCCTTGCACTCAGCAAAAAGTAAAACGCAGAAGGATCACTGAAAACTCTGCAACCATAGTACTACTTACTTTCGTATTTTTAGAGTTATTTACTAGACTGAAATGGTCGTGTTAAGGCTCGAAACTACCTCAATAAGAGAAAAACGGTGACCCGCTACCGAATAACGTAGCTCCGTATAGCTTTCGTAACACTCCCACCTACGCCGTAGGCAATTGCTACGAGAAGCGTAGCACACGTATTCATCGTACGTATCCTATATGTAAGTAGAATGTTATAGGCCTTCTATAAATTTTTTGTTCGTAGCCTTCAGCCGCTATCCCCTCCCCCCGTCACCCACTTTCCCCGCCGGATAAATAAGAATCTTTTGATCTGCGCTTTTAACTGGTGTTCTTTTAGAATCCCTGGTTTTGTGCCCCCCCCCCCGCTCCCCCGGCCCTGTGACGTCATCCCTCTGCTGCTGAGATATTGTATTTTTCGCCCCAGTGGATGACAAAGACGTTCTAACGATCATCATAACAATGGCTGATGTAGAGCGGCGGAGCTTTCAAATATTGACACACCTTCAGTCGGTGAGTGATGACGTACTAACTTAGATAGCACATGACATACTCGTACATACTCGTAGAATAGTGTCATTATGGTGTGTCACCAATTATTTATTATTTAACTTTATGGTTTTCGTGATAACATTCCACAAACAATAGTTATATTAACATTAATAATTCTCTATCTACATATACAATGGAGAAATGGAGACTAAAGTATCATTCATATTCTCAAAATAATAATACATCCGCAATTTTACCAAATGATTGTATTTAATTGTTCTGAGGGCTCACAAGCGAGGCGATAAACTATTTAATGTTATTCAAAAGTATTCATAATCGTCGTTATAATTAATAATACAACAATATCATATTCCATATTAAACATGAATGCTACCACTTTTTCGAATATACAGTTGCGCTCGTGCACGTTGCTGCCACGACACGCGCGCGACACGCGCACGACACGCGCACGACGCGCACACGTCGCGCTCCGCTCGCGAGTGTTGGATCTGTTGAACAGACTCGTGCTAATATTACAAGCGGCGGTACCTCAATCGCTTGCTACACAACAAAGTTCATTTAGTGAGCACATACAAAACGACCTTCCGCCAAATCATTTATTGTCATTCTAATCTAGAGCGTCTGAAACGCAATCCGCAGAGTACTTACGCCGCAGAAAGTAGGTGAAACAATTACTTTCGTTAGGAGGCGCGCCGAGCGTGGTGCGACGTCAAATAAAAAGTTTATCGCTCGGCGGTGCCCACTGGGTACCCACTACCGACTATATTATTCATCGGCCGCGCTCGCTCTCCGGTACAGCCGCACACCACAAACCTCGACCAACAGACACTGGCGGACACCACGTTTACTTTCTGATCTATTTCGGTACTCACTCTCAAAAGAACGAATATTAACTGAATATTGTTTCGTTTTTAAAAACACACGTTTGGATTAGAGCACATCTCAGCAACCCAACAACAATCAGACACACACACGAACACACTCCGACAGCCGGTGCGCTTGTAGTGGTAGCTAATTACACGAGATCGTTTGTACACAGTGTCGGAGGTGCGACAGTAGTATGTAGCAGCCTGTGCAGTTCATACCAGGTACATTATAATAATCACTACGGTTATACCTACACCACAAAGGGACAACACGTAACATTCTATGTAACTGCGAGTATTCCCTAAAGACATCTATTTGTCTCCCTGAATCTTAAAAGTATACTTGCGAACAAATTATTGTTTCTGAGAACCCAAGAAAAATACATAAAAGCGAAACTAAATATTTTATCAACATACTAGCTATAGGTACATACTAGTATACAACGTGAAATGTAAACCGTTGCAAAGCTGCAGCGAAATGACTTTGTTTTGGTAGTACAATCGATTAGTAAATATCTTTACTATGAAAATATAAAAATGGCAGATTCACAATTGTGAAAAGCGAAACTCGAAAATGAACGCAATCAAATAGTAGTACCTAGTCAAACGCAGCGGCCGAGACCCGAGCAGCTGACGGCGCGGGCGCCAGAACACTGGGTCGTTAACCCCTGCGCTTATCAACAGCTGATTTTCTGATCTTTAGTTAATTTAATGTAACACAACACCCAAAAAGTTATTCCAATTCTCCCTTCATACTTTTACAGGCTTAGGACTGTCAAAAATACTTTTTATTACCTACAACTTTACTTACTGAACACGAAAACAAAATAACAAGTTAAACAAAGACAATAAAGTAAGTATTTTAGTCGTATTTAAAAAGTTGGAATCAACTTATTTACAATGATTTTAATCACCTAACCTATTTCTGAATTTTCACTATTCACAAAGTACTTACCTACACTTCGCGGTATCGAAGCAAGTGTTCGAAGTGTAAGCCACTACATTCCACACACAAACGAGCACTTTTAAATAAATTCTTTTAGTTTTAATAATGGGTCTCACTCAAAATTAGAAAAATCGTAATTTCAATCCATTTTTCACTTATTTAACCTACAAGCACAACGTCCGCAAGACAACTAAGCGTCGAGTGCGCGACACTGCGCGGCACGGCGCGGCATTTTTTGATCTGTGGCGGCGAATGAAGAGAGTGTAAGCTACGCGCTCTAGTTTATACCGTATCACAAGGCTCGAGAGCTTATTTTTCTCTGAACATTTATGATTTATTGCTTTTTACTTTGTCGGTAGCGCATGAGTTTTGAATGATACCTACGTTAGGACGTAGGTATCATTTCGTTGGCTACGTTGCGTTTGTGTGCGTGACAGTGTAACTATTGTTACTCACGCTTTCGAGTTTATGAATATTTTTTTTAATATTTTAAAATAAAAATATTTTTATTTTTTAAGTTTAACTCTACGTTCCATTAGTACTACTGAGGGCGAATCGTTCTGCCGCGTTTTTGCAACGGTTTACATTTCAGGGTGTATAGGTATTATTCCGTCGGGATCACATTAAAATCTAAATTACAAGAAATTGAACAAAATGTACATTTGTTTGAGTACTGCAGAATGAAAATCACGAGGGAATTAGATGCGAATGACACACGCTCTCATGAAGATGGCCGAGGGACCCCGACGCGTCATAAACGAAATGGAAGCAAAGGAACGCAGCGTCTTATTTAAAAGTAATGATCGCTGTTACACACAGATACATACACCCACACATACGCGTCATGTCGACGAACAATCTTTGTTAGGTACTTATTTAAAATATGTTTGAATGGATATTGGAACTGTAGTCTTCAGGTACAATTTTGTTTTCCAAAATATATGATGGAAATTGTTTAAGCAACTAAACATACAATATTGGTAGGAAACTTGGAATTGGTCTGGAATCTGTAACTCGGAGCAGGGCTAAGACACTCAATGAGACACGATTAAAAAACTAATAATTTGAATTATTACTAATCTGTGTCGCTGTGAACCCATTAGCATTAATTGAAAGCATCCAAATCAACGGCAATTAGCGATAATGGAATAGTGTGTGTTGTGTCGTTTCGGTGGCGCAGTGCCGCCGGCGCACGTAACGCACGCATTGGGACTCGTATCGAACATTCGGTATGGTAATGTCAGTTTTATGACGTACCGCGACTGAAGTGGCTGGCGATGTGCACAGAATGCGCCACGCACGCTCACATTTAGTCGTAATGGCGGATGAATAAAATACTAATTAAGCTGTGGCAGTACTGCGTGATAGGTTTATGGAGCCATCGCGCATCCTCTAAATAGTTGTTCAGGAGGTCACCGCACGTACTGCGTCCTTAAAACGCGTTTTAACGATCATATAATGAATGATGTGCAAATCCTGAAATTAATACGTATGTCTCTAGATTTTGATGAAGATTTTGTTTGATGATTTTTTTCATTTGGCTATAAGTCCTTCTCTCCGTGCTCGTTACAAACAACAAGTTTCTATGCAGAAGCACGAACAAGAAACTCTATGCACACTCCTTTAAAAGTAAATAAAATAACACATAATTTGTTAGGTTACATCATTCATTTATGTGCTTATGTTTAAAATTATTTGAAACTAATTGAAAATATTCGCATCGCGCTAATTCTCTGTTTTATATTTTGGCCCTCAAGATGCGTCCCCGACTCGTTATTCAATAATATACATATATGATGACATCGCGGACCACTCCGCCGTGGTTACAACAAGTGGTTTACAATACTTACATAATTGTAAGATGAACAAAATAATTACCTAACACACACACACACTCACCCTCACCTGGTACAGCAATGTCTTACTGCGAGTAGACTCTTAAGGCGGGTACTGAACAGTTGTATTCGATCAGCTCTGACGATATAGTAGAAAGGAGTACAAATAGTTACATTAGTTTAGTTATAGTGCGCCTGCTTCAGGCGCCTTACACACATTTCTTTCATTTTGTTTGTAATGTTCAAAAAGATGTTCCTGTTTATTCCGTTTCATTATTCCGGCATCACGATAAAAACACACACAAAAAAGTATTAATTTTCCGTTTGCACACAACATGACAAGATACTCATCGGTTTGTGTGACGTAAAGTACTTTATTTTATTATTGTTACATGCTCGTATAATTTTCATTATAGGCTCGAATAAAATGTATGCGAGAACAAATTGGGATACGTCGGCCGCTGGCAACTGATTTTAATTGGGGAAAAGGTATTTATGGTCGCGCAAAAAGTGTTATTAATTTTATAGGAATTTATTTTGAAGGAATATTTTATCATTTCTGATATTCTGTAACCACTCATTTTATATTGCATAATTCTATAATATGAGAATTCCGGTTTTAAAATAATCCAATTCTATTTAGGTACCTATCTAGTTATGCAACACAGATAATAATAACTTTGTCTTGTTTGTCATACTCGTACCACAATATTATGCATAAGTTTGCGTGTCACAATTGTAGAAAAAATGTCGACGCGCACTTACCGCTGATGTGTGTGGTGCATGTGGTTGTAACAAGCGAGGCATCCGCTTCCTCACGCGTCGTGGGGCGGCGTGGGGCGGCGTGAGGCGGCGTAGGGCGGCGTGGGGCGGTATGGGGCGTGCGGCAGCCGCGGTGCAAAGTAGACGTGAATGAGCGTCTAATCGCGGCGATCAATCAGCGCGCGAGT